>CM041777.1:50897254-51557254 GCA_023374045.1 Limonium bicolor
TGTATATCATTTGTTTTCTTAAATTCAAGCTCTTCAAAATAAGACCAAACATGAATATGTTTTGACAACTTTGAAAAAAATTATTTTTATATATTTATGATGATACACTAAAATGATTGTATGATTCATTAATTTTGATATTATAATTCATTAAGTAATAAGTGGTGAATTAGATTACAAACTTCGAACCGATAAAAAATCATTATTGTTTTGTAGTGTATTATTATTGTTGTATGGTGTATTTTAAACCTTATATGATGAATCATATATTTTTCATACAAACCAAATATTGTTTTGTACTGTATTTTGTTTGAAATTTTTATTTTTTATATGTTTACGATGATACACTAAAATGAAGATATGATTCACTAATTTTAATATTATGACTCATTAAAATTGATATTATGATTCATGAACTAATAAGTGGTGAATTAGATAACAAACTTCGGAACCGATAAAAATCATTATTGTTTTGTAGTGTATTATTATTGTTGTATGATGCATTTTAAACCTTATATGGTGAATACATATTTTTCATACATACCCAAATATTATTTTGTGTTGTATTATTGTGTATTTTTTTTTTATTATTATTATTATATGTTTGCGATGATACACTAAAATGAAGATATGATTCATTAATTTTGATATTATGATTCATTAAAAGTGATATTATGATACCTAAAATGATGTTATGAATCTAGAGCTGCTCAAAACCTGTCCGGCCCGGCGACTCGACCCGGCCTGACCCGGAAAAAAGCCCGGTAAGCCCAACCCGACGAACTGTTCGGACGGGCTTGGACAAAAAAATGAGCCCGAATAAAAAAAAACCGGGCCGGGCCGTGGCAATTTTCAAACCCGCGGGCCAAGCCCGCCAACCCGGTTTTCAATATTATTTATTATTTTTTAAAAAATATATAATGTATATCTTATATTATTTGATAATACATATATCAAATTATATTAATATACATATAATATAAAATTTTTACTCAAATTTATATTATAATAATGATTTTAATTAAATATATTATATATTTTATTTTTTTAATTTTAAAAATAAAAATAGTAAATAACCGGGTCGGGCACCGGCAGAGCTGAAAAACCGGGCCTAGCCCGGCCCGGACATATAAAAATCGGGCCCGGTCTCCATGAGCAGGCCCGACAGGCCCAAAAAATCTCCCTGGCCCGACCCGGCCCGAACCCGGCCCGCCCGCCCGGATGATCACCTCTATATGAATCATAAGTCTCATTGATATATATGGATATATACATGTAAATAATATAAAATTTAAAAGTTGTCAAAACATATCCATGTCTGGTCTTGTTTTGAAGAGCTTGAATTTAGATGAACAATGATATATTTTTTTTCATTTTGGACTTATATTATAAAAGTTACAACCAATTAAATTAATATAGTAAAAAAGACAGTCCAGCCAACAAAACAGTTCAATCAACTCTGACTGGACTACAAATGTATATTGGACGTGGGCTGCCACCTGCTCTATTGGAAATTACTGGAAAATTAATGTTAAAGCCATAACTTACTCAAGTTAGTTGAAGAGCTTATGTAACGTCCAATTTAATTACACAAGGTAAAGCTCCTTCAGATTTAAGCGAATAATGCATGCATTTATTTATGTGCTTCGAAACGGAGCTAAATGTAAAGTCGTGTTATGATGATTATGAGAATTCTGCAACTAAGAGAAAACCGTGAGGACTTTATGAAGGTTAGAGTCGAAAAAATAAAGCTACTGGTGACCATAAAGAGCTAGAATTAACGTGTCTAGGGTCACACAGAGGCAAATTGTTACCAAATATTGTTCCGTCATGTTGTTTTTTCGATTACCAATCACTCTTAGCTACAAGTCCACCATCATATATAGTAGTAAGAGATAGCTACATTTATAATAGTACAGTTTGTATATAAAAAGTAAATTTATTGTAGACTTATAAGTCTAACTATCTAGTATGTATATTTAGTTCAATTTCAGTAACATCGTAATTCTAACATATACATTTCTTTCCGTTATTATGGTGTAGCTGAGAAATCGGCCTCATCAATAATTAATTTCTAAATTATTATTGTGTTTTTTAGGGGTTGTTACATTGTGATTTATCGTTATTTTTTAAAGTAAAGAACCAGCTTTTATATTATATTATATTATATGAAAGAAGATTACATGCAAGTGGACACTTGTACAAAAAAATACACCATCCACTAACATGTGTCCTAAAAACAAGAAAACTTGCATGAAAAACTTCATCATCAAAGTGAGCATCCACCATGGCTAGCCCTAGCACCGCCACCACCATCACCACGACATCTCTGCCGTTGCGGCTTTTCAAATGTTGTGGATCCAATACTTGCGATCAACAGCAATCGGCTAGCAAAGCCGAGTGGGATCCAACGGCTCAAGCGAGTTCGGATAAATCTTTTCTACACATGCAACAACATTACCGGTGGAAAAACCTAGAAACCAACCCCAACCCCAAAACTCACAAGACACAAAAACAAGCTGGATGAAAACGATAAAACTTCTCTCACTAGAGAAGAAGTTAAGAACAAAACAGAACAACAAAGCAAGATAAAAACTAGTCCATAGATGGACTAATACTAAGCAAAAGAGAAGGAGAAAAGAGGAGGGAAAAGAAAAAAAGTGAAAAACGGAAGAAAAGAAGAAGAGGAAGGAGGAGGTTTTTTCTCTTTCTATGTCTACATTGTTTCTTTATTGATGGAGCTCCTGCTTTTTCCATTGTGATTTATCGTTTATGTGCATATAAAGATAGGTAATGGTTCATTATCAATAATAAAATAGGATGTCAATCATAACTTAACCTTCTCATGAAAACGTTCGGAAAGCGGTATTCTTCACCCCCCCTTTGGAAACTCCAGATCCATGATATAGCATATAGGAATAACAGCAAGAGCTAATGAAGGAACTTGAGTATTCCCTACCCCACAGACAGACATATGGGCAGTCGATGGTATCAAAATTGGACTGTCAGACATTTAATTTTGTACTGAGCAATGTACGTTGTACACTCACAGGAACCAGAAAAAAAAAAAACAACCATCAAAATAAACAATCAATCTCGAATCGGAAGCCATAGCTTCGGCGGCTATGCAGTGGGTAAAAAAAATGTTGGAACACTCAAAAACCAAACATAGAATCCCTCCCTTCCGAAGCCTTTATCATTGGCAGAAACCCCTTCACAACTAGTATTATGTAGGTTGACAATGAAAGATTAGATGCCATGTACGCAGTTAATTAATTTTGAGTGAGACAAACATTTGAAACTATGCGCAGGAGATTTTACAAGAACTCTTGTAGCAAATATGCCCACTTGTAGCAAATATGCCCACATACAACTATGCGCAGGAGAATTTATAATGAGACAACATTTGAAACTATATCTGAAAGTAAACATATACATAAAACATTTGAAACTAAACTGCACCGCACTTTGCTGTTTATTGTTCTCTACTCCTGCGATCATGGATCCCCCAACAAGTTGATTATACAATGTCGTGTTCCACATGCAATATTATAGATTACAATTCAGTGCAGTTAAAATATACAAAAAAGAAAAGGTACAACAAACAATTTAAAGCAGGGTCAAATTTACGAAAATTACAGAAAAGGGTCATTTCCTTTCAGGCTGTGGACAACTTGGCGAGTGTCAGAGCTAACACCTTGACCCCATTAGCTATGTCCTCCAATGAAGAATATTCTTCAGGTTTATGGCTGATTCCTGCAAACAAAAATGACATCTCTTTAGGCCTACCAATCCAACATGCAACTAAGAACAAAAAGCATCCTGTGGCAATTAACAGAAGGGAATAAATGGAGGAAAGGGCCAAAAGCTAGAAACCTTGATGACATGGAATGAAGATCATGCCCATTGGAGATATCCTGCAAGTCAGAATATCTGATGATTAGTGCCCAAGATGGGGAATGAAAATCATCCAACTTGTCAGCTGTGTGTGAAGTGCAACTAAATCAATCTGTCCTATAGTCAGGCGCAGCAAATAAACATAAAAAATGGAAGAACCAAAACCTAGCCATGAAGAGGGAATCATGATAAGCTCTGCTTATCATCAACTTGTGTGTTAGATTCAGCTCTTGTGATGCAGCTTGCATCGCTGTTACTATCTTCTCATTGGCAGGAGCAGGTGGGTCTTGATTGACAATTTCAAATTGAGAAAGTTTGACATTGCGCTTCTCGGATATTGCAAGAGCCGATTGGTGAATTTTCTGGATCACAAGGTTTCTTCTTGCTTCGTCAATGTCTCTTGTATCTATATGAATGAATTCATTGAGCTTAACTGCAGGAGTTTTCCATGACGCTGATGGAAAACAGTGAACAAGGAGAATATATACTCAAGAAGAATACCGATTTCCAGGTGTGATTTGCTTGGAACACTGTTGATGGCTCTCGGATGAAGATCCAGTATACCTTGAAGGTAAGAAAATCATTTTTCTCAGTAGACGATGACATATGGCAGCTTAATCGATCTGACTAGTGCTATCTACCCATTGAAGCAAGAACAAAGGTGAAAGCCTTAAAGAATGACACACCACCATCAACTAAGGCATACAATTGACTTACCAACAGTACCCACAGTATCAATTGATCCGGACTCTAAAACATGCTTTTCGACAGAAAGTGCTAACTCTGCAGCAGCCAATCCAGCATCATTCCTGGTCGACATAATATATAAAGAAAATAACTCGTATGAGTCTTGTTGAGAAGTAATGCACAGTAAGGAAACATAATATATATTAGAGCACTCATATCCTTTAGGTGCACACGTACAAGTAAAAACAACGATCTGAAGAAAAGGGAGGCCAGAACCTTTGGTAAAGCAACAGAAAGAACTATAGTTGAATTAGAATGGAGGTTCTCACCTATGTGGCATCAGCAAAGCTCCAGCATGACCCCCATTGCCTTCAAAATCTACTTTGATACTTGCAGGAGCAGCAATGGCAGTTACAATACCAATTGAAATACCTGAAAGGATGGACCACGAGATTGATGCTCATACCAGAAAAAGACACCTTAATGTTCCGTAGGGGTGAACAATCAGTTTCCACTTTCTAGGCATCAAAATAATACATATAAACGTAATAGTTAAAACCAACCTTCATCCTCAAGGATGGGACCCTGCTCGATATGCAGCTCTACAAAAGCAGAATAGGCACCCTTTTCTACACGTGCACTAGTAATATCATCTGAATCTTTCAAATACCCAGCATATCAGCAGCTTCTACAAATGATATATTTTGACTGTCAACAGTTTTCATCAGGGCACTTTCAAGTTCCTCGCTCCCTGCCATCAAGCGGCTGCATGTTCCATGAAATTGATTAGTCACAGAACTTGGTAAGCAATAAAAACTAACATGTCTGTTTTTCCTTTCTAAGTTGTTTTGCTCACTAGAAACCCCCAATAATCCCTTATAAGATGCATTCTGAAAAAAAAAAAAATCAATTACAGTTTCTACAGATCAAGAAATATTCCCTTTTGAATCCCTTTAGAGCAAAGTTTCCTTATAGAATAAACACAAGACCTGAAAATGACACAATGAGACTTATCTGTCGCCTGTAAGTCAAACAGCTTAAAGCTCCCCAAAATCCCACGGATGCAGATATTTCTATCAGCACCAAAACATGGAGTACATACCTTCCCAGACAGCTGATCCCAAATCGTGTAGGCTCTTCTGAGGTAAACATCACCACTTCCAATGAGCGAGTGGTTTAAAACCAGACCTGTGACAGTCCCAATTGAGAGGCATGAAGAATCTAACTTACAGAGAAGAAGTAAAACATAGCCATTCAGTTCACATATAATAATTGAGATTTTGTTATATTCCTTCTCTTAAAGTAGACAACTAGGTCAAGATAATGACCCCGTGATAGGGATTGAACATTTTGAATTTTCTTCAGCCTAGCTTTCCCTATATGATAAAATTTTGATACGACAACATACAAGAAAAGAAGGTACCAGAATTACCATATCACTACTTTGTGTCATTACACAGCTCTAACTAAGCGCATCCATATACCTTTTCAACACATGAATGGCTTCAATAGCACCCAGAACTCCAACAACTCCATCATACTTTCCAGAGTAAGGAATAGCATCTACATGAGAGCCAGTTGCAACGGCAGGACTATTAGGTTCACGGCCTTCCCTGACATGAATCCAAAAACTAGTGAATATTAATAGTTGGTGTTCTTTGCCGCATCATACTAGTGCCATAAGATAGAGATGGGCCTTATGGCTTACCATCTGCCAAATATGTTTCCAACTGCATCCTCCCTGACAGAGAGACCAGCTTTCCCATCAAGCTTTTGAGGTACCTGCAGGTCAACCAGACAGAAGCAGAAAGTATATAACCGCCTTGCTCATTTGACACAGCAGCTTGAGACTGATGACACGACTAAGGAGCATTTATCCTTATGCGTGAGAGGAAATACTATTCACCAAAGGATGCATTGTCTGAAACGATCGAGGCCATCTTTTGAAAATGTATGACAAGTAATTTTTACGCTCACAATCAATTTTTTTGGTTTCAAACACTTCAACATAAAAAGATTGAACAGTTGCCGGAGAACTGACTCAGGTTATTTCGAGCTTACTCGAGCCACACTTTCTAACATAAACAACCGTAAGATAGTGTTTCAGACAAACCTTCTCGCAGATACGTCCTTGTCAGTGTACAAATTCTGGTAACTGATGGGGCAGGGGTATCGGAGAATGAGGCTAGCTCATCAATCTGATCATATGATATAACAGATTCATTAGCTGAGATGACGGGTTACAATGTGATTTAACTTAACCCACACACCCACCCAAATTAACGAGCATGGCAATCATGGATATTACTCGTTTATAGTTTAAAGCATACGAATACTGCCGCATTCAGTAAGGATCAATCAGTGCGCAACCAATATAAGGGTCGCACGTTTTCTTTGGAAGGGAAAACTACACCTTACTCTGCCTTCTCACATTGAAAAATCTAGAGATATTCCTTTACCCACTTGTTCAAACAACTAACTACGGAAATCACTGCCGACGACGACCAAAGTACAAAATAAAAGAAAGAAACCGTCCAGTTAATTTTGATCTTGACGGTTATGACGAACGAGCAACTGATGCAAGAGGAAACCCAAAGATTCAATAGCAGCAGAACTAAATCCCTAGTTTTGGATAAGAGTAGGAGGAAAAAACGGAAGTTGGGCTTCTATCCTCTACTTGCCTTTTTCTGCAGTGATAGCGTGTCAACAGAGAGTGAAATGGAACCACTTGCAAGGGGTGCGAACGGCTCAGATTCATGATCATCATCAATGGGTACCCGGAAAACTCCTGCATCGTCTTAGCGGTTGGGTCTTGAAATCCATCAGCAAATACTGAGATTGAAAGGAAGCAGAGGAGGGCAACCCCAGTGGAAATGAAAGTGCGGAGGGGGAGAGAGTAGTCTGGGCATCTTGGGAGAGCAGGCAGGCAGTGAGGAATTGGCTGAAGGAAGGAGACGACACGCAATAGTTCGGCGGTGGTATGTATGTTGGCCTGCAGGCGGTGGAAGGGGCGGGGTGAGACGGCAGTAGACGGACAGAGAATGAGTAGCAGCAGCACGCAATAAATGTGTTTCGCTAATTCTTTATCGGAAAAGACCAGTTGTCAGTTTTGTTTAAAAAAGGAAATGGAAAATCCCCCATGACGTTTGGTGAAATTAAACATCCACCTATGAGGTTTAAAAATTACTTACTTTGTCTACCTATGTGGTTTCCACAATTTTACATCCAACAACTTTTCTAATATTTGATCAACTTAAAAGATGGTTAAATGATATCCAAATTTGATGAAACTTTACATGGACGATGCTAAGGTGTTATATTTTTGTTTAAAGTCATATCCAAAGTTTTTTAAGGTCATATATTACCTGTGGGACCCAATGAAACATGAGACTTGTTCATCGGGTCCCACGGATCATATATGAGTTTAAAAACTTTGGATTTGACATTGAACAAAATATAACACATTAACATCGTCCATGTAAAGTTTCATCAAATTTGGATATCATTTAACCATCTTTTAAGTTGATCAAATATTAGAAAAGTTATTGGACGTAAAATTGTGGAAACCACAGGGTGGACAAAGTAATTTTTGAAACCTCGTGGGTGACTGTATAATTTCACCAAACGTGATGGCCGATGTAATTTTTAAAAGGAAAAGAAAATGCTTTCTTCGACTTTTGTGTACAAACTTGGCTTCGGTTCAATAATTAGCTCCTTCCATGTGCTTCCTTGATTGCTGTAACTTCAGCGCTGTTTGCCTGTTTGGGCATTTGGCGAATCGATCTGTTGCCTACCTACACTACATTCACTGAACGAACTACAAAAGAAACAAAAATCAATTGCAAAAGTCATAATTTGAGAGCCTATTTTATAAAGCATGAAGCGCAGCATATCCCAATCACCAGTCCCCTCAGATTATCGTATTTTAAAAACCCAGCCAAAAATCTACGCTTTCTAAAGTCACATCCGGTTCGGAAGGTTTCTTAGAGGAGATGGTAAGTACTTTATTCCTTAACAACAATACTACCCCCGTCCCATATTTATCTTCCTGTTTACTTTTTGGCACGTTTTTCCATTTTAATACTACCTCCGTCCCGTCATAAGTGTCCTGTTTGCTTTTTGGCACGTTTTTCCACCTCAATATTAAACATATAAGGTAAAATAATTTTATAAAACTAAATTTTGTATTATATAGTTTACCATGTGAGGAATCTTATGTAAAACTTAAATTTTCAAAATTAATTTATCTTATATGTTAAAAATTGAAGTCAAACGACATGTCCAAATAGTAAATAGGACGGTCAAGGTGGGACGGAGGGAGTATTAAACTTATAAGATAAATGAATTTTACAAAATAAATTTCTACAACATGTAATTTTTCATGTGAGGATTTCATTGCAAAACTTAGATTTGTAAAATTATGTTATCTTATATATTAAATATTGAAGTCAAACGACATGCTCAAATAGTGAATGAGAAGGTCAAATAGGGACGGAGGGAGCACTTTTTTTTTACATTAACATGATTAACATGAGGATCATATATAATTTGAATCCCATTATAAGCATATATTGGTGATGCTCATTGGTTGAGCTATCAAGGCATCTGGTTCTATGAAGACACTGATTCTAGTAAAATAACTTCATATTGGTGCAATGGTATTGGTATCACCCCGTTAAATTCTTTAGGTATATTTTGGAAGATACTATGAGATTTGAGTGAATTTTATAAAATATCTCTAAGGTTTCATTTCCATTGATAATCCTGAAGTTTTATTTTATTTACAAGATACTGATAAGGTTTCACTTTCATTATAAGACACCGTGAGTTTTTTTTTAATGTGATACCCCTTTTTCAAATTCTAATATATTATAATTTTAATATCACAATATTACCGTCGGCACCCATATCCTTATAGTAATCTAAGATATATGGTCAAAGTTTTTTTTAATTTAAAACTTAAATAAAATTCACAAAATAAAATTAAATATCATATAAAATTTGAAATCAATTTAAAAAAGTGAATATAAATAAATAAACAAAAAACAAAAAAATAAATAAATAAATGGAAATGACTAAATGATAAAATATTAAATTATTTTAAAAAATAAACATAAATTATTAAAATGGTATGTACCGATGATTTAAAATCATAAAAATTTATAACAATAATTTGAAGAATATTAAAAGTAACAATTTCATATAGTATATAGAAAACTCGTTATTTGAAATCAAAAAAATAAATTTAAAAACTATAAAATATTATTATTTTTCTTGTGATTATTGATATCAGACAATGTATTTGTTATATTTATAAAATTATTTAATAATTTATTATTTAATGTAATTTTTATATTTTTTTATGATTTTAAGTAACCACTAAAATAGTTTTTAAATTATATAACAATATATGTTTTTTGAAATAAATAACGTTTTATTTTTTTAGTCATTTCTATTTATTTTAAAGTTTTATGATTTTAATTATTTTTGTTTTTATAATTTTTTAAAATTGAATGCAAATTTTATATGGTTTTTAATTTTTTTATATTTTAATTCAAAAAATGAATATAAATCCTGAAGTTATTACGGGAAATATGGTGCAAGGGTAAAATAGGGATATGAAAAATATAATATATCGATCAGAATTTGCACGGAGCGGTATCTCAATCTTATAAAGAAAATGAAACCTTAGTGGTATTGGTACCACCAGATATCTGGTGAAATTTTCGAAATTCTTATGCATATGATTTGCTAATTGGGGTATAAAAGGAATAAAGGTGACAAAAATATTGACTTTACATGATGGTAATCCAAACCAGTATATGTTTGATAGTATCTCAAACAACGATAAGTTTTTTTATTAAATTGACCGTCTTGTTCGTTTTACGTCACATTTTCCATTTCAATATTAAGTACATGAGATAAAATAATTTGATAAAATTAAATTTTGTAATATGTAGTTTATGATGTAAAGAATTATATGCAAAACTTAAATTTTTAAAATTGTTTTATCTTATATGTTAAATATTAAAGTCAAACAACATGTCCAAATAATAAACAGTCAATTGAGGAGTGAGGGAGTATCAACTAATTTACTCTTACATATAGGACTGGTAATTTATCTGATCAACTGTTAAACTAGATAACAGCAAGTGAAGCCACTATCTTAATACAAAGTCACTGTAGTATGTTTTAAGACTTTCAGAGCCCAATTACATATACAAACTATATAATGTGAATCACAATAGTAAAAAAAATGACTAAGATCCCACCATATTCTGACCCAAAATTTACTACCTCCGTTCTGGAAATAATTTTATTAGGACGGAATAGTAGACAACAAAATTGGCCTAAACTAGAACTACTTCAGGTTAACAATGTGTCTGACCAAAGTCAATCTTTGCATGGCTTATGTTTATTTATAAAATTCTTATAAATTACAACTTTTTTTCTTTCTGACACCATATTAAATTACAACTATTTTGTGATGTGTTTCAATACAAATCGACTCAGTCCGCAGTTTATATGTTGTAATTCCTTTCCAACAATCTGTGCCTAACTTTTCAAAAAAAAAAAAAAAAAAAAAACTATGCCTAGCTAACGATTTTATGTCCATCTCAAATGGTAAAATGCTCTTTGCCTAGTCCTTGATTTAAATTCCAATCAGAGCCTAATAATTTGAAAACAAGTCGGGAATTATATAGAACTGCCAATTCCACCCCAAGGTAACTTTTGAATCAATGCCAAGTTTCTATTCCACGAATGTAGAAAATAATTTTAGTGTCATCAATTCCACCCTAAGGCCAGTAAATTGGATATTATTTGTGGCACCCTATAGGGCTCACCAACCGTAATATTATCTGGCCAATCAATACGCAAACATCAGTCAAAACCACTATCAAAATGTAGTCACCTTCCTTTTTTATATATATACAGATAGGTTTGAGCCCATACACAATACAAACGGAGGTTTCCAAACACAGACACCGGATATGTATATACAAAAACTAACTAGAAAGACCACTCACTACCTTGTTGTTGGTTGCTTAATACTCTACTACTTACTATATCACAACAGCTAGAAACTCCCACAACAACAAAGAAACATTTCCCTACAGTGTATGTGTAACCCACTAGACTATTTTCAGAGTTATCAATTTGTCTTGTATTTGGACTCGTCAATATCTATTCCTTCCTCAACAGCTCTCTCTTCACCAGACCGGTCCACGGTACTTAGTCCACCTTTCCGGCCCATCTCCTGATACCCTTCAGTCCCAATCTGTTCCTTCCTTGTTTGTCCTCCCTTACTTCCCATCTCATGATACCCTTCACTTCCCAACTGCTCTTTTCTGGTCTGTCCTCCCCTGCTCCTTCCTTCCGCGAGGTGTTCTTGAGCTTCGAGGCTTTTTCCACCTGTCCCACCAGGGACTACTGTCTCTCCATGCTTTGCTCTTTCGTCCAGCTCTCGCCTCTCTTGTTGTCGGGTCTGCATTGTTTTGTTGCAACTATCTGATTGTAATGGCCTAGCTAGTAGTCGTATTAATTAGTTCACATCTGAGCTGAAGATGGTGTGCTCGATAGCGGTATTTGTAAGCGGTCAGATTAGTCTTATCGTTAACAGCAAAAGGAGTAGAGAAAACATGATTTCGTTCGGTGGCAGAAGGGGAGGCCCTAGTGCGGTCTTGAGCTGACACGTAAGCGCTTACTCGATTGACTCCAAAACCAGATAGATCCGTCTGTAACTCCCTTTCACTAGCACGTCGCTTTCCCCTGGGCCTGGAGCCATTTCATAAGCCCACCTACTAGTACTATTCTTGGGGCGATGTCATGTCACTCAAATGTAATCTGTGTTAATTCTGGGGGACAAAAAGTTTTAAGGCTGGGCTTATTTGTCCAAATAAGTAAACGGCCCTGGGCTCCAATACAACAAATGAAATTCTTATCCACAATAGATTACAACCTTATTATTGGTCCGTAAGTAGGTCACTGTTGCACCCATCCACCTCAAGGCTCAACCTAGTGTCCGTAAAACTTCAAATACTGTTTTTGCTTAAATTTCAGGTACAGCATGTCGGAGATTAATGGGCATACTTTTAACAGTATTTTTGACATCAAAACTCGATCAAGAAGAATATTTCTAACATATCTAGATCAATAATTTATGACCTAACTAAATTGCAATACAAATTGAGATGGTCGAGCTAGAGATTAACACGTTACATACAAACTCTAGATTAAAGCCACAACAAGGACACATCCAATAACTTATAGAATTTTCAATAGAGATCATACTGATCAACTTCAAGTGAAACTATACAACCTTCCATGACTTTTTTGGATTAATTGCTACTATATTTATTTTTTTCTTCAAGAAATTAGTATTTTGGTAGTCACAAAAACTTAGGGGAACGTGCATCTCCATCCACTTCTTCATTAGTAAATGTTTTTTTTGGGGTGATAACTTCTTCAGCGGCTGCGTTTTAAAAATCGACCAATTTTTTTTCTGTAATTTGAAAAGATGAGTATGGGTTCAAAGATAGTTAATTTATTATTTATCTAGAACAATTTAATAATCTTATAATAAAAATAATATTGTGCAGATTATATTGATGATATGTGTGAGTGAGCTTTACTCATTTTTAGAATGATTAGCTATCCGGGCTCAGACCCCTGCATCTGTTTGATATCAGTTGTTTTGTAATATGTCAACTGTTAAATTCTATTCGATAGGTCTGTTTTACAGCTGTTTTATATGTGACAGTATGTTATTGGAGTAGAACGCAAGAGTCACACATGGACCATCTCTTTATGCTATCGAATGTGTCACATTTGTGCCAAAACCGATCAGAGCCTCAGAGTAAAACAGAGAATAAATGATAAAGTGACACTAAGATTGATGGCAGATGCGCGATACTGTTTGGGTTTGAAAATGGACCCAATTATCAAAATGAATTTTAACTTCAGTTTCTCATACAAAGAAAACATGTACTCTTAAATGGTCTATAACTATGAAAATAAGTTATGTTACATAATAAAAATAAAAAATACAGAAAAAAAATAGAAATATGTTTATGTTGCCATCACTTGTAAAGTATGACACTTATATAGAACGGGAAACTGCTATAAGAAATGAAAAACACAAATTGTCGTAAACCACTACATTTTACAATTAAAATTCAAATAACTAAGAGACCGTCTTGGCTACAGGTTAATGTAGTCAACATGGCTACATCCCTTTGTGTCATCTTTTTTCTTTTCTTTTTGGCTTCTCCCGCGCCCCTTCTCACACCCCTATTTTTTTTAAAAAAAGATTTATCATAAAAACTTTATTGTTTTAACTTATAATATAGAAGTCTAAAATAAAAAAAAAATTATATTATTTTTCATCTAAATTCAAGCTCTTCAAAACAAAACCAGTCATGAATATGTTTTGACAATTTTTTTAAAAAATATTTTTACATGTATAGTGTACAGAACATAAAAGAAAACTTGTACAGATGGTCATACAAACCTGTACAAATGTTCATTAAAACATATACATCCACACATAAAAACATGTACATTATTACATTAAAAACATATAGATGGTCACATAAACATATACGAATCATTAAATATATACATTCTTAGATTAAAACCTGTACATATAAGAAAGAACACTTGTACAGACGGTCATACAAACATGTACACATGTTCATTAAAGAACATGTACATTCTCACATTTGAACATGTACATCATCACATTAAAACATGTGCATTCTCACATTAAAATATGTACACACATCCTCACATTAAAATATCATCATATATATGTAAAAATAATTTTTTAAAAAAGTTGTCAAAATATATCCATGATTGGTCTTGTTTTGAAGAGCTTGATATAATTTTTTTTTCATTTTGGATTTATATATTAAAAGTTACAACAATTTAAAGTTTTTTTAAAATTCAAAAAAAAAAGAAAAAATAAATGCGAATGCATACATTCGCCTCCGTTCCTTCCTTTCATACACGTTTCTTTTTTTTTCCTTTTTTGTCCCTCCCATATCTCTTTCTAAATTACAAAATTTATCCTTATATTTTCCAACCAATTTTTTAAAATTACCAAATTTGTCTAGGATGTAGCTATCATAGCTACATACAGCTATAGCTAAGAATTTGGGAATAACTAATCATAAGCGCATTATGCACTGTCATAAATACATTCATGATTTCGAACAACCGAGTACCACAAATGCGTGAATTAGAATAGTTAGAATAGAAACTAGGGGTGTTCACGGTAAGGTTACCGCATATGCGCTTAACCGTATACCGATTAACAGGGTAATACGGTTTTTAAAATTTTGATATCGTTACCATTCCATTTACATCGATTAACCGCATTCAGGTTAATCATTTAAAACGGTACGGTAACTCAGGTTAACCAAAACCGGGTGTAGATTTTTTTCTATGTAAATAACATTGAGTAATGGTAACAAACTAGAGAAAAGTGAGCTAATAAAAACAATAAAAAACTAGAAAGCACCAAACATTTCATATCATGTCCAAGCATTAGTTTATATTAACACAAATATTGAATCCACCATTATACAATGCCCAATCATCTAATAAATTCATTATATAATATATAACCTGCACATTTATAATCACAATGACACGAAACAATCCAAGAATATAAGACAAAATCAATTCACGTAGATTCGAACAACATAATTTACAAGCTGCTTTATCAACTAAGTGATAGCAAAATATATCTCAAAAGATTTAACAAAACATAATTACAATATACACTATCTATAATGCTTACCTTGCTCTTCAATGCACATAATATATTACGTCATATATAAGGAGTGTTCTTTTTCTAGATTCTAGATTATCTTTGTTCAAGTTATCAAAATATAATTTAAAGGATATACAAAAGAATAGCACATAACATATAATATTAAAATATCAAAACCAAAATTGAAGACTATATGTATATTTAAATATATAGTTATATATATAACCGGTTAACGCGGTTAACCATGGTATAAAAGTTACATACTGTTACCTAAACAGCATATGTCTAATAATAACGGTACGGTTAATCGTACCGCCAAAGACGGTACGGTTAACCGGTTAGAAGGTACGGTATAAACAGGTTTCGGTACGGTACCGCGGTAACGGGTTTTTTTAGGCACCCCTAATAGAAACAAGGTAATTTATTGGCTACACATTTATTTTATAAAAATTGTATAGTTAGTAAATAAAAATTTCACGAATGTATATGTAAAATTATATATTGGATTCTAATATTATTGAAATTCTACTAGATGTACATACTAACTTTTTAAACTATAGTTGTAACGCCCCTATTTAAAGTAAATACAGCGGAATAAAACTCTGGCGATTACAGATCATCGGGTTCCAAACACCCGACACAAAACCTCACCATTTTCTACTTACAAATGTTACAGTCTGAACTCGAGAAAACACAACATAAACCTAATGAGAACGGAA
Organism: Limonium bicolor; assembly: GCA_023374045.1. Lineage (NCBI taxonomy): Eukaryota > Viridiplantae > Streptophyta > Magnoliopsida > Caryophyllales > Plumbaginaceae > Limonium > Limonium bicolor. The sequence goes on from CM041777.1 coordinate 50,913,335, forward strand.
TATAATAACTCTCCACAATTCCTAATTCTCATCCCATTCACTCATGCTCTTCGTGCCCACTTATAAAAACAATTTGTACCTGCAAGATGAAACCAAGCAGCCCACCCCGGGAGGGGTGAGTCAGTTCCTTAGAATGGAACTGGTATAATTCTCTAAAACAATAAATTAAAACATAACTCTTAAAATAAAACAGTAACTTGAAATTAAACTCTTAAAAATAGGACAGAAAAATAAAGCACTTCAAAACACAGAGAAAAGAGAATAAGCCAAAGATAGAGACAAATAACTTTAAAACCAGGTCATCCACTTAAGAGGTCACACCATAAAGTTAGTAAGCATTCATTGTTGATGTCAGTGGTGGAGCCACGCCTTCAGTTAGGGGGGCTTGGCCCCTCCAATGTTTTGAAAAATAATGTTGAAAGTATTATAGTGTAAAATGAATTTTTATAGTTATAAATAATTTGTGATTGAGTGTGACTATTCAGTCATATTTTATGTTGGTTTTAATTGACAAACTCCAATCAAATGTCATCTAACTAAGTATGAAATGCCCTTAATTATATGTTTTTTCTTTGAAAATTTGTTTTTTATTTTTCTAATTACTCTACCCACGACAATGTTTGACTAGCCACTCTTTATAATTTTAAAAATAAACAAAAAGCCTTTTTATTTTCCATTCTTGATTTCTTTTATCAAATTTTATTTTGACTATCCATTGATAATTGTATTTATAATATTTTCTAAGAAACAATTTTTTTACATAGACCAAGTGTAGAAAATAATATATTATTTTTAACACAATTAGGTCAACTGGGAATAAAACTTCAGTGTAGTTTCTCATTTTCATTACACCTGCATGACTTCTTAATCATTTGATAATTATCAGTAATTTTTAAAATATTTTTTTAGCAAATTAGAGAGCAATTTGGTCTTTTTTAAGTCAAAATAGTTGGTATATGTTGTAAGTTAGATGTCTATTTAAGTTTATCAATGATTTTTAGGTTTCAATGACTTGCTAAGTTATTAGTACCATCATTTCATGACTTATTTTTTTATTTAGCATTTGTATCATATAGGTAATAACGATTTTCATTTAATAATATAATACTCTCTTTTATGATGCTAAAATATCTATGACATTTACTTATATATTTCGATAATTGCACATATTTACCTATCATTTATATATATAATTTTGTACAATGTAATTTGTTTATATTTTTCTATTAACAATTTAATAATAATATTTGTTAAAATATTTTTGGCCCCCCTAACTATTAAATTCTGGCTCCGCCCCTGGTTGATGTTAGAACCAATTCTGGTTAAGAAGAGGAAGACTCAGGTAGTCACAAAGGACTAGGAATGATATGAATATCCATAACCCGTGGTAGACAGTTTTATGTCTCCACCATTTCAGAAAGTAGATTCCCATAGACAAACATACTCAAGAGTGGAATAAAACCAATTGGGAGAGATGGCCCCCACCGCCAAATATAAATGTCCATATGGACGAGGGATATATAGCCCCCTGCTGTCAGACATAAATGTCCTTGTGGACGAGGGATATACAACCCCCTGCTGTCAGATATAAATGTCCTGGTGGACGAGGGATATACAACCCCCTGCTGTCAGATATAAATGTCCTGGTGGACGAGGGATATACAGCCCCCTGCTGTCAGATATAAATGTCCTTGTGGACGAGGGATATACAACCCCCTACTATTACCGGTGAAGACGCACGCACGTCACAACAAAAGACTCAACTCATGGATGAAACAATATCCAGAGTCAAAGGAAGAATTACCAAGATTGTCCTTTTCCATATCCCCACTAGATCACTAACTGCACCAAGGCAATACAAAAACACTCAGTCCTACAGAGTGCAGAAGCGTAAACCCTAGGCAGTTAATGTCTAATGAAACAACCAAGTAGAAGGAACCAATAACCATGTAAGTTTCATATTCAAGACTCAGTTAGTCACATCAAGCTGAGTTAGCCACACAAACAGTTTCCTTTTACAATTCCTTTAAACTCAGTTAGTGTTTTTCGAAAACGTCTCATAAGTCGGTCAGTAAAAGTATCGGAGTACGAGAAATCGTACCTGGATAACGCTGAAGCAGTTCTAGTCAACTGGCGCAAACAATCAACAGTACTCTGAAGAATATTAAAGGTAGTCTAATTAACATCAATCACTTGTAGCCTACGTTAAGCTTAAATAAACTCCTCACTCTTATTTTTAAGTCACAATTAAATGTTACGTATAACCTTCGACCTATCTTAGAATGTCAATAATAACTCTTAAACTCAATACCCTTACTCTTAATTTAGAATAACGTCATATCACGACCCATGATAGGTTTGTCTTAGAATACTATATTATTATCTCACAATGTAACGATTATTCATTCTTATCAACATCTACTAGCTAACCTATTATGATTAACTCTTCCCCTTAACTTAATTAAGATCTACAACTTGTATATTGGAAACATAGTGTTGTAGATGCATTTCATTACAACTTAATTGATCTTAGAATTCAGAGACAACTACTAGACTCAATTATTTTATCTTTACTTTAGAATGACTTAATATTATAACCATTTAATTATCTTGTCTTAAGATGTTCAATTACTTTTCATCCTGAAACAACTATATTTTAATTAACTCAAACCTTTCCAACTCTTATACTTAGTATTTGCAAAGTATATTATTCGCTTAATTATTACCTATATAATAAGGTGTTTTAAGATAACCCTTTTTATGTATCCTACTTACATTTTAATTTCCTAAATATTTAATTTTTTACACACATTCTCTCTATAGATTATGTATAATCCTTTTGTACTAAATTTTAATAAACTTATGTCTTAAATACATTTTATATTATTTACAAAACCAAAGGTTTCAAAGGAATAACTTAATAAATTAATTCCCTTTACTATGTTTTAGGATAAGTATTAAGTCTTAACATAAGGTGAAAATTTAACTAAGAAGTGAATTCTCTTTCATAAGAGAAATTGTCAATTATCTAGTAAGATCATGTATTCTAAAAAATCCTCATACCTTATATTCAAATGACCTTTTTAATATTTTAGTGTTATAAGGTAAACCAATATAATCTCTTACATAACTTAGTTTCATCTAATTAAAGGTTCAAAGGTTTTAAGTACCTAATTCCTATTTACAAACCTCTTATAAGTTCCTACTAATAAAGAGATCCCTTATTTATAAACTCTAATTCTGCATTTTGGTAATTAATGTTATAAATGTATTTTATATGGCTCAACCAATTCTAAGAACTCAAGGATTATTATTTAGACTAACTCCCTAGTCATATTTAACATAGTTTTATATCTTAACCCTTTTAATGATTTTACCTTAAAACATTAAGTTATTACTCACTATTATAAATGTTATGAAATGATTAAATCTAGCCTTATTAATCCACTTCACATTTAGATGTAAAACTATTTCATTTATTTTATTATTAATTATATATTAAGATCTATTTGTGTAACATTTTATGTAATCAAATTACAAATTTTCCCTAAGTCTTAACTTATTTATTACTTAACCCAATTACAAATTTACATTCTTGTCATTGACAAATAATATTATATATGTATTTAATTATGATTTATTTAAATCCTAGAAATTCGTAGGTAACTCAAAACTCAATTTTATAACCCCAATTTAATACCACCTCATATAATATTCTTTCATTAGTATTATGTAGAGGTTTAGTTGAACTTATTTATTCCTTCGTATTATATTTTCTATAAGGTATTTCATTTCTTTTATTTATGTTTAATGTATATATATATACTAGGATTTATTCGAAACATTCTTTATGTAGTTTTATTGTATTTAATTATCTCCATTAACTTTTACACAAATCCACATCCAATATATGGTTTATAAAATAAAGCATTTCCCCTAGCTTCAATTAAGTATATTAACTTCCACATTATATAATAACTAAAAATGTAGACTAGTGAAATTCCTTGATTCAACATAAGTTTCTATTTTATTCCTCTAACATAAATATATATATATATATAAGTATATAATTTTTACTTCACTTTAAAGGTTATACCCAAAATATTCATTAACATACTGTTATTAAATGTTAATTTAGTCTTATCATATTATCCCAACCTAAAAAGTTTATTAACAAACTATACCTTAATTTTTGTTAAATTAAAAACCATATATTATAAGATAATCTTATGAAAATTTCATAAACACAATTTTTAGACCCATTTACCCTTGTCCAAAAATTCCCAAATTTAATATATAGTAACTATAATATTTTAGACATATTATAAAAATTTTATTTCATAAAAATATCTTTTAAAATTAACCAAATAATTCGATAATACTCAGAACTTACAAAAATTATAATTTGCGTTTAAAAACTCAAAACCCATATTAATTCATATCAAAATAAACTAGATTTTATAATGGATCTATGGTTAAAATTTCGTGTTAAAATACATTCGGGAATGCAACTAAATAAATCCAACAAGTTAGGGTTTAATTCAGGAATTAATAAAACTGAAAACAATTAAATCTATCCACGTTTTAATCTCGACCGTCCGTTTCTATAACCTACGATCGGACAGCCGATATTTCCCGAGTTCATCAGCGAATTCCCAAACCACCGCGATAGAGATTCCTCGATTTCTCCCAACTCACATAACCAAATTGACTGATTTTTGTTTCATTGGATTCGCAAATCTTATTGCGGTTCCAATGGTACCAAATTTACTATCGAAGGTGCACGAATTCGCAAAAAACGATTTTGGGTTCGAAGTTAGGGTTCTTTTGGGTTTCTGAATTCGATTCTAACAAATTCTCTCAATCTAACGCGTAATAGATGAAATTGAAACATGGGTTTGACCGATAATGTAAAGGCGAATGACAATAACAGGACAATTTGATCGGAAACTCACCGGAGAATCACCAACGAAGGAATTCGATTTCATTTTTCCGGAAAAAGTTCGAACTTGGGCCTGTTCGAGGAGCTAACTTTGAGGATCTATAAAATAAGTTCTAGATCGAATTAGGCCATGTTCTTGGGCTTAATCGAAAGAGGAGATATAACTCTAGATATTGATAGCAAGAACTTACTCTAACTCGCATTACACAGGAAGAAATCTAAACCGAAAGTTACGAGTTTATACCTTGCGTTTTTCTTATGATTTTATGTGATGATGAATCGGAAACTTTAGACGCCTCACTATCCCAATTGGTTACGAACCAGCCTTGGTAATTAACATGAAAGTTGTAGAGGGATTAGATATCTTCAAAACAAGCTATAGAACGTGGATTTTCGTTCACAAACAAAGAAGTTATGATCAAACGAAGTTTACATGAATTCGGTGAAAACTGGAAATCTGGGTTTCGGTGTCGCAGGGTGGCTACTTTGGATTGAATATGTGGTCGATTTAGAATGATTTAGATGGTGTATGAGTAATGGTTGGAAAAAGGATGTGTAGGAAAAGACAACAAAGAAAACAACACTAAAAAAACCTCAAAGATGAGTGAGATATCGTTATTTAAAGTTAGGGCAAAAACACTGATGGAAGTTAAGATACTTAGCGATTTTTGTGCCAAGTACCGGCGACCCGTGTGGTCTTGACACGTGGCACTTTTCAAAATTTTGGTTCTAAACTTCATTCTATCATAACTTTGGCTAGGATGATCCGTTTTCAACGTTCTTTTTATCGATCTTCATGGTTTTCCATAACCTATTTATTGGTATAGGTTTCATGGGAAGGTTTGTCTATTCTCAAAAAGTCAAACCTAGTAAGGCTTAAGAAGCTTTAGGGTTTCTAGAATTTTATATTGACTTTTATGCTTCAAATCAGTGCTCCAAATATTTCTAAAATCTTTATAATATAATTGGAGTGTCTAGGAATTTTCTAAGATTTTTGACTTATAAATCTTGTTATTAAATTCATAATACCATATAATAAATTAAATTAAATTGTATTATTATTTAGAATTTAATATAAGAAGTCCCCTAAATAATTTTTAAATAATACCATATACTAATTTAGTGTTTAATAATATTATTTAGGGTTTTTATAAAAGAAATCCCCTAAATTAATTTAATTTAAGGGGTATTTCAATAGTATGCTCATAAAACATGTATTGTTACATTATAAAAACTGCAATTTTAAATATAGCTAAAGATAACTACATATGTTTGTAATAAGAATAATTGAAACAAACAATCGAAGGAGGCCTAATTAACAATTAACTATTATAAATTTTAGTTTAGATCTATCGAATCAAAATAATTAATTAGTACAAATATTATTGTAGTGTAGGATATTATATAACCGTTCATTTTAATTTAGAAATTATTAAAGTCAATAAGAATTCTACGTGTTATTATAAAAATTGTTTAGATGGTTTAGATAGTTCAAAGTATGTAATTTATTATCGCCCAATCTATTTTACGCTACTGCTTGTCTTTTTTTTTTGGGAAACCTAAGTCTCTTTTTTAATACATGGATTTTAGACAATATTCGATATCTACATCAAGCGTGGTTGTTTAAAATTTGTGATCTCTGCGAGTTACTTATCCGCCACACGTAAACGTAAAACGCAGGATTACCGGTAATCTTCTAGCACAAAAGAAGGAAAAATTACAGTGCCCACCCACGTGGTTTTGGGGTTTAACACTGCTCACCCACGAACTTTGAAAATTAACACTGCCCACCCATCAACTTATATTGTTTTTACTTCCGTCACCATTTTAGCATACTTCCGTCCATTTGTTAGTAGAGTTGACCGTCAAACTTATGTTGACCAAACAGACCATTGTTCTTTTTTTAAAAAAAAAAAAAAACCAAACATGCCATTGCTTTGTCGGGCAAGCAGACCAAAACTTGTAACTCTTCACATGTCGACATCTTCTTCACTCTCGACAATGTCGACATCTTCATTGGTCTGAATCCCCCCACGATTAATGTAAGGAACATGTTGTTTTTCAAAGATTTTCGCCACTATTGCTCTGATTAAACACGGTTTGATACATTTTCTGAATTTGGGCAGTCGTATCTAGGGTTCTGAAATTGGGGAAATTTCACCCAACTGTTGTCACGCTGATTGAGCTTCTGTATTTGAATTCTACGGTGTTTATCTTCACCTTCACATTGTGATTTCTCGGTTCATGTCGCCTCTGAAATTGGGGACCCGATTGTTGTCCCGCTGATTGAGCATCCGACATTGAATGCTACGGCGTTTATCTTCACCTTTGTTCCTCTTGTTTATTTACATGCGTTTGGTGTTGATTTCGCCTCTGTTCCTCTACTTTATTCACGCAGCTTCTGAATTTGGGCATAAAACTGCCCTACTACATCTTTGATTCCAGAACCCTAAAATTGGGGTAGTATCACCCGACACTGTCCAGTTCACTGGCTTTGTTGTATGGCTCTGATTTTGGCCACTCTTCCTCTGGTTTATTCACGTGGTGAATTATTGGTCTGAATATGGGCAGAAAAAACTGATTGGGATCTTATTTTGCTTGTTGTTCTCTGGAACATCTATTATCTGTATTATCTGCTGTTCTCTGATCTGCTGTTCTTTGGGGTAGTATCACCCGACACTGTCCAGTTCACTGGCTTTGTTGTATGGCTCTAATTTTTGCCACTCTTCCTCTGGTTTATTCACGTGGTGAATTATTAGTCTGAATATGGGCGGAAAAAACTGATTGGGATCTTATTTTGCTTGCTGTTCTCTGGAACATCTGTTATCTGTATTATCTGCTGTTCTTTGATCTGCTGTTCTTTGGAACATCTGTCTGATGCGTTCTGCATATGTGAAGCAATGATTTTGTTTTATGGAACATCTGTTACCTGCTGTTTGGCTGGAATAGACTGAAATGTTCTTTAGGCTTTATTCTCTTGGTGAATTCTATGTTGCTTATATTCTTTATGGTGTGTAATATTTGAAAGCTCTGTAGCTGATTCACTGTGACTTGCAATTTGTAGGTGCAATTCCACGAAGATTAGCATAACATGGAGGAACATATAATTGAGTTGTCGTACAATGGTCACAAGTTCTGCTTGCAAGAGCTTGATCCAGACCTATATTCTACGATAGAGTTGATGAGGGACTACACGAAAGAAATTTCCAAACAACCAATTGCTCCACCCAATAACCCTACTTTCTTCTACATACATCCAAAAAGCAAGAAATACATCGAAATTTGCAATGACACAACTCTGCTGAATATGTTCAAGGCCTGTTCCTCTACAAAGACTATAACCGTGTTTGTAAGAGATGTTATGAACTCTGTTTTGATGGATATGTGGAGGACTTATGAGAAAGATCAGAGCATGATGGGTGCGCAAATGGAGCAGCAAGATGAAATCCTTGAGTTGTCCCATCCTCCTGCTACACAGTCCCAATTACCAACCCCACAGTCCCAGTTACCAACCCCACAACCCCAATTACTAACCCCACAACCCCAATTACCAACCCCACAACAACCCCAATTACCAACCCCACAACCCCAATTACCAACCTCATAGTCCCAATCACCAACCCCCACAGTATCCAAAAGAAAGCACAAGAAGAAAGCTGCCAGGGGTCTTACCCAGTCATACCAATTGCCAGTTCAGCAAGTACAAAAACCATCACAACTTCCCCTCATCATTCCCCCCAAGTGTCCCTAACTTTTCATATAAAAAAAGACACATCTTCTGCTGCTGCAACACTCCAATCAGTCCAAATTAGCAACAGCACTCCGTGAAGCCTTGAAGTTCACTCATCTTCACTTGTACCATCTCCACGGATGGATTTCATTATTGCAAATAATCCTCCCTCAACTGGTCATAGTCTTGAACAAGGAGATGGGTCTGTCGTTGGTGGTGCAGGACAGGATAATGAAGTTCCTGTATATGATAATGAACCCACATACTCTGACGACTCTTGGTGCCATAAGGATGTTGATGAAGGTAATGATTTTGAAACCGAGTCCTGCAATTCAGAAGATAATGACATAGATGATGATGATGACAGATTGGAGGAACTCGAGAGAATCACTGAATGTGGGTATTATTCAGCTGATGATGAAGATTGTGCGGTGAAAGAGCCATCGTATTTGAGGAATGGGACTCATTTTGAGTACCAAAGTGATGGGAAGGTTGTTTTGCAGTCCCACCAAATGTTTGAAAACAAATCCACTTTCTTGGAGGTGATGAAGGACTATGCATGTCAAGAGGGTATTGACTTGCATAGGGTAAGCAATGATCCATTCAAGTACACGGTTAAGTGCAACCAAAACACTTGCACTTGGAGACTTCATGCTTCCCTTCTTCCAGACAAAACTACGTTTATGATAAAACGTTGACAGGGAGCATGATTGCATGAGGATAGCCAACAATCCAAATGCTACTGTACCATGGATCACAAAGAAGATTTTGCTTGATATTAGGGCAAACAACAAAATGGTGCCTAAGGACATTATGGCGCTGATGCGACAGAAGTTCAGTGTTGAATTGAGCTATATAAAGTGTTATAGGGCACATAAATTGGCTTTGCAGATAATTGATGGGAACCATGATGAGTCCTATGCAAGGATTCCTCAGTATTGTAAAATTGCTCTAGACAGAAATCCTGGGTCCATCATTGATCTTCAGTTTCAGCAATATATGACTTCTCCTCCTTCTTTTACGAGATTATTTGTTTGCTTTCACGCTCAAAAGGAGGGATTCCTCCATGGATGCAGACCATTTATTGGTGTAGATGGTTGTCACCTTAAAGGCCCATTCGGTGGAGTGTTATTGACAGCAATCGCCATTGATGGAAATAATGGTATATTTCCAATTGCATTTTCCGTGGTCCAAAGTGAGTCAACCAACACCTGGAAGTACTTCTTCAATCAGTTGAAGAAGATAGCTGATTGGGATACGAGAAAGAGATGGGTGATAATATCTGATCGTCAGAAGGGCGTCGAACCCGCATTGAAAGACGAAATGCCAGAAGTAACCAGATGGATTTGTTGTAGGCATCTCTACGCAAACTTGAAGAAAGATTATCCTGGTATGATCAAATCTTGTCATTATAAGAGATCTCAAAGGTAGTCATTACAACATATCTCATTAAAGGTCATTAAAAAGATTACATTAAAAGTCATTATAAGACCTTAAGTCATTACATAGCTGAAACCCGAAAGAAAAATACTGCTATTACTATAACAACACTATCTTCATATAACCATCATGCGTTGCCTTAACCACATCCAATCTTGTCTTTTGCATCTCCTCCAATTTATTCAGCAGGTATACATTTTGGTTCTTCAGTTCAAGCAGCATAGATTCAATATCACAGCGGAAGAAGAAGCCCTTGATGAAACATGCATTGGTGAAACATGGATTGGTGGATATATGTCTCTCCACCATACAAAATATTTGCACTTGTTGGTGGCGCAGTTGAAGTACGGTTTCCCGTAGTTTCTTACATTATGGGTAACATGCAACTATGCACTCAAATTGCAGTGGCATTTCACATCCCTCGTGGGGGTTGAGTTGAAATTGTGCCCACTTGAGGACGACATTCTGCATGGACAATAAAACAAAAATGCAAACTCAAGTGTATCACAACAAGGGAGCTCAGATTGGTCCTTATGACCATCATCATTGCTTCATAAGTGGGTTATAATACTTTACATGACTTATATATGGAGCAACCCTACCATAAACCGCTTCAACGCGTTCAAGCGGAGCAATTTCATGAAGGGTCGCTTCTACACATATAAGCACACATAAAGACATAACCACACATAAAAGGCCATTGCTTACAAAATCATTGCTTCACATATGCAGAATGCATCAGACAGATGTTCCAAAGAACAGCAGATCAGAGAACAGCAGATAATACAGATAACAGATGTTCCAGTGAACAACAAGCAAAATAAAATCCCAATCAGTTTTTTCTGCCCATATTCAGAACCATAATTCACCACGTGAATAAACCAGAGGAAGAGTGGCCAAAATCAAAGACATACAACAAAGCCAGTGAACTGGACAGTGTCAAGTGATACTACCCCAATTTTAGGGTTCTGAAATCGAAGATGTAGCAGGGCAGTTTTATGCCCAAATTCAGAATCTGTGTGAATAAAGTGGAGGAATAGAGGCGAAATCAACACCAAACAGCATGTGAATTAACAAGAGGAACAGAGGGGAAGATAAACGCCGTAGCATTCAAAGCCGGATGCTCAATCAGCGGGACAACAATCGGGTCCCCAATTTCAGAGGCGAAGATAAACAGAGGCGACATGAACCGAGAAATCACAATGTGAAGGCGAAGATAAACACCGTAGAATTCAAATACAGAAGCTCAATCAGCGTGACAACAATTGGGTGAAATTTCCCCAATTTTAGAACCCTAGAATCGATTGCCCAAATTCAGAAAATGTATCAAACTGTGTTTAATCAGAGCAATAGTGGTGAAAATCATCAACAAACAACAATGCCACAAGCTCGCACAACAAACAATGTCGGGGCCAAATTTTCCCAATTCCAGAAACCTGAAATCGTGATAAGTACGGCGATTTTTCCCAATTTAAAAACCCTAAATTGAAGATAGTAAATAGCGACACCGGGACAGAGAATTTGCAAAAGGCAAATCAAATTCCTCCTTACCTCAGTTAGACGGGCGTGATCAATTTCTCCGATTTCACAATGAAGATGTCGACAGTAAGGATTCGAAGAGTGTCGAAGTGAAATGGTGAAAGGAACGGAGGGAGGGAGAAAATAAGAAAGGGATAGAGTTGTTTGGTCAACATAAGTTTGACGGTCAACTCTACTAACAAATGGGCGGAAGTGTACTAAAATGGTGACGGAAGTAAAAACAATATAAGTTGATGAATGAACAGTGTTAATTTTCAAAGTTCGTGGGTGGGCAGTGTTAAACCCAAAACCACCCACGTGGGCACCGTAATTTTTACAAAGAAGAATCAGAAATCTCAGTGTTCCTTCCCGTTAAAGAGACAGAACATTTAATTTTTGTAGTGTATTCTTCTCCCTAATCAGGCGGCGAACTCGACAATTGACGGCTAGTTTAGCTCCACTATCTTTGTGTGATTCTGTCCAGTGAAGAGATTCGCAGCCACTTGGCACGCCAACCATGTGAGTATCCACATTTTCACTTTCTTGGTCATTTGGGATACGGCAAGAAAGGATAAAGGAGAGGTGGAAGAAAGAGTAGACATGGCGAGAGGTAGACGGAGCACGGCTCCACTGCAGTGCCACGCCCCGTTTCCCCTGTCCTTCCTCCTCTCCGCTCCAGTCCAACTCCGTCAATGGCGTCCAATCAAAACCCTAACCCTAACACTAGCACTAGCACGAACCCAGCTACAACAACAACCATTACAGCCTCAGCACCGTCCATCCCACCTTACATGAAAGCTGTCTCGGGTTCGCTTGGGGGGATAGTGGAAGCTAGCTGTCTGCAGCCGATCGACGTTATCAAGACCCGTTTGCAGCTGGACAGGTCGGGAAGCTACAAGGGAATACTTCATTGCGGGAAGACGGTAGTGAAAACCGAAGGGATCCGGCGCTATGGAAGGGGCTGACCCCGTTCTCTGCTCATCTCACTTTGAAATACGCTCTCCGGATGGGATCGAACGCGGTTTTTCAGTCAGCGTTCAAGGATTCTGAGACTGGAAAGATTAGTCATCAGGCCCGCTTGTTGTCCGGCTTCGGTGCTGGAGTGCTTGAAGCTCTTGTGATTGTTACCCCGTTCGAGGTCAGTGGGTGTTTCTTGTTGAATAAATGTGTGAATGGTGTTGCTGGTTTTACTGATTTTGATGGAAGTGGCTTGTCTTATATGGTATTTGGTGGAATATAATGTCGTAATTCGTGTGCCGGTGTCTTGCATTGTCGATGATTCCTAGTTATCTTTGGTTCTTTTTCTAATTTTTAAAGAAAAGAAAAGAAAAGTGTAGAGTGGCTATAGATTCCTAGATTCGAAGGTGCGGGTACCAGTTGGAGTTGGTCGATTATTTGATTATTTTTCTATGCGATAGCCGATAGGTCTATTTGAGTCTGTATTTCGTGGGATTTGTGTAAAGAGCCAAAGTCCAGGGAAAATTGTTGAAGAAGTCCATGTTGTGCGGTCAGTTAAAAAGTTGCCTGCATTTGTCGGTTCAATCGTACTGTGAGTTAAGTTGAATAAATGGCAAGAGTCTTCTAATGTGAGCATTGAGCAAATAGGAAATAGATACTCTGGTTGTTTGGACAATTGAAGGGATAATCATCTGTTTATAAATCAGTGTCATATTGATTAGTGGTGATAACTGTTAAGTGATAATGATTTTCCTGTCTTTAATTAAATAATAAGATGAAATTGGTTTAACTTCTGTTGGTTTTGTTTCACGAGGAGATAGATCAGAATTTTGAGAGAGAAGTATTTTTTTTCAGCATGACAAGCAAATCAGTCGTCACATTTACATCTCATATATTCACAATTGCTGTAAGCAATTTCATAACTGCATATTACCTGGTGGTTAGGTTTTTTTTAGACCTAATGGATTGAGTGCAAGCTGTAAATAATTCCGTTTACTCTGTCTGTTACTTTAAATTCATTGCATGCCTGGAAATGTTCCTTGGTACTGCACTTTGTCTTTCGTTTTCTACCAGTTTGGATTCTCAAGTTTTATCTTAATTTTGCTTCTTCAGCTGCCGATCTATATGCAAACTTCTTTAAAATTTGGGATCAGTTTATCCCCATGTCCTGGATGGGCCGGAAGGACCCACAAGTTGAACCTCTTTTATATCATGACATAGTTTACATGAAAGTAAGAACTGATGAAGTTGGAAAGTGATGCAAACATCTGTAGTTTTATTTTTTTAACAGGGCAAGAAGAAATTATATTTTAATAAGCGAGAACAATAAGATATTTACATTGTTATAGCAAGCTTATTTGCTATGTACCTACTGTCTCTAGGAGACCTGGGAGTCAATAATATATGGTTGGAGTTTGAAGGAGTTTTCTCTGGTGGAAGTTATATTGAAGTGGTATCTTAATTGAAGCTCTTAACGAATTTGCTATTAGGACTGCCCACTACTACTATTCTGATGCATGCACCACCCTTGGTGTCTGAGTTTTTCTTAATCCAAAATCATGTGGTTTTTCTTTGTTTTCCATTTATTGCTTAGTCATGCAGTCTTGTCTGACATATTTTGATGCAATGCACTCTATTACCTAGGTTGTGAAAATCAAGTTACAACAGCAAAAAGGCTTAAGCATTGAGCAGCTGAAGTATAAGGGTCCTGTCCATTGTGCTCGAACAATTATACTTGAAGACGGAATCCGTGGTCTGTGGGCCGGTGCTACTCCAACCATGATGCGGAATGGAACCAACCAGTCTGCCATGTTTACTGCCAAATACATCTTTGATAAGATGCTTTGGAAAAAGCAAGAAGGCGATGGCACAGTTCTCCAGCCTTGGCAGTCCATGATATCAGGTTTCTTGGCTGGCACTGCTGGACCAATCTGCACTGGGCCATTTGATGTTGTGAAGACAAGGCTGATGGCCCAAAGCAGAGCCGGCCCTGATGGTGAGCTGAAATACAAGGGAATGTTTCATGCCATTCGGACCATATTTGTGGAGGAAGGGCTGTTAGCTCTATGGAAGGGATTGTTGCCCAGGCTGATGAGGATTCCACCAGGTCAGGCTATAATGTGGGGAGTTGCAGACCAGGTTATTGGTCTTTATGAGAAAAGACACCACAGTGCTTTATTATAAGGTAGTGAATGAAGTGTGAGTTCATACTGAGTACCTAGACAGGTCTCTTGTGAAGAATTATACTAGTGAATGGCAGATGGGGAGAGATTAAATGTTTAAGTGTAATGTTCTCCAAGAATTCATCAGTCATTTGGAGACAACTTTGGGGCTTTCCATCAAGGACATGGAAACAGTACCCCGATTTAGGTATACGTAGCTGCTTTCCTTGGCCAAGTTTTGTTAAAAAAGTAGAGGTAGTATACCTGCTGTGGTTCAGTGAAATATCTTCTAAATATGGGGAAAACGTAGTTTTGTTGGCGATGTACACTGATTTACTGTGACAATAGCAATGTCTATTATCTTCTTGAATGAGGTGGAAATAAAAATTGGTTTGGAGATTTCTTATATTATCTGTGTGTGCCCATTATCACATTAGCTTGTAAGACATAATAAAAGGTCATATATGAAAAGTCCCGCTTGCAGTAGTTGACATGGCTCAGGAAGGATTATGCGAGATGATGGTAGTGGTTGCAGACTAAAATAGCTGGGGCGTCCTCTTTTTCTGTAATTGTTCAGGTATTCTGATGGCTAAGTGAGCTATATTATAGCTGATGAGACTCGAAATGTGAGTTTTTCTAGGATTTTTTGATAACTATACTACGGATTATAACGAATGGATCACTGATCCAATACATCAGGGATAATAATAACTCCCTCCGTCCCAAGTTGACTGTCCACTTTACTATTTGGATGGTCGTTTGATTTCAATATTATAATATGTAAGATAGTATATTTTTATAAATTTTTTTTTATAATGGAATCCTTATGTCAAAACTCTAAAAGTTGTAAAAATTATTTTTTAAAAATATCTTTATCTTATATTTATATTGAAGTGGAAAAGCGCCAAAAAGCAATGAGACACTTATGACGCCGTCAGTTCACTCAATACAGTAATTCAACCGAGCCTGCTACGAGTCGAATATTACTGGTTAGAATCTGGACCTTTTTATTCTGACTAGGTTAGGTTGATAAAAAATTCAAAGAATAAAAGGAAGATGGCATTGAGGAAGTAAAGGAGCAAAATACGCAATATGAATTTGGATAGCAAATTAGCAATATAAATGTAGATCCGAACCGATTTGCAACGAATTATAAGAAATAATGCAAATAAAATAGCAGAGACAAGACATTAACCAACAGAGATGTCGCTCATACATATATCCTCATTATAGCGCTGTCAAATCTCTCGCTCGCAAACTAGCAAGCCATCCCGCAGACAGCATCGATCAAATCAGTCAACGTGTCTGAAGACGTCAACTAGTTTAGAGAATCAAATTCAGTCTATCTTGCCCCGAAATTCAAAGCCCAAAACAACGGCAACATCTTTTGTTGCTTTAACAGGGCGTTCGTGAGGTTTGGGGGTGCAGGGGTGAAATTATAAAAATGGGCCCTTTATGTATTATTGTAAATAACAGTTCATGCATTTATAAAAGATGTAAATTTTATTTCAAAATTGTCTACATTATTATCCAAAAAGTATACGCTGGTTGGTTGCAACCTTAAAATAATTTCCTTAAATTGTAAATTTATTGTTACAATTATGGAGCGATACGACATTTAAAGAAACAAAGAACTTTAATTATTTCCTAATAATGAAGAGTATTAATTATTTCCTATTTTCTAGGGAGAAAGAATAATGAAGTGGCGGTAAGTTTTTATAGTGATTTGTTATTGAGACCTTTTAATTTGAATTAATTAGTTTTAGTTATAAGAAAATAAATATAATAAAATTTGTTGATTATTTTTCTCAACGACCCACCTATCCATAACAAATAATATTTTTCACAAAATTGTTATTAGTAATTTAGTTGGTGAAAAACTAATATTAAATATTAGAATAAATTAATATCAATTCTGATTTAAATATATCTATAAAAGTTTTTAACTCATTTTTTGGGCCCCTAAAATTCAGAGGTCATGGGGCAACGCCACTTTACCATCCCCAACAACGACCCTCATCACTTAATCATCACTTAGTTACCACATAGGTCCCGTTCACTGAACGCGGATTTTCCTGCGATTTTATTAATGCTCCTATGGTTAACTAGAGTTAACCAGTTATATCAAGACATGTATGTTTTTGTGGGTCCACGATAAATGTATGGTCCCATATATGAAGAACACGTGTGAGCTTTATTCCGGTAAAAAACGAAACGTGAGCAACGAACGGGCTCATAGTAGCAAATTTCCTATGAATCTCAAATAACGAATACTATTCCTGCTTCCTTACCTTTAAAACCTGTGTGCACATTGACCTTTCCATCCTCGGGAGACGATCATTTACGACCACCTCAATTATTTTTAAAGCCTCTCATTCTTGCTTTAAACTTACTCGAAAGTTGGCCGGTGACACCATTTTTGTCTTTTTCTAATTTTGTCTTTTTGTGACATTTTAAAATGTTGTAGTTTATTACATATAAGTCTAAATAACATAAATTGTATACCTTATCATAATTCGAGCTCTTCAAAATAAGACCAAAAATGAATATGTTTTGATAAATTTAAAATTATATATTTTTGTATGTACATATGTTTTCAGATTCATTGTGAATCTTAAATTTAAAAAAAGTGAATCAAAGGTTGTTAAAAAGTGAATCAGAGGTTTTTTTAGAAAGTAAATCATAGGTTCAAGAAAAAAGAATTTCATAAACAGAGATTGTGTTAACTAAAGTGAATAAGAGTTTTAAGAAAAATGAATCAAAGATTGTTAGAAATTGAACCTAAACCTTGCACTACAAACCCTAAAACTTCCTTTGACGTTTTTAGCTTTCCTAGGGTGGTTTTTAGGATGTGTGGTGTAGGGTAGTTTTTTTAAGTTGTTATATATTTTATAATGGCGTCACTGACTCGACAAATTTTTAGGGTTTAGGGACCTTAAACCCTACACTACAAACCCTAAAGTGTCTTCGGTGATTTTAGCTTTCCTAGAGTGGTTTTTAGATTGAGTCGTGTAGGGTAATCTTTTTTGAAATTGTTTTATACTTTATATTGTCGTCACTAACTCGCCATTTTTTTAGGGTATGGTTAAGGGTTTATTGAAAAGTGAATATTTTGTTTTAAAAAAGTGAATCACGTGTTTAAGTAAAGTGAATCTTTTATTTAAGAAATGTGAATCTTATGTTTAATAAAAATGAATCTTACCACAAACTTATGCGAGAACCATGACTCATTCGTTTAAGAAAAGTGAATCTTTTGTTTAAAAAGAGTGAATCAGATGTTTAAGAAAAGTCAATCTTACGAGAACAATATGAACCTTTCATTTATTTAAAAATGAATATTTCGTTGAAGTTAATCAAATGTTCAAGAAAAAAATATCTTATATTTAAGAAAAGTGAACCTTTCACCCCAATGTGAATCCTTTGTTTTTCTAAAAGTGGATTTTAATTTTAAGAAAAATAAAACTTAAATAATATTCATTGTGTTAATGAATAAGGTTCATTTTATTATTAAAGAAGATTCATTTTGTTAATAAATAACATTCACTTTAAAAGTACGTAATATTCTAAAAACATAAATTTTTTAAGTTTACCAAACATATTCATGATGCATCTTGTTTCGAAGAGCAGTAATTATGATGAACAATGGAATAATTATTTTTTGTATTTATATTTTGTAAGTTATAACATTTTGAAAAAAATTATTACTCCCTCTTATGCCCACATTCACACGAAGAAGATGCACAAGGGGAGTATTATTTCTTTTTTATTTTTTTATTCCTCCAACAGATACTTTCCACGTGTCTTGAAGCCACCCACCACTATAGCACCTGCGCTAGGCTCTCCGAACTGTATAAGAGAGCATACTAAGAGGGCGTTCAATGTCAGCGAAAAAAAAGCAGTAAACGCAGCAATAGCTGCGTTACAAATAATCCCTCTCCGGTTAACCATTAGAAGCTCATGAGGTTATGGTGGTTCCATTACAAAAAGGAACCTATATTTATGCGACACCTGTATCATTTGTCTAGGGTGCTGCGCCAGTTTTTTTTTCGCGCTGATCGAACGACGCCTAACATTAAAAAATCTGCTTCCTGATTTTAAGAGACCTTTTTTCGACATCATGGAGAAGAAGAGATAACCGAGGAAAGACTCGTCTTTTTTATAATGTTCAAATCCACAATTGTAGCATTCAATATAATCAATTTCTGATATTTTTACATTCTTGTTCACAAATATTTTGGTACAAAACACAGATAATGTTCTTTAAATAAAACAATATAAATTCGCTAGTTTCTTCCATAAGGCATTAATGTCATATGTGCATTCTTTTGGTGTTTAAGGCCCCGTCTAGTTATAGTTTTTTTGTGGCAGTGTGTTCATAAACTTGAACAATCTATATTACCTAAGTTACAATGCGTTTATAAACTTAAACAAAAATATAAGATCAACGGTCTTATAGAAAAAGACATTAAATAATTATTTAGGGAAATTCATGAAATGTTACTATATTTTTGCTAATTCATGCCACTACAAGAAAAAGAAGTTACAATTGCCACTATATTTTTACAAAAGTTCTGAAATGTCACTACGTCGTTGATCAGAAGTAAAAAAGCAAAATATCCCTACTAATTAACAAAGTACTTTTAAAAATCACTAATTAATATACTATAAAAATATAAATTACTATAAAAATATTTAAAACTTATAAAAAATGAAAAAAGAAAATAAAATATTACAAATATATTTTAAAAAAAATTATCTTCAAATTAGACAAATATTATGTCATAAATGTATCTAAGTAATAGAATATAATTTTTTACAAAAGAATTCTAAACATTAGTTAAAATTTTAAAATATTTATAGAATAAATAAAAAGAAATATTATTATTAAAAATAGAATTATTTAGATTATTATTTAACAAAAAAATTATATTATATTTTCATATATTGAAATTTATTTAATATATATATAATATATTATTATTTCTAGATAGTATTTTATAGATAACAAAAAATATTATGTTATAAAGTCGTCTGCAAGTAGAATGTAAATTTTTAAAAAATCCATTTTATAAATATTAGTTAAAAATATAAAATAATTTAAATTGATTGAACAACAATTTTAAAAAGTGTATGGTAAAGTTTGTTGTAATTAATTGTAAATTATGGTACTTAATTGTCTAATAACTAGAATTTTTTTTTATAAATTATGTCTTTAAATACTAAATTTTATGGTACTAAGTATTTTTTAAAACACATCACCGTTTAGGCTTGGGTTTCGTCGTTTCCCGCCACCAAATATATCTCTGCGGGTTTACATGGTTACATGGCTGATCTAGCACCATCTGCTGTTGAGTGCCCTCGCTCTCCAACAGGCAGTAGCCCCGCCCGGCTGAAGGTACCGTAGGATCCGTTTTCTGGGGGACTATCAGCAAATGTTCAGCTATCTTTCGGGGCCACTGACACATCTTTACTCCCTCAAGCACGCTCTATACTTGACTCTATCTGTCCACCATCGGCAACTTTGATGACATCCAGTGGTTCTTCATCCCACGTGGATCTAATCTAGTCGCCCACACCTAGCTTCCTTAGCTAGAACATCGCAGCACGTTTGTTGCTCCTGGAAAGCGTCTGCCTTTCCAGATTATGTACTGAACCTACTTGATTAATTATGAATTCTTCTTTTTCAAAAAAAGTATTTTTTAAAAACATCTATGAAATATTTACTTTTTTCAATGTTTTATGATATTTTGATGTATTTTTTATTTTATTTTTCTATTTTTTATAATGTTTTATAATATTTTGAAATATATTTTGTAGTATTTTAATTTTTTATGAATTTTAGTGAATTTTAACACTTAGTGACATATTGTGAATTTTAAAATACTTTGTTAACTAGTAGGGTTTTTTTTTGTCTTTTTTGCTTCTGATCAACGATATGACATTTCATGGACTTTTGCAAAATATAGTGACATTTTGTGACTTTCTTTTTTTTGTGATATTTTATGAATTAGCAAAAAATAGTGACATTTCATGAAATTTCCCTTATTATATGGTAAGTCCTACAATTTTATAGTTGTATAGGTACTAGCTAGGGTCTCAAAGTTGAGACTCAGTTATAAAAATCCCTAAGAACACAATGTCAATGACTCAATTTATATTAAATTTTAACTGCACTATAATTATCTGTTTAAGTTTATTTCAATTGAGCATACATAATAACCTAAACATATATAATGATGTCTACAATAAATAAACATATAGTGACCCACCGCAACCCTTTTAATAAGAAAAATAATGACCTTTCAACAGGAAATAGAGATGCACACAAAATCATGCATCGTCATTGTTGAGAAGAGATCACTTATAAGGATTTGGATTTGGAGGACGACTATTGGCAGCTGAGACCCTCAACCCCCATTCGAGTAGTTCTTTGCTTGTGTCATCCTTGTGTACAATCACTTCCATAAAGCCAAATACTTATATTTTTGATGGCAATGAGGTTAGCGAGCTGCACCCCACATCTGCTGTTCAATTTCCTAGTGAAACCAGCACTGAACTGAAATACTATTTTAGTCACGAACTAGTTCTCACAGCTAAAGAGGGGAGCCTGTTGTGCAAAATACTATAAAATGAACACACTCTTTGTAATCAGCGATCCAGAAATCTTGTTTAGGGGGGCTAAAAAATTTTTGACACCCAGAAATTGTTTAGTGGGGGCTAAAAAATTTTTGACACTAATTTTCTTTAAAACTTTATATTATGTTGTATTTTTTAAAAAATTTATAAGAGTAATTTGACAAATTTTCAAAATTTTCGGGGGGGCTAAAGCCCCCTAGCCCCCCCTCTCCGTCCGCCTCTGTTTGTAATCCAACAAGGTCGTATCCACAAGGACTTGGTAACTATCTAACTAATTGTAAGTTTAGTAAATGTGCATAAATATGTATAAAAGTTCATAAATATAAATTGTTTGGGCTTTGGAAGGTTTTGGTTTGATAAATGGAAAATAAAGAAAGTAATAAAACTAACTAGCTAATCTAGGATAGGAGCACCTTGAGATCGATCTTTGCACCCATCATTCCTTACTACCAATTTTTAACTCTAGAACTCACAGCTAAATAACGGGAGCACTTAATTAATTAATAACCAAATAATGGTCTACCAATCCTAACTAATAGAGTCGGAAATCTACTAGTCGCTCGATTACCTAGCCAATTGATAGTATTATGCCTAAGTTCCCTTAAGTTGCAATGTAGTCTCTTCTTAAAAACCCTTGACATGCGAGTACATTGATTAAGCCCCCACAGTTTAGATTTCTCCATCCGCAACCCATTCATAGAAACTCACACTAATGCTAAACTAATCGATAATTAAACCAACCAATTTAAAACAATGATAATTAATTGAAAAACCCTAAGCAAATCCCCAAATTCAATATAGACAAGCTTAGAAGCCATAAACACTCAATAAGCATCTTCATTAAACACAAGGACTAAAATAAAACATTAAAACAAGTCTAAGGTTCAACAATAGAGTTTTTAATGATTTAAGGGTAAAATCCATTCCAAGGTACAAGAAAACTACTCAAATATTAGAGCACCAAGGGAGAAAGAGTAACAATAGCCATTGATGGAGCTTGGGAGCTTTAAAGGGGGTGGAGTCTTCCTCCTCTTTCTTCTCTTTCTTCTCTCTCTCCTCTTTTCACCTCTTTGGTAGTGAGTGACGGCTGGAACCATGTGTGGAAGAATGATGAGAAGAGACTGCTGAAACTCCACTTTTAAAAATGCAGATTTGGGCACAATTCTGTCTGACCGACCCGTTGGGGCGTTCCCGTGGGTCCATCGCCTCCAGGAGAAAACAACGTGCAGAACTCAAGTCCAACCGACCCACTAGGTCGGTCGCCTGGGTTGGTTGCTATGGGTTGGTCGATTCCAGAATGGTTCACCGACCCAATGGGTTGTTCATATGGGTTGGTCGGCCTGCAAATCATTGTTTTCACTCTATTTTCTCGTTTCGCTCTATTTTGAGATCCGTTTGTATATCAAGAAAGATCCTTCTAGGTGCTCAAAATAATGAAGGAATTCTAGAATACGCTCACAGTTAGGGGTGTCAAAATTGGGTTTCGGGTCGGGTTGAGCTCAACCCGAACCCGACCCGAAAATAGTTTTGGTCAACCCGAACCCGACCCGAACCTGGAGCGGGTTGTACTTCTTTAACCCGAACCCGGAGTGGGTTGACCCGAACCCGACCCGTTTTTTCAAAAATTTATTTTATTTTTAAAATTTTGGATTATTTAATAAAAAATATAATACTATAATATTAATTAGGGAAAATTCACGAGATACCCCTGTTTTCTTTCGTAATTCACAATATACCCCTGTGATTTTAGTAATTTAACTTTAAATATGCTTAAATGTTGTCCAAAATTGATGAAACTTTACATGGACGATGCTAAAGTGTTATATTTTGGTCCAATATCAAATTTGAAGTTTTTTAAGCTCACATGTGACCTGTGGGACCCAATGAACAGTCACATATTCATTGGCCCCACAGGTCACATGTGAGCTTAAAAGGCTTCAATTTGAAATTGGACCAAAATATACACTTTAGCATCGTCCATGTAAAGTTTCATCAATTTTGGACAACATTTAAGCATGTTTAAAGTTAAATTACTAAAATCACAGGGGTTATTGTGAATTATGAAAGAAAACAGGGTATCTCGTGAATTTCCCTATTAATTAACTATTATGTACAATATATAATCATATGTTATCGATTAAATGTTTATTTTAGTCATAAATTAATCATTAATACTAATTAAGTCATTAAATATAACATATTTTCTATTTTTATTAAAAAAAATTCGGGTTACGAGTTAGCGGGTTCAACCCAAACCCGAAGCGGGTTTCAATGACCCAGCCCGAACCCGACCCGAAAATCATTTCGGGTAAAAAATCTCACCCCAAACCCGACTTTTACGGGTCGGTTTCGAGTCGGGTTTCGGGTTCGGGTCAAGATTGACATCCCTACTCACAGTGTATCAACTTCATGGACGCGGTAATATGAGAAGAATCAAACTGGTTAGCATTGCACAAACCATGATATCGCGTGCCAACACTGCAGCTCCAACTAAATTGACCAGCTTCATGAAAACTCTCAACAATTTCATATATCCACATTGATAGTACGACTGTCATAGCTTAGCAACACACCTCCACCAATGAGCCTCATGATGAATGCTTGGGTGTATTGTTAGTGCACTCGAGCTAGTTGGTTATAAAACCTATCAATATGTTTGTAAGGTATCTCAATATTCTCATGTAACCAAGACAAAGAAATCCTGTAACCCCTAATGTTATCATCGTTAGGCTTTTTCCTCAATAGTTCAAGACACAAATCAGCCACAGGCCGGTTCATCGGTCCAACATCAGCGTTCCCATCAACTTTCAAACCAAATAGATGATGGACATCCTCTAGAGTAATAGTTGCCTCACCAAATGGAAACATGAAGGCATGAGTCTCAGGTATTCATCATTCTACTAAAGCACTAACTATGGAATTATCAGCCTTAATGGTATAAATGTAGGTCCAAGAAAACCTACATCTCTAATGTAATCATGCACAACAAGATGAGGGGGTCCGATGTCCACATTTTTAGAGCGTAATTTTCTTTTATTATATTTTTTGTTCCTCATAATTTAGATTACACAAAGAAGCAAAATGTTATAAACAACTTGAACACAAAATAGAAAATGAAATATACCAAGGTTTCACATGCACTTTACTGACTGGATCATCTGAAAATAACGCGAGTGAAATGTGAGTTGATTGATACGTGAAAAGATCAGTTTCGTCGGGTGCGAGATTAGTAGCTTGTCATTGGAATGGAGTTCTCATCTTCACAACCAATGAGATCTGCACAAACAGTTCCAAATTAAATAGAGAACTACAAATGGAATTTTAACCTATAACGAATTCAATATACAGTTAAAATAAACAAAGTTCCACAAAATTAATTTTAACCTAATAAAAACATCTATGCATAATTTTTAGCTGATTATACATCTATTTAGAAGATCTACACATTATAAGTTGATTGCTATAATTAATTATGAATTTAATATGTAATTAAACAATAAACTCAGTTTGACAAAATTAAATTTACCTAATAAAAACATGTCTACATAAGTTTTAGCTAATTATACATCTATTTAGAAGATCTACACATTATTATTTTAATGTCATAAATAACTACGAATTTAATATGTAATTAAAAAATAAACTAAGTTTTACAAAATTAATTTTTACCAAATAAAACATGTATACATATTATTAGCTCATTATACACCTATTTAGAAGATTCTCAAATTATAAATTAATTTTCATAATTAATGATGAATTTACTATGTAGTTAAACAATAAACTAAGTTTCACAAATTAGTTTTTACTTGATAAAAACATGTCTACATATCTTTTAGTTACATATACACCTATTAAGAAGATCTACACGGTATAAAGTAATTGTCATAATTAATTACAAATATAGTAGTATGTAATTAAACAATAAACTAAGTTTCACAAATTAATTTTTACCTAATAAAAACATGTCTACTTAATTTTTAGCTAATTATACACCTATTTAGAAGATTTACACATTATACATTAATTGTCATAATTGATTACAAATATAGTATGTAATTAAAAAATAAACTAAGTTTCACAAATTAATTTTTACCTAATAAAAACATGTCTACATAATTTTTAGCTAATTATACACCTATTTAGAAGATCTGCACATTATAAATTAATTGTCATAATTGATTAGGAATATAGTATGTAATTAAACAATAAACTAAGTTTCACAAAATTAATTTTTTTTCCTAATAAAAACATGTCTACATAATTTTAGCTAATTATACACCTATCTTCAAGATCTACACATTATAAATTAATTGCCATAATTAATTACGAATTTAATATGTAATATAACAATAAACTAAGTTTCACAATATTAATTTTTACCTAATAAAAACATGTCTACATAATGTTTAGCTAACTATACACCTATTTAGAAGATCAATGCATTATAAATTAATTGTCGGTAATTAATTACAAATTTAACATGTCATCAAACAATAAACTAAACCTTACAAATTAATATAGTAAAACCAAGTGACTAAAGTAGTTTACATATACAAAAAAAGAGAAAATTGATAAAAAATAATAATAATTAACATACTAACCTTGTGTAATTTTGTGGAGATTAGACGAAATTTGAGAGATTTTTTGAGAGTGTTGTGAGAATGAGAAGCAGCCTCGCCCCGTGGCGCCTTTTATAGGTGATTTTAGATGGCAGAAACCACCCCAAGGTGAGACAGTTTCTTTCCCAATAGCAGATAATGTTATCTAGATAACCCGCGGAAATCGCGGGCATTCGACAGCCCGGATTGGATTTCAGGATTTCATGTTAGAGGCGGTTTTTACTCACCAGATCGTGAAGCAACATTTTGTCGAGGCAAATTATGGTTAAAATGACTAGAAACCGCATCAGGGCAGGGCGGTTTGTCATCGTTTTTCATAAGCATCTTCTTCCCAGGGAGGTTTATGTGTCAATAAAAGATTGGTGGGAATCCCAGCCTCATCCGCCCTGTTTCTCTTACAACGAAGCTCAAAGTGTAAAGCCCTCGATTGGATATCAACACGCTGAGCCATGATAACAACTTGTAAAAAACATGCAACATGACAAAATAACTAAGGAAAAAAGAAGAGGGACAATGTAAGTAGATAAAAAAGAGAAAGATAGAACAAACCCTTAAAAGCCCTTGCCACATATAGTCAAGGGCATGGTCGATAGGGATGGAGTGACGCATGACATCTGTTGAGCCGTCCTCGATCCAAAGGATTTCCTTTGAAGAGGTAACAACTCGGGTAGGAGCGAAATGCCCGTCTGGAGACCCGGTCAGCTCTGTAGCCTTCTTCCACAAAGCATAATAAGACAAATAAACCGCATCCAGAACATATTGCATAGGTTGACCCCGGTGCAAAAACCAGTTGTTTTTGGAAGACGGTCCGCGATAACTCTCCTGAGTCTCCTGGGGAGTAGAGAAGGAGTGAGAACAGGTGGTTCCGGGAACATCCTCACAAGATTTGCTTCTATGCTCAGGGTTTTCA
Organism: Limonium bicolor; assembly: GCA_023374045.1. Taxonomy (NCBI): domain Eukaryota; kingdom Viridiplantae; phylum Streptophyta; class Magnoliopsida; order Caryophyllales; family Plumbaginaceae; genus Limonium; species Limonium bicolor. Next base: position 50,940,252 of record CM041777.1, read on the forward strand.
TGAACGACCCAGTAGCTAGAAGGGGCAGCAAGAAGCGCGGGGAGGAGTTCATCGTGTAGACATCAACCAGCTTTTCTTTTTGAGTCATCATCTTAACTCTTTTAGACATCGGGATAGGATCCTTGAAAAGACCTTTGCCTTTGTCCCTGGGCACAATTATAGGAACATTCTTGGAAGGAGTGTTCTCCTTGATAGGAAAACCTTCGGACCCACGTTGAGAGCGTTCAAGGGAAGCCTCGGGATCGGAGGCCCTGGTAGCCCCTAAAGTAAAAACAAAACAAGAGTATGAAAAAGTTAAGAGGAAATAGAAATAGGGAAGGAAAGGGTAAAAAAATACCTTTTGGCAGCGGTGCAGAAGCAGAAGTTTTTGCTCCTTTAGGAGCAGCACCTTGGTTAACATTTGAAAAAAAATAATTTTTAAAGTCAGGGAAAAGTAAGATATGGGAGTTACACTGCGAGATCACTTACCATGATAGGGGCTAAGGTCAAGATTTGCCCCCCGGGGTAAGGGGAAGGAAGACACGCCTTCTAGAGTCTGGGGTGGTGTGCCATGTACCAGAAATAGGGGGCGTACCTCCAGACCCAAAGGACAAGTCTATTTTTTTAACTCCTACGGAATGGAATTTTTCTCTCTACCTTTTCTCATAAATAGTGGGATTGTTGTGGGTGTGAGAGGGAGAAGCACCGGTGGATTCTGCTGCGGCAAGAGTGGCAGCTTCGGCAGAAGAATAATAGTCAACGCGAGTATCCTTATCTACCTTGAAGTGATAAAGTTTCAATTAAAGAAGGGTTTGATATTCGCACCAATGATGGGAAAATCTACTAACAAAAGAAATAAAAGGCAAAAAGTAGAGACTCTGCAACTTCTATGGGTATCCATGCGTGCACACAACCAAAATGACGTGCATGAAGCAATGAATGCCCCGAATAAGACATGAAAGAAAAACCTTTGTTAGAAAGTTCTTTCTTTTTTATTTTGTTTAAAAAAACAAGAACTTGTAGGAGTGGGAAGATGGTAGCAATAAAGGCTCTCTTAAGAAGAAAACTGTTTTCAAAAAGTTATTTCTCTTTTGTTTGAAAAAGGAAAAGAACTTGTGGGACTGTTGAAAGGGTAAGAAAGCCAGCCCAAGACAGTATCCTGAAAGTCTGCCCCGAATGATGCCTACATGAGGCTAGAAATCCATCCTCGGGCGACACTTGAAAGGGTAAGAAGGCCAACCCCGGGCGACACCCAAAGAGCCTGCTCCAAGTGACGAACAACAGGCCAGCCCCGGGCAACGTACGATGTTCAAAGAAACTACCCTCTGGCGAAGCTCGAAAGGCAGCCCAGTGGCCTCCACAAAAGAAGTTCTGTAATTATAAAGGACCATGTCTAGAAAGACAATAGAAATAGGTTAAACAGTGCGTTATGACAGGCTAGGATAATGACAGCCTGACACGCAAGGGGTGCATCGTAAAAATCTATAAATAATGGATTCCCCCCACATAATACAAGGTTACACAATTCTTCCATTACTAATCAAGTTAAGCACTCTCTCTTTACTAAATGCCTAAAGGAAAGTTGATAGTCAAGATACAAGGTACGGGGGCCTGTCTTTCTAAATCAATCACGACTATGAGAGATAGGCCAAGGGTACCAGGGAGAGTCACGAAACAATAATTACATTATATTTTAGTATATTTGTGAAATATTTATTATTCTTGTTGACAATATGCTTTCTATTGCCAAGTGTAGTTGCTTAAGCCTTAGCACTCATAGGATGAGTGTGGCGATAGCACCTCAGTTAGGCTTTATATTTTGCTGCGAATCAGTGATTATATTGCTAATTACTCGTGATTAATTACTGTTAGAAACCAGGGTATTACAAGATAAAGTTGGAGTGGGGTTCTTGACCACTACCGTGGTTGCCTTAGTACAAAGGTGGCAATTGGGAAGAGGGAGTTCATGGTGTTTGCCTTTGCGTTTGGTGGATTTAAGGAGTTTCTGGGCCACGGAAGATTGTTGATCAGCGGGGTCTGTTGTGGAGTGTTCAGGGGATGATGGGTTGGATAGGGGTTTGATATTGGTAGTGGGATTACATGAAGGGTTAGGAAGGCTGGTTTGGGATTGATTGTGATAGTGGGTTTAGGGTTTGAAGAGGGAGATGATGAACATGTACGGTCTTGAGCTGTTTTGAAGGGAGTGATGAATGTCTTGGTTACAAGTGGTTCTATCTTGGTGGTGGAGTCAGGGGGAGAGTTGCATGGTGATTAGGGAGGTTTTGGAGACCGGTGTGGTCAAAATGGAGAAAGGGACGATTGTTAGCATGGCTCTTTAAAATTTGAAGTGACTAAACAAGAAACAACGAGAGATACCGGATTTGAGAGGGTGTTTAAGGGTAACCCTACCTCTACTAATTGGGCTGAAATTAACCCTAGAAAGAATTTGATTATGACTTGACATAATAACAGTCCAAAGTTTGGGATTTGTTTTATGTGATCAAGACCATTGGACTGAAGAAAGTTTGCTTATAGCCCCAAATGATTGTGAACATGTTTTTGGGCCGAAAAAGGACTCTGGAGATCCTGTCCCATGACAGGATCCATTGGTGCATAAGTGATGAAGCCTGTTTATATGTAATTAATATTAAATTGAATGATTAAGATAGAAACGCCGTTCCTCGAGATCAAATCCTGGTCACCAACATTTTTGATAATTGGCTAGTTGTCCAGCTTACATAGCAGTACTGAGGCATGAATGTCTTTCCCGCTTAAAGACATTTTTAGAGAAAAACATAGAGCAAAGTACACAATGTTTCTAGCCCTACTAATCTTACTAGCTAAGAGGGATTCTTAATTCTACTTAGCCTTCTTCTTGCCCCGCATGACCACCTTACTAGCTCGTGAAAACTTACTAAAACCTAGGGGTCCAGCCCCACGAACTCTCTTGCCCTTTTCTTTAGATGTACTCCTAGAGCATCTATCAGACTCCTCTTTTGACTCTTCACCAACATGAAATGTACTCACTACTCGGTGGTGAAGCTTTGAACTTTTTTTTATTAAATTCTGCAACTTTTTATGTTTTTATATATATACAACAGAAAACAAAACATCATGGTTAATAATATTCCAACTCAGTCAACAGACAGAATGGTTGGATTATCTTCTATATCCAACATACAGGCAATTTTGATTTTTTGTGGTAATTCTTCACGGACGCATCTTACAATGAAGACCAATTGCTAAACTAGCGACAAGAAAACCAAGAATTTACATAGTAGTAATTACAAGACCAATCGATATACTAAACCGAGGAATTAAGGTTTTGCCTTGTGGATCCACAACCTATTTCTTACTAAAACTATAAGCCATCCACTATTGCATTCTAATCATCTTCATATGGTTTCTGCCTCTTCCACTTGTACGCCTTCTCCAATATCTTCAGGTGTGGTATCTGGGTTTCCTCCGAGAATGAATAGTCAATATACTCCTCAAACCTGCCAAATGGTTGATCATAGTAGGTGTAGGTGGTGATGGTTAGTCTATCACAATAATCATCCATTGTGTAATTAACGAACTCATGACGCACTTCATTACGTTTTGAATATGATGGGAAAGATACGTACCCAGCAGCAGCAGGGCCATCATCAGTCATGAGAGGCCTTCTCCTCTTTAGTTTCTTAGGTATCTTAGCTTGAACGAAGTTCACATCGCCAAGTTCACAAAAACTCTTCTCCATGTTTAACCACTCTTCCAACAGCATAGCCCTTTCTTCTTTCATTTCAGGGGCAGATTCCCTCAAATAAGTCAGTGCTCTCTCAAGCACATCTGCAACGACCGAAAGAAGACAACAATTGGTCGCCATCTTTGTCAGTAATAAAAAAAACCCACAAAGTAACTTCACAGATAGTTATCAAAGCCTAACGCTATTGATTATAAGAGATAGTTGTTTGGTTGAGTAGATAACTAACCTCTGGCGCGCTGAATCTTGGAAACCTTCTCTTCCTCAGTTAGATACGACCCAGCTAGAGGAGCCTCAAATATTGCATAGCTTATCCAAACGTTCAAGTGCTTTGTTCGATCGAGTAGCCTGTTGTAAAGTTCCCTTGTCCTTTCCAACTCACCCTCTTCAATTTCAAAATCAATGTATGACTGTTCAAAACCCAAACCAAATCGGTATGTCAGTTCAACACTCATACAAAACAGAAACAAAACACTTGCAAGAGAATTACTTTTCAAATGGAAATAACAAACATAGCACCAAAAAACTGAAGATAATCACATTCATACCTTCCACAAAACTTCAGGCGTATTCAGAGCAGGTTGAGCAATCGCAACCTCAAATATTGCTCGGGCTCTCTCAGTCTCACTCAAAGACCTCTCCAGCTCAGCATATTTGATCCACGCACGGCAATTCTCCGGTGACCACTCAAGGTACTTCTCATACAGCTTTCTACAACGCTCAATGTTACCAAGCTGTAACTCTATCTCAATGTATTTACTGAAGGTCTGTTGTTAACAATTATTGAGTCAGAGGAAGCACATAAAAAGGACAAGGTATCATATGTGAATGAGATTTACTGTATCAAAGAAGCATATATTTTGACCTTGTCTTTGGGAGCCTTGCCGATAGCATTACCCAAAATTTTGCGGGCACCCTGAAGATTCAACTGCCGGATTTCAAATTGAGCAGCCATCAGCCAAATCTTTGCAAAAGAGAACTTCTTATGGGGAATCAAATTTAGACATTCCCTGAAAAGCACCCAGGCAAAACACAAGAGATCAATTCAGATGCCCGTATCAATTTGAATATAATCAGCATTTGGTTAATTTTGCTCAACTACAGTTTTACCTGAGGGACTATCCTGATTTCAAACCTTATACAAGACACAACATCTAGACACCAAGAACAACTAAATGACACAGCATCATTCCCATCTAACTTGGAATAATATGTTGCTCTCAAAAAAGAAAACTTTGAATAACGCAAAATAAAATGATGAACAAACAAAAAGCATCAACATAATAAAAGAAGGAACTTGAAAAAGAACAATTAATAGGTTACCTGTACACTTCGCGGGCCCCTTGAACGTCCTGTGCATCCAACTCCTCATATAATGCATAATTAATCCTGAACCAATCAAAAACGTTTAAGACTTGATTCCAACTCGGCCTCCTTTGTTCAAAAGTCACTTGTGTTAATCAACAAACAGGTCAACAAAATGCTTACCACAAGTAGATATATCGCTGCCAGTAACACTTTTCAGCAGCGGAACATTGGCAATTGCCCGCCTGTATACTTCCCTAATATTTCTTGGATCCCATCACTCTCTTCCAGACGGATATAATATAATCAAACCATGTGTCATAGTTCAGAGGATTTTTTCTAACTTCTTCCTCGTACTGAAATCTCCTCTTCCGAACAATTGCATCTTCAATCCTCTCCTTGTCTCCATACTGCAATCTCCTCTTCCGAACAATTGCATCTTCAATCCTCTCCTTGTCTCCATATTGATCTGGCTGCCACTGCATCCACCTTTCAAATACTTGTTGTGCACCAGCGACATTCCCCAACATCTGCTCCATGTGTATGTATTTTAGCCAGAGTTGGTCAACTCTTGGGAGGAGAGTCACAGCCCGATCCCAGATATTTCGAGCATGACTGATGAATTTATTTTTCATTTCCATTTCTGCATACTTCAACCACAATGTATGGTTCCTGTAGTTCACCTCCAGAACTCGCTCCCAAACTGATCGGGCGCGCTTAAAATCTTTCTGAAACTCTTCCCATTGTGCATATTTCACCCAGACACTGATATTCCACCGTACTCTGCGGATTATATCCTCAAATTCCTTACGTTTCCTGAGCCTGTAATCAACTAGCTCACTAGGATCTGTGATCTTCTGTTTTGGCGGTCGGATCTCAGCTTCTTTGCACTCACATGCTTCTCTGAGTATCTGCTCTGCAGTTATTTGAATTGGAGCTGGGGTTTTGTTTTTAACCTTTGTTGGTCTAGGGAGCTTGACTTCAGTTTCTTTCTTGGTCAAGAACCCTAGGCTAGGGTCTGACTCCTTATCTGTAGCCATCCTGCCTTTTAAAACTGTATAAACCAGAAATGAACATCAGTCACAAAGGTTTTCAAAGAATGGTGAAGTTAGTATTGGACTACAGCATTCTTGCGAAAGGAGTAGGACTACAGCATTAAAATAAAAAAATCACAGCCACAAACTGCATACTAGTATAATATACTCCATCCGTCTTGAATTGACCGTCCTGTTTGCTTTATGGCACGTTTTTCCACTTCAATATTAAATATATAAGATAAAATAATTTTATAAAACTAAAATTTGTAACATATAGTTTATTATGTAAGGAATCATATGCAAAACTTAAATTTTCAAAATTAATTTATCTTATATGTTAAAAATTGAAGTCAAACGACATGTCCAAATAGTAAACAGGACGGTTAATTCAGGTCGGAGGGACAAACCAATTTAACTAATTAGAATCAGGTTGGCTAACAAAATATAATCCTACGCTAGCCTCATATGCCAAAAGGGTAGTTTAGAACAAATATTGCACTTGCACAAAGATAAAACGTCAGCAAGATAACAGTAAACTTCAGTGCAGTAGGGTATTCACCGGTACTGTTTTCACTTGCTCTCTCAACCGTTACAACTCGGCCATAGTTAAACAGAGGCGACATTGTCCACAATATGCCATTAGATGTTCAAAATTTTCAAAAAATACAAAATACTATATAAAAATATAGATAATAAAAAAATAAAAATTTATAAGAAGAATCATAAAATATTAATAACTAATAAACATTTGTTAGAAAAGTTGAAAAAAAAAACTATAAGTACCCTAAAAATAGAATATAAATTTTAAAGACATGATAATAATTTTAAAATAATTTATTCTGTAGATACGATATAATTAGAATTGGTCGCAAAATAGATTAAATTAAAAAAACTAATACAAAACAAAATCATACCTATTGAAACGTTTTCATTCATAAACAGAGTGCTTTAGTTTACATCTTTCTTTTCTTTACATTCTCTTGCTCTTCATCATTCTTCTTCACTAAACATTAATAAATTTACAAATTGATTTTAGTTTTGTCCTAACATATTAGATAAGTAGTAAACAAAAAAAATGAAAATTAATTTATTAGAAAAAAATCCTCTACTTTTTTTTAGCTGGGTTATGAGTGTATTATTTTGTTCATGGGATATTAAAATTTTTGTTTAAGCAACTTAAAAAACTTCATAACTTCTATAATATTCATTAACATATTAAATCCCCTTGTTTATTTTACAAATTCCATGTGTTAGGCACAGATTAATTTGACACAGCTCAATCCTTTTTTATTTCAAATTCGATTTTTCTTTTCAATTATTGTCTTAGGTTAGTTCCGCCTTGATGAATACTCTTCGCCCAATCTCATTGTGAGCCTCTCAATCCCTTACTCATATTAATATTTGCACATGGGGCAATCTAGCAATCCTTCCAGTAAAATAATTCCTTTTAATACTATACTTATTAAGTTAAATCAGTGTTTAATTAGTCAACATTTATCCAATTTTCCTTTCATTATTTAGTTCAATTAGGTCAGTCTAAGTAGTTTCTGAGTGGGGCCTTATCATTAGGGCCAATATTTTAGTGCGGCCCATCTTAGAGTCCATCATAGTAGATCCAAGGTTTAGTCAACCAGTCAATTAAGTCAATGACTGTTCAAAAATCAAAAGTCAAACCAACAGGCTAATTAGAAGTCAGACTAACCATGTAAACCAACCGAATAATAAATCACTAAATCAAAATTCAAACATAAGACATGACATTGTACATAATCTACATACAATTTCTTATATACATGACTTGCATGTAATTTATAACATTAAATAATTCTTGCTTATGTCATCAATCTAACCATGTAATTTCCTTTACAACTAATGTACTTTTCCTAGTTCATTTCCTCTTTATAACTCTTGCTAATGTCATCAATCTAACATAGTAATTTTCTTTACATCTAATTCACTTTTCCCAGGTCATTTCCTTATTAGGCCACTTAAACATCAAATTAATCATAATATATATGTTTGGTCCTGGTGACTTAACCAACAGGGCTCAACTTAATATTAAATTGTTCACTTTACTAATTTATCTTTTAAATACAATCATTATATACAACTTAACTTGTACATTAATCAACCTGTTATGCTTAAACTTTACCATAAGTTATACTTCAATTTTTTGCAACCACTCACACTCTTTCAACCCTAAACTTTTAAACCATAATATCAACCCATTAACTTTAAATTTTCCGTTATTATCCTTCCCCTAATCAACTCATTAATCTGAGATGAACACTAACTAGTTTAACCACTTCTATTAATGTGCCAAACTTCTCAGTTCACTGCTTAAATACTGAAGTTAACACAAAGCACTTGGTGACCAGAACCCTAAGGTGCAGTCCCATGTCAGATTTATGAAACAAAAACACCAAACTACAGAAAAGCTTTAGGGTAGTGCAAATCACACATTTAAGCATAATAACCTAGAAAATAAGGTTAGCAGAATTAGGGTTTTAGTTTTGCTTATTTCCCCCTTTTTGTATACAGCTGCCATTTGTTTCCGTCTACTCCTTGATCATTCAGAATAAAAGATCTTCAACAATTATATAGAAACTTGGTTAAAACTAGTTCAAGATAATAAGACTTAACAATCAGGAATTCGATTAAAATTTCAAGGAGTGGGTTGTACCTTGCATTTTTGTGAGCCCTGAACAAGTTAACCCTAGAATCGTTTAGGGTTTGTCTCTTCCTTTGCGATTTTCGTTCTTTCTTTCCAGGTCTAGTTCGTTTCCGGGTGAATTCACAACATGCGACAGAAGGAAAGCATATAATAGTGTGTTAAAAGTGGACTTGAGTCAAGAAAACCGAGAAACAAAATCGCAAAGAGAGACACAGCCTTACCACAAGCTTCGGTTAGAACGCAAGGGAGACGCCGCCTCTGTTTTCTTTTTGGGTTGTCTTCCAAAAGAACTTGCAAGGAAGAAGAAGAGTAAAGAAAAGAAGGTTAAGGACGGATTTAGGTCAGAAACTCCAAAGGAAAAGTAAGGAAATTGAATTCTTACCACTACAACTTTCGGTCTCAACTAGACTCAACCCCGTCTAATTTGGCGTGCGAGACGTAAAGTTCTAGTGATTTATCACTGCTGACGCGCCAAGGAACGAATGTATGTTCCGTGCTAGTTAGAAATTTCAGAGAGATCACACATGGATTAGAGAGTTTATATAGTGTGCGGTGGGAGGGGGATTATTTTTTTAGTTCATAATATACCCTTAAAATTTTTCCTAGTTCACACTATATCTCTTTGTCAAAACACATTCACAACATACCTTTCAATTTTAAATATGTTGAAATTCACAATATTTTAAGATTATCTTGAATAATGACAATTTTATCCCTGATATTGCAAGTCATATTTCAAATTGACAATGTACCCTTTTTTATGTTTAAGAAATTTTATGAATTTTACAAATAAATATATACATGTATAATAATAAAAAATATTTTAAAAAGTACTAAAATTATACAAAATAACTAAAACATACAGAAAATTAAAAAATAATTTTTAAATATTAAATATACACAAAACTTCAAATAGCTTAATAAAAATAGAGTTTCTTTTTATTAGATGTTAGTTAAAATCAAAAGATACCTCATAATTGTTATTATTTCTCACAATATATAATCTATAATACCAAATAGATTAATAAAATAAATAAAAACAATAAATATTTAAATTAGTTGATAATTGAATACATTTTTTAAAAGAAGCGTATAAAATATGAATATAAATAAATTTAATAACATACAGAATTATAAAAATATAATATAATATTAAAAGATACAAATATCATTAAATAAATATATACAATATTATCAAAAAATTTGAAAATTTTGTTCTCTTTTCATTTTCTAAAATAATTGTATTATCATAATTTTGTATGTTTTATATTTGTAAAAATTATAAAATTATAAAAAAATATTAATATATTGTTTAGAATTTAAAATTTTACTTAAATAATAAAAATTGAAATATTTATTGGTTATATAAATTTTGTATTTTCATTGTTTTATCATATAGGGTTTTTACTATAAATTAACTAATCATAGTTTGATGATCTTAAGAATAACATAAAATGAAAATTTTAAATTTTTTGATAATGTTTTTATATACTTATTTGGTGAAATATGTAAATTCTACATACTTTATTATAAAAATATAATATAGTATGTTTTTAAATTCTTTAAATTATATGTATATTTCTATGCATATTTTTACAGTTTGTAGTGAGTATATCAATCAATTTAAGTCAATATATATGCTAACTTTTGGAAATATATTATCAAAATGTTCAAGAATTTTCATTTTTACTATTCACTAAGCTCATCATATTCTGATTAAGTCATTTACATATTATGATTAGTTCATTTATAGTACAACCCCTTATGAGAAAACAAAGAATTTAAAAAATTCATATGACCAATAAATATTTCAATTTTTATTATTTTAGTAAAAATTGTAACTTCTAACAATATATTACTATTTTGCATAATTTTATAACTTTTACAAATATAAAAACATACAAAATTATGGTAGTATGATTATTTTGAATGAAAATAGAACAAAAGTTTTACATTTTCTGATAAGATTGTATATTTTTTAATGAAATTGTAACTTTTAATAATATATTTTTTTATAATTTTGTATGTTATTAGATTCATATATCAAATAATTAACAAAATATTTTTTTTATTTTTTATTAATCTATATGGTATTATAAATTATATATTGTGAATTATAATTATTGATGTGGTATCTTTTGTATTAAACTAACGTCTAATAAAAAGTAAGTATTTCTATTTTTTAAAGTCATTTTCAAGTTGTGTGCATATTTAATATTTAAAAGTTACTAACTATTTTTGAAGTTTTATATATGTTTTAGTTATTTTAAATAATTATATTACCTTTTTTAATTTTTTTTTTGTAAGATTTCATAAAATACGCCTGAATAAAAAAGGGGGGGCATAGTGTGAATTTGAAACATGGCCTGCAATGTCAAGGGTGAATTTGTCATTATTCAAGAACATTTCATGGATTAGGAGTATTTTGTGAATTTTGACTTGGGTATCTTGTGAACATGTTTTTAAAAAGAGATATATTGGGAATTATGAAAGATTTTAGGGGTATATATGAATTTTCCCTTTTTTTAAACCATAACCATCCATTGATAAACAGTTCAAGTACAACATAGAACAATTCCAACCCGAAGTTAGGCAGTAGTCGCTAAGGTTATTACTATTTGTAATCTGATCCCGCTGCCACGTTGTGCGAGTAGCTTGGAAGTCTAAATGTATTACCAAACCTTAGGACACTATGTACATCACTAAACCTTATTAACAACTTAAACACAATCGACATGACCTATTAAGGGAAGTTTGCTAATATATGAACAAGACCACCTTAACTACTAAAACAACAAAATGTAGATAATTTAATCTTCCTAACTAATGAGCAAGACAACAAAGATGGAACTAACATACTTCCTCAAGGTGAGTCAAAAAACAAAATATTCCTGATAGTCGCAAACCTTAACCCCAATACTGCAAATCTAACTGTTAATGACATTCATCTTGAGGAACTGCATACCAACTGAGCGTTACCACCAGATTTTATGTTGATGGATAGATATGAGTGGTGGAGCAAAGACGATTTGAGTGTGTGGTGGGAAATATTCGATGATGTCGTAATTGACATGCAAAACCAAAATCACCACCGTACTCCTCACCTTTATCTTCATCATGATGAATTATGATTTGCTCTCCTTTCTCTGAGATTGTCCTCCACTCCAACGGACCCTTCCCCTCACCCATCTATTTCTCAATTAAAATATGACAGCTCCTCATATCTCCGATACCATCTCTCTGTTGTCATCCACCATGGAAAGAACTAGACTTGACAATTTTGATCCAACCTGAAACCCAACCTGAACCCAACCCATACTTTCGCAGGTTAGGGTCTTGATTATTAACCCATCTATTTTTTGGGTTGGGTTAGGGTAGAGATCTAAACCCATGACCCAACCCGAAACCCGAAAATATATTTGTTAATAATAAAAAAAATTAATTCACATATATATATATATATTATTTTCAGATCAAATTATACCTTAGTCTTAAGCCCAAGTGCAGTTGGACTATCCAACCTTTAATAATATCACACGATCTTAATTAAACAGACAACCCAACAAGCTGCATATCAAACAAAGAGCCCAACCAGACCTTAACATAATGTTGAAAATCATAATGATCTCGTCTTGCAAACTCGCATCTATTTTTCTTCTCTACGTTGTTGTTCATGTCAAGGTCGCTCTTCATCTCTGCCCAAGGTTTGTTTTTCTTATTCTCACTGCCATTACGTTCTTGAGAAAGTATGTATGTTTAGATTATCTAGAAGGGTGAACAAAATTAGGTGATATATATTTTTTGTAAATAAGATCTTGGTTATAGACCTCTTAGTGAATTCTGAAGCCAACAATGCGAATAGCGTGCTGCATAAAGTTCCTCAACTATTGGTATGATTAAGTGATTGTGATTGTACTTTTCTCAAGCATGAGCACTTAGTTTAAACATGTGTAATTATTTTAAAACTATCAGTCATAGTTTGAGGCGTTGAGCTCTCAATTTATAAATTATTTCTAACTTTAGAAGATTTGTTTTTAGTATATTTCTCTAATGCATAATGAAGATTTTCATTTTTGTTTTCCTTTTTATTAAGGACACTAGGATCATGTGCATATCTAGATAGGATTTCTCCCCAACAGTGGTAGAGCTTTAGGCTCAAATTGGTAAAAATAAACTTATGAAAAAAGTGTGTGTTATTCTATTCATGGGAAATTGGTGCAGTACTTTTACATTCTTCGCATAACATAGAATTTGTTTAAAGTTGGGTCGATCAAGCAAGATTACTTCTTTTCCTTTCGTTTCATCCTAATTAGTGTGTCAGCTAGCACTTGATGTTTTTGGATTTTTTTATTACTTTCTACTCCTTATCCACATAAATTATTGTATGCTTCAAAAATGAGTTGGGTGGGTTGGGTTAGGGTTGAGGGATTTTAAACGGGTTGGGTGAGGGTCATGATTTTCTGACCCATCCATTTTTGGGTTGGGTTGGGTTGATGATATTTTAAATGGGTTGGGTTAGGGTTGATATCAACCCGACCCATCGACCCAAATTGCCAGGTCTAGAAAGAACCAATCTCATCCAAGCCAAGGTAGCGATTCATGATCATGCTCATCTTCTCGCACATCCTTGCATCAGCGCTCCAACCTACCATCACCAGCTTTTGAACTTCCACTGCCATATGCAGCAGTAACACTCTCATCAGCTGATGAGTGTCTAAATGAGCATGTTTTAGGCGTATATTTAATATGATTTATCAACACTTATCATGCTCATTTCTTCACTTTAGTTAGCTTTTCTTTAGTTTTGTGTTTTAGTGGTGTTTTTACACATTTATTGTTTAAACGTGATGAAAACCTTTCTAGGAGCAAAGTAGATGAAGAGGGCAACATGTAGTCACAAACGGATCTCAAATCATAGCTAAAATGAAGAAGATAAAGCGAAAACAAAGCTTTGGAGACCGACCTACCCATAGGACTTACCCACTAGGTCGGTCAAACAATTTTAGAATCGACCGACCCATAGGACCGATCCACTAGTCAGTTGGATCATTATGGAATCGATCGACCCAAGTGACCTCCCCATTGGGTTGGTCGGGCTTAGGTTTTGAACGCGTTTTCTTCTCTCGGAGGCAACCACTCACGGGACCGCCCTAGTTGATCATTCGGACAATTTTTTCCCTATACTCACGTTTTAAAAAGGGGAAAGAAGAGAAAGAAGAGAGGGGGTTCCACACAGCAGAGAGCAGCGCCGAAAAGAAATAAAAAAATAGGGAAAAAAGAAGAAAGAAGAAGAAGGAGGAGAAGAAGAAGAAAAGGAGGAGAAGACTCACCGTCATTAAATCTCTTCTTTAACCTCCCATGGCTAATTATTCCCCATTTTCTCATTTTTATGCTCTAATGGTTCTGTAGTTCTATTGTACCTTTGCGATGAGAATTTTGCCCCAAAATATCTAAAACTTCATTGTTGAATCTTGAACTTGTTTTAGTGCTTTATTTTAGTCCATGTGCTAAATGAAGATGATTATTGAGTGTTCATGGCTTATACGCTTGTCTACATTGAATTTGGGGATTTTTTTAGGGTTCGCTCAATTAATTGTCAATATGTTAAAATTGTTGGTTGATGAGTGTCTAAATGAGCATGTTTTATGGGTGTATTTCTTATGATTTATCAACACTTATCATGCTCATTTCTCCACTTTAGTTAGTTTTCTCTAGTTTTGAGTTTCATTGGTATTCTTACATATTTATTGCTAAAAAAACATGAGAAAACCCTCACTAGAAGCTAAACAGACAAAGAGAGCAACGCGTGGGCACAAACATGTCTCAAATCAAAGCTATAATGAAGAATCTAGGCCCTATGCAAGACCAGACGACCGTAGTAGATAATTCTGGGGTCGCACAAACATTTGACTTATGCCCGGACATACAAGTTCAGACACAAGTCCTGATATCCCAAAAGATACAACATATTTAACATTTGAAAAGGGGGAAGAAGAGGAGAGAGAGGGCATTTGAGCCCTGACGCCCAAAGTGACCAGAAAGAGAGAAAAAAATAGGAAGAAAAAGATGAGAAAAAGTCTCACCTCCTTGAAAGCTCCCCTTCAATCTCCAATGGCTATTTCTTTCTTATCCTTTCTTTCTTATTTATGTTCTAATGGAAGAATAGCCTCCTTGCCCCTTGGCATGAGGGTTTGACCCCAAATCCCCAAATTAGTTTGTAATACCTATTTCACTCAAATTAGTTTGTTTATTCCTCTAATTCATTGAATGTCCTGAGTTTGGCCTTCTTTGTGCATTTCTGCTAATTCCTAATTTCATACATACTTGATTTAGGGATTTAGACCAAGATAAAGAGAGAGAGGAACTCTAGTTTTTAGCCTCTTTATTTAGTTCGTAAATTATATTGCTATGTTTAGAACTTATGTTTAATGCTATTTGGTGAGGTAATTCTAACCTAACATAACTGAAAAAGGGTTTATTTATCTAGATATGAGTTAACTTATTCTAAGATTTTTGAGAGTGACATTATCTTAGTTCTATTAGGCAACTAGAGTGAATTAGAACTAAGGCCATGTTTGGGTGTATTTGAATGATTCCCTTAATCCCGGGTACATCTATCTTAGATTAGTTAGGTTAGTTCTATTGCTTTCTTTATTTCCCCAATTATCAACTCAAACTAAAAATTAAAAAGCCAACAATTTACATTTACGCACTTTGTTTATATTTGTGCACATTTATTGAACTTATACTTAGTTAGATATTTGTGAAGTCCATGTGGATACGACCTTGTTGGACTACAACAACTGAGTTCATCTCGCATTAGTTTGCAATCTATATCATATATTTTGCACGACAAGTTTCTGGCGCCATTACCGAGGACTTCTGTCCAACAGTCTGGTTTATTTTCAGTTTATTTTTTGTGCATATTTTCCATTTCATTGATTTGCCCCTTTGTGTGTATAATGTTTTAGCTCTTTTCTTGTTAGTTACCTAAATCTGATGGATGGTCACTACTATCGAGCAGGAGGTTGGTATGGTCACTCTTATGGCCCATAGAACTACAATCAATGGATTGTGTGCCAAGGATGTGGAGGAGACCATGAGAGTTTTCATTGTCCTGAGATCACAGTAGAGAGCGACTCCACCAGTTTGATAGATATGATAGTAAAGTATATCACAGTGACCAATGCAAGTATC
This sequence comes from Limonium bicolor, assembly GCA_023374045.1. Taxonomy (NCBI): domain Eukaryota; kingdom Viridiplantae; phylum Streptophyta; class Magnoliopsida; order Caryophyllales; family Plumbaginaceae; genus Limonium; species Limonium bicolor. Next base: position 50,956,186 of record CM041777.1, read on the forward strand.
GTCAGAATTATCCACAACATGATCCTGCAAGCTCAGCTAGACCGAGACAAATAGCAACTTGAGAGTGAAGTGGTTCATGAGGAAGAACAACCTATTAAGGACTTGAGCTACTCTCTCTTTATCCTTCCCTATTTGAGCCAATAATTTCACCACCACTATACCCCCTGCCTGATTATGTAGATGAGTTATCAGATGAAGGCACCACCATCGACTTTGAGGAGCCCTTTTCTCCCTCTGAGTTTGATTACAAAGGCTGCCCCTATGTGTTTTACCAAGACATTGAGGATGCTTTTTGTTAAGTCAAGATCCTTTAGTTTTGATGATAACAAACCTGTGTTGTTTATCTAATATGTTTGTTGAGCTTATAATTCAGATAAACAGGCAGAGAAGTGGCTTAGCACGCAAGGTTGCAAGCGCACTCCATTCATGACATGTGCCCACCCAGTCGGGCACCTGTCTGGGAGAGCTCCGATAGAACTTCTAGTACACACAAGAAGTCAAATACAACATAACCATATCTCTCATACATCAGACGCAGTAGAAAGACAAAAGACATCAAGTGTGCCGACAAACTCATGCACACTCATGCATCCACACAAGCAACTAGCTCACGACAAAGTCTTGCTTATTAATGAACAAGATAACAACAATGTCAGGGCTATTAAGAGGCACTCATTATGCAGCATTAAATAAAGCCTGGGAGAGCATTAATGAGCATCAATGAGGCAAACAAGATCAGGCAAGTGGAGAGTGCTAGTGGTGACCGACCACCTTCTTGGTCATTTGAGTTGACTAAATCAATGTAGTTTACTTGACTAAAGTATGCAAGTCTACATTTTGCATAATTCACCATTTAATTCCTTGAATTATATATTTCTTTCTTTAGTCCAACTCACCACATATTAACTTAGGCTTTTATGTCTAATGTTTTATAATATGATTCTAACATATATTAAGCTCCCCTTTTAATATATTAACTCCACTTCCAACATATATTAAATTACAACTTATATATGTAATTGTAATATCTCACATGTTCCTTATAATTCAAGGTTATTCTAAAGTCCTTTAAACTTGTACTAACTTTCCTTAGCTAGTATTTAACTTAATGTTTGATGTTACATAATGACATACTGAACCATATGATAAACTCACATATAAGTTTTGTTTAATCTCGCATATACCCCTCATCTTTCATAATTTACAATTTCACCCTACTTTACTGTACAACCTTATAATCTTACATTATAACATATGTCGTAACCTTTATATCTTGTATAATTATAACCCAAAGTCTTCAAAGCTTTTTATTAAATTTCCAAACAGACCCATTTCTGTTCCAGAATTGTTCTTTTCACCCAATTCTTTTAGAAATTACTATTTGACCCCATTTGTTATCAAATTGTTAAAATTTCATCCTCAAATTTTATGTTATACAATAACTACGTATATAATTCCAAAACTAACCCAATTTCTTCCAAAACTTCAAAACAGACCCCTGGTCTGTTTTTATTTGTACAACATCACCTATACTTTTATAAATTACACTTTAACCCCATAAGTTTATAAAACTTACAATTCACTTCTAAACTTCATTAAAATTGCTATTCTCATTATTTCTCCACCTAACTTGGTCAAGACTCTTCCCTTAACAAAGGTTGACCACCAAGGTACTACCTTGCCCAGAACTTGTCCATATTTACAGTTTTACCACACATCTTTCCTAAGACTTTTATTTAAGTCATTAACTTTACAAAATCTTACATTTTGCATCTTAAATCCTTTTAAAGCCTAACTTTCGGCTATTATTCAGTTTTACACTCGAAATAATATTTATTTATACTAATACACTCACATAACACTCCTTTGTTCATTAAAACATTCCTTAAGTTCATTAACACTTTTATATGTCATTTTTGACATCTTTCTCCAACTTAACATTACCTAACCCTTAGGTATTTTTATCCAAACATCCTTAGGTGTATTTAACACTCTAATTAACCTCTTAATAGCAGTTTTACTCTCTAAATCAATCACTATCCAGATGCTTAAATCATAAAGCATTAAAAGTACTTAAAACACTTAAAAGTTGGCCTAAACCACATGGCCTTATTACAAACTTCAGCATAACTTAAATTACACATAAAATGAAGTTAAAAACATGTTAAACTCTCGGCTTTTACCAATTTTTCCCAGAAGTTTATATTATTTCCATTTTAGCCACATAAACTTTATATTATGACTTTTAAGTCATTAAATCACTTAAGTGACCCATCCAAAGTTATTCATATTATTTTCTAGCCATTTTAAGGTCAATGTTGATCATTTATCCCACCTAACTCCCGGCCTTGTTTGGCTAAACACAATAAATTGCCTTAAAGCATAAAATTGTGTTTTAAAAGTTTACCTTCAAATTTGGAGCTCAAAGTTTGATTTCCTTCACACCACTCATAGTTCTACATGTTAATATAGTGATAGATCAGATTTCTACACTAATACAAAGCTTAGGTGGTGATTAACCAAGGTATAGGGTTAGGATCATTCTTACCCTTGAAAAATGACTTTTTCCACTTGAATTCCTTCTTCTTGCTCACGGAAACTTAAGGAAATTTTGCTCAACTTTCAGGCATGGTTTTGATAATAAAATTAAGGGATAATCAGCTCTAGGAATGGACTAAACATGAAAGGAAGTTATAAGTCACAAAGATGGACTTTTAAAAGGTAATTTTACCTTGAAATTTCAACACCTTTCCTTGGTCATTCTCGGCCTAATTTTGAGCCATATGAAGAGAGTTATTTCTCTTCTGAAATGATACTAAATAAGCTGATTTAAGTACATTAGAAACTCTAATTAAACTCACCCTTGAAGAACTCCTTAAGAGATGATTTTGGGGTGATTTCAGACACCCCCTTAGGAATTTGAAAGAGCTGCTGTTCAAGCACGATAAGGGGAAGAAAATGAGTAGGAAGGCTCATGGAAATCAGTCATTATAAGAGTACAAAGAAAGGTGGAAGCTTAGAACACATTTTCACCTTAAGGAATGATTTTGTCTTTCCTTGCTTCCAAGACTTTGTTTCAGCCAAAAATATGGTCCTCTTCCAAGATTAACTGGGCTTGTATGAAGGATGGAGGTGAGTTGGAAGTTATTTCATTGGATAGGTATTGAAAAGAGGAAGAAAATGGTATATAATATGACTTAAGAGCTTACCTTATGCTCTTGGAGTTGGATTTCTCCTAAGCTTGCTCAAGAACACCAAGAAACTGAAATGGAGAGGATAATGGTGTATGCTCTCGGCTGGAATAGAATGTGAGGAAAGAGAATGGAAAAAATTGTCATTTTATGTCTTAAAGGTAAAAGCATGGGTCTTGAATGTATTTGGATTACTAAGCTAGTTCATTAAGATATTTTGGTTCAATTTTTGCAAGGTGGCCTCCAGCTATCCAAGATTGCCGCTCACATTAATCAGCCAAGGGTAATTTGGTCTTTTTGCTTCATTTGTAATATTATGACTTATAAGTTGTACACTTTGACTTATATCATGTGTTAGTTTGTTACCAACATGAATCCTTTGTCCTAAAGTGTGTAAATTTGTATTTTTGAGTGATTGGTATACTTTACTATTCATTATGAATAGTAAAAATGTATACTTTGATTCACCTTTGATATTGATGTTCTTTTTGTACATCTTGTGTATCTTGGACTTGTTTGATGTGTTAACTTGTGTAACACATGTAATTTGATGTCTTAAGGTGTGTACACTTGCATTCCAGGTGATTATTTTACTTGCAAGTCATTATGACTTCTTAAGGTACATTTTACCTTAAGTGTTTATGTTCTTTGTTCATGTAATAATGTATAACATGATAAATCAACTTGTAAGTTGATCTCCTCCTTTAATAATGCTCCACTTATGTCAATGTATTTATCTAAGGTTTAATAACCTTCATGGACTATGTATATTTATTTATATAAGTGTGTTAGGAGTTTCATGGTTATTAATTCCTTAAGGCTCATTAGCCTTTATAATTCCATGGTTTATCTTTTAATTAGGTTTATAAACCTTAGGGGTATTTCATTATCAAATATTATGACCTCGAGATCATGTACCATGAAGGCAAAACCAATGTTTTAGCTGATGCCTTAAGTCGTAATAAAAGCTACGAAGAGCAAGTCAATTGGATACTGTAGATGAGCTAGTAAATGATTTTCAAAGATTAAACCTTGAGGTGGTTAAACCAGGTGAGGTTGATAAAGAATTTTCTTTGAATAGTTTATGTGCATTCCTTGATGTTTACAAGGAAAATTTGGAACACCAACAAGAAGATGATAAAACAAAGGAGATAAAAGAAAAGGTAAAACGAGGGGAAACAACTGATTTCGAGGTTTACGAAGATGGAAGCTTAAGATTCCATGGGAGGTGGTGTGTTCCAAGTAGGTGTCGCGAAACCAAAGAAAGGCTGTTGAATGAAGCTCACAACTCTAGTTACTCCATGCATCCTGGTGGAGACAAGTTGTACAAGGACATGAAGAAACATTTTTGGTGGCCCAACATGAAGAAGGAGGTAGTTGAGCACGAGTCAAGGTGTCTAACGTGTCAAAAAGTTAAATTCAAACACAAGAGGACAGGAGGTATGTTACAACCCCTAAATCTACATAACTATAAATGGGATTCAATATCCATGGATTTCATAGTTGGACTGCCAACCACAAAAGGGGGGATGAACCAAATCTGGGTGATAGTTGATCGGTTGACTAAGACCACAAGGTTAATACCGATGAAGAACACATGGTCAATGGAGCAGCTGGTGGACGCCTACATCAGAAATATTGTAAAATACCATGGAGTACCAGCTAAGATTATCTCTGACAGAGATACCAGGTTTGTTTCAAGATACTGACAACAATTCCAAAAGAGCATGGGTACAAGATCAAATCTTAGCACTACTTATCATCCACAAACTGATGGCCAAACAGAGAGGACCATCCAGACACTGGAAGATATGATGAGAGCTTGTGCAATGGATTATCAAGGATCATGGTTTGACACACTTCATTTTATTGAATTTTCCGATAACAACAGTTACCATGCAAGTACAAAGATGACACCATATGAAGCATTGTACGGAAGGAAGTGTCGTACTCCACTGTGTTGGACTGACTTAGGAGAACCAACGATGGTTGGACCAGAACTGGGAAAATTTTCATAAAAATACCAAATTTTAAAAAAAATTACATGCGGTGGTCGTTTTCGAAAAAAATTACGCGGGTGTACCAACACCTTGCAAAGAAGCAGCCACGACACTGTGGCAGCTTGCCAGAAACCGCCACGAGACTACGGCTGCTTTGCATTTTTTTGCTTGAACCGTCGGTCGCCGGATCGCACAGACCCCACTTATCCACGGGTTTGCAAAGAAACCGCCACATACCTGTGGCTTCTTCCAGCAGGATTTTTTTTTTATAAAAACCCACCCAATCTCACCCATTCTCCCCACATTTCTCACACAAAACACTCCTCAAACTTTCATTCTCTATCTCTCTGAATTTGGAACAAGTAAGTTCCATTGTTTATTTTTTTTTTGTTTTGGTTGTATTGCGTATTAGTGCTTAATTTTTATGTTAATTATAGTCATTATTTTTAGTTTTTTAATTGTTTATTAAGTTGTATTTAACTCTTCTACCTTCCATTACTTCTTCTAACTTTTTTCTAAGTTTATCATTATTCCTCCCAATATATGGTATTGTTGTTCTAATGTTATGCAATTTTTTTTACATTTATAATGCCCACTAACCCCATTTAAATTCGTAATTAAATTTACCAATTTTTTATGAGTTACAAAATCACCAATTTTGGTGGTTTTATGCCTTAATTAATTATGCCATTGTTGTTATAATGTTATGCAATTTTTTTTACATTTATAATGCCCACTAACCCCATTTAAATTCGTAATTAAATTTACCAATTTTTTTATGAGTTACAAAATCACCAATTTTGGTGGTTTTATGCCTTAATTAATTATGCCATTGTTGTTATAATGTTATGCAATTTTTTTTACATTTATAATGCCCACTAACCCATTTAAATTCGTAATTAAATTTACAAATTTTTTTATGAGTTACAAAATCACCAATTTTGGTGGTTTTATGCCTTAATTAATTATGCTATTGTTGTTATAATGTTATTCAATTTTTTTTACATTTATAATGCCCACTAACCCCATTTAAATTCGTAATTAAATTTACCAATTTTTTATGAGTTACAAAATCACCAATTTTGGTGGTTTTATGCCTTAATTAATTATGCATTGTTGTTATAATGTTATGCAATTTTTTTTACATTTATAATGCCACTAACCCCATTTAAATTCGTAATTAAATTTACCAATTTTTTTATGAGTTACAAAATCACCAATTTTGGTGGTTGTATGCCTTAATTAATTATGCCATTGTTGTTATAATGTTGTGCAATTTTTTTTACATTTATAATGCCCACTAACCCATTAAATTCGTAATTAAATTTACCAATTTTTTTATGAGTTACAAAACCACCAATTTTGGTGGTTTTATGCCTTAATTAATTATGCTATTGTTGTTCTAATGTTATGCAATTTTTTTACATTTATAATGCCCACTAACCCCATTTAAATTCGTAATTAAATTTACCAATTTTTTTATGAGTTACAAAATCACCAATTTTGGTGGTTTTATGCCTTAATTAATTATGCCATTGTTGTTATAATGTTATGCAATTTTTTTTTACATTTATAATGCCCATTAACCCCATTTAAATTCGCAATTAAATTTACCAATTTTTTTATGAGTTACAAAATCACCAATTTTGGTGGTTTTATGCCTTAATTAATTATGCCATTGTTGTTATAATGTTATGCATTTTTTTTACATTTATAATGCCCACTAACCCCATTTAAATTCGTAATTAAACTTACCAATTTTTATGAGTTACAAAACCACCAATTTTGGTGGTTTTATGCCTTAATTAATTATGCTATTGTTGTTATAATGTTATACAATTTTTTTTACATTTATAATGCCCACTAACCCCATTTAAATTCGTAATTAAATTTACCAATTTTTTTATGAGTTACAAAATCACAAATTTTGGTGGTTTTATGCCTTAATTAATTATGCCATTGTTGTTATAATGTTATGCAATTTTTTTACATTTATAATGCCACTAACCCCATTTAAATTCGTAATTAAATTTACCATTTTTTTTATGAGTTACAAAATCACCAATTTTGGTGGTTTTATGCCTTAATTAATTATGCTATTGTTGTTCTAATGTTATGCAATTTTTTTTACATTTATAATGCCCACTAACCCCATTTAAATTCGTAATTAAATTTACCAATTTTTTATGAGTTACAAAACCACCAATTTTGGTGGTTTTATGCCTTAATTAATTATGCTATTGTTGTTCTAATGTTATGCAATTTTTTTTACATTTATAATGCCCACTAACCCCATTTAAATTCGTAATTAAATTTACCAATTTTTTTATGAGTTACAAAATCACCAATTTTGGTGGTTTTATGCCTTACTTAATTATGCCATTGTTGTTATAATGTTATGCAATTTTTTTTACATTTATAATGCTCACTAACCCCATTTAAATTCGTAATTAAATTTACCAATTTTTTATGAGTTACAAAATCACCAATTTTGGTGGTTTTATGCCTTAATTAATTATGCTATTGTTGTTCTAATGTTATGCAATTTTTTTTACATTTATAATGCCCACTAACCCATTTAAATTTGTAATTAAATTTACCAATTTTTTTATGAGTTACAAAATCACCAATTTTGGTGGTTTTATGCCTTAATTAATTATGTCATTGTTGTTATAATGTTATGCAATTTTTTTTACATTTATAATGCCCACTAACCCCATTTAAATTCGTAATTAAATTTACCAATTTTTTTATGAGTTACAAAATCACCAATTTTGGTGGTTTTATGCCTTAATTAATTATGCTATTGTTGTTCTAATGTTATGCAATTTTTTTTTCACAATTCAGGTCTTTGATTGTGCCCTAATCCGTACCCGCTATTGAAGGTTTGTTACTCTTACTTATTTGAAAAACAATGAGATGTGAACGGTTAATTTAATTACAACTAAGGTTTTTGAATTCCTTAAACATTTATACTACTATTTACCACTTGTTATCTCTATTAATTTTCTATGTCCTATTGTTTATGTAGATGGCCCAGCAATTCCAGCGTCAACCAGCAGAGGTGGGACCCGAGGAGGCTGAACTATTCACGTACCAGTCCACTCATATATCTGCAGCACTTTTCTCAGATGATCCGGTACAGTGATAAGACGTTAATCTTTATTACATTGCATTCATTACGTATTTTCCATCATAACATTTAATTTTGTGCCCATGCTATGTAGGCAATGCGTAACCCAAAATACGTCAACAGGAAGTTGCGCTCTCGCATCCTGGAAGTTGAGCTTCCGCACCATGCCCTTCGCGAGTACATCAGCGAGGCTGGTTTTATGGGACCTGCATTCTATAGAATCAAGGGGGACCAGGCGATCGTCAGCGCACTCGTTGAAAGGTGGAGGCCTGAGACCCACACCTTCATGTTGCCTTTTGGTGAGGCAACGATTACTCTGGAAGATGTGCATCACATACTTGGGCTGAAGATGGAAGGAGACGCTATTGTGATTCGTATGAATCAGGATGTGGGAGATTTGTGTGAAGAACTGTTGGGTCAAAGACCGGGACCCGAATCAATTAGAGGTTACAAAGTGTCATTGCTTTGGTTGCAGGAAAAATTTGCGATAAAAAATGAGGAAGAAAGTGCATTTAATCGAAAACCAGATATCATCCACCAGCGTCATGCAAGAGCATGGATCATGCGGATGATTGGTGGAATGTTACTACCCAGTTATGACAGTCGCACCATTGACTGTGGCTATTTAGAATTACTGAGAGAGTTTTCTGAGTGTGGGCAATACAGTTGGGCTTCAGCAGTTTTAGCTCACACCTACCGTGGCTTGTGCAATGCCACCCAGTTTGAGTCAACGGCTATAACTGCAGCCACGAAGTTGATTATAGTGTGGGCGTATGCCAGACTCCCGGCTTTTTTTAGAGTTCCAAGAGAGTATATTGGAACAAATGGCATCATCAGTTACTCATAAGTGTGAAGAATAATATATCAAATTATATTTAATAATTGCAATGCACCTTTTATAATTATGTTTGAATAACGTCTTTATTTGTTCACTTGTAGTTGGGATAATCCAAGGGTGAAGAAAATTAAGTTACCGGACGCTCGTGCCATCCTTGATTCTATCCCGGTTCCACCCACTGTAGATCACGTAAGTACTATTGTGTTAAGAAAAAAAACATACACATTATTATTTCCTGCTAACCATGCGCATTGAATTTGTAATATGATTTAATTTTTCAGTGGGTCTGGCAACCGTATGGTGATGCCCCACTTGACACAGCTGCTGTAGTTGTGCCATTGATCCTTACAATATAATAGAGGGGCATCAACCGGATCGCGTTATGAGACAGTTTGAACGTGATCAGCCCATACCAGCATTGCCACTGGATTGTGATAAGTTGCACAATCAAAAATGAACCGGCCGAGTGGACACGGACTGGGGCAATATCAACGCAAGATACAACGAGCTATGGAACGACCGAAATTACAGGCAGATAAGGCTCCAAGATTACCCGTTGGCAGTTCCATTGACCTTTGCCTCAGAGTATATGCAGTGGTATGTTAGACACAGCTTAAGGTGGTACACAAGCGAGGCAAGACGACAGGCCATATTGGTAAGCATGCTAATTGCTTAGTATTCAGCACTTACATAATTGTATGCATACATGTTGTAATTTACTATATGAACGGTATGAATATGTTTGTAGGCGGATGGACTAGATCAGATACGGCACTACGAACCTACCGTAGGTGACTACACCAGCTACTTGTCACAAGAGACTGGCGTATCATATCACCAGCGTTATAGTCACCATCACACTCCTGTCGATCGACCAGCCCCACCTCCAGTGGTCTTATACCAGCCACCATTTTCATTGAACGATAATCCAAGTAGGAGGGCAGCACGTAGAAGACCAAGGAGTGAAGTGCGTCCGGCCCCACGGGCACCACCAGCACCTGAACCCGAACCAGAGGTTTTTCAACAGTCAAGTTGGACATATCCGGCATAACCGTCATACCCACTTGACCTAAGTGTTGCCGATTATGAGGAAAATCCATGGTAGCGTTACCAATACCGTTCTCAGCCCAGCTCATGGGGTGCTCAGACAACCCAGGGTACACAATGGGGGGGCCAAACGACCCAGGACACACAGTGGGGAGGACAAGCGACCCAGGACACACAGTGGGGGGGACAAACAAGCCAGTATGATTCATTGGGGTTGGTGGATACTAGCACCTACACTTACCAGCCAGTGGATGCCTCGCAAAGCACAATTAACCCTTGGGAGATTCCATACTGCACCGGCCAAACTACTAGTGCATGGGTTGCACAACAGACGACTGCAAGCTGGGATCAGGGTCCATACACATCCACACAACCCGATCCATACGGTCACTCATCAGGTGGTTTTGGCCATATTACTGTACCTACAGGGGAAGGGTCCTCACGGTCTAGTGGTAGACATGTGCCGACTACACAGGCTGAGAGATCGGCAATGATGAACACTACCTTCGCGGCCCTAAATGTTTCTGATGATGATTCAGAAGAAGAAGAAGAGAGGAGGCGGTTAAGCATGGCGCTACAATCCACCACATCCACCCCGCCACCACCTGCAAGCTCCTGGGACATGACTCTCAGGGGGCCTGATTCGATGAACCCCCCACAGAGATGCACACCCAGTGAGTACGAGCAGGCGAGAATAGGAAGGAGGGGGAACCGGGCTGGTCGAGGGAGAAGAGCTGGTGGTGCTGAGTGATTTTAGTCTATAATTATTTTGTGTATTGAATCATTAATTTATTGAAAGGATTCCCAAGCACTATGTTCGTCGCACTTTATTAATATAAGTATTAATCGAAGTTTAGTTAACTTGTAGTAAAACATTAACTCTGTTGTAACAATTAAACAAAGTAGAAAAGTACAAACTTTTAGTGAAACACTGAAGTAGGATGCTCTTATTATTCAATAAATGTAATGTGCTACTTTGCGCTTACAGTTTGGAGTACCAAATGATATCCGTTTTGCTTCAAATTTGGTGTGCATGTAGTAATACATACACACAACATTGTGGCAAAAAATGGTGGCCAATGGACAACAGCAACCGATTCAAAAGAATGGTCAAAGTCCACTACAAACGCAAAAACTGCATATTAAGGCACGACCTGACAGTGCAGGAGCAACATAATAAATAAAACTATAATTAAAAACGATCAATACTTAATGAAAAGAGTTGAGATTGTAGTTGGTAGAACCCTGAAGCCATTTTTGTTCTACGTGCCTTATCAATTTGGTAGTGTCACCACTATCATCTGAAGATGTACTTGAGTGTGGGTCCGATGAGGATTCTTCATTGGCAATGGATTCATAAGGCGCTGCATCTCCGAACACATCCGAGGCAACCACAAAATCGGTTAGAGCATGTGTGCCCTCAGACAGATTAGCCGCCAAAGAATCACTGCTAATGAGAATAATCTCAGGAATATTATCCCTCATTTTTTAATCTACGTCAGACATTAAAGCTCTTCCTTCATACTGGCTGGTGCGGGAATATCGAATTTTTGTATCTGGTATGGAGGATTTGTTGCAAGAGTTTTTAGTGGATGGGGCTTTCGATGCGCAAGTTTTTGTTGTGGAACAAACCTGTTTGCCCTTGTTTGTCTTTGATGCCTTGATCGGGACTTCCTTTTTGGGAGCCATGGTGTTTTGTTAAGTGAGATATACTGATTCTCTTCAGTGGAGTTGAAAGAGTTTCAAAATAATGAGCGTGGAACAATGAGTTGTAGAACCAAATACAACCTTTTATACTATCTGAGGCAACGACTAGCATAACGGCTACCTCTGAGTGCATTGATGTCTACATTGTTTAACCTATCTGCATATACTTTTTTCCACTGTAACTGTTCAACGGTAACCGTGGCTCATAAACCAAGAACTAATATGTACTTTATCTTTACTTTATGTTTATCACAATAGGACGATGTACCCTGTATCAATCCATGTGAACCATGTAACTTCAACGACAGAGTATGGAGGGCGGTTTTTACCTGGTCCGGGTTGGGCCATCATCGATGCAGACATTCAACATCCAAGGAGCATTAACCATCTAAAATCATTGTTAAACCACATCGTGCGATCACATTTCGGGAACAATGAATTGCATGTCTATTCCATTGTCTACCTTAGAATGGACAACGATTCATATAACTTCTCGATTGCAAACGTACAAACTGATGCTGATGTTCGCCAGATGATTTGGAACTATATTGATCTTCAAGAAATCATGCAAAGAATTAAAATTCTCGTCGATTATACAGACGACTCAGACCTTGAAGACCCCGCCGTTACACGAAGGAGGGCACAGGCAATTAGAGGAAGACACTGTACTTAAGTTTTACCAAATCAACGTACTTGATTGTTAAGTGGACAGAGCTATAATTTAAAAAAGCTTTAATTAAAAATCTGCCAAAATGTCCACGAATTACTCACAGCCACTCCTTTTTTGAAATGACTCTACAGAGTGCTCTGGAATTCAAATCTCTGCCCCACATGGTACACTGTATGACTCAGCATCCTGTCTTCTAGTGGACAGAGCTTTAATTATAAAATCCGCCAAAATGTCCACGAATTACTCACAACCACTCCTTTTTTGAATGAATCTGCAGAGTTATCCTTGAATTCAAATCTCTGCCCCACATGGTACACTTTATGACTCAGCATCCTGTCTTCTAGTGGACAGAGCTTTAATAAAAATATGCCAAAATGTCCACGAAATACTCACAGCCACTCCTTTTTTGAAATGTCTCTGCATAGTGCTCTTGAATTCAAATCTCTGCCCCACATGGTACACTTTATGACTCAGCATCCTGTCTTCTAGTGGACAGAGCTTTAATTAAAAATCTGCCAAAATGTCCACGAATTACTCACAGCCACTCCTTTTTTGAATGAGTCTGCAGAGTTATCCTTGAATTTAAATCTCTGCCCCACATGGTACACTTTATGACTCAGCATCCTGTCTTCTAGTGGACAGAGCTTTAATCAAAAATATGCCAAAATGTCCACGAATTACTCACATCCACTCCTTTTTTGAAATGTCTCTGCATAGTGCTCTTGAATTCAAATCTCTGCCCCACATGGTACACTTTATGACTCAGCATCCTGTCTTCTAGTGGACAAAGCTTTAATTAAAAATCTGCCAAAATGTCCATGAATTACTCACACCACTCCTTTTTTGAATGAGTCTGCCGAGTTATCCTTGAATTCAAATCTCTGCCCCACATGGTACACTTTATGACTCAGCATCCTGTCTTCTAGTGGACAGAGCTTTAATCAAAAATATGTCAAAATGTCCACGAATTACTCACAGCCACTCCTTTTTTGAAATGTCTCTGCATAGTGCTCTTGAATTCAAATCTCTGCCCCACATGGTACACTTTATGACTTAGCATCCTGTCTTCTAGTGGACAGAGCTTTAATTAAAAATCTGCCAAAATGTCCACGAATTACTCACAGCCACTCCTTTTTTGAATGAGTCTGCAGAGTTATCCTTGAATTCAAATCTGTGCCCCACATGGTACACTTTATGACTCGTTTTTTGTTTATTATATATAGAAGTAGTTGTGTCAAACTTCAATTGCACCACTTCTCAGCATTCAGCTCTCCCTTCCTCCCTCTCAATCTGATCTATCACTCTCTTAAATATCCACATTATCAAGCTCATACAACTGCCTAATTTCTTTCAATCTGTCCACAAACATATGGCGTATCCTTGTCTAATTTTCGTTAATGCTGAGCTATCCTACAATCAACATGGTAACCTCTATTTCTCTTGGAGCCAAGAAACTAAGACCTTCCACCTTCGGGTCACTGATAATTTCACTTTCGAAATGCTGAAGCAATCTGTCACGGAGACCATTCGTCAACTAGGTTGCGGATACGATGTAGGAAGGATGACTTATCGAAATTTGTTTTCAAGGGAACCAATGGTGTACTCTGCACTTCAATTGAACACTGATGGAGATATTCAAGCAATGATTGACAACTACAAGTGTAGTTGGGACCTCTCCCAGAGCATGGAGATTCATGTGGAGATGGATGGTGATGATGATGAAGATGATGACCTGTACGAGCCCAGGGATGATGATGATCTATCATCAGATGATGAGGTCGAACTAATACCAGAAGAATTTCTTCATCAACCAGATGTTGATGAAGGCACTAGTCAAGAAGGCCCGAATGTGCTGTTCTATCATCACGTGGATTGGAATGCTATCAACGCATTGAGTACTGATGTTGAACGACGAGGTGTTCCACAATGGCAGTCTGGAGGAAATTTTGAAGTCCAACAAGAGTTCGATGACAAGGAGAGTATGGTTAGTGCCGTTAAAGACTTTCACATTAGAAATAATCTTGATTTTCGTGTTGTAAGGAGCCCGAGTAGAGCGTATGCTGTCCAATGTGCAAGTGGGGAAGAATGTAGGTTTTATATAAGGGGAGTGTTGTTGTCCGGTGAGACAGAATGGAAGATAACAAGACAAAGGCCACACTCCTGCACTCCTCAAACCTACGGACAAGATCACCGACAAATGAATTATCATTTCATTGCGGAGGCCATTCTACCCCATATCAGTCGTAACCCGGGCATAAGTGTTCTAGATGTAATAGAACAAGTTCGTGGCCAGTACAACAGGACCGTTTCATACAGAAAAGCTTGGCTGGCGAGGTGTGAGGCAATAGAAAAGATGTACGGGGATTGGGTTGATTCATATGCCCAACTACCAAGGTTGTTCATGGCAATAAAACATAAAATACCTGGATCGGTTGTTAATCTGAAATCAGTTCCAGGTTATGAAGATGAGACTCAAACAACGCAAGTCAAATTCTTCCAACGATGCTTCTGGGCGTTCGGACCATGCATCTCAGCATTCAAGCACTTCAAACCCATGCTGCAGATAGATGGTACACATCTATATGGTAAGTTCAAAGGTAATCTTTTGATAGCGGCAACACAAGATGGAAACAACAAAATTATACCTGTTGCATTCACTATAGTTGAGTCTGAAGATTTGGGTTCTTGGAAGTACTTCCTCGACAAGGTAAGGTTGCATGTCATCGGTCAAAGGAGCGATGTGTCAATAATTACAGATCGTGCACCTGCTATAATAAGCATCGTGGAGTCAGACAATTTATGGAGACCCCCAATGGCTCACCATTTCTACTGCATAAGACATATTGCATCAAATTTTAACTCAAGGTTCAAAAACAAAAGGTTGAAGAAGTATCTGATCAACACAGGTATCTTAATTTTTCAATTAATGTACTTCAATAATTAAATTGAGTATTTTCAATGTTTAACATCGACTTATTATCATGTATTTAGCGTACGAATTTAGAAGGCATCATGTCCAGAGAAGATATAATCACCTTCTATCCCAGAATACCGACATTGAGCGATTCTTCAATGACCTACCATTTGAGAAGTGGTCTAGGGCATATGATGAAGGAAGGAGGTGGGGCCACATGACAACCAATCTGGTCGAATGCATCAATGGAGTGCTAAAGAGTGTCCGTACTCTACCCATCACCGCCATTGTCACCAGCACACTGTACAAGTTGGTAACATATTTTAACGACAACCTTGACACATACTACGACCAGCAAATAACGGGTTCCACATTGTATACAAATCTTGCGACTTCCAAGATTAAAGAAAATCGTAGACTGTCTAACAGTCATAATGTTACCCGCTACAATGAGATCGACCCAGTGTATGAGGTTGAAGATTTTGGCTCAGTGGCTATGAGGAGGAACCGAGGGAAGTACAAGGTCGACTTCGATAATATGAGTTGTGAGTGTGGGGAGTGGCAAACGTTCAAATACCCATGCTCTCATGTCATGGCCGTGTGTTGCAAAACCGGTATGTTGTGGGAGAATTACGTGCACCCGGTGTACAAGCTGGATACAATGATCGAGGCATATGGCGGTAATCCTTTTACACCGCTGGGTAATGAAGAAAACTGGCCAGCATATACAGGGGTTAAGGTGGTACCACAACCGGATGCCATTCGGACTGTCAGGGGAAGACCTAGGTATTCTAGGCTTCAAAATGAAATGGATGAAAATGAAACGAGTACAGCACGTAGACGTTGTTGACATTGTTTACAAACAGGTCATAATAGGAGGAACTGCCCTAACAGAGGGTATAATTGATTATGGTTTTCAGATGTTAGATATGCTCCTGCATAGACAGGTAGTGCCTTTAGCAAGCACACAAAAAAATGTAATTTTTTCTAAATAGCAATGAAGTGTGTTTTATGTTGAGTGTATAATATAAATGTGCTCTCTTATTTTAAGAATTATGTACAATCTATACAATGTTTGGGTTACATCGGCTATAGCAAAGACATAATTTGACTGTTGTTTTACAATTAATTAACGAACATGTGACAAAAATTGAAAAAAACGCTAGCTCAAAAGACCAACCCAATGAAGTCGTCTTAACGCCGTAAGAAGTTATAATGGCTGTAAATGCGTCATAGGACTTACAAAACTGGTTAATAACATAAAATATGACATTACCCGAAAAGTTCAAAACTGAGAAAACGTTAACTCTGGTGCCATTTATATGAAGTCACGTGGGTCCCATATGGTCCTAAAACTCCAGAGAAATGACTTAGATCCGTAGTATAACTATTCAACTATCGTCGTACAAAATTTGGTCAAGTTCTGGAACCGTTAAAGCATAGCACGAATGATTCAAAAGTTGGAAAAAAAAAATTTCCTGGACTCCATTGCAAAGAAGCCGCCCCAAGTCTGTGGCGTTTTTCAGCAGATAAGTTGGAAGCCGCCCCAAACTCGTGGCTGCTTCAAGCAAAAAAATGCAGAAGCAGCCGTAGTCTCGTGGCGGTTTCTGGCAAGCTGCCACAGTGTCGTGGTGCTTCTTTGCAAGGTGTTGGCACACCCGCGTAATTTTTTTCGAAAACGACCACCGCATGTAATTTTTTTTAAATTTGGTATTTTTATGAAAATTTTCCCCAGAACTGATTGAAGAGATGAGTCAGCAGGTCAGGAACATTCGACAAAGAATGAAGGTTGCACAAGACGGGTAGAAATTCTATGCTGATTTACATAGAAGACCACTTGAATTCAGCGTTGGGGAGAAGGTATTTTAAAGGTATCAACTACCAAAAGTGTAGTACGTTTTGGGAAGAAATGTAAGCTTGCACCTAAATTCATTGGTCTTTATGAAGTTTTGGAAGAGGTAGGCAAATTAGCTTACATATTAGATTTTCCGATAGAATTGGACAAGGTGCATAACGTCTTCCAAGTATCGCAACTAAAAAGGTATATTCCAGATGAGTCTCATGTACTGCACAGAGAGGGAGTGGAAATACAACCCAATTTATCTTGTGAGGAATGTCCAATCAGAGTTTTTGACCACAAGATGAGAGAAACCCAGGGAAAAACAATAGAACTTGTTAAGGTGCTATGGACTCATCATGGTGTCGAAGAGGCCACCCGGGAGCCTGAAAGTAAGATGAAGGAGCATTACATAGACTTGTTTGGTTAAGGTTAGTGATTAAGTTTTAGGAGAAACTTTATTTTAAGGGGAGGAAGAATATTATGGAGAGGATAAGGGTAAACGTCATAGGCTTGGGTAATCCAGGAGTGAAGTGGTACGATTAAACAATTGATGTTTATCATGATCTGTTTGAAATTTTATGCCTTAATTAATGATGTTTGCTTAATATGATTATGTGGAATGGGTGAGACTTGTGGATTTGTGCTTGCTGTTATTTTATGTGGTCATGTTACCATGTGGCATGGGTAAGATTTATGCATTGGTGGTTGATGTTTTTTGGGGTTGCTTGAGTTTTGTGGTAAGTTTAAGCTTCGGGGATGAAGCTTTGTTTAAGGAGGGGAGAATGAAATACCCCAAGTTATGAGAAAACCCTAAGTTTCTAATTAAATTTCAATTAATCTCTTATCAAGTAATTGTAGCTTCTCCTTGAGAAACTATCTCCAAAGATATAATTTATGTCTTCCTATCCTTAGTTCTAACTCTCTTGTGAATTAGGCCCAATTGGCCCAATCCACTTCTCATTTAATTAAATTATATTTCTTATAAGTTAGATCAATATTAATTAACAACTATATTCAACTCCTTAGTTATCCTAAGTAAACTAAAGTTAGTTTACTAACTTGGTCCAATTCTATTATTGTGAAGCCCATTCAATTTAATTCTCTCGTTTAGTTAGACTATTAGGTCTAAATCTACTGGGCTTGTCTATAAGGCCACTTATTCCTATTACTTAATTAGATTACTATAGTTGGTTCCACATCTGTTGGGCTGGTCTTCAAGCCTAACTGAGTTCTACAACTTTTCAGTCTTTGTCTATTTAATTACTTTATTTGGTTTGGCCCTAAGCAACTCTCATTCTCTAACATGGTCCAATTATTTCTTATTCTCAAGGTTGGGCTAAACCCATTACTGAGTTTGGGTCAAAGTCCTTAGTCAATAGTATAATATATTTTCGGTCAAGGACAAGTGTTCTTAATCTCCTTGCCTAAGATTCAACCCTAGGTGTTATAATGAATAATTTCTCAAGTGTACACAAGCCTTTTAGATCTTAGTGTATGCCTAAAATTTATCTAGGATATTCTCATGTTCGAATATGTTTTACTTGGGAAGAGTAGTACTATTCCTCTACCTAAGGTCTCTTATAAGGTTATCTTGGGATATTATAAATTATATAATTATCCTACCATAGGTGATGCTCTGTTATCATGCAAGATATTCGGTCAAGTTAGGTGATGCTCTGTTATCATTCAAGTTATATTCGGTATTTGCCTCGGTTTGAATAATAAAAGGGCACACTTAATCATGCAAGATAATCGGGCAAATAAAATCACACAAGTAATAATAATCATACTATCACACATATCATCTTGACATACAATACACCGATCCAAACCCAAGGAAATCCGCGGGGACAATCGGATCACACAACAACATACAGTACACCGTAGCGGGAGGCAAGTGTCCAAATCCTGTGCCTGTTCTCTAATTCTTTAGCTTTGGAATACGAAGCTAAGTATTAATACTCTGTAAACCATCAAACCATTTTGGTATCTCGTATAAACTCTAATCCTTTTTACTTAACCCTGGTGTTTGCTATTCCTTGTTATTTGGGTTTTACTTAAAGTATTCAGTTCGGGATTAGCTAATTAATCATCTAGCGTTTGTTAGTAGCTAACCATGTTGTATTATTCTACAACTTTAGGATTAACTTCTTTACTTTATTTATCTCCTGTAATCATAAGTATATATTTATACTCACTCATATAGATTTTACTACTATATGGTATTAATGTAATTGACCTTAAGTGTTAATGGCTTTAGGCCTTTAAATTCTCATTTAGTTTAGTGAGCTGATCAACTTGACCCTCTTGGTCAACTTAGTTGACTTGTTCAATGTAGACAATCCATTGGTTTGGTCAACACAGTCAAGGTTAACATTGTTATATATATTTAGTGGCCTTAAGTTCATTCTTGGTTTAATAACTTTTTAATTGATCCAAACTCCTAACCATTTATGTAATGGTTATATAACTTCCCATATTATCTTAATGACTTAGGTTTAATTCCTAATCATCCTTTTTCTTAATTAGATTCCAATACCTTATTATATAACTCCCAATTTAATTTATACTCCACATAAACTTTTTGGATTATAAAATTCGTCAACTTTAACAATATTTCTATTCTAACCAACCTTAAACATTTACATTAAGTTCCTTCACTTAATGTAACATTTTATAATCATCAATCATATACCAATCTTCACTCTTAATTTATATAAATCCCACCTTAGTATATAGTTCCACAACACCCTAAATAATTCATATTTATTCATATGAATTATATAATTCCTTAATTTACACCAACCTTTATACACTAACATTAAGACTTATGCTTAATGTTATATAATATTATTCTTATCCATATACCAAACTTACTCTTCATTCTCATAATTCTCGCATATACCCTATAATCATCCAATATTACATTTTCCCACCAAATATTTTTCCAACCTTACAATCTCATCCC
The DNA here is from genome assembly GCA_023374045.1 of Limonium bicolor. Classification (NCBI taxonomy): domain Eukaryota; kingdom Viridiplantae; phylum Streptophyta; class Magnoliopsida; order Caryophyllales; family Plumbaginaceae; genus Limonium; species Limonium bicolor. Next base: position 50,976,494 of record CM041777.1, read on the forward strand.
AAATTCACCTATCTTATAATTCTAACTTCTCACTTAATTTTCAATGTTTCAACCCAAATTTCTCAAAATTTTCAAACAGATCCCATACCGTTCACTTCAATTTTCACCCTAATTTTTTCCAAAATTACGGTTTGACCCCACATCTTTTCATAGACTTGCAATTTACCACTAATCTTTCCTTAATTCACATTTTCAACATTTCTTTCTCTCACTTGGTCACAACCCTGAGTCCGCTTAGGTTTGACCGATTTTCACTACATTACTCCATATTTTCTAGAATTTATAATTTAACCCCTAAATCTTTCTAGGGTTTTCACTTAACTCCCAAAACTTATAAAAAATTATATTTTCCATCTTTAATCCAAATAGAACCTAACTTTCTGCCTTATTAACATTTGTCACTCTAAGTCTTTACCTTTTTACATTTTCGAACTAATCCTTTAATCATTTAATCACTAATACATCAAATAAACTCCTAAGTACTTTTAAACCCAAATTTTTCTTTAAACTTTAACCAAACACTTCCTAAATTCGTAGATATTTTTCCACTAACTTTGAAGTGTATTAAATCACTAAAATAGCCCTTATAATTCTAGATTTTTACACCTAACATAATACTAATATAACCTATGCTTTTAAAAGCATTAAATCCATCAAAATGGTTATAAAACTAACTTTAATCTTTGGCCATTATACAAACCATAATATAAACTTTTAATACGCCAAAATGTCCATAATAACACACTGACTTTTTCGACAAATTAATACCTATACCCCAAAGTTTTGGTATTTACAATGTAATCATTTAAAATTTGTAAAAATTACATTTAGGTCCTTAAGTCCTTAGTAAACATAACCTAATGTTTTAATGCAGGTTTATACACATTCCTTGGTCAAATTAGACCATTTTTCTCACATGATTTTCAGCCACCTTTAATTACCAACATAAACAACTTAAAACATCAAAACCAAGTCTTAAACTTTGGACTTACCTCTTAATGCCCCAAAGTTGATTTTTAATCCTCCCACTTTCGGCCCTATATTGACATAAGGGGGGACATTCAATTTTTGTACAAATCTAAGGTTTTTAATGGTAGATTTAAGTAATTAAGCTTAATATTAAAAGATCACCCTTCCTAATGTTGATTTTCCTTGACTTTCCCACCTTTGTTCTCGGCCAACACAAGGTTTATTTAAGCTCCATTTTCAGCCACATTGAGAAGAGGAAGAAGAATCAAGTAAGGGTCTTAGACTCCTTAATATAATCAAAGGAATACCCAAGGCTTTAAAGCATAAATGAGTACCAAAGAATGGAGTTTACCTTGAAGTTCACAAGTGAAGATTTTTGCCCCTAACTGTCGACCAACTAAAGAAAATAGGCCATTGGTTAGATCTTATGTAGATCTATACATAGAACATAGTTTAAGCACTTAAAACACCAATTTTCAAGGCTTACCTTAGGTAAAAACCCTTGCTATTTTTGGCCATCCATGAAGGTTGGTGAAGACCAAGTTTTTGTGTGAAAAGAGTGAAAAAAATGAGTTAGGAAAGGCTTGGATTTTCAGCAATAAATAAGTCAAGGAAGGACTTAAAGTTTTGAACACTTTTTCTTACCTTAAGCTCGTAGAAACTTAGTTAGGCTCCATCATTGCTTGACTTCCAAATTTGTGCCACCAAATGAAATACCCCAAACACTAATTACCTTACTTAACAAGGAATTAAATCAAATGAAGCTAGATGAGATCAACAATTATTCATCTAATGATCACTACTTATCATAAAAGTATATAAATGCATAGTTCAAAATGAACACCAAAATCCATGTAATCTCTAATCAAAAGAGAACATCATTAAGGAGAAAACAACTCCTAAAACTATTATCACATGTAATATTCTAATACATCTACCAATGTCACAAATAAAGTGATAAAAATTGCATGGAATGATTTACTTAATCAAACCAAGATTTCAAAGACTAAAATCACTCATTATTATACACCAAGACAAGGGATATTACTCACTACCATCCAACACATTAACAAGCTCATTATATATATCATTAATGTGCAACATTAATATATTGGAGTTAAAAAAAGAAGAGAAAACTCTCTCCCCTTTGGATGCAGCCGATTAATGAAATTAAAGGAGGGAAAAGAAAGCTAGGAAAGCAAAATTGAAAACAAAAGAAAATACAATACAAGTACACCTACCTAGGTGAAATAATAACTAGCTATTTTCCTTCCTCATTTCCCTCCAATCTCGGCTGGTATACACCCTCAATTCCATAAAATGTTTTCGGTTCCAGCCAAAGAAGAAAAGAAATACAAAAAATAATAATAATAATGCTAGAAAACCAACCTATCTAGGTGCCGTTCGATGCCGGCTCTTGAAAATCAGCACCGATTAATGCAGGGCTTTAAGCCTTGACGATTCGCCGGCGACCAGAGGGGTGAAGAAATGGAGTGTTCGTTTGCCGCGATGAGTGAAATAGCCATTTTTTTGGCCAAAAGACGATAATAACCCCCAATCACGTTAATAATACTACCACTAGTGGACAAGGACACACCATCTCCTTCTGTTGTGCTCCGTATTCTACTTTCGTACAGTCTTCATCTTCAACCTCCACAGCATGCCATCGACAAGCAGTGTAATTTTATGATTTGTGTTTTTTCATCATCTATTATAATTTATGTATAGATTAGGTCTACTGTTAGCCAAATTCATCTGGCATGTGGTTAATTATCGATTCGATGATAGGTTGTCTTCAGCTGGAAAGGGTAGGTCGTCTTCAACTGGAAGAAGATGGCTGGGTTTGAGCTGGCATTTGTTGACGTCGCAGGATAAAAAAGGGTGAATTGGTAATTTGATGTGCTGATAGATTGATAAATCAGCTTTATGGGTTTCAAACGCAGGGTTTTACTGCGTTTCCATAGAGCTCAAAATAACATTAATCTCCCACTTTTTCATGCAGCTTTATCCGCTTTTGATTGCAGCTTTAACAACACGAATTGCCCAAAATCCACGATTTGCCGTGGTCGAACGGGGTCCTAATTAAAGTAAATATTAGCCACCTATTCTCTTCTACCATCCTGTTGCAAATCGGCTGAATTGCTCCAGCACTCCCACCCTCTTGTCTCGGTTGTTGCAACCAGAAAGGAACAAGATCACAAAACTAGATTTGACAAGCATAAGGCAAGTACAAATTAGAGTTTGAAAGGAGAGAAAACTAGCACTAGAGGTATCATTTCCTAGCTTCCCTTCCATTACTTTCGGCTGGCATCACCATTCCCCATTAGCTTGCCTCGGTTACTACAAGAAGGAAGAAGAAAATCTGGGCAACAAAGTACACTTTATGACAAGAACAATACTTTAGTAAGCCATCCCTTCTCCCTTGCCTTTTTTTTTCTTTCTCATTACGATTGCCTCTCTACTAATACTCACCTATCCCTTCAGAAAATGTTGTCCATATTCTCGTACTGAACCCCATCCTTCTCCTCTCTTCTTTCTCTGTGGACTGCAACAGCTTCCTCCATCCTATTCTTTGCTACCGAGAGCAGTAACAAACTGCAGCCAGGAAACAATGCAACCAGCAACCATAATTCTCCCACCTTCTTCTTGCATTCAAACGTCCTAAACCCCATCTGTTCACACCAAAAAAAACACCCATCTTATTCCCCTCATATACAACTACAGATTTTTGAGCATGGGCCGTGCAGCAACAGATTAACAAGAAGGTAAACAAAGTGCTGAACACCTCACTTTCTTCTCTGGTTTGTCCGAAAAGTATACTATCTTCAGCACTGTTTTAATTCCTCCCTTTGCACCAGTTGAAGGGGCTTTCCTTTCAGTCTCTATCTGAGCAAAACTGGCATGAAAAACAGCCAACAATAACCTTGAATCAACTATCAAACTGCAAGGTAAAACAGGTAAGAAAAACCACATGGAAAACTGCACAGTGTTTTTTCTCTGTTTTGGTCCGAGACAAAATACTACTTCCAGCTTGATTATAAGCCTCCTCTTGCATCAGTTGAAGGAGATCTTCCCAGCTTATTTGAGCAGACAAAAACCAGAGCTATCCACCTATAATAACCAGCAGAAACATCAAGGAAAGGCAAGGTAAACAAAAAAAAACATGCACGAACCCATGCTTATCTCGGTTTCTTGCAACAGGCTTAACTTTGTTTTCCCCTCTCTGTTTCTGGCCGTAGACCACCTACTACTAACACCATGTTTCACACCATGCTGAACACATATTCAAGGAGGTTCTAACCCCTTTTGATGAGCACAAACTCTGCTGCAAGCCCGCCAAGAAGTCCCCCCCCCCCCAGAACTGAAACAAACCGGTAATGTTAGAAGAATTGTTCCAGCTCCTTTCTTCACTGTTTGGTCAGGAAACTGAACCACTTTCTTCCTCCTCTAGGTAGCTGAGAATACTAGGTGAATCTCCACAGGTTACAAGGTAAAACTCTCTCCTTAAACTTCAAGAAAATTCACACCAATTACATTGCATAACTACCGAGAGGAGATTAGTAATGGGTGTTGTTCTTTTCTGCATATATGGCGATCAACCCATGCTGCTCCCACTCTTAAGCTGCATCGGTGATGAAGTGTCAAAAAAAAAAACTGGTGAAGAGAGGTAACAATGCCTTCCTTATATTCCATGGCAGTACGTAAGTTTTGAAACAAAAAAAAACATGTAAACTAACGTATCATATGTACCTATACAGCACCGAGGAGGATAAGGCCTGGAGAGGATTTACTGGTGCCTTAAAATCAGGTAAATGAACAGCTAATCTACTCTTTAATATACTCATATACACGTTGTAGAACTTGAAGTTACTGCCGAAGGAAAAAAAAACTGTAAATCCTATGGAGGATACTAAACTGTAAACTTGTATAGAATAATGGGTGTGATAATTTTAGGAGATATGTTGAGGGAAACCCCTTTCACCGAGAAAATAGGGGTGTAAGTTAGGGAGATTGAACGTGAAATATGGAAATCTTAGGAAAATGGTGATGCAAAAGAATTTTGTTACCGAGAGCAGGAGTGTTATTTAATTAGTGCTATGAAACAAAAAAAAAAACACAATGTCTAAACCATACCTTAATCCTTGGAATTTCTTAAATGAGTGGAGATTTTTACCGTATGTAATATGTATATGTTGGTGTGATTTTGAACGTAAAACATGGATTGAAAATTGTCTGGAATGTTAGCTAAACAATTATAACTCACCGTAATCAAATTGTGCTATGAAATATGGAAAAAAAGATGATACAAAAAAAACAGTTGATAATAAACTGGAACAACCGTAGGGATTTTTAATGAATTTTAGGAACATTTCGATAATATATTGAAGTTAAATATAAGTTATATTTAAGGTCAATTCTTAGGACATGGGATATTATTTATTTGAAACTTTAAATTGTAATTATTGATTTTGGGGTGAGAAAAAGATTTATGTAGATTTCTAGTGTTAAACGGAATCATAATAGACAAAATCGCCTATGAAAATCTTAAGGAAAACACTAGTGAGAATTATTAAGTCATACCAAGATTTAAGTAAGTTATAGAACCTATAAACATTCAAAAGAACAAGGAATTTTAATGGGGTGGAAACCGCAAACTAAAAGAATTAGTGGGGTACAAATAAATTAAAAGTGTTGGGAAATTTTATTGGAATCTTAAGAACATAAATTATAAGGTTACAAAGGAAAAGGGGGTTAAATGCAAAAATAAGGGATTAAATGGGTCTTTTCGTAAATAATAATAAATGTGGAAAAAAAGGGAAAGTCAATGGCCAATCTTGACTATAATAGAGGTTTGATTAATTTAGGAAATTTAATTTAATTAATTTAACAATTTAATGAACATTGGGTTAAAAATGGAAAATTGTAAAACTATTGGGGAATTAGTGTAAATTTCGGAAACTGTAGGACCGTATGAAAATTGGGAAGAATCTGGGTAGAAATTGAGATTTAGCTAATTGATATGTATAATCTAAGTTTAAAATGTTAAATTGTAAGATTACAAAATAAGGATGGGTAAGTGACAAATAAAAAGGGAACTATGGGTTAGTAGAGTGAAATCTGGAATTATATATGCATATGTAGGGTGTCGATGCGTGAGGTAATACATACCTATATATATACGTAACTGTGTTGTATATAATACAGTTGAAAACCTTAGGCTAAAATTACTAGGAGTTAAAATGTGACAGTAATAATATTTGGTGGGTTTCGTAGATAAATAAAAAGAGATGGGAGAAGAATGTAATTTCTGAAACTATAAGGGTTGTTGAGAATTTCGGAAATGTATGCTGAAAATAAAATGAGGTTTACAATAGTATAAACAATATCAAGTTAGAGTATTAAGAGTTATATCATGGGGAAATATTTATAGTGTAAGCATCCCTTGCAAACGTTCATATAAAACGATGAACTGGTCCATTATGGGAAACGTTACAATTCGTATAACTTGACTGTTAAAGAAAAAGGGAGCACATTGAATGATCGGCAAACCTTGTACGATGTTATACGGTTGGAAGTAAATAACGCGAGGCGATTGAAATAATTATAGCAACAACAGTATATGCAACGCATGCATACGAAATTCATAATTATGCACCCATGTTGTAACGGGAGTGTAAACGGTAAACGTAACCAAACCCCGAGCAAACGTACCAAAAAAAATGTATACATGCGCGTAAGCGACCAGGTAATACGTAAGTTATCAAGGAACTAATAATCAATGGAAAAACGTTGTCGAACTACCGAATAATGCGTACTCGCAAACTGTAACGTACAATAATATCTAAATCCCAAGAGTAACGGAAAATCAAGTCGAACGAATAACCGACTAAGAATTTATTACGAGATAGAGTTAGAACTTATTTTGATACGGTGAGGTAGGTTTGGAATGTAAATACTAATGATATACTACATTTCCAGTAGACCGGGTTGCGAGTGTCGACTTACAAAGGATTAAAGGGTGAGCGTGGTCCCACACGTTAGCATTACATCGGTGTACGGTACGTTTTGTATGGTCCGAATGTTCCTGAGGGCTTCCTCGGTATCTGGTATGTGTGTATGCATGACAAGAGTGATATGTTTGCTATGTGTTGTGGTTGTGGATTTAAATGTTTATCGTTTCGCAATCTTTATTGTACGCGACGGATTACAATCTGGAAATTGTATATGAAAACTCGGATCGGATTGTGGATGATAATATGGAAATGGAAAAAAAATAACTGTGATCTTGTTATATAAATCTGGGAATGAACGCAGCCTAGGCGACGTCTAGGCGAAGGTTAACGACCTTATAGGTCTTTACATTGAGAATACACTCTACATAACCTAAGCATAGATCTTAGGTAAAGGTCACGGACCGAATTATATGGTGGAATTAAGTAAACAATTAAGATAAGGAAAAAGCCAGGGTAGTCACGGACTACATGGTTGCGCATGGGTGATCACCGAAGAGAGGGAACGACCGGATAGGGTTCTCTCACTATGGAAACTCCAATGAGCCGGATACGATCGTTGGTTAGAGGGCACTGCTGTTGGTGCAATGGCTCCGGCCGTCAGGCCTCTGCGGACTCCTGACAAACCGCACTATTATAGTGCACCAGAGCGACTGCTCCAGAAGAGGAAGCTTATACGGGTTGTCCTAACATGACGCCCACCTTAATTGAACAAATTAAGTAAAAGTTACGAAATGATTTAAGGAAATATTCTTAGCCCTGAACAACGAAACAAGAATGCTTCAAGGCCGCATAACAGGATTGTTCAAGAGAGTGTAACTCTCGCACCGTTAATTGATGTTGTTTATATACTTGCTTATTGCTTGTTGTGAATTGTTATGGTGATTGTATGAATTTATTGTATGAACTTATATGTGTGATGATTATTGTTATACCGTTATTGTAAATGAAAATGGTACAGCATGAAATTGGAATAGCATGTTAACAATTGGGCTAAATAACTTGAGTAGTCTTAGGGTTCATGAAGGTTATATAGTTCGTGCTCAGCGTTGGCTGAGCCTATACGGCCCCCACTTTCCGGATTGGAGCGGATTAAGATCGAACGCGAGCACGGGAGTTTAGGATAGTTGACAGTCGGCCTACATGCGACACGGTTACCTACGTTTATTGTTTTCGAACATTGCGGTATTGGGATAGATAGATGGCTCACTGTTCTTTCAGAATTTATTCGGTTTGTAATTTTAGTTGTATTAAATCTCTGTCATCACAGCGGTAGTGTAGATTGGATAGTTGGTAAATGCTTCGTTACTCACATGGGCGGGTAACGGCAGGTAACACCCGGTCTATTTTGTGTACGTCTTTTAATTACTGTTGCGAATCGACTGATTATTATGTTAGGCGTGCTAGATTAACCAGATTTTAGAGTAGGGGTGTTACACCAAAAGGTGGAGGTTTTGGGCTTTTGCTCAAGAAAAAGGTGGATCTATGTTCTCATTGCCTTGTTGATGGAGAAAAGAAGAATATTTAAGAGAAAAGGTGAGAGAAGGCTAATCCATTATTGATGTGTTCTTGAAGGAGGCAAGAACAAGAATAAAAGCTTAAAGAAGGAGATGAAGATCACAACCAAGAAGAGAGGGGAGGGAGTTCGGCAGCAGCATGAGGAGAATGAGAGTGTGGGAGTGTGTAAGAGAGTTGTCTAGTTATGTTCCCAAGGTTGGAAGATTTTTATGACTTTAGGAAGCTTCCTTCCTAAGAGGGAAATTTTTTTTGAAGACCCCTTTTTCCCTCTCAAAAACTGGCCACATAGTAGATATTTTAGGGGTATATTTGTCACTTTGTGGTTAATCATATTATAAGGTGCCTTATAATGTTATGAACTGATATGTTGTACATTAGGACTTATTTCATGTGTTACATTGTAACTCATTTGATTATCTTGTCCTAAGGTGTATTTAGGGGACGTTTGTTTCGAGCGGAGGAAACAGAATGGAATCAGGAAAGGGAATGGACCCTTTGATTTTCTCGGTTGTTTGTTTGAGTTGGGGTAAAATAACCAGTCAACGGTCGCCGGTCAATGATTACAGGCTGCCGGTCAACAGTTATTAATTACTGGTCAACATTCATCGGTCATCGGTCAATGGTTATATATCGTCCGTCAACGTCTACTAAGGAAAGGGAACCCCATCCCCTGGTAGGGGTGGGGAATTGTGACTAGTTAAAGTATGTTCTTTGATTTACTCATGTTATTTGTACTCTTAATTCATGTAAAAACATGTTACATGTTACACCAACTTTATTAGTTGGTTTCCCCTTATAATTACTCTCACTTTGGTCCAATATTATATGTAAGGTTTAATAACCTTTTGACTATATATATTTATTTATATAAATATATTTGGAGGTTATATGACTCCTTAATTATTTTGGGCCTCATTAGCCTCTATAATCCAATGATTAATCCTTAATTAAGTTCTATAACCCTTAGGGGTATGTTAGATTTTATGAAGGTGTCGGGCCATGACATCAATTATCAAAAATCTGATATAGTTTTCAGCCCTAAAATCCACTAGGAGGATAAAGATGTTATGGCTCAAACCCTGAAAGTCAAAGAAGTTTTTTTCTTCAAGAAGTACCTGGGACTCCCTATCAAAGTTGGTAGAAACAAAAATGAAACCTTCAAGTTCCTTCTTGATAACCTAAGAAAAAGAGTAGTGTTGGGAAAATTACTAACATAATAGTAAATACCTAGCTAAAATGAGCAAGTGCACCCCAATTCATTGCAATATAACAAGTGTCGTATCCACAAGAAAATTAGTTTCTAAATCCCAAGATTTGGTACTTTAGTGAAGTGCAAATAAAAACAGTAAACGGGGGTTCATCCGGAGGGAAGCTTAGTTGTTTGTCAATGGAAAAACAATAAAACGGTATTGTTGTTTGATGGAATGGATGGAAAAAGTACCCTAGGATAGTGGGGAATCACCTAATTCACTCAAAGAATATCATAACCATAACTCATTATCTCATTGTCTATTAGAGTTCAATTCATGAATCCCCTGATAATGGGAAACCTAATTCTTACCTAATTAGTCAAATCCCTTAATTAAAGGACGTAGCATTAAGCAAGAACTCTTGAATAATAGCCCTAAGATTTTACCCCCAAAATCGAGAAGGCAAAAGTTAGGGTTTATCCCCCTTTTAGTCAAATTCCAAACTCAAGCTCAAATGTTGAATGGAACCACCATAAATACAATAAGAGATCAATTTAAAGCATTAATTTATATTGAAGAGAATAAAACAAGAGTATTAAATGAGTTAGGTTTCAAGCATTCAATGAGCAAAAATAGGGTCAAGCCTCATCCTAGGATATAAATGAGACTACTCAACCATTAATAAAGGAAAGAGAAGGAAAGAGGGAGAGTTAGCCATGGGAGGAGCTCTTAAGCTTCAATGGAGGTAGATTTCTTCAATCTCTTCTTCCTCATATTCTTCTCTTCTTTTATCCTCTTCTTTTCTCCCTTGTTTTCAACACTCTCTCTCCTCTTTCCAGCTGGTATCGTGGGTGTTAAAGAATGGATGCCCCCAAATCCAGCTTTTCAAAACAGAAATCTGGGCAATTTTTCCGTCCTACCGATCCTACCAGGGTCGGTCTCGTGGGTCGGTCGGATCCTCTACAGAAGGAAGCACGTGACATTTTAAAGCTCGACCGACCCTACCTAAGGTCGGTCCCAGGGTCGGTCATTCCAGTGAGTTGCAGAAGAGTTGGACAAGGTCGAACCGGCCCTCCCAGGGTCGGTCTTAGGGTCGGTCTAGTCTAGAAAACTCTTCTTTGTGCCGGAATTCTCCCGATGCTTCCTGTTGACTTGGCATCCTCCCCGAAGTGTTCGAATCATTGATGCATCCTCAAATTAAGCTTACAAAATGTACTCACATTAGTATTTACCTATTCAGATATGTCAAAAGTATAAGCTCACTAATAATCACAAAATTATTCCATAAAGTGGTGAAATAAGTTATGCACCAAATAAGATGAAGGTGAATAAAGACCTTGAAATAGCACTATTTCACCACTTATCAACTCCCCCACACTTATCTATTTGTTTGTCCTCAAGCAAAATTAGCTAAGAACCCATAAGAAGAAGGAACATTTAAAGCAAGCAAGTGTTTAGATGAATTCTTGAATTCAAGTGAGCAAAATTTGTGAAAAATCTCAAGAGAAGTGCAACCAACCTTCTCATGGTGACATGGGTGTGCTTAGGGCAAATAAAAATATAGAGTTTCGGGGTATGATCTAGAATGCTTCCAAAAACTTGCAGATTATGGAACTTAAAGAACTTTTACCATGGCCAACTTCTCTCAAGAATGGGCATTGAGGAAAAATAGAGATTTACATTTGATTCACTTTTGCAACAAGAGATGAGGTGAGATATTTTGGCATTTTTCTTTGCTTTAATGAACACTCAACTCTCATTTGTTCGTTACCTATGGTGTCTCTTAAGTTCCTTTTTTTTAAAAAATCACAAGGAAGCACCCCTTAGCAATCCCTAGGTGAGAAGATAGAAAGAACCCCTAAGCAATAAAAATTCACCACGAAAGGGATTTATGGATGCACCGCACATAAATGCTCCTCAAAAGAGAACTTTTGAAAAAAAATTCGGTGGAAAATTCCTAGAATTCATGGAAAACTTGTTTAGTATAAATGTAACTCATACATGGAAGCTATAGACATGCATAGGAAAATTGAGCAGTGCGCCAAAAAGAAAAGGTCATTTTCCCCACACTTGAATGGGACAATGTCCTCATTGTTCAAAGCAAAGCTCAAGGAAAAACAAACAGAAGACCTTTTCGGAGCACTAAGCATGGAGTAGGCAAAAAGTGTAATGCATTGTATAAATATTAAAAGGTTAGAGAACTAGTACTCCCCTGATAAAGATGAGTTATTGGTGGGGTTCCCCCACACTTGCTAGTGTCCGGGGTCATTGAAGCGCTAGCTCTGACAGGAAGAGTCGAAGATCCTAGGAAAAATTTGCAAGAGTTTCTCTTGAATTTCTTCTAACTCAAATTTGGGGTGTTCTTGAGTTCAGTTGATATATATCTACAATGCAAAGCCAAAAAGAAACTAGGCGCAAAATTGATTCCAAAGAATTCGCAGAAATGCCATAGTTAGATAACCAAAAGGGGACTCATAAAGGAGTCCCATAGCAGAATAGTCAAAGAGGTTCTAAAAACACCGTAGTGCGGAATGTAAAGTACTACAATGCGAAAGTAAATGAAATTCAAATGAAAAACATGACAAACATCTAAACAAAATACAAAAGTCTAAAAGAGAGCCAAACGATAGATGAAAATGCAGATAAACAATGACACGCCGTCAGGTGATTAGAGGCTGGATACTAAGGAGGGGCACCACCATGCGGCATCTGGTCACGGAGGAACTGCATCTGGGCCTCCATCTGACGCTGGTGCTCCTCTATACGGCACTGGTGCTCAGCCATCAGGCGCTGATGATCAGCCATCTGGCAATAGTAGGTCTCGTGCTGCTCGGGGGTGACGGTACTGGTCGGCGGTGGAGGAGGTAGTGCTAGGGGGGGTAGCGTTCCTCACACTTGCGACCAAGCAAGTGTCCAGCCTTAGGGGTACATCAAACACCATGATAAAAATTTCACCTGCACCCACTCATAACTACCACAAAACGTTGCAAAGCGTTGCATTAAAGCACATGCACCATTTCCACTTCTAAATAAAAGAGAAACAAAATAAACCTAAGAAACAAATTAATGCAGTAAATAAAACTACCAAAACAAAAATAAAAACAAAAATAAAATAAAATTTTAACCACTAGGTTGCCTCCCAGTTAGCTGCCCGTCTTTATAGTCTTTGGCTAGACTCCTGCTTCGTTATCCCGGATCAAAAATAAAAGTAGACAACAACTTTGCCAGGAAAACGAAGTAGGCAATAATTAAAAGCAAACCACCTGGATCAAAACAAAACGTTACATTGGCAAATAAAATAGGAAAATGAATACTCCACAAAACCTGATGTTTGAGGAGATACTGCCGGTAACGCTGCTCAGTCAGAAGACCAGGTGTGAATGGCTCTTCTTCCTCAAATTGGAGGAAGTAAATATCCTCCTTCTGTTGTTGAGGCTTCTGGAGGCAAAGTGGGAGTTGTTGATGAGTTGGCGGCGGTGCTTTCTCCTCAGATTCAAGGATGTAAACATTCTCTTTTGGTTGTAGAGACTTAACGTTATAATCCTGCTGGTAGACATCTTCAGTGGGAGATTCAACTTCTTCAATGTCTCTGGAATCAACCACATCAGGTACCTCCACTGGTTCACATATAGGTGCAGGCAGAATATCTTCAAATACTGGTTGCTCTATTTGAGTTGAGGTTGAAGGAGTAGGGGAATATAAATTCCCAAATAATCGCTCCAACTCTTCATCAGACTCCTCTTCAGCTTCAGAAATTATAGGCTTGGAATGGTCTTCACCCATCAAAGTCTCTACTTGAGATTGGTCCACAAGGTTCGAATAACTTTGGCTATGGGAGAATTCCACTTGCTCCAGTGCTAGCTGCTCTGCAAGCTGGCTCATATGTCTCTCCAAATACTGATTAATGGAGGACTGATCAGCATTTCTGGCTGTCTACTCTGCAAACTTAGCATCATACCTAGATTCAATTTCAGCCAATTTAGCATTAGTGGCTTTTCTTTGCTCTAGGAGCTCCTCCACCATACTCTCTATCCTGCTCGTATCCTCCTTAGGAGGCTCCTGATAGGTGTAGAATTGCTCGTCCTCCATCTGCATTCTCGCTTGCTCACCTTCCCACCAATAAGGCTGTCGAAAAGATGATTGTTGTGGCTGGTTATAATCTTGTCGCCTGAACTGGTTGTAACTTTGAGTACTCGGCTGATTATTCCTGTTCAAATTCTGCTCAATGTTCATTATTGTAATCGTCGTTTCCAACTGTGTCAACACTTTCCTCAACTCATCCATGTCATCCTCCATCTTTGCCTCCAAAAACAAAAAACAAAAACAACAAGTAAAATAGAACTAAAAATAGAAAAGAAACAGAAACAAAACTAGTAGATAGTAAAGAACAAAATATAAATAAAAGAAAATTGCTAAAATAAATAACAAATTAATAGAAATAAAAATGAAAATAGATAAAAAAAATGAAAATAAAATACAATAAATAAAAACACAAATATTAAACAAAATGAAAGAACTAAAAATAAAAATAGACTAACTCCTAGAACGTAACGACAAGGTCCTAAACTAAACAAAATCTAAACCTATACTAATTTACGTAATGACAAAATAGACCAAACAATTAAAATGAAAAGAAAAAGAAAAATAAATCGAAAAAAAGTAAAATAAATCAGAAGGCGAATTAAATTAAATAAAATAAATCCTAAAATATTAAAACAAAAGTATACCTAAATACGACAAAATCATGTAAATAGTAATCAAACAGTTGAAAAGTAATAACACAATAAAATAAAATTGATAAACTAAATCCTAAACTCACGAGAATCCAAGTCGTAGAAATAAAAGATACTAATACGAAAGAAAAAAAAAACGAACAGAAAAAAAATAATGAAAGTCATACGTAAATACAAAACTGATATTTTACTAACCAACAAATCTAAACGGAAGTCAACTATAATAATAAAAAAAAGAGTATTTTAAAGAAATCAAAACGTAAGAACTAAATAGAACACAAAATCTAAACATAAATATCCTATCCTAGAATAAAAAAAAACACACACACAAAAACTGAAAAAGAAAGAAGAAAGAGAAATTGAATTGGAAAGAAAATTTATGCACGTATGATATACTTGGCAATCAACGAAATAGAACCGGGTTAAAATATTACTAGAATAAAGGGAAAAATTGAAATAAAATCTCAATCAGATAAATAAAAATGTCAATTAACCGTGTTAGAGGTCCCTGGCAACGGCGCCAAAAACTTGTTAGCAAAAATATGTTACTATCTCTATCTAGGCAGTGTACCTATTGTTTTGCGGAATAATGAATTGAGTAGGGTTGTTGATCTCAGGGACCTCGTTCAATTAATTGACAATTTATTTACTAAACGAGAAAACTAAACTAAGAAAACAGGAAACGTCACTTTTTCAGGTTTTACTTAATTTAATAAAAAGAATGACTAAACAAACTAACATAAAATAATGAAACAGTAAAAAGATAAAAATAAACTAAATAAAGAAATAAAGAAATAAAGATTGAATCTAAAGAAGCACCCCGGATTGTTCTGCAAACCTTCACTTTATTAATCTATCAATAAACTCTTCCCTAATTCTGCAATAAACTCAGGAATTATAAATAGTTCGTTGACCGGTCCCTGTACAATGAACCCTAACTAACTGAAATAACAAGCTAGCCGCAAACCATGCCCAAGTTATCAAGTTAATAGCATTAAACACAATTCCTATTGGAGACAGATTAACCTATAGGCAAACCATGCTTCTAGTTGTTAATCCGGTTTAACTTCCTATGTCTTGTTATCTAATCTCAGTACCGCATTTTGATTAGAAAACTACAAATATTGCTTTAATAATTAGCTAGAAGATTAAAGCGCATGAAGAACTGGAATTAAACTACCACAATTATAATCAGAGAAAAGATTACAAAATAAACATAAAGATTCGGTTTGCTACCCCAACCCGGGGGTTAAACTAACTACTCAAACATAATTATAAAAATAACAAACATAACAAAAATGATATGTGGAAGTGGTGGTGGACAATGGTGTGGTTTGGTGGATAGTGAACGGTGATGGTGGTGGTGCTGAATCGTGATATATGTCGGTGACAGTGGTCTCATGAATAACAAAGAGAATGTGGAGGAGGCAGAACCCCAACGAGGGGAAGGTGCCCAAAATTATTTTTGAGCATGATGCTCAAGTAAATCATGACCATTGAATCTTTAAAAAACAAATGCATGGTCTAAATTCTAATATCTATTATAAGGGTACATAAGTCATAATTAATTTATAATTTTATAAATAAAGAAAAATAACACTCTCCACCATCCCACGATGTAAATTTCTTTTTGATTGAAATAGATGGTGATAGATATCCAATTTAATTTGTAATTTTATAAATAAAGAAAAATAAAGAAAACATCCCCAAAATCAATATTCCCATGATTTGAGGTAAAAAAAAAAATTTTTACTGAAATTAAAATGGAATGGTGATTTGAAAAAAAATCCATGTTTTCAGTAAAAAAATTATATAAGCATAATAAATTAAAAATTCTTAAAAATAAATATAAGAAAAGTGTTAGAATTTATTTATTATTAACATAACATTAAGACTAGACAAAAATAAACCTGTTTTTTCATTTTTATAAATTGTATTATCAAAATTTAAAATCTACGCTATCAAACAAATATACAACTACATTTTGAAACATTTTTCATTTTATTTATATATCTACGCTTTTACTTTTTTCAACATGGGTGTGTACATTTTTGTCATGAATGTGTACATTTTGATTCAAATGTATATACTATATTATCAAATGTGTACTTTTTCAACGTGAGTGTGTACATTTTCATCATGAATGTGTACATTTTGATTCAAATGTATATACAATATTATCAAATGTGTACTTTTTCAACATGAGTGTGTACATTTTCATCATGAATGTGTACATTTTGATTCAAATGTATACATTTTAGAAATAAAGAAGAAATATTACACAATCTAGTTTTTAGAGAAAAAAATCATCAATTATAATAAATATTCTCTAGCAATATATTTTTTAGTGAAGTAATGAATTGAAAAATAAAACAATAAACAAATACTAAGTTTTAAGTAAACTTTTTTTAAAAAAATAACAAACTAGAAATTATGTTGATAAGACTCCTTGAAAATAAATATAAGAGCATAAAAAAATAAAATCCACTATTTTTCATCAATTGTTTTTCTAAAATGAAAATCTACACCTACAATTTGGAAAATCTATCAATTTACTTAAAAATCTACATTATCATCTAAATAAAGATTAAATTTTAAATCTGTTATATATTATATATATTTAGTGAATGTCCATATTACCCTTTTTGGGTTATCCCTTACTCTCTATAAATAGAGTCTATTGTACTCAGTTGTGAAGGGAATGAAAACCTGATTACCGCTTTTACTCTTTCTCTATTCTCTCATTTACAACACGTTATCAGCATGCTCTAGATTTCAAACTAATCCGGCTTCATCCAGTTCCGATCAAAAGGTAAATCCACCTCAAATCCTTAATGATCGATCCAGTTTTTTTTTTCATTCTCTCGATCGATCACGCCACCGATTAACTTTCAATTTCATGTTCAAATCAAAAGCCATTACCAAACTTCCACGACGAGAGATACGTCTACTTTTTCCCTAAGCTAATCACTTTATATTCAAAAACAAAACTATACCTGATCATTAATGAATCAGTCCATCCCGTATTAAAACAATTCCCCTCACAAGCTCAAGCCGACGACCGAACAAGGGACGATTTCTTTTCTTCCTCGGCGTTTCTAAATTGATAACCAGTCATACACCAATTTTCGATTTTTTTTCTTCCCTGCACCTGCTGAAAAATCACGAGCACCGTCAATTTTTTTTGCGCCGACAAAGTGATCGCATTCGTATGAGAAACATTTCTATTCAACCGTGAAGTTGTTTCTTTTTTTATATTTTATTTTACTATTCCTTTATTATTTTATATTGCTTGAAATATATTGTTCTATACATATATATTATATCACGTTGGCATTATGCCCGATCTAAAAAAAAAATACGTAAAGCATCATGCCGGTTATTAATTTTACGAGGCATCGTGCCAGTTGTTAATTTCACGTGAGGCATTATGCCAGATATTAAATATCACGTGAGGCATCGCGCCAGATTCTATTTATTGTTAATTATTTCATTCATTTCGTAGTGTTTAATTTATTCAGTTTCTTTAATATTTTTATTTTTATATTTATTTTATTTCATTGTTTATTTTATTATGTATCGTGTGAGGCATTGTGCCAGAAATTAAAATCACACGAGGCATCGTGCCAGATTTATTTATCACGTGAGGCATCGTGCCAGATTTATTTATCACGTGAGGCATCGTGCCAGATTTATTTATCACGTGAGGCATCATGCCAGATTTATTTATCACGTGAGGCATCGTGCCCGATTTTATCGTTATTTAATATTTTTCATTTATTATGCATTATTTATTTATTTTGCTTCGATACATGATTCAATTCTATTTATTTATTTATTTATAATGCGTAATCACCACCTACGGCATCGCGCCTGTTAAATTTTAATTTGTAAATCATTTAGGCATTATGCTGGAAAGCTTTTGATACTATATAAAAGCGATGTTCTGAAAACGATACATGTATAATCGTTTCTATATCTGTTTATCTTATGACAAAAGTGTTTATGAATGGTCAACATTACCAAAATGTAAAGGGCATTGTGCCTGAAAGTTTAATTTTGATATGCTATAAAAGGTATCACACCTGAAAACTTTAATTTTGATATAATATGATATTGGCATTGCGCCAGAAATCATTATAATATATTTAAAAGAAATGATATTGAGTAGATCATTCATCGAAAAGATGGTATAACACCTGGAAAATTCATATGCAGCCGTATTTATATATTTATTTTTGTACGAGGTGAGCATTGTATTATGCTTTATGAAGAATCATGATGGTATAGCACCGGTGAAAAATTATGATAGATAGTTGTTCAAAAAAAAATCTAATTAAGCGACATCGTATAATAATTGTATGTTCATATGTCAAGTTTTGACCTCTATGATGGTTACATCGCTATATAGGGCATTGTGCCTGTTAAGTTTGATTTTAGTATTATTTATAGAAAAAAAGGCACCGTGCCGGAAAGTTTTCAGTTCTGATATTAAAATGATGTCATGAAAACTTTACCTATAGGATCGTTCCTAATATTTGTTTATTTTATTTATATGACAGATTGTAATAATAATTACCATTGAAGAATTTCATTGATGGATGGTGCAGACGTATGTCTTATTGATAGTGCTGCAACGCACACAATTCTTAAGAGTAAGAAATATTTTTCTTATTTACTAAATTATGCGCCAAAGGTTACTACCATATCAGGTAGTGCGAGTATTGTTGAAGGGTCTGGAAAAGCAACCATTACTCTACCTAAGGGAACAAAAATATGCATTGAAAATGCATTATTGTCCAGCACGTCTCAAAGAAACCTGTTGAGTTTCATTGATATACGCCGGAATGGGTATCACATTGAGACGGGGAATGATGGAAATATTGAATATATTGGCAACACAAAAGTGATAGCTGGAAAGAGACAAATGTTGGAAAAGCTAGTTGCTATTTCTTCTGGGTTGTACCCTGCGTATATTAATTGTTGAAAAACTAAAATATTTTGATGATTTCAAAACTTGGCATGACCGGTTAGGCCATCCCGGTTCCATCATGATGCGAAGAATTATGGAAAATTCATGTGGTCATATGTTGAAAAACAAAAAGTTTCTTCAACTAAATAGTTTTCCGTGTATTGCTTGTTCTCAAGGAAAACTAATTATAAGGCCATCACCAGTTAAACTCGAGATAAAGCCGATTGCTTTTCTCGAAAGGATTCAGGGTGATATATGTGGACCTATCTATCCACCATGTGGACCATTTAGATATTTTCTGGTTTTGATAGATGCATCAACCAGAAGGTCACATGTTAGCTTATTATCAACCCGTAATATGGCATTTGCAAGATTATTGGCTCAATTGATTCGATTGTGAGCAAATTTTCCTGATAATCAAATCAAATCCATACGCATGGATAATGCTGGTGAATTTACCTCCAAGGCCTTCAATGACTATTGCATGTCCATTGGAATAACCATTGAACATCTAGTAGCTCATGTGCATACCCAAAATGGTTTGGCAGAATCTTTGATCAAACGTCTACAGTTAATTGCAAGACCGTTACTAATGAGATCAAAACTCCCAGTATCTGCGTGGGGACATGCTATATTACATGCAGCTACCTTGATTCGCATCAGGCCAACAAGCTTTAATAAGTTGTCACCATTACAAATGGTTACGGGTCAAGAACCCAATATCTCTCACCTGAGGATTTTCGGTTGTGCGGTATATGTTCCTATACCTCCACCGCAAAGAACCAAAATGGGGCCTCAAAGAAGAATGGGAATATATGTTGGGCTTGAATCTGCCTCAATTATTAGATATCTCGAGCCAACAACTGGGGACTTGTTTACAGCTCGATTTGCTGACTGTCATTTTGATGAGTCACATTTCCCATCATTAGGGGGAGAAAATAAGTAATTGGTAAAGGAGATTACATGGAACGAATCATCATTACTACATTACGATCCTCGCACTAAGCAATGTGAACAAGATGTTCAACATATTATTAATCTCCAAAAGCTGGCAAACCAATTGCCTGATGCATTTACTGACCTAAATCAGGTGACACAGTCGTATGTGCCAGCTAAAAATGCTCCCACTAAAATTGATGTCCATGGAGGACAGGTTGCAAATGAGTCTAACACACGTATAAAACGTGGTAGACCAGTTGGTTCCAAAGATAAAAACCCTCGAAAACGAAAGGGATGCATTAAAGATGGTCTAAGTGAAAAGGGTGAGACTCTTGAAGAGTCTGTAGACATGACAGTTGCAGAAATGCAGAAAAATCAGGTACCTGAAACAAATATTGATAATGAAGAGATCTCGATAAACTATGTCATGACTGGAATTCGATGGAACCGACATGAAATTGACGTCGATGAAATTTTTGCATATAATGTAGCGCTACAAGTTATGAATAATGAAGAGGATCATGAACCAAAGTCTGTTGAAGAATGCAGACAAAGAAATGATTGGCCAAAATGGAAAGATGCTATTGAAGCAGAATTAAACTCACTTCAAAAATGTGAGGTTTTTGGACCAGTGGTCCACACACCCAGTAAGATAAAACCAGTTGGTTATAAATGGGTGTTTGTGCGAAAAAGAAACGAGCAAAATGAAATTGTGAGATACAAAGCTCGTCTAGTTGCACAAGGTTTTAGTCAAAGACCTGGTATTGACTATGAAGAAACTTATTCCCCAGTTATGGATGCCACAAGTTTTAAATACTTGATTAGTTTGGCAGTCCAAGAAAATCTTGAGTTTCGTTTAATGGATGTGGTTACAGCCTATCTATATGGATCGCTTGATAGCGACATTTATATGAGGCTACCAGAGGGATTTAAATTGCCCGAAGCATTTAAATCAAGCTCTAGAGAAAAGTTCTCTATTAAATTGAATAAATCCCTCTATGGACTAAAGCAGTTGGGTCGTATGTGGTATAATCGCCTTAGCGACTTCTTGCTTAAGAAAGGCTATAAGAATGACTCGATTTGTCCCGTATATTCATAAGGAAAAAAGGATCTGGGATTGTCATAATTGCAGTCTATGTTGATGACCTCAACATAATTGGAACATCTGCAGAACTTCAACAAGCTGTTGAATGTTTAAAGTCAGAATTTGAAATGAAAGATCTTGGTAAGACAAAGTTCTGCTTAGGACTGCAACTAGAGCATTCACCAAGTGGGGTATTCCTACACCAGACTCAATATATTACAAAGGTGTTGAAAAGATTTTATATGGATCATGCTCATCCGTTGAGCTCCCCAATGGTTGTTAGGTCCTGAAGTCCCACATCTAAGTGCTATTGGAGCATTGTCGTACTTGGCGAGTTATACTCGACCTGATATAGCATTCTCTGTAAATCTATTAGCAAGATATAGCTCTGCTCCTACAAAAAAGACATTGGAATGGTGTTAAGCATGTACTCCGTTATCTTCGAGGTACAATGGATATGGGGTTATTCTTTCCAAAGACACCTAAGTCTGGTCTAGTAGGTTACACTGATGCTGGCTACCTATCTGATCCCCACAAGGCAAGGTCACAAACAGGTTATGTATTTACTCATGGAGGTACGGCCATATCATGGAAGTCTATAAAGCAAACGAGTGTCGCCACCTCCTCTAATCATGCAGAAATTCTAGCGATGCACGAAGCCAGCCGAGAATGTGTTTGGTTGAGGTCCATGATCCAGCATGTACAAGAGACGTGTGGCCTATCTTTTGATCAGAAAATTCCCACGACATTATATGAAGACAATGCTGCCTGTATAGCCCAGATGAGAGACGGGTACATCAAAGGAGATAGAACGAAGCACATATCTCCCAAGTTTTTCTACACCCATGAGCTTCAGAAGAATGAAGAAATTGATATACAACAAATCCGTTCAAGCGAGAATTTGGCAGATATATTCACCAAGTCACTTCCAACTTCAACTTTCGAAAAGTTAATCCGCAAGATTGGGCTATGTAGATTCAGAGACTTGAAGTGACGTTTAGTTCAGGGGGAGAACTTATGATTGCACTCTTTTTTCCTTAGTCTTGGTTTTTATCCCACTGGGTTTTTCCAAGCAAGGTTTTTAACGAGGCAATCAATATCGGACATTCAAGGGGGAGTGTTATATATTATATATATTTAGTGAATGTCCATATTACCCTTTTTGGGTTATCCCTTACTCTCTATAAATAGAGTCCATTGTACTCAGTTGTGAAGGGAATGAAAACCTGATTACCGCTTTTACTCTTTCTCTATTCTCTCATTTACAACAAATTCTACTTTTTTATCCAACAAATCTACACCTACATTTTGAAAAATCTATTATTACTTAAATATCTACTTTTTCACTTAAATATGGGGAATTAATAAAAATCTAAATAGATGTCAAAGTTCATTTGTAATTTAGAAATAAAGAAGAAATATTTAACGCATGATCTAGTTACCAGAGAAAAAAATAAATCATCAATATATTTTAAGTGAAACCGTAGTGGAGGAGGAAGTTTTTTTTTTGTAGAAAAGAAAGAGGAAAGTGGATGTAGCGTAGTAACTGTCAATGAGATGAGAGTTATTAGTGGAAAAAGTAGTCTATTATACCCTTCTATATTTACTTGCTTGTTTTTCAATTTTTAAAAATTAATTATTAAATAAGTAAAATTATTTACGGTTAGGATTAATGTTTTAAAAACTAAATTCTAATCTAAAGACTAAAAATGTGTTGAGCATATGCTCAAACTACATACACATAGGCATGGTCCCTTCTTTGGGCAGAACCCTCTGTTGGGCGTAGCAGCAGCGGCGTCCATCTCTGGCGTGCCCCCTTAACTTCATTTATATAAGCAGCAACTCTATCTTGTTAAAGATATTCTATCGATTTATCTTTTCTATCTTTAGCAGCCTGTTATCATATGCCACGTCAAAATACTTATCTGCAGCATGATTTGGTCTCGTGTATAAGCATGTTCTCCGATACATCCGTGATTGCATGTGATGTGAATTTATGATAATGTGAAGTAATCCACGATCAGCTCTCCATTGTCCACGTGAATTTGCAGCAAGATGAATCATTATTCCGTGAGAGAAGATTGAACTAATTCAATTGTCAATATCTAGATTGAATGGCTGAATAGAATGACGTTCACTATTAAATTAATCCAAGAGTGATGGCTACATGAATGATGATTTATTTCATGATTAATATGATTAATTAATCATAATTAATCATGAAATAATGTATGTAATTCCAGTGTATTTTTCTACATTTGACACATAAAATATATCAGTTCACATCAAAATAGAAATATAAGGAAAAACATATGATAAGTGAGAAATATGACATGAATTGTTATAAAAAAATAAGAAGAATTAAAGCCCTAAAAATAGATGTATTTCACACTTATCAGCACAATACAATTCACTACATTTCAATCTAGTTTAATACATATGTGCTACGTTCAATGCAAACTAAACTAATAATAATCAACTAATTAAGTACGTCCGTGGAGATGAATTCTGACCATTCCTCCGGCATCTCAGTTATCTGATACTCTTGATAATGTCCTCTGCCCACCAGATCCTTGAAAGCCTTGTACAAACAAAGATGAATACTAATGAGAAACTGTGCAAAGTGCGACAAAGGATAAAATTACATATAAACCAAGACTTTCAAAGATAGTCTTATACCTTGTCCAATGACTTTTCTGGCAAAAGCATGGATGATGCTACTAAGTCATGCATAAACCTCTTAACATAGTAACCACATTCTGATCCACCAGGTTGTACTGGACACTGTACATTCACACATGGACGTTCTCAGTCATACTTGCAGGTCTATTATTAACATGTTAACTATTTAGACAAAATAAGTAAAACTACCTTCGCTAGAGTCCACGGGATGTTCTTCACTTGCTTTTGCATTGTCAAAAGTGCAGCTTTCAAGGCACTATACAAAATAAACAGTTTGGATGTAATACACAAATTAATCAAAAATAATGAAACAATTTATTAAGTTATGACAAATGTATAATTTAAATAGCTCACTTCATTAGAGGCGATGCTATCTGTGGCTTCTTGGCCCTCCCACCAAGTGAGTCAAACTGAAAGACTCTCGGGTGCTTCATGGCCACAACCAACAAAGACCTATGCTAACTGCTCACATAGTTGAATAAAATTGAAATCATAACACCAATAACATAACTTAAAAGTAAAACATAATAAAATGTGGAAGTATGACTTACCCCTGATAATATGGCTGCATAATGTATGACTTATCTGCACATTCAACTATTGCATTCGTCAAGTATTGCATAAGACCTTGCAAGTCTATTAACGTAGTCACATCACAGCACGTAGCAGGACTAATGGTGGCCATCGGGTCCGGTTCTACCCGGAACCGGCGGTTCTACCCGGAACCGATTGGAACCGGAACCGGCCGGGAACCGGTGGGAACCGGAACCGGAACCGAACCGCCTCAGCCGGTTCTGAATACGAATACATGTTTTGAGATTCGGGCCCGAACCGGGCCCGGAACCGGAACCGGAACCGCCTGGAACCGCTTGGAACCGCCTGGAACCGTCGTCGGATTCGGAACCGGGAACCGGAACCGGAACTGCAACCGGTGGAACCGGAACCGGAACCGCCCCGGAACCGGTTGAAGTTACCATTGTAATCAGGCCAAAACGACGTCGTTTTGGGTCTCGGGCGCGCGCTCCTCTGAAGAAAATAGCCGTTAGTAATTTAGTATTACTTTCTTTCCATGTAATCTTTTTTTCAAGACGTGCAAATTGAAATCATGTAACCTCTTAGTAGCTGTACTCTTTTTCCTTATTAGGGTTTTCCCAATGGGTTTTTACCTAATAAGGTTTTAATGAGGCAGTGAATCATATAATAAAATTCTCTTTGTTCCTTCTTTTTTGTAAATTCAATAAAAATTCCTAAGTCTTTGTTTCTTACACACTTAAGATTATAAACTTGAAGAATAACCTATCTAGGAGTAAAGTGGATGAAAAGAGCAACGTGTGCGCTCAAACGGATCTCAAATCGGAGCTAAAACGAAGCAACTGGAGTCGATCGAATCTTTCCGGAACCGCTCCAGAACCGGTCGGAACCGATCAGAACCGGAACCGGAACCAGAACCGGCCGGAACCGACCGGAACCGGTTTTTTGACCGAATCCGAAGCGAATCCAGATTTCAGAACCGGAACCGGAACCGGAACCGGAATCGCCCGGACCGGTTCCGAATACGAATACACATTTTCTGGACCCGGAACCGGTGGAACCGGAACCGGAACCGGTGGAACCGGACCCGTGGCCACCATTAAGCAGGACATAGGAATCTGAAGCTGTTAGTTTGATAATCTCGCAACGCCTTAAATTTCACACGCCTGCACCATAAAGACAACAACATCAGTGAACGGCGTTTTTGTACAAAAACTAATTTAAGTCTTGCATTAAGATAGGAAAATGTATGAGATCGCTCACATGCAAGCTGACTTGAGAATCGATACATTTAACCAGTCCTTCTTGAAACAATCGGCGAAGTTGGACATATATATATCGAACTGATGAGTCCGCCCTCCGGCTTCGTGGTGGTGAAAAAGACCCTGGGCATCCTCCACAGTGATCGTATCACTGTGAGGTGACATCACCAACAATGCTGAGTGCAGAAGTCACATGTTCTGTGAGACTGTGACAACCCATCCAATATGTGTCGCTCTACTAAATCATGTCTCATCGCAAACTTGGTAGATATCCTCGTAGGAGCTGGTGTGGCAACACTTTCCTTTCTCTCGATAACTTTTTTTCGACTTGACATTTTCCTAAGTTGTTGATTATTTAGGATTAAGTGACCCACCCTAAACCATATACTAATTGAAATATTGCATAATTATAATTTTAGAAGTGTTCATTGTGTTTACCTGGCTCGGGATTTTGACCCATGTAATCGGCCACTGGATTGTAGTTGTTTGTGCAGACCGAAGTGTTCGTCTCTGTGGCAGAGGTACCGGCAGAGCAACATCAGCATGTTCTGCCACATAATCATCCACAGGCACCCGAACATGAAACTGTCGAAGTGGTTCACCGTGCACGATGTCTGTATGAGATGAAGGAAACAATTTACCCCACACCACCATAACATCCTCACCTCCCATCGGCATGAACAATGTGCACTCAAGGGGTTCCTAAACATTAAGTAGAGAAGGGTTAGACAAATATAATCGAAGTGGATTGATGATAATAAATAATGTTATTTTCTAAGTTAATGTGTCTAACCTGAATAGATGCATGTGGATAGGGATCTGCCGAGTGCACACTACTCTGCCGTACAGGTGTGCTCTCCTCACGATCAACTGATGGTCTAGGTGTTGGTCTAGTCACCTCTTGACTGCTGAACATCTGTGAGCGTATTTCGGACAACTCTTCAGCGACCATATTCTGAAGATCCTGCTTAATGTTCCCCCTGATCTTCTGCTCTAGATCAACAGTTATCTTCAAATGCTCCTTGTAGCTGATCATCCTTCCCTGTGAGCCTTTCTTAGACCCAGGATTGCCAAAAGCTTGGCGGATACCAACTTGTCCACCAAAACCAATAGCACGGCCAGGATGATCCACCTTTCCAAGATCGCGAGAAAGGGGATCAAACGGCCTGCTCGGAGTCCAGATGGTACTTTTACCGAGTGTAGACATTTGCAGGATATGATCTTATCACTCTTTGAAAGTGTGTAGCATGCAGGAGGTAGGTATATTCATTTCTCATTGTCTTGCGGGTGTAACTCTTTTCTTATACTCATGGCTTGCATGTCTTTTCTCACTTTCAATCTGTCTTTCGTTTTGCAGGGTATGTTGAGAAAACTCCCACTCACTGCCTCTCCAACATTCTTTACGATGTGTATGATATCCAAACAGTGTCTGACAGGCAGATGACATCAATACGGTAGATCCCAAAAGATAGAGCATTTTTTCCAAATGTTATTTTCCGGTTTGGATGTGTTTCCAAATACGTTCACAATGTCCTTAACCCTTGCATACACTTCCTCAGAGGTCAAAGGTAGACGGGCCACACGAGTCTCGGTCTCACCATTGAACAATTTCTTCTTCTTATGATAAGGGTGATCTTCAGGTAGAAAACTTCAATGACACATGTAAACATTCTTACCACAATTTTTTAAACGGTCCGAACATGTGTCATCCTCACACATCGGACATGCAAATGTTCCTTTCACGGTGAAACCAGACAAGTTCCCGTATGCGGAGAAGTCATTGACCGTACAGAACAACAACGCCTTGAGCGTGAAATTTTCCCTTGCATAAGCATCACACACCACGGTTCCCTCATCAAAGCAACTTCAAATCATCAATCAATGGGGCGAGGTATACATCAATGTTATTACTTGGCTGCTTGGGGCCAGATATCAAAAGTGATAACATTATATACCTGCGTTTCATACACAACCACGACGGCAAATTGTATATCACTAGCAAAACGAGCCAAGTGCTGTGTTGACTGCTTAACGTGTCGTACAGGTTCATTCCATCAGTACACAGCCCAAGCCTCAGATTCCTATCTTCACTCCCGAAATGTTCTTTGAACCATCTATTGATGTTTCTCCACTGAGGTCCATCTGCTGGATGTCTTAATTTCTCATCACTCTTTCTACCCTCTGCGTGCCATCGTAAGTTCTTTGCATCTTTTGGATTCACAAACAACCGCTTGAATCTGGGTATAATCGACAAATACCACAATAGTTTAGCCGGAGGGCTTTGGTCTGAAGGAAGGAGGAGTACTCACCATCTTTATGCTTATATCGGGACAACGAACATTTCGGGCAATTGTCCAGATGTTCGTATTAACCCCTGTACAGCACACAGTTGTTTGGACACGCGTGAATTTGTTTGTACTCTACTCCCATTGGACACATCCATTTCTTTGCCTCATAGGTGGTGGTAGGGAGACCGTTCTCATCCGGTAGCATATCATGAATCAGGTCAAGGAATGACGTGAAACTTTTGTCACTCCATCTGTATCTTCCCTTCAGGTTGAACAAATTCAATACAGCCGTCAATTTCGTGTACTTAGTGCACGTAGGGTACAACGCCGTCTTGATGCATCCAACAACCTTTGATACTCATCCGGTCGGTCGACAAAATTATCCTCAACGTTATCAAGCATCTCGTCTATTTGTTCATCATGATAAGTCGGTTCACTGTCATTGACTCCGGAAGCACTTGGGAGTTCCGACTCGACAGAATCAAATGTGTGGTCAGTTCTCATCCTCTTCCTATCATTAATGTACGAGGTCCCGTCATTATGTTCAACACTTTCTCCATGAAAATTCCATCTCCTATAGTGTGGCATGAAACCGCGGGTCTTCAGATGGAATTCAGTTTCCTCAATGTGTGAAAATTTCCTTATGACACTGTAGTCAACACAAGGACAAGGTATTTTCACCGCCTTTGTCATGTCCTTGTGCTGCACTGTCGCTTTGCAAAACTCTTTCAACATCTTGTCAAAGTGATCCCCTCGATCACCATACATCCAGTCACGCTCCATACTATATGTGAAATACAAAAGCGGTATGATTAATATGTATACTTAAAACGAAAATGTTTTTGTACCATGGATTGTATTTGTTTCTATGTGTTTATACTCTAATAAAGCGTGACTAGATGCGTATTAAATAAGCTAGCTAGCCTAACTCTAAGGTTTCAACCTAACTTATATACTAGCACTTATATTTAAATAAATAATTGCATTTATTAAACAAAAAGCAAGGTTTAGTTACTTACTTGTACACAGAAGAGGAAACTGCAACGGTGATGGAAGAAGGCGTGAAACAAGAGAGGTGGTTCACAGACTTAAATGTAGTGAGACCTGATAAAGAAAAAATTTAGATATTGATATACATATACACATACATCAGACAATATTAATTACAAAGAGATTTTGAAAAAAATCCGGCATGACCTTTGCATAATTTTACTTATCCCCCGCTTATTATTAAGCATTCACCAATCATTCAACAACACAAATTTCCATCACAAATCAAACTAATACCAAATTCATTCATCAAACCAAATTTCAATCATTTGTGGAAATCAAATATAAAGTATGAAAGAGAAAAAGATAAGTTAGATTATATTACCGGTTCCCAAATGAGTTCTTTTTCGCTCCGCTTTCAATCTACCGTGCAATGACTGAGGAGTTTCTTAAACACTTCTCTGTAGAGGCACAAACACATGTAGATAGACTAGAAACTCATTAGCTTGTGTATGTTAATTGTTCATAAATATAGGATTGTAACATTATAATGGGATAAAAAAAATGAAGAGGTAAGTTGAGTATATTACGTGTTCACAAGTGAACTGTTTTCAGCCCCGTACAACTTCAATCTAGAGCAGCAGCTTAGTGATTACTCTCTACAAAGTCACAAACACACAAAATGAGCAAAAACCAAAATTTTCACTCAAACATTTTATCAAACATCTTGTGTGCAGATGTAATTTCACTGCTTTAAAACTGCATATATACACAAATTTTACACACCACAAACTTAAACATCCACATCCACATTTACAATCTAAATTTCAACAATCAACACAACAAATAAATAATTTTAGCCTAAAAATCGAACTCACCTAGTTTCAGTTGCGAACAGCTGCTACTGCTGACGGACAACCTCGAACTGGCTTAGGAAGACGACGGTGATGGCAGGTGACGCAGGCGGAGACGACGACGACGGCGGAACCAACGGCTGGCGGCGATAGTGATGGTGGCGCAACTGGTGGTCGTCGTCGTCTTCATTTCACCATTCGCAATCGAGAGGAGAGGAAGAGGAATGAGTACGGTGAGAATGTGATGAACTGGGGTTAGGGGTGGTTTTAAAGCACATATTTTGGAGGTTCTTAGCTAGAACCGCCAAAATAGGTCCTTGATTATTTTAAAAAATAAGAAAGACCTATTTCGGCAGTTTCTAACAATAAACCGCCGAAAGAGATGCTCAAATAAAAAAAAAAGAAAATATAAAAATACCTATTTCGGCAGTTCCTTACTACAAATCGCTGAAATAGGTCCTTTTTATTTTATTTTTTAATTTATGAGGACCTATTTTGGCGGTTTGTAGTAAGGAACCGCTGAAATAGGTGCCCGACCTTTTCAGAAACCACTCTATTTCGGCAGTTACGTAACAACCGCCGAAATAGGGGTGCTGAAATAGACCATTTTTGTACTAGTGGGTGTCCCTCTTCTCAATGATGTGGTAGAGGTGGCTAATAATAAGGTCCGAGAGGGAGAGCGGCTTCTCCGGGTCCGGCGCGACCAGATAATCCATGAGATAAAAGTCCGTGGAGTTGAGATCCTTGCTATCTCGGGGCAAGATGTTATGGCGTAAGAGGGCGAGCATGATCCTCTTCACTGGATCGCTCACCATGTTCAGGGTCATAGTGACCCTAACGTCTATCCCGGCTTGGTTTTTTCTGCGTGTCTGGACCGGGAGGGTGGCGAGGTAGTGGTGTTGGTGGGCGATCAGGTCTCCAGGGTGGATGTATGAGAAGTGTTGGAGGTCATCGCGAGGGAGCTCAAAGAATTGGTGGACATCTGTCCTTCGGATGGTGATAGCACGACCACTGACAAACGAGCTGACCTCCACCTGCTTCTTGTCCGCTGACGTATTGGGGTAGAATTCATTGACCAAACGGAGGTGGTATTGACCACCCATGGAGAGCACGCAGCTCCAGCCCAGATAATCGAAATAGGGGGCCAGCTGGAGGTCGGCGACGAGCGCGGGGTCGACGGAGCGCTCGTGAACTATCTCACGCCTACGGTCGGCGTTGAACCAGGGCTTGGCATCTTTGCCAACGAAGATGCCATCTATAAGGCCATGGCGAGAGAAGTCCAGCTCCATGCCGGGCTCAGTGGTGCGCCTCCTAGTAGCTCAGCGTTGGTGGTTGGCCATTGTTCTGCAAAACAGAAAAAGAAAAAGAAAAGCAAAAGAAGGAAGAACAAATAGCAAGCAATGAAGAGTTAGAACAAAAAGAGGAAAATACTAAGCATTTGGGTAAAGAGTAAGCATTAAGAACAACGGGGAGCAAAAGAAGCAGCATAATTCTAAATAAATTTCGGTAGAGTTTCCCCCATTTTTCTATCCTTTCCCGGTTCTAAGAACCTCCCCAATCACAACCATTTCAGCACAATAACATAAGCATACAGTTCTCCGAACCACAATGCTAAGATAGCACAATTGAAGGTGCTAAATCACAAAAATGAGTCAATTAGACCACAATAGAGCGCAGTGCAGAGAAGTGAACTATTCTAGGCACTTCTAACCCAAAACACAAACAACTTTCTCATCATAAACCATAAAACTCTCAACACCAAGTAGCAATTGCATTGCATGACCAACTCACAATCAATGGGCATTTTGCATCCTAAGGGTAATCCTTATGCCAAAACTACGCAAATCCCATTTTTCAAGCAAAAATTTTGACACAAACTTCCAACTGGATGTAATTGAGCAACCCAAACAATCAACTTTACAAAATTCAGAATTTTGAGCCTAAGGCTCTGTTTGGTTCGCATGTAATTTAGGCCAAAGTGTAACTTGTGCAAAAACTCATCAAATTGATAAATTTAGGGTAGAGACACATACCTTGAGGTTTGGTAGATGATTGGAAGCAAAAATGTGACAGAAATCGGGTGAAAATCGGAATAAAATCGGATTAGGGATTTTGTGGAAAAAAGTTAGGGATTCTAGGGATTTAGGGGTTGCAGTGGGGTAGTGGCTGATGGTGGTGGTCGTTGTCGGTGCTTGCGAAGCATGGATGAAATACCCCGACCTTAAATATGACGATTTAATTATCCTAATAGGTATTTAAGAGCCTAATAATGATTAAGAAATATTGGTAAGGGAAAATAAATCCAAAAGAAATAAAGAAACGCTTAAAAAGCGAAAGACGCTAAATAAGCGTTAACTAACCATAGGAGGTATTAGACCTTGGTTAGCGTATTATAAGGATTCTAAAGGCTTAATTAAGCCTAAATAAATAGTAGGGAACAAATCCCGAAGTAAACGGATCCTTAAAATGGATTAAAAACACTAATGAACATTAAAGCGCGTTTTTCGAGGTAACCGGGGAAACCTCGTCTTTAAGCGGGTCAAATAGACTCGTAACAATTTTGGTCAACTAAATAATCATTAATAAATATTAGTGAAGCTTTAGAACCAATAAAATCAATAAAACAAGAAATTAGTAAAAACTGTCAAAAACGGGAAGTTGTGGGGTAGAAACATAAATAACCAAAACTTATGTGTCCAATAATGTAAAAAGAATTTCAAAACCCACATGGGGGCTGTGTGTCCGATTTTATATCCCCCACACACCCTCTTAATTCCCTTTTCATTTTAAAAAGACAAGAAATTAAAAAGTAAAAAGCAAACATATACTACCCCACTCTCACACTCTCTCTCTCCTACCCTCTCATTTCTTCTCACGTACAGCACCCAACCCACTCATCCTCTCTATTCTTTTCCTTCTTCCTGCGACAACAATGGAGCTTTTGAGCAACCCACAAAAATACTCCCTTCTCTCCTCTTGTTAAGTGCCCAAACTTGCTCCAAAAATTATAAAAACTATACCATTAGAATCCTCTCATCAAGAGGAACATTTCTCTCTTTTCAAAAATCGAAAAGGAGAACTTTCGTTTTTATGGGTATGCCCCATTTGGAGCTTCAAGACTACCATTAGCACCACCTTCTTCTCCTTGTTCTTTTAAGGTAAAAATCTTCTTGAAACTCCATCTTTTTCTAGCCTTTAAGGGCAAAACGAAATTAAGCTAAAACCTTGTTGGTTGTTTTGGTACTCTAGCCGATTTTGGGCTTTGTTGGAGGAGAGAAAACATTGTTCTTGAGCTATCCTAAGCATCACCTACACCCTTGCAAGGTAATGAAAATTTTAAACCCTAAAATACGCATTAAAGCTTTAATATAATCTAGGGCTATTAGAATTGAATGGTGGTGTGTAATGGGTTGTAGTGTAGAGCTTGAATCTTCATAGCTGTTGGGAAAAGAGGAAAAGAAAAGAAGAGGGAAGAAGAAAGAAGAAGAAAGAAAGAGGAACAAAAAAATCACAAGGTAAATGCATTACCTTGAGCTAGTTTTGCATTGTGTAGTGTAACAGATTTTGGGTATTGGAAATGTGTAAAGTATATGGTAATGAGTAGTAAGTATATTGTAGTATAATGAGGAAGAGAATATAACAGTTTTGGAAGTCTAAAAGAGTTAAAAGCTTGGGTAAACATTGGGTAATGTATGTGTATGTGCAGGAAAAATATTGTGGTATATTGTGTAGAATGATGTGTGACTTGATTTGGGAGTTGGAATGAATGTGTGAGCTGAAAATGTATGTGGGCAATGTTAAAATATAGGGGAACCTCTGCCCAATTTGTATGGAAATAGGAGGACTTAGTTGTGTAAGAGAAGAAAACTATCTAGGTAATAACTAGGTGTGTTTGGAGAGTTAAGTAAGTGAGTGGTTTAGTACCTTGAAAACGGATTTGAAGAGGGTCTAGGTAATGAGGAGAACTAGAGTGGCAAAGTAATGGATTTAGAATGCTAGGAGAAGCATTGGTAGAGGGAGTAGTGAATGGTAAAGGTTTAAGGAAAAAACTATAGCATTTGTGGAAGAAAAATGTAACAGTGGAGTGTGTGTTGTAACAGATTTGGATAGAGGTGGATTAGGCTAGTTTAAAGTGCTTAATCAATGCTAAAATGCTAGATTATATGTAGGAATATTGGGGAATAGTTTGGTAGAAGTTTGGAATTGAAACAAGTTCAAAAACTTATATAAATTTCTATACTATAACTAGTCCGGGTTTGCAAACCAGAACACAAACCCGGACTAGCATGAAAACACGACAGAAAGTTTTTACAAGGGATGGTCCGGGTTTACAAAACCAAGACACTAACCCGGACCACCCCTAAAATACACCCGAGAGTTTTGCAAAGGAACGGTCCGGGTTTGCAAACCAATCCCTAAACCCGGACCACACAAAATTTTCACCCGAGAGAAACTATACTGCATGGTCCGGGTTTGTAAACCCAGCCCTAAACCCGGACCACACTCAAATTCCACCCGAGAGTGACCAAACAATATGGTCCGGGTTTGTAAACCCGGACACTAACCCGGACCCTACTAAAAACCCTCCAGAATGTGTTCTAAAGCTATTCTAAGGTAGGGTAATGATTGTATAAGATGATTAAGACATAATTAATGATTTTTAATGGTCATTAAGGCTATAAACAAGCTTAGAAAATAATTGTAAGTAAGTAACTTAAGTAAATGTATTTAAGTAACAAAGAGTTAGTAAGTATAAACTAGGAAACTTTAGGAAAGTAATAAGTAAGGTTAATTATGGATAATTAACCATCCAACTGTATGTATGTGATAGGATTCAAATAGTTGAACACCGAAGGGATTCGGTGAGTCCAAAGTCAACGGTGAAAGGTATGATTTCTTCATGCCCTGTATCCTAATCTGGTTACCCCGATTTGTGTGCTTATTTGATCACCTAATAAGATAAATGCATGAATCGGACTATATTGCACCTACTTGTGCTTGCTTACATTGTTCTTGATATTTGTCTTGAACAATAGTTTGTATAATTCATGAAATATATGAATGATGATGAAGTGTATTTGTATCTCGTAGTGTACTTGTATATTGTATTGTATTTTGTATGGGTGTGTATATGAACAATACAATGTGTATGTGGCTTGGATGTTGACTTCTACTAAATTCCTAACTATCTAACTCCTAACTTAAGTGAGTAAATTGGAATGAGTAGAAGTCCGATATAGCTTCGGCCACGCGTGAGGATGAGGAGACACAAGAGGTTGGATCCGATTCCTGACTCTTAAACTGGTCCGCGGCCCAAATCCCTTAAATGGGTAGCATCCCGGATTGGTGAGTCAAGTAAATCCCGGAGGTGGGACGGAGTAGTCCCCAGGGCCGGAGGTCCCGACGACTTAACATGAGTAAGAGTAAGAGTAAGTAAGTATGTATGAGTACGAGTATGAGTATGTATGCGTATGTATGGAGTAACGAGTAAAAGAGTAATCTCCACCCGATTAACCCGGGTGGACCAATGAAGCTAACAAGTATTGTATATTGTGTATGTAATGTGTATGTGTAATTCGGAAAAAGGTAAGTACGTATTGGATGGTTTATGTTGTACTTCTTGTATGTAATGAAGTGTATGTATGTGTGTATGTCTTGCGTAATGTATTAATATTGTGTATAAGAGCATGTATGCATGTATGTTTGTATGAAAATGAACTGCATGTATTCGACCAAGTGGTCGGCGTACCCTCACTAGTACGCGGGGTATGCGGTTATCATATGCAGCGAAAGCTGACCCCCTAGGGGGAACGTTTTTAGTGTGCAGGTACCCGAAGCAGACATGGTCGCAATAAGAGACCGGTGACAGTGTAGATTGTAGAGAATGGTATTGAACTTGTAACCTTGAAGTAGTAGTGTACCAAGGGGTACACCTTGTACTTAGAAAGTAAGTAGTTGTGAGGAATGGGTAGTGGTTAGACTCCTAAGGAGTATTTATGAAATTGAAAGAGGTGTTGTATTTGTATAAGGATCTTAGTAAACTCGGTGTATTATATTGTATTGAACTTATGGAGTTTTGTAATGAATGGGATGTTCTAGTATTTGATTTGGTAATTAGAGTATGTATTGTAAGTGTGTAGTACTCGGATATTCCGGTCCATCAGACCGATGCTGTATGTAAGTAGTAGTAGTAGCCTTGTTAGTCACGTGGGTGGCTAACGGCTTTGTATCACCCACCGTTGAGTATGTAAGTATCCGCTACGTGAGTCTGGATTGTATAAGGAGATTGGACGGTAAGCATTGTATTAATGGTAGGGGTGTTACAAGGGAGGACGGCGGCGTGTGTGGGTAGCGACGGTGGTGCTGGCGTGGGTTGGGGAAGGGCTGTGCGAGGGGTTTAGGTGTTCGCACGCGGCTCTACTGGGTTTGGGGAAGACAGGAGTCGGAGGCTGGTTCGAGAGGGAGGGGAGAAGGAGATTAGGATGATAGTATTGTATTTGACCCGAACGACCTTGCGATGCATCTTGGTAGGGTCGGTCGGGTCGAACATTTTGAAAAAAAAAAGGGAATGAAACTGCGCGTTCAATACTATCATCCTAATCTCCTTCTCCCCCTCCCTCTTAACCAGCCCCCGACTCCCATCTTCCCCAAACCATTAGAGCCGCTTGCGAACACCCAAACCCCTCGCGCAGCCCTTCCCCAACCCACTCCAGCACTAATGTCGCTACCCACGCACGCCGCCGTCCTCCCTGCTTGCGGATTTGAAAATTTTGACTCGACCGACCCTCTCAAGGTCGGTTCTAGGGTCGATCGAAGTCAGTAGCTGCTAATTTTGAATTTTTTTACTCGACCGACCCTACCAAGGTCGGTCCTAGGGTCGGTTGAAGTCAATAGCTTTTGGTTTTGTAAAAATTGGACCGACCGACCCTTGCAAGGTCGGTCCCAGGGTCGGTCCAGACCAGAATCTCCCCAAAATGTATGTTCTCTTGCCCAAATTACTTATCATCATTCACAAGCAGATCCAACACACAAAAATAACCAGAAACACACAATAATGAAAGCATGAAACAAGCAACTAACAACCAAAAACAAAACTACCAAAATTATGCAAGGAAGAAGGAGAAAATAGTTCAGGTTGCCTCCCGGAAAGCTGCCCGTCTTTTTAAGGTCTTTGGCTAGACTACAGTGAAGGTTAGAAGGAACCTAGAGGGTCTCTTAAGTAAAGAGACCGAGCCTCAACCTTTTGGATGTCTCCTCCCAGGTAGTGCTTTAGACGGGAGCCGTTAACCATAAAAGTTTCCCCTTTGACGTTTTTCAGCTCAAACGTTCCATAAAAAGGGGTGACCTTTGTGATAGTGAAAGGGTCAGCCCAATGAGACTTTAACTTCCCAGGGAACAATGTTAGCCTCGAGTTATATAAGAGAACCTGGTCGCCTTCATGAAACTCCCGCTTCATAATCATCTTGGTATGCCATTTCTTGGCCTTTTCCTTGTAGATGCGGTTGTTTTCGTAGGCTTCCTCTCGAATCTCCTCTAACTTGGTCAATTGGAACCGTCTCTTGTCACCGGCGCTCTTGAGGTCATAGTTAAGGACTTTTACCGCCCAATATGATTTTTGCGCTAATTCGACCGGCAAGTGACAAGCCTTCCCATAGACGAGTCGGAACAGGGACATACCATAGGAGTTTTATAGGCAGTCCGATTGATAAGTCGGGAATTTGTCTAAGTTTACTAGGCTAATTAATGCTTAATTATCTACGTTATGACTTTAAATTCCCTCGTTACTGCTTTATCCTATGATTGATTTGATATGTTTTCAGGATAAAATGCTCAATAAGGTGCTTAAATGAAGACTTTAGAGGTTGAGGCAACAAGTGGAAGTCAAACCAGAGTCAAATGTTGAATTTTGTCTATTACTGTCGTGTTTTATTGATGGTCCGGGTTTGTGTCCTAGTTTGTAAACCCGGATCATCCCGTCGAAGACCTCTCTGCCTAGTTTCACACGTGGTCCAGGTTTACGTACTTGTTTGTAAACCCGGACCATCCTTAAGATAAAACCTTCTGCCGAGTTTTAGAGGTGGTCCGGGTTTGTGTACTTGTTTGCAAACCCAGACCAATACAAGCGGAGGGCCGGAGATCTGTTACGAAAATAACGGAGTCTTCTTATTTTATCTTTAAAGAGCGGCCGTATATTTAAGGAAGAGTTAGTTCGTTTTAGACCTAAGTTTTATTCTACAAAACAGTCTTGATACAACAGAGAGAGAATTAGCAGATTTTGATAGACTCTGATAGGGAGTTTGAGCAAAGCAGAGAGGAGTTTCAACCCAGAGACTTCACCACGAAGTCTCACAATAGAGTTTCTTCTTGTTATACTTCTCTTTTACTACTTACTGCAGTTTTGTTTATTGTAAACATGTCTATGGCTGAGTAGTACCTTTAGATTCCGGTTTGTTATGTAATCCGAATTCGAAGTTCCTTTGTCTTTGTGATTTTACCAGTTTTGATATGATTAAAGTTTTGTTCTTTGTTTATATAAATTCTCTGATAGTTTGGTCAATTGTTAGAGAATACTAGTTTGTCTGCTTACAAGTGAGAACTGCGGCATTCAATAGACTACAGGAACAAAACCAGTTAATTTAGAGATGGCAATTCCTTTAAAATATTAACTGATTATCTAACTAGATCGAGCTTAAAGCTGTTAACAATTAGGAAACTCATAACAAGAGTTAGGGTTTGGTAGTTGTTAGTTAGATTTCGCCGAGCGGGAGACCGAACGTGAAATAATTTGATCTGGGATTTTAATCTAGAACTGGGTGAACACATTGAGAAAGGAATTGAGAACTAGGAGGAGTAGTGAACCGGGATTTCTCCCATTAATTATCAAGAAAACCAATACTCTTTTTTTCCACAGTTATTGTTACAGTTATTGTTCTTGTTATTATTTATTTGACTTTATTTTAGAACTACAATATCATCAATTAAACCCCCCAATTTCCTGTTTTTGTTTCCATTAATTTAATAGTTGTTTTAATTTGAGATTAGACTAGACACTGCCTCCTTGGTTCGATAACCTAGGGAATACTTTCTAGGAAAACTTGTTACAAAGACCGATACACTTGCCAAATTAGGTTTTAACCCCAACAAGTTTTTGGCGCCGTTGTCGGGGAGGCATGGTTATTTAGTTTAATTTCTATTTTTCTTTTCTTTTATTTTTGTTCTGTTTTGTTTATTTATTTTCTTAGTTTATTTTTTTTTAAATTTGGTGATTATTTTAGAAGTTTGTTTATTTCTGATTTTTATAGTTATTTTATTTTTAGGCTTAGAATTTGTTTAGGTTTAATTTGTTTTTTATTTCTGAAACTTTATTACACTAGTTGAATTTTTGGTTGTTTCTAATGTTTAGTATTCCTTATCGTTTTTCATTACTTATATTTAATTGAGTTTATTTTGTTTGAGGTTATTTCACCTTGTTTTTATTGATCTAATTTAAGTGTATGACTGTGACTCGTTCTGCAGGCAATCCTGAATTTGAGCTTGAACCAGAGATAGAGCGACTTGCTAGAAGAATTCGTCAAGGATTAGTACTGGATTCTACAGTTGAGCCAGAAGTGTTTATCAAGGATTCACCAGTTGATACATTTGTTCCAGAAGAGGAGTGTATTATGGCGGGTAACGGTAACAACCAGGAGAGAAGGATGAATGACTACACCCGTCCGAATGTGGAGGGACTCACATCACCCATTGTGATTCCTGCACTACCGGCGGGGGTACAATGGCAGTTCAAAACACACTACATCACAATGGTCTTGAATGCGCCGCAGTTCAGTGGGACAGTTACAGAAGATCCAAATGTTCATCTCACATCCTTTATACGGTTGGTTGGAGCGTGTTCGACCCAGGCATCCTAGGAGGTAGCAAGGCTGACTTTGTTTCCCTTCTCTTTGAGGGATAGAGCTGCAGAGTGGTTGAACTCCTTGGCACCTAACAACATCACTTCTTGGGCTGAGCTCGCGAACACATTCCTGGCGAAGTACTTCCCACCATCTCGCATGCTGACCATGAGAGGTGAGATCACCAATTTTAAGCAATTTAGTGGGGAGACTCTTTTAGAGGCTTGGGAGAGATTCAAGGGTATTGTTCGAAGAGTACCACACCATGGTCTGGGTGAGGAAGTGGTGCTGCAATCTTTCTACAAAGATCTAGATCCCCAGAGCCGTCTTTTGGTGGATACTTGTACAGGAGGTAGTCTCATGGAGCTTCCAATCACTAGGATGAAAGAGCTGCTCGAGACACTGACCAACTCAGCTAATCAGTGGGGAGGTGCTAGGGCTGCTACTGAGGTTCTCCCAAAGAAGACCGCTGGAATCTATGAGGTAGATTCAAACACTCTTTTAGCTGCTAGGATGGACAGCATGTCTAAGCAATTTGAGAAGATGAGTGTAATGATGAATCCTCAGTCAAGTGCAGCTGTTGTGTCTGATTCTTTTCCACAGTGTGAGTATTGTGGAAGAAGTTCCAACATATGTCAGTGTGCCTCTCAGCAGAATAAAGAGGTAAATTATCTGGGAAACAGGCAAGGGAACTTTTACAATAATCAAAATAATCAGGATATCAGCAGCAAAGGTTCCAGGGAAATAACTATAGTCAGAGGCCTCCACAGCAGAACAATCAGCACTTTCAGAGACCTCATCAAAATCAGTAAATGCAGAACCAGCAAAAACAGAATCAGCCAGCTGGTGTTATTTCAAGTTTGGAGGATATGATGCGGGAGTATCTTGTCGACCAATAGGAAACTCAAGCAAGAGAACACGAACCATGAGCACAAGACATTCATGCTGGAGCAAAAAGCTTTCAATAAACACCTTGAGACTCAGATTGCCCAACTGAATGAAAGGTTTTTTGATAGACCTACGGGGGCTCTACCTAGCCAGTCAGAGAAGAATCCTCGCGAATATGCTAAAGCAGTGACTTTGAGGAGTGGTAGGCAGCTTGATCCTTCGATCCCTGAAGCTGAGAACACTCCAACTGAACCTGAAAAGGACAAGGTTGCTGATCAAGAGGTAGAGATCATTGAGGGGCCAGTGTCAGGAAGTGCTCCAGTCGGTAACAATGCACATAAAGATAGTGAGTTAACCGGCGAAGCTGTCCAGTCTTCTCGATCATCATGACGGGCAGTCCCTGAGCTCCCAGTGCGATTTCCAAATCGGTTGAAACAGAGAGACCTCGACGAGCAGTTTGGTAAGTTTCTAAGCATTTTTAAGAAACTAACAATTAATATTCCTTTTTCAGATGCTTTGAAGCAGATGCCTATCTATGCGAAGTTCTTGAAGGACATCCTTTCAAATAGAAGGTCATTAGTTGAGAAGGAGACGGTGCAATTGACAGAGAGAGTCTCTGCAGTGCTTGTTGGGATAAAACCTAACGGCAAGTGTACCGGTCAATTCTAGCAAGTTTTAATAGAGAGTATTCCCTAAGTATCGAACCAGAGGAGGCGATGTCTAGTTTAAATCTTTACTAACCGGAAAAGAAATAAAAGAACTAAATAACAAATTAAAACAGGAATTTGGGGTTTGATTCGATGACAATTAAAAACTGTAAACAGAATGTAAAACAGTAAAGAGCAAGAAAATAATTGTTGTGAAACTGATTGGGAAAGAGATCCCGATTTACTATTGCTTCCTAAATCTGCAATTCCTATTCCAAAGTGATTTCCAAGATAAATCTGAGTAAAACCCTAGGACAAAGTTAATTCACCTCCGGTCTCCCGCTTAGCAAATTCTAGTTAGCAAAGACCGAATTCTAACTCTCGTTACGAACCCACTGTTTACTAACCGCCTTAAGAACAACCTAGATTATCAGTCAATTAGCAATTAGAGGAATTACCGTCTCTAAACTAACCGGTTATTTTCCTGAATTCAATTGAAAGCCACAGTCATCACATAAAGCTTTTATACCATTTCGATGCAGCGTCTTACAGTGAGGGAGGGAAGAGTTGCAAGCGTATCCTCTCATTGACTCTACCAGCTTTACCGAACGAGTTGCAAAAATCGAGGAAGAAACTTAGGTGATTAGGAGCTTCATCGGGATTTGCTCCGCTAAATTTCCCTAAGTCCCGGACTGCAATGATGTAGTGGGTCTTGAATACCCATTGTCCAGCCTCTTCGGGTGTCAACTCTGGAAGACTATGGTTGAAGGTCTCCCTTTAGTGTCCGGCTGTTGTAGTCCTTGAGAGCCCTTTGTTGTGGGTTCCCGTTGTCTTCAATCACCGGTGGTTTTTGATCGGCCATACTTGGATTTTTCAAAGTTATGATGGCTCTTAACAAGGAACGCTCAAGCTCGGGTCTCGGGCTAACAAGTAGAGATCCCTTGGCTCGAGTGTTTGGCATACACCGAGAAAACAAAAGGTACC
This sequence comes from Limonium bicolor, assembly GCA_023374045.1. Lineage (NCBI taxonomy): Eukaryota > Viridiplantae > Streptophyta > Magnoliopsida > Caryophyllales > Plumbaginaceae > Limonium > Limonium bicolor. Next base: position 51,018,926 of record CM041777.1, read on the forward strand.
TAAACACAACAACACCAAATACACTTAAGTAGTAGATAAAACAAAAACAGAGAAAAACAACTAAACACATAACTAACTAAAAGAAAACAAACAAGATAAAAACACTAAATACACAAAAACTGAAATACCGAAACTAGGGAAATGATAGAAACTATCAATTTCCCCGGCAACGACGCCATAAACTTGTTGGAAAAATTACTAACATAATAGTAAAGACCTAGCTAAACTGGACAAGTGCACCCAATTCGTTGCAATATAACAAGTGTCGTATCCACAAGAAAATTGGTTTTTAAATCCCAAGCTTTGGTACTTTAGTGAACTGCAAATAAAAACAATAAACGAGGGTTTAGCCGGAGGCAAGCTTAGTTATTTGTCAATGGAAAAACAATAAACCAGTAAATTGTTGTTTGATGGAATGGATGGAAAAAGTACCCTAGGATAGTGGGGAATCACCTAATTCACTCAAAGAATCTCATAACCATAACTCATTATCCCATTGTCTATTAGAGTTTAATTCATGAATCCTCAAATCATTGGAAACCCAATTCTTACCTAATTAGTCAAACCCCTTAATTAAAGGAGGTTTAAGTCACTAAGTAGTATTAAGCAAGAACTTTTGAATAATAGCCCTAAGATTTTACCCCAAAAATCAAGAAGGCAAAAGTTAAGGTTTATCCCCCTTTTAGTCAAATTCCAAACTCAAGCTCAAATGTTGAATGGAACCACCATAAATGCAATAAGAGATCAATTTAAAGCATTAATTGATATTGAAGGGAATAAAACAAGAGTATTAAATGAGTTAGGTTTCTAGCATTCAATGAGAAAAAATAGGGTCAAGCCCCATCCTAGGATACAAGTGAGACTACTCAACCATTAATAAAGGAAAGAGAAGGAAAGAGGGAGAGTTAGCCATGGGAGGAGCTCTTGAGCTTCAATGGAGGTAGATTTCTTTAATCTCTTCTTCCTCCTCTTCTTCTCTTCTTTTCTCCCTTGTTTTCACCACTCTCTCTCCTATTTCTAGTTGGTATCGAGGGTGCTGAAGAATGGGAATGAATGCCCCCAAATCCAGCTTTTCAAAACAGAAATCTGGGCAATTTTTTTGTCAGACCGACCCTGGTCTCGTGGGTCGGTTGGACCCTCTGCAGAAGGAAGCACGTGACATTTTTAAGCTCGACCGACCCTACCTAAGGTTGGTCCTAGGGTCGGTTGATTCTAGTGAGTTGCAGAAGAGTTGGACAAGGTCGGACCGACCTTCCCAGGGTCGGTCCTAGGGTTGGTCTAGTCCAGAAAACTCTTTTTTGTGCCGGAATTCTCCTGATGCTTCCCGTTGGCTTCGCATCCTCCCCGAAGTGTTCAAATCATTGATGCATCCTCAAATTAAGCTTTCAAAATGTACTCACATGAGTATTACCTATTCAAATATGTCAAAAGTATAAGCTCACTAATAATCACAAAAGTACTCCATAAAGTGGTGAAATAAGTTGTGCACCAAATAAAATGAAGGTGAATAAAGACCTTGAAATAGCACTATTTCACCACTTATCAAGTAGCAAGGTGGAAAAAATCTATGGCCCAAACGACCAGATTTATTCTACTCAAAAGTATATTGCAAGTCTTGCCTAACTTCACCGTGTCCTTATTCAAACTCCCTAACTATATCATTTCCAAGATGAATTCCATTTTGTCTCAATTATGGTGGTAGAAATTTAGAGAAGAAATGAAATATCTCAAATATTAATTACTTTAATGAATCATGAATTAATTAAATAAAAGTAATTAATGAGAGGTTAAGGAATCAAATATCCTTAAATAAGAAAAAGGGGAATAATATAATATTTAATTAAACCCTAAAAAGTCATTAGGAAACATTAACGAAGCCTAAACGACATTGTGGAGGTTTAGAGAAAGAAATATAGGTAAAAATAAAATTAATCATTTTCGTATCAAAAAATGTGTCACAAATATTTTAGAAGTAAAAACGAGGAGTTTGACACCTTATAAAGTTATTCAGGTAATTTTAGAGGCATTCGAAAATTGGTTAAGCAGTCGGAATAAAATGCGTCGCGTTTACGCCTAAAATGGCGAAACGCAAACCAGTTAAAAAGTAAATACTAATTAATAGAATTTATAAATAACAATAATAATTATTGTTTGAAAAGATAAATTTGGAATCATAAAATGGTTCATCTCGTTAAACGGGACATGATGTCGCAAACGACATGAAAAACGAGTAAGAAACGAGCTAAAAACGACATTATATATGTAACGTTTAAAAAAAAGAAAAAAAAATACAAGTGGGCCGACCCGCCCAACATGACAGGGCCAGCCTAGTCGGTCTTGTTAGCTCACGGTAATGCGCCAGCCATAGCCCAATAAAAGAAATTAAAAAAAACACTAAACCCAGCCCACACCCTCACTCTCTTCACTCACGATTTACAACCCTAAGTCTAAACAAGAAACATAATGTTGTGTGTCTCTCTTCGCATCTAACGCGGCACTTCTCTACTCAGCTCCAGACTCCTGAGTTCTACAAACCCTAACTGGCGATTTACAATCGTGGTGCCCATCTCCAACCTTTTTCCTTCACAAATCACAACCCTAGGCTGGAGAACAAGTTGCGCTTCCCTTCTCGACGCTATCCTTCATCTTAATTCTCTAAACAAAAACACAACCCTAAGCTGGAACGAGGCATACTTCTCAGCGTTTCTCACTCGCCGCCCATCTCCTCCTCCTCTTCTCTGCAATTGCGAAGCCTAACTAGCGTTCTTGAATAACCCTAACTAGCGAACTTAGCCTGCGCCTATCTTCTTCTTCTTGCCCAGACAAAGATCAACTACCCTCCTCCTTGTGAGATCCTCTCGGCGAACAAGAACAACCCGAGTCCAGTTCGAATCGGGACAAAACAAGATAGTTATTTCCGGTTGTGTTCAAAAATCCGGTAAGTTGAGACCTTGCCCATTTTCTTGCGATTTCTCTTGGTTTCGGGGTTAAAACAAATCCTAACCTTCTTCATTCTTCATTTCCTATTTGGTTTAGTTTGGGAAACCCAAACAAAGCCGGATTCTGCCGAATTTGGAGGGAACCGCAAAACAAACCTGCATCAAACCGAGAGGACAAAATGAGAGGATTCATAAACAACCGCTGGAGCTATAAGGTTAGAATACAACTGAAAATAGTTGTTGTCAAGTTGGGTTTGATTCCTACTGTATTTGGTAATTTCGAGTTGTTAGTGTAAGATTAGGGTTCTGTATTTGCAAAAAATATGGGTAATCTGGTGGATATATTGCTGAGTTTACGAGTTTAAAATTGTGATATTGTTCCAAGTGCAAAAAATAGGGTTTGTTTTGGTTGTTTTTAAAATTTTGGTTTTGTTGAAATTTCTGGGTGTTCTAAATCAAGGTTTGACAAAATAGTTGGTGTCTGGTACCTTACGAAATTCGGTTCAAATTTTGGAGTTTTTTTTCTGGTTTGAAAGTTTAGAGTTACTTTGGTGAAATCGAAATTTAGGGTTGAATTAAGATATGGTGAAAAATTAGAATTCAGGAAAATATGGGGTTGAAAATTTAAATTTGAGGAAGTTTCGGGACGGAATCATGAATATGAGAAATTTGAAAGCGTGGGGGCGATTTGTTAATTTCTGGAAATAAATTTAAGGGTTAAAGTTTAAATTGGATTTAAGGTTAAGTTAGGGGTTTGACTAAGTCAAAATTAGAATTAGAGTTCTGACCAAAGTTGGGGTTTGGAAAGTTAAGAGGGTGAGTATGGAATTTTGGAAGGGTTTAGGGCGAAATTTGTAAATATGGAAGAATCTTGAACCTTAGATTAGCCGAAGAGATTTAGATTTGGGAATCAGAGTTTAATTTAGGGAAAATCCGTAATTGGGGTTTGGCTATCAATTTAGGGGTTTTCAAAAGTATGGTTTCTGATTTTAGAAAAGAAGTCAAAATTAGGGTTTCAAATTTAATTGTTTTGTGGAATTCTGGCTATTCAAAATTGGAATTAGGTTGGTCAAAACTAACTTGGCAATTTCAAAATTTGTGAACGAATATGGTTTTAAAGTCGGTCAACTAGTGGTCAACTCAAAAACGAAATATTAAATATGATAGAGGGAAATTCGAATTTAGGCAATAGTTGGGTTCAATTTCAAAATTAAGAAGCATTTGAAAATTGGGCTTAGGAATTAAATTAAGCAAATATAGGTTCTAGATAAAGGGCCTAAATTCATTAACTCAGTGGATAAGTGAATTGGGCTTAGCAAACGATCACATTTGAATTGAGACTAAAGTTAGTAAATTTGATTCCTGGTCAATTGATTAGGTCTTTATAAAGGGCTTAAGCCCAAACTAGAAGAGAAGAAGAATTAGAATATTGAAGTGGCCCAACTTTGAATAATTAGGTGTTAGATTGGAAACTTGTACAGAGATTAATTGATTTTACTAAGTAATCAACTGAGGGGCTAAGATGATTAGGGAATTGTTCTATAAACTTGCATTAATTGTTAACTATTAAGGTTGATATTGATTATATATATATAGAATGTGTTAACATTGGGATTAATGGGACTAAATAAATATATATAGGTATAAATTCGGATATGTATATATAGCTATAGGAGTGGAAATGAATTTTAAATTCTATGGAACTTAGAAAAAAAATATAATATGAGATGAGGATATGAATGTATATGTTAGTGTAGCATTAAATCGGTGGGAACCTATTTGTATAAGATATATACATATACGTGATGTGTATGTCACGTGTATGTAATAGTTAAACATTGGAGTTTATGAAATTATATGTATATAGATGTGCAAATGTATATATATAATTGAAGGATTGGAACTCTAGAACAATTAATTAAAGGTTGGAATGATACAATTAATTAGATACAACTATTAAAGTTGGGAAGTATTTGTAGAGTTGATATGATGTTAAATATATATATATAAAAAAAATATTTAGACTTATGAGAGCTTATATATAAATATAGGCGCATGTGTATATAGTTGCAAGTTTAATTAAGAGGAGTAATGTGACAATAGAGTGACACTGGAATTTATAAGACTATATATATACATATATATATATATATATATATAGTTAGCTAAAATTGAGGAAATTATAAAGACGAAATACGTCATATACGATAGCGAGTAAACGAGGTTAACAAAGAGATTAGCCCACTCAACTCAATGAAATTATAGGATCGGGATAGTCGGGATGACAGTCGGGAGTTAGACGAGCATCCCCTCCGGCGTACGGTATGGTTTCTTGTAGTCTGCTTGCTGTCGAGTTATACTCGGTTTGTGTTCTAGCTGTTTGTGTGAAAAACGACCCCAAGATTAAAGCATGTAAATTGGACTATTATTGTTGTTGTCTGTGATCGTGTGATGATTAACTCGACCTTATATTTGCTGCGCTACTAACTACACAGTAGAGAAGTCTAGCACGCGAGGGAATGATTTGGAATATGAATGGAGAATTCAAGGAGATTAAGAGATTGGACTTATATGAGTGAGGATTAAATACCGACCTCCTCATTAATTGTTTAACGGCATCAAAGTGATGTCCTGAAGTAACAAAAGAAGAGATTATGAGAATTTAAATAAAACTAACTATTGGGGGGGGGGACGAGAGGATCCGGGTAGACCGGGCACGCGTGTTTATTGGATTGAGAGGGTGGTACTGGTACCTGCATCAGGTCAAACCTCGTTGGAGTGCGTCTACGGATTGTGCTACCCCGAAGTCAAGTAGTTGGCTCCAAGTCTTTGACGCATGATCATGGACGGGGTTGAGATATATGTACGCCACAATTGGCAAAGATTATTGATTCGTGGGTATAACACCCACTTGATATGGGCCGCCTGCCCTAAGTTAAAACTGTATACAGTCTCAAAATTCAGTCTATCTTGAGAACATTAAGACGTATATACACAATCCCATTGTGTGGATTGTAAAGGAAAAAAAATTATTTGAACATAAACAATTCCAATGAGAGGATTGTACTAATTGAGAAAGAGAAAGGTAAGGAAGGACTGGAGGATTAAAACCTAAGTTAAGGTTAAGAGATGGAAGAGTACTAACTCTGTTGTGACGATTTGATCCCATTGAGTATGATCACTTGTTTGATTATTGGATGATTATGTGTTGGCATGTTGTACGTTTACAACACTTATTATATATGCATGATTTAAATAATGAATCACATGTTAATACGACCAAGTAGTTGAGTGTAGCCCGGTAGCTTGTGGGCTACATGTTATCATACCAGCGTTGCTGATCCTTCGAGCACCCCATTTTCAGGTACTTAGTCGGAGAACTTCAAGCGGAGCGTGGTGGGTAAACGACTTTTGGGTTATGTTGATTTCGGTTAGAGATATTATCATTAGAGATGTGATGTATTAATTCATACTTAGTAACTCGGTATGTATTTCAAGGAGGTTGTAATGTATTTCCAGTCATTCGGACCGTAACATATTGGATGGAAAGGCCTTGTCAGTCACAGGGGTGGCTGGCGCCGGTAACACCGATTTCGTTTAAGTTTTATTCCGCTGCGGTTTATTGATTTTGTTGGAGTTTATTAAACACTAATTATGGGATTTAGAGTTGGGGTGTTACAAGAAACCTATGTATTGGAAAAACTGGAAAGCTGTTTATAATCCTCCCGGCAAAGGAGGATTGAGTTTCTGACAGATTGAGTCTTTCAACCTTGCTCTCCTTGTCAAGCAGGCTTGGAGACTTCTAAAAAATCTTGATACCTTGGTCAGTAAACCATTCAAAGCTCTATATTTCCCAAATGTGGACATATTTCAAGCTTAGAGTCCTATTTGGAAGTTAATCCTAGCTAGTGTGAAAGTTATTAGATGGGGTAAATGGCAAAGATTCCAATATTTGGGATCACCCTTGGATCTCAACTTCCTATCCTGCCAAGCTCATCACTGCTAAACTGTGGAATTCTCAACTACAATTTGTCAGTCAAATTATCAACCTAGAGACCGATGTGTGGGATAAGGTGCTGATACATAATGAATTCCTAAATGTTGATCAACAGACTATTTGTAATATCCCTTTCAATCTGGAGGCTGAAGATAAATGGAACTGGATGGCTTCTCCATCTGGAGACTATACGGTTAAATCTGGGTACCACCTCCTGTTGAATGCTTCCTTTTCCTCAAAGCATAGGTCTGACCCTCTAAGAAAACTGACTCACCATCTATCCCCCATAGTCAAACTATTTTGTTGGAAATTTATGGCTCAGATCACCCCATGTATGGAAAACATAGCCAATGAGTTGGAGGTAGTTAGAAAGATATTTTTTTGTGTGGTATGATTGATACAAATCAACATAGTTTATTTCTATGCAGGACACTGATGGATTTCTGGGTGGGAATCATTGATTTTGAACAACTTCCTTGCTTCTCCGAGGGAGCCATCCAGAAGTGGTTTATCAATAGTGTATTTGATTGGTCCAAAACAAGATTAGCTCCAGTGGAAAATCTGATTTGGGCGATCAAAAAATTAGGTGATACATAATCCAAATCTTGCTATTTTGGAATGCATTGATGCTAACTTGACTTTTATCAAGGCCTATCAAGTTTCAATGAAGAATTTCACCGACACCAGCAATTACAACATTACTCTTCCTTCATTCAAGATGAATTTATATTATCAACTTTCCGCTTCCAAAAATTTGGTACACCAATGATCCTTAGTGGTGTTATTTCATATACGGGTCGTTTGGTAGGAGGTCATAGAATTCTAATTCTTGGAATTGAAATAATTCCACTATTTGGTTAAAGGAATTTAAATTCCAAGAATTTTAATAACTGACACATTTTGGTCTTATCTTGGGAATAGTATTCCCTGATTTTTAGCTAGGAATTGCAATTCCTAGTGAGTTGCCTCCTTCCGTGACTTCGTGGTAATTATTTATAAATATAAATATTTTTAAAATTTCCACTAATATAAATGCAACTAATTATTTATCTCCTATTTTATCCTACACTTTTTTCTCAAACTTGTTATTCTTCAAATTTTGCTTCTGTTTCAAATTCATTTATAGGTGACGCTTTATCTTTTTGTTTTGAATAAATTTGCTATTTATTTATTTGGTTTGATTTAGGTACTACGGTGGTTCAAGTATGAAAGTTTACATTGTTATTTTTATTATTTTTTGTGTAGAATGCTTTACTACATTTGAATTCTTCGTAATATTTTTTATTGGCTTTTGAGATCCAGTTTACTTCGTAAATGAACTAGTTTATATTAATCACATACACATTACATGCTAATATATAATATGTTTAATGTTTCCTTTTACATTCTACAAGCTCAATAATTACAAATTTATATTCATAATATCAATTTAATGTTATCCAGGAAATTTAAATAGAAATTAAAAGAAATTTTAAAAATAATTTATTGACTTATTTTTTGGATTCTTATAATTATGACAAGTAAAATTTATCATTATTTACCAAAAATATTTTTACAATTTCTCAATTAATTTATATAATTAAAAGTTTAACATACAACTAATAATAATGTGTTAATTGTCAATAATTTATTAGTAACTTGATACTTATTCCGAGTCTATTCCTACCATTATTCTGGCAACCAAATAAAGAAACCATCAAATTTCATGTATTGCTATCATAATAACCAAATGGGGGCATATTCTATTCTCGGAATTCTATTCCAGGAATGTGATTCCAAGAATTAACATTCCATGAACCAAACGACCCGATAATGCTAGAGATCTTTTGATGGCTTTTAACAAGAAAACCCAGAGATGCAAGGATCTTCATTTGACGGAACTTGAATCGATTTCCCATGGTCTTCAGCAAGCGCTCACAAAATAAGATTCCAAGATTATGATTTTAATCAACTAACTAGACACTTATGAAGATTTCAACAACATCATAAATAGAAACCACTAAACCAACATCAAGTTGCTGGATATCTCTAATATTATTAACTCCTTTCATTCCATTAGACTTCTATTTTGTAATCTGTTTGTCTTGAACCTGCTATTGTTACTAGTATGTGTTTTAACAACTTTTTTGCATGGGCATATTGGAATGATACCAAGGCCCCTTTGTGACTACTCTAAGCTATTAAGCTTGTGCAAGGATTATGTAACTTGAATATTTACTAGTCTAATATAATATGATCCAAGTTCCATAAAAAAGGCCTTAGGCTCTGTTCATCTTGAGATATTTGTAATTGTTTTTGTTTTGACTGTTTTATATGTGTCAGTATGCTATTGGAGAAGAGAATAAAACCCATGTGTCGAGACTCATGCAGGGATCAACCCTTTATACTATATATGCTATCAAATCAAATAAAAGAAAGCTAACTAAACTATGGTTATATTTTCGGGGAAAAAACTAAATCATGGTTATAGGTTATTCTTTGGGATAATTACATCCCCACCTATGACGTTTGACGAAATTACACACCCCACCCACAAGGTTTCAAAATTACTTTCTCCACCCATGTGGTTTTCCCCGTTTTACATCCAACAACTTTTCTAATTTTCGTTCAACTTAGGAGATGCTTAAAAGGTTTTCCAAAATTAATGAAACTTCACATGGATGATGCTAAAGTGTCATATTTTGTTCCAGTGCCAAATCCAAAATTTTGTAAGCTCACATGTGACATGTGGGACTCGATGAAAACACGTCCACATGTCAGATGATTCATTGGGCCCCACAGGTCACATGTGAGCTCAAAAAACTTTAGATTTGATATTAGACCAAAATATAACACTTAAGTCTTTAGTATCGTTCATGTAAACTTTCATCATTTTTGGACAAAATTTAAAAATCTACTAAATTGAACAAAAATATAGAAAAATTATTGAATGTCAAACAGACGAAACCATCACACGAGTGAGATAAATAATTATTAAAAACGGGATATTATTTTCCCTTTTTATTAAGGCTCCGTTCAGCATGGCTTTTTTGCGGTTGTTTTGTAGCTGTTTTGGTCTGGTTGTTTTGTGGCGTTTTTCTGGTTGTTTTGTGCTGGTTGTTTTGAAAACTAGTTATGTTAGTTATGTGCAGTGCATTTACCGTTTTTGGTGTTATAGATAAAAATTTTATATTACATTTTAAAACAATTTTTTGTTAATAAAGTTAAAATATATGTAGATATTCAATTATAGCCTTTAATTATTATTATTCTTTATTAATATTTTAGTGATAATTAATTTATAATATGTATACATATTAATTTATAAATATTTTTTTACATATATTTGAAAAAATAAAGAAATCAGCCATGTTATTTAGAGCAAATATATTAGATGTTATATATAATTTTTTATGGATTATATATTAGTATTTAATACAACATTTAAAATGTTTAATACTTACGATTATTTTAATTTTTAATGGAATAAATAATACCATTGAAATGAAAAAGTAATTCTTTCTAATAATAAAATAATTGACCATAAGCGAATATATATAGCTATTACTTACTGGTTTATTATTATATATTGTTGATAAAATATTTATTTTAAACATATATTTGTAGTTAAAACAATATAATAAGTTTGATATATTGACTGTTTGTACAAATAGTTTTATAATTAATCATTACCTAACAAATATTTTGTACTCTAATAATTTTGATATAATTGAAAGTTTACATCGTAATTTTTATTAGATTGTTGTTTTCCTTGTGGAATATTTTATTAAATTTGATAGTAATAGTTTTAAGAGACTATTTATCCGTATAAGAATATAATAATTAATTAGAGAACTTTATTAATGTTTACATCATGCAAAAAAAAAATAATTTAGCTGTTAAAAAATATGACTTATATATTACTATATGTAGATATAATTAAATATTCAGATTTTATACCTTATTTTAGCAATATAGGCGAAATTAAAATTGATTATTATGTCATTCTTAGTAATCATGTACCCCTTCTATTCATAATACAAATATTTGTTTTGTTTTTTTATTACAGATTCTATAAATTAATAAAATATTAGAATTACTCAAAATAATTTTTAGTATAAGTTTTTAAAAAAACACTACTAGTTTAAAATTATTGTTCTATATTATTTTCATTAATTTATAATTTAGTATACCAATCTTTATAAAAAAACTAAAAATAAAAAGGGGAAATAAACTTTTTTATATATTAATCTATATATTTCAATTTTAATTTAATTGTGTCAAATTTAATATATAATATCATTTTAAAATATAATTATAAATATTTAAAATTGAAATTAATTTATTAAAAATTAAATTTTAAATATTAATTAATATTATTAAAATATTCTCGTCCCTTAATTATAGTTTTCTGACTCCGTCTCTGTTTACGGTATTCATTTTCTTTACAACATAAACTGTTGGTTATTTTGTGCTAGTATATTTGTGACTTTTTTAAAAATTGTTGTTCGATAGTGATAGTTTGATATTTTTTTGTGAAAAACACCAAACTTAAAAATGACATTTATACCACAAACATACCAACACTGAAAGCAGAATTTTTACCTCTTTTCCTTTCCTGGCAAAAAGCCGAGAAGGAAAATCGTCCGGGCATTTTCTCTAGCACTTTAGCAGTCGTTCACTCTTTCTTGCCTTGTCCGCATTGTCTCCTCCTCTCGCCAGCGCTGGTTCAGCTTTCCATACTGTACAAAGCCATCGTCCCTGACGCTGCCCCGTAGCTCGGTGCCTCGACTTTCTACCTCCCTTCCCTACCTCTCTCTTTAGGGGTATTGCCAGCTAACAAGTCGGGTCCATTGTCTTTCTGCTCCCCTCAACCCCAACCTTCTATTACTCCCAGAGAACCCTCCTTCCTGCTGAAGCCCCAATTACTCCGGTTATTCGTCTACGATCCAGGGAGGGACTCTGGCCGAGGGAGTTCCGTGACAAGGTCTCGGCCGGGGAAGTTCTGCGGCGCAGCCTTGGAAAAACATAACATCTTCTAATTTTGTATTATCCTGTCTGCGCCATGGCGCTCTCCGCCTCCGACCTGCCGGCGATTTACCAGTTGCTCGCCAATTCTCTCAGCGGCAACGAGAGTGTTCGCAAGCCCGCAGAGGCCACTCTTTCCCAGTGGGAGTCGCGCCCTGGCTTCTCTTCTTGTCTCATGGTCTGAATCTCTCTCTCCCCCTTTCTATCCGAAGATTGCCTAAGAATGGTTCTATGTTATGGGCTGTGGGCTTTAACTTTTGTCGCTGTTTAGGAAGTGATAACTTCTAAGGACTTGGCTTCGCAAGTGGACGTTCGTCTTATGGCGACAGTTTATCTGAAGAACAGCATTAATCGTTATTGGAGGCAGAGACACGACAACATGTACGTTTATGCTTGCGGGCTCAAAATTTGATCGTCATTTGATGCTAGGATTTCCTGGAACAGTATTGTATTTGCTGATTATTTTTTCTCTATTCAACTTGGAAGGTTCATTCTACTTGTTACATTGTTAAAGTTGGAGAATGTTGATGGCTAGGGGATGAGGTGTAGAATAAGGGAAATCGTGCTGAAGAAAGATTTTCTGGGCATTATCAGTTGCAGTGATTGAATATTGATTTACTGATAGCGCCACTTCAAATCGGCGCTAAATAACTACTCTTGGAAAACAAATAAACTTTCAGAGTTTTATCCTATAACCTGGTTGTTTTGCTAATAACTACCATTGAGATGCATAATAAGCGATGCCCTTTTGGTTTCTGCTCTTACCCACTTTTACATTGCCATTACTAAACCTGACAGATTTCCTTGATCAAGAGCAACGTTTTGGAACCTCTAGCTTGAGACTGCCTCGACAGACCTTCATATTGCACGAGGGATCCTATTGCTCTATATTGTACAAACACAGTCTTCTTATCATTTGGGATTTCCTGTCCCTAGAAACTATGCTGGCTCTTGCAGCTGACTTATCACGTTGGCTCTTGTTGCTTGACTGATCACGTTGGCTCCTGTAGCATGACTGATCATGATGTCTCTTGTAGCATGACTGATGACCTTGGCTCATGCTTGCTTCACTATGTGATATGTTTCAAAGAAATTGAGCGCTGTGCATTAAGAAACCTACATGTTGGCCCATTGTTTGATGTCAATTGTGTGAAATTTCCTAGCGTAATTGATGAGTCTGCAGGAAAGCCGTTCCCTGAAGTAATTGTTCTTGTTAATTAACCTGACAGCAATTATGGACTCCAAAACGCTCAGCCTATAGTATATTGCAAGGCCAAGGTCTAGAGGGAGTCAAATCTAGGTGATAATATTCTACAGCTGGAACAGTCTGATTCAAATTGACCACTATTTCTTGCTCTGGGCATAATAGAGGGGCAGATTATCTATTATGAAGTATTTATAGAGAAAAGGCTTAGAATCTGTGACTAAGAATGACCTTCTTGGTCTTTGGGCTGTTTCTTTCCACTAGTCTTCCAAACCCTGAACTTGATACTACCTGTCTTATGATAGATGTTGAAGTTGTTCTGAGGGTGATCTACATTGAAATATCTCTTTAGGAGGGGGAATTATACCAGACATATACACTTTTGTTGTAAGGCGTCGCCAACTCTGCGAAGAAATACACATGCTTTTAGTTTCATCATTACACTATTTCCACAATTTATATCTTATGCATTCTTAAAACCAAATAGCAACACTGTCAGCTCATCATTTGGATATTGTATTTCAAGATACACATATGATTTCTTCTCTTCCTGTGCCTCTTTATTCTTTGTTGTGACAAACTACCTGGACCGCTCCACATTTCTTTTTTTGCTCAACATCTTTGTTGCTTCATCTTAATGCCTCTACTCCAACCTTATTGGATGGTGTCATTTCAGGGGAATCACCAAAGAAGAGAAAGAACATCTGAGACAGAAATTGCTCTCTCACTTAAGAGAGGAAAATGATAGAGTAATCCTCAAACTTACACTTTGCAATGCATTTTCTTGGATGTTTTGTTTGTGGACTTCTATTGTTGAGGTTGCTCGCTGAAAAATGCTGCTTTAGATGTGCCTTTTTGGTTTTCTTTAATTGCTAGCATGCTTGGTAGATAGTGATGTCCCGCCACATAATTTTCCAAGTGCCTAATATCTTGTTTTTTTCTTTTTGCCAATGCAGATAGCTCTAATGTTAGCTGTTCTTGTTTCAAAAATTGCCCGGATCGATTATCCGAAACAGTGGTAATTATATTGTTATTGCTTTGTTTTTCCAATAAAGAATATATTTAAGTTTATAATGCTAGATAATTCTGGTTAATTAGTGCCATAGTCATGTTTGACTTTGTTGTCATGCTCTGATCAAGCTTGTTGCCTTTTCACATTGCAATAAATCGGTATTGCTTTAATAAAATTGTGGATCTTTGATATTAGGACAGTTGTTTGGCTCCCGTTCTCACTATCTCGTCAGTGCTAAACTTCTGGTTGCAATGGTTCATGCAAAATAACATAATACTATGATACGTGCTTTTCCATGAGAACTTGCTTCTTTAACACTATCCTTAATGTAGTTCGTATTTTTTTTTAGCAAAAATGGAAAGTTGTGCTGGTTTAGGTTTACTTGAAGTCTTGATTAGTAAAACTAAGCAATATGTAGTGTGTTATTAAAGAAAAATAGCTCATGTAGCATCTGTTACATCAACTTGAAGCTGAGATATTTTTCAATGATGCAACTTTTTTTCTCAAGCACTAGATCATTTTTGTAAGAAATGTCTCTATTTTAAGAACTTTGAGTGCTGATAAATGTATCAAGTTTCTAGTGCGTGAAGCTATTATGCTAACTTTATTTATCTTTCTCCTGCGTGCAATCTATTAATTATGTTATCTGCCTGCTCTAATAGTTTATAGTCCTCTTTCAATTTTTAAATCTCGACAAGATCAGTTAATGGTTTTTTGGGTCCTCTAGCGATAAGGAACTGATTGTTCCCAGTGACACTTGAGTTGATTGTACTGTGATCCTAGATTTGGAAAAAAATTAGTGCTTGGCTAAATGATTTGAAATTTACTATGTTGTTCACAAGAATGTGAAGCATGTACTTCAGAGTTGGGAACCCTTTTGTTTCTTTTGACATTGAATATCTCAGTCAAGTATCTTTATCTTCTGATGGCTTGTGAGTACGCTTATGTCATTTCCTTCTCTGTTGAAACCTAGTTTCCTGAGAAAACTCGTTAAATGAGGTGCTAGTCCTGTCATCGAATTTTCCGCCTCAATGTGTTTTTAACTGATGGGTTTAGTTTCCATATGCCTGACAGATAGATGAAATATTCTAAGTTTGAGTGAATGTATGATTGATATATCTAATCCTATGCCCATACTCAAACATCATGTGTGTATTCAAATCTTCATATTGATCCTCATGCTTCTGTTCGGTTACTCATACATCTGTAATGTTTTCTCTTTATGCAACTTTGTTTCTTTCTCGTTTTCTCTGTTTTCTTACTCTTTGTTTTTCCCAATTTATACAGGCCTGAACTTATTACTGCTTTGGCACAGCAGCTGCAGAATTCGGACGCTCTTTCTTCTCATAGGATCTTTATGACTCTTTTCCGGACATTGAAAGAGTTGTCGACTAAGCGTCTCACTGCAGACCAGAGAACTTATGCAGAGGTATACTATTGAGCCTGCTTTTTGTAATGAAGCATTGGTTTGCTTCATCTTGTTCTTATTACTGTGAAATTCAGTGAAGCTCAATTCTCATTTTCTTGACCATGTCTGGAAGGAACAGCCAAATTGCACGCTTTCTGTGAAAAGTCCACAATAAATAGGGAACATAGACCAGCCGTGTCTATTTATTGTAAGCCTTTTCACTTTTTGTACTGTCGGGTCTAGGAGTATTAAAGTTATAATTCAATGACAATAGGAATGTAAACATCATTTAGTTATTCATGAACTTGTACAACTTTAAAATAGTATCTTGCTTTTACTTGTGATCATGTAACTTTTCTACTTGTTATTGCCACCAACTATTCCTGTGAATTTCACATATCAAAATATGAGATTTTTTTGTGGAACTTTTTTTTTTTTTTTGGGGGGGGGGGGGGGGGGGGGGGGCTTGTTAGCTTTGTTTACTGTTGTTTCTCTGCGAAACATGGCCTTAAGGCATGATAACCAATACAAATATTGTATTACATAGATATAAGCTGCCACTGTTATGTTAGTTTTTTTTCTTCTTATTTTTGGATGATGATCTCCTGGCAGATATCTGCACACTTCTTTGAATATAGCTGGCACCTGTGGAAGACTGATATGCAAAAAATACTGCATGGATTCTCCAGTCTTACGCAGAACATCAGCCCAAATGCTTCAGAACAGCATTTGGATGAGTTGTACCTCACATGTGAGAGATGGTTGCTATGCTTGAAAATTATCCGCCAGTTGACAATTTCTGGATTTCAAAGTGACACAAAGTCAATGCAGGTATACTTCTGAATCGATAATCCTTTGTTGTTTGATTATGTATTTGCTTTGAGATATGATGGGTCATACTTTTCATCTGCGCGGTGTTTCTATTATGTTGCTTCTTCTTATCAGGAAGTTCGTCAAGTCAAGGAGGTTTCGCCTGTGCTTCTGCAAGCTATTCAGTCATTCCTTCCATTCTGTAAGTTTTCCGGGCTAACAATTTAATGAATTGTAATCTTAAGTTTTCATGCTCTCTGGTTGCCATCATGTCAAAGAATGTGTTGGTGACGTCTGTTTGTCTGTCTGATTTGCAATTAATGCGCATGGTCTCAATGACGCGACGCAGCAGGCTCTGAAATAAAATGAAGTAAGAGTGAAACTGAAATGGACTTTGATCTGTGACATTTTGTTGCGTATGGAATTGGTTATTTGGCTTTTATAATGCCTTGCATGCAGAGTTATTGATCATTTATTGCTTAAGACATGCAGTTAATATATTTCAGTTTCGTTTGTCTTTTACATGCCAAGTGTCACATGTTTGGTAATTTATTACTATGGGCGTGCTATCCAAATTTACATTTATGAAATTGTTACTGTTATCTAATTATTATCACTCTTTTATTTCTTTTGAAGTAAAGTATACTTTTTTTTGAAGAAACAGCATGTATGTGATCTAAAAGTGAGATAGTCATATAGTCTGTTTTTACGTTAATTGATATGTCAACAATTGTTTAAGTGACAACAGTTCTTTTACTTTTTTTAGTGCTTATACTGTTTTATCAAGTTAATTGTTTTAAAAGGGAATAAGTTAATGGTTGTTGTACCTTTGCTGTTTAAGTTGTTCTTTTTCTGCATAAGCTAGTCAGCGAAGAATTTTGGCTTTCTGTCATAGACCGGCACTAAATAACATTGGGATAATGCTCATGTTGTCCCATATTATCTTTCTGTTTCACCTTCCTTTCAAATTCTCCCCTGCTGAACTCACAACTATTGTGCAAATTGAATAAAATGAAATCAAACTGCAGTGCAACTTGAGGACGCCATGAATGTATCTTTGAACCGAACCTAGGCCTTCTAATTCTCTTTCCAGTATTCCAAACAGTTGATGATGTTATGCTAGTATCCACCAGCTGTTAAACTAGTCATCTGCTAATTGAAAAGACTTAAAGATATGATTAACCTGCTTATTATGGTCGTGTTATTCACTTGTACGACATCTCCGTAGTTTAGGGTAGCTTACAGATACACTCTACAACAATCACACGTGTAAAAGCTGTATTCTTGCTTTCTTATGCGTAATATGGCTATGCCATTGCTTGATTGTTTTGAGGATGTTGGTGAAAATGTATATATGATATTATGGCTTTGCCTTGCATATAAAAGGACCATGATAATATCCTCTTTCTGCTCGGGCTATCCAATTTCCTTGACATCATTACTTCCACAACTGCAGACTCTTCTTTTGAAGGACATTATCCTAAAATTTGGGAGTTCATTAAGCGGGCCTGCACTAAAATAATGAAGGTCTTAGTTGCATTTCAAGGAAGACACCCTTATTCATTTGGTGATAAAGTTGTGCTTTCCCCCGTCCTGGAGTTTTGTTTTAATAGGATTACCAATCCAGAAGCTGAAATATTGTCATTTGAGCAGTTTCTTGTTCAGTGTATGGTGATGGTAAAATCTGTTCTGGAATGTAAAGATTATAAACCGAGCTTGACTGGCCGTGTTATTGGTGAGAATGGAATGACTTTGGAACAGATGAAGAAAAATGTTTCCTCAGCAGTTGGTGGTCTCCTTGCATCACTTATGCCCAGTGACCGTGTAGTACTTCTGTGTAATGTATTAATTAGAAGGTAAATCCTGAAATATTTTCCTCCACCCTTTTGAGTCTTTGCCTCTTTGTTGATAGTCTTGTTATTTTATTTCAGGGATTTCAAAAGACAAGTTGACGCTTTTAATTAGAACTAGAAACTCCACCCTTTGATTTTTTTCTTAGTTTCTATACCAAAGAAGACAACAGTCTTATGTTTCTTAAATACCACAAAAAACTAGGGCAGTTCAGTTTTATGCTGATTAGTAGTGTAGTTAGTGAGCATCTGTATTGTTGATAATAATAGTTGGATGTTCTGGTGGTGGCCACCAAAAGATTCTTCAGCTTATTGTTGTCGTTATGCATTTAATTTTTTTTAAGGTTAGGTCATATTTTTGTATGTAAGTATTGTTTTCAAGTTTTTTGCTTGTTAGCTCATTTGACGGTATCTGGATGTGGCGGTCCTATTATACAGGTACTTTGTTTTATCGGAAAGTGATCTAGAAGAGTGGAATCTAAACCCTGAAGGCTTTCATCATGAACAAGATATGGTCCAGTGGACGGAGAAACTGAGACCTTGTGCTGAGGCTCTGTATATTGTTTTGTTTGAAAACTATAGCCAAGTTGGTGAACCTGCTTCCACTTTCTATTGCTTTATATGATATGCGCTTTGTTAGTTTAAAAGTAGGAGAATCGGAGGTTATGAAACTGATATAACATGCCAAAATTGATTGTGGTTGGCAGCTCCTGGGCCCTGTTGTTGTTTCTATCCTTCAGGAGGCAATGAATGGTTGTCCCACTTCAATATCCACAATTACCCCAGGGTTACTCCTAAAAGATGCAGCTTATGGTGCTGCTGCCTATGTGTATTATGAACTGTCAAACTATCTAAGCTTCAAAGATTGGTAAGTTAATGCTGGTCTTTTGTCTTCTGTGCTACAGAACTTTTTGATTTATTCTGATATGAATTTACCTACTGTCAGATTATTGCAATATATGTCCTAAAAATCGTTGGTAAGGAACCAGGTCAAAATTTGGATAACTGATGTCTTAGTTTGGTCGCTGCCAGTTTAAGAGGGTTCTTCCTCAAGCTTGCGGGATAAGATATTGAGATAGGACAAGAACCTACCGGAACCTCCCTAAACAGTGCCTTGGGAGTAGAACTTATCCCAAGCATTCTTCCTACCTCACTTCTTTTTATGAAGAAATTGCTTGTTATCCTCTTGCCTTTATTAGATACCAAGACTGACATATGTACTAGCTAATACTGTATAAGTTTTGCCATTCTGAGTACACATCGTAGTTCCTTTTGCAGCTGAATATGGTTTATTGGGGAAGACTGTCTGTAATGATACATCTCTATGGTGGCTGATCTTGGGTCCCTACTTTCGGCAACATCTGCCTGCTCTATCTCCCTATCGCATGGTCCTCCACCTAGAGTAGTATTAGTTTTTCTCTAACAAACATGCTTTAAGTCATTATGGAGTGTTTATCTAAAGATAATGTTTTTTTTTAATTCACATTATGCAAAACAACCAGCTTCAGAGATTTCTGATGGCATATGGTTTACATAAGGGAGTAATCTTATGGAGGGATATGCACTTTTTTGCTCCTGAATTTATCGTGCTTGGAATTTTGTTGTCCTTGGACCTTTACTGAAAAGTTTTGCTAATTTAAAGAAGTGTATCCTATGCAATTGATCATATCAGGAGTAGTACTAGTTTGCAACTTTGCTGTCTGTGTGATTGATGATAGCTTTTTTCTTTATATATATATATACCTACGTATCAAACCGCCATTCAAATATGTGGATATATATTTTTATTAGACGGTAACATTGATCTGTCGTGACTTTGGTTTCAGGTTCAATGGGGCTTTGTCTCTAGAACTCACAAACAATCATGCAAATATGCGCATTATCCGTCGGAAAGTTGCGCTGGTACTCGGACAGTGGGTTTCAGAGGTATATCATTATTTTACAACTCTATTACAACACTCTTTACTCCTATTGGTTTTTTTCAGGGCTATGTCTGTTTTTGGCCTACCTGTATGTATCTATATGTATTTTATATTATATAAGTATAATTTTTATATATTATATTTTAATCTACATAAAATTCATGTAGAATATATTAAAATAAATCGATTTTGAAGAGAAATGAGAGAAATTGTGATGGAACTCCTCAACACACTTATGCAGTCAAATAACACACGCCAAAAGGATAGGTTCCATTGATGATTTGGGAAAACAATGAAACAGTACAGAGGGGGATAGTTCAGGAATTGTCCTGCCAAAAGGGGAAAATCAGGACAATGCTTGCCAATTACACAAACGTGGCCAAGAGTATGCCAAAATAATGCCAACCTTTCTCAGCCCCCTACCCCTTATATAGCTATTACGTCACCTCATTATACTACCGACAAAATAACAGAAACTTGCCCACAAACCATACACACTAGCACACCTGACGCAGCCCGCCTAACAATATTCTATCACTCTCTAAGTAGTGGTCCCCTTCTTCTTTCTACGGGAATAGGTGTACCGAAAGTGCCCTTTGTCTTTACTGGTGGTTCCATCATCCCTCCCCCGAAGAAGAACCACCTTGTCCTCAAGGTGGAAGTCGGGGAACTGCTGTTGGATTGTGGAGTAAATTTCCCAAGTGTCTCCGAACTCCGGGCAGTTTTTCCAGTGCACCAGAATGTCCAGTTGGTCATCGGCCTTGCTGCCACACTTGAATTATATCACTTGGAGCAAGCAGGAGCTCCAGTTCATCGGTTAGATCAGGGGGAAAAGTTGCTTGGACAGGAGCTTCACCTACAAATCTCTTGAGTTGAGAAACAAGGACTGTATGGTGGATGCGGGCTTCCGGAGGCAGTTTCAGCCGATATGCAACCAAACCCACCTTGGCTTCATTTTCAAATGGCCCAAAGTAACGTGGGCTAAGTTAGGCATTTCTAGTACCACTTAGTGAGTTCAATCTGTATGGCCGGAGTTTGAGATAGACCCACTCACCTACTTCAAATGTGGTCTTCTTGCGGTGTTTATCAGCATAATATTAAATCCGTCCTTGGGCCTTAAGCAGCTGTGCTTTGAGTTCATCTAAGACTGCATAACACTCCCCTAGCTGAGTGTCCACCTCCTGTAATGGTGAGGAAAGTTGAGAATACCGGAGCAGGGTGGGTGGATCGTGGCCATAAAGCGCCTTGAACGAAGATGTGCCCGTGCTTCTGTTGAAGGTGGAGTTGAACCAAAACTCCGCCCAGGGAAGCCAACGAACCCACTGTTTTGACTTGGAAAAGGAGAAGCTGCAAAGGTAGTCTTCAACACAGCGATTCACAACCTCTGTTTGCCCTTCTGTTTGCGGGTGGTATGCAGAACTGAAACTGAGAGTTGTGCCTGATTGTTCAAACAAATCTTGCCAGAAGTTGCTGGTGAAGATGGGATCTCGGTCTGAAACAATTGAATGAGGGAAGCCATGGAGACGCACTATTTCCTTAATGAAAACTGCAGTAACATCTTTGGCTGTAAACGGGTGTGTTAGTGCAGAAAATGGGCATACTTCGTGAGTCTGTCCACCACAACCACGATAGTGTCCACTCCTTTAACCTTCGGTAGACCAGTTATGAAGTGCATAGAAATGTCCTCCCATACTTGGTCCGGTATCGGTAAGGGTTGCAACCCAGCCGGTGTCAATGAGCTGTATTTAATGTTGGCAAACTGCACAGGCGGCTACATGCTCCCTGATTTGCTTCTGCATACCTTCCCAGTAAAAAGAGGAGCTTATTCTCTTGTATGTGCACAGAAATCCCAAGTGGCCTCCAGCGGAGAGTTGTGGAACTCTTGCAGTAGGCCAGGTATAAGAGAGGAATTCTTGGGAAGAGCTAGGCACCCTCTGAAGTACAACCTCCCATTCACCAAATTAAAATCTTGATGATTGTTGGGGTTAACTGCCAGCTCCTGTCTGATCGTCTTCGGACGGTTATCTGCATCCATTTCCTCTTCAAGTTGTTTCCACCCGTCAAATTCCAATACCGAGAAGGCCCAAATTTCAGGAGTGTTGTGCTCAACTCGAGATAGAGCATCAGCAGCCTTGTTTTCTTTTCCCGGTTTGTAGTGAATTTCAAAATCAAACCCCATTAAT
This sequence comes from Limonium bicolor, assembly GCA_023374045.1. NCBI lineage: Eukaryota > Viridiplantae > Streptophyta > Magnoliopsida > Caryophyllales > Plumbaginaceae > Limonium > Limonium bicolor. The sequence continues at coordinate 51,041,258 of CM041777.1, forward strand.
TTGAGTGCTCATTTGTGCTGCCCTTCCGTTAACAACTGCTGCTCCCAAAGATGTTCAAACAACGCTGGTGAGTTCGGATGATAAAATGCCTCCCCAACAGATAATGCCGCCACTTGTTAATGGCGATCGCCACTGCCACTGCCCTCTTGCATCAATACTGCACCCATTCCTTTGCCGGAGGCGTCGGTTTTCACGGTAAAGGTCTTGCTGAAATCGGGCATTGCAAGGATGGGAATTGCAGTCGGTTTGCGTTTCAGCTCCTCGAAAGCTCCTTGGGCTTCCTCATTCCATGTGAATCCATCTTTTTTCAACAGATTCGTGAGAGGGGATGCTATAATACCATAACCTTGGACGAATCTACGGTAGTAACCCGTTAAGCCAAGGAAATCCCGTAGTTCTCTGATTGTTTTCGGTGGCGGCCAATCAACCATGCTGCGAATCTTGGTCGGGTCAGCTTCCACCCCCTTTGCCAAAATCAGATGACCAAGGTACTCAAGTTACGACTCCCAAATTGGCATTTCGTCAGATTAGCAACTAAACTGTTCTGCTGTAATAATTGAAGCATCTCCAAATGTCTATAATGATCCTCCATATTTCTGCTGTAAACTAAAATATCGTCAAAGAATACCAAAACGAACTTACAAAGAAGGGGCTTGAATACTTCATTCATAATAGCTTGTTAATAGCTTGAAATGTTGCTGGAGCGTTGCGTAGGCCGAAGGGCATTACAAGGAATTCATAGTGCCCTTCGTGTGAGAAAGGCTGTCTTAGGCACGTCTTCTTCACAGACACAAATCTGATGGTAATTGGACTTACGATCCTGTTTGGAGAATACCGTTGCTCCGTGCAGCTCATCGGTGACTGGAATCGAGAATTTGTCTAGAATCGTTGCCTCATTCAGAGCTCTGTAATCGACGCAGAACCTCCATTCACCGTTTTTCTTCTTTACACAACACCGAGCTCGAGTACGGGCTGAACTGGGTCTACTAAGTCCTGCCGTTAAGAGCTTGCGCACAATGTGCTCGATATCGATATGAGCGCAAGTTTGGAGGATTCGCTTAAGCTTTGACCGGTAAAGCGTAATTGTTGAAGCGTGCTGGAGGGAAAGAGGATGTTTCTGAAAACACTTGCTGATAGAATGACAACTGCCAATTAGTTGTTTAATCTCAAACAACGTCCTCTATAGTGGTTTCTGCTTGCAGTTTCATACAGATAAGGAGCCCGCCTCCTTCCTCTGAAATTGTGTGATTCATGGTTCTAGAGGATACAACGGCTTGACTCAGGGTGGGATCTCTCTATAGCGATACTCATCTATCTCCCTGTTTGAATGTGATTAGCTGCCTCTCCAGTTGGTTCTGGTGTCCCCCAACGATTCCAACCATTCCATGCCCAACATTGCATCCACCCTGTGCAGATTGAAGGCAAGAAATTTTTGATGGAACTCCCCTTCCTGGATTGTAAAAGCAATGTCATGACATATGCCATTGCCTTTGATGCAAACTCCATCACTGACCAGCACACCAATGGAAGTTGTGTTGTCCGCCTTCAGACCTAGCCTTTCCACAGCTTGCAGTGCCACAAAATTATGTGTGGCTACGCTATCCACTAACAACAGCACATTACTGCCATTAATCTTCCCTATTAGCTTCATGGAGTGATTCACGAGGATACCCAAAAGCGACAGTTGCGATAGATTGGTGTGAAGTGTTTCTTCACCGTCGGCCGGTTTCGGGTCCCCTTCCCCTGGGTTGGGTTCGGATCCCCTTCCCCTGGGTTGGGTTCGGATCCCCTTCCCCTGGGTTGGGTTCGGATCCGGCCTCCCGTTTGACACCACAGCTGCAACAGAGGCCCAAACTCCTACATTGTTCCTTTTGAGAGCATTGGCCCGCTGCATTAGAAGAACCAGACGATGACGTGGAACCCACGGAGGCAGCAGGCGCTCCACGTGGACCTCCCTGCCTTGGACCCGTTGAATTCGTTGACCATAGCCAGAGTATATCGTCTTCTCTGGGGCTGTATTTCGCGAACTACTGGCGGTGAGCAGTAGTGGTTTTGCTGGTGACCACGATGGCCCCTTTTCCACCTTACTTCAAAATTCTCTCCACCACAACATTCTTTTCTTCAACTTCCTGACCTATCTTCATCAGGTTGGGTAACGAGCTGGGTTTGAACAACATCACCTCCGCCCTCAGCTCCGGTTTCATACCTGCTCTAAAAATACTTTTGAGCATCTCATATGATAATCTCAGCTTGGTTGATAACTTCTTGAACTGTTGGCGAAATTCCAGCAATGAGCCCTCCTGTTGCAATGCCATCAATTTATCTATCTGGCTTCTTGCCGAAATGGGCTCCGCTATCCACTAACAGCTACGCATTACTGCCATTAATCTTCTCTATCAGCTTCATGGAGCGCTTCGCGAGGATACCCAAAAGCAACAGTTGCGATAGATTGGCGTGAAGTGTTTCTTCGTCGTCGGCCGGGTTCGGGTCCCCTTCCTCTGGGCCGGGTTCGGATCCGGCCTCCTGTTCCTGTTCTTCTAGGGTTAGTAATCTAAACTCCAGGTTTTTACATTTGTGGCCCGGAAACCATTTGACACCACAATTGTAACAGAGGCCCAAACTCCTACGTTGTTCCTCTTGAGAACGTTCAGCATTGGCCCGCTGCGTTAGAAGACCCAGACGATGACATTGAACCCACAGAGGCAGCAGGCGCTCCACGTGGACCTCCTTGCCTTGGACCCGTTGAATTCGTTGATCCGTCTCTCCGGCTAGAGTATATCGTCTTCTCCGGGGCTGTATTTCGTGAACTACCGGCGGTGAGCAGCAGTGGTTTTGCTGGTGACCATGACGGCTACTTTACTTCAAAATTCTCTCCACCACAACAGTCTTTTCCTCAACTTCCTGAGCTATCTTCATCTGGTCTGGTAATGAGCTGGGTTTGAACAATATCACCTCCGCCCTCAGCTCTAGTTTCATACTTGCTCTAAAAATACTTTTGAGCATCTCATCTGATAATCTCAGCTTGGTGATAACTTCTCGAATTGTTGGTGAAATTCCAGCAATGAGCCCTCCTGTCGCAACGCCATCAATTGATCCATCTGGCTTCCTGCCAAAATCGGGCTGAAACGAAGGATAAAGGCATCTCATAATTCTTCCTAGTCCATCGTTCCACCTTGGTCTTCCATCCACGAGAACCAGTGCAAAGTTTCTCCCTCAAGGCAAACCATGGCAGCTCTCACCCGTGTATCATCCCTAACTCCACACACCGAGGAGTATCTCTTAGCTCTGCACAGCCAGCCGCGAGGATCGGTCCCCTTGAATGTTGGCATTTCAATCTTTCGTATGCGCGGCCCTCTGTCATTGCCGCCGCCCCTTAACCTCCATGGGCCACCGCCAGTGAGTGAGGACTAGCTTTCGTGCTAAAATTCCCTTCTTTCCATCAGTCTCACCACTGCCTACATATCGCTCTTCAACCCTTTGATGGCGCACAGGTTAGCCATGGCAATTTTCATTTCTCCTACTCCTTTCAACGCCAGTTGCTCTTTTTCCAGTTTCTCCATTCTCTCAGTCCGGGTGGTTACCATCCAGAACCGTAGGGCTCTGATACCAGAATGATGGAACTCCTCGACACACTAACGCATTCAAATAACACACGCCAAAAGGATAGGTTCCATTGATGATTTAGGAAAACAATGAAACAGTACAGAGGGGGATAGTTCAGGAATTGTCCTGCCAAAAGGGGAAATCAGGACAATGCCTGCCAGTTCCACAAACGTGGCCAATAGTATGCCAAAATAATGCCTACCTTTCTCAGCCCCCTACCCCTTCCTTAAATAGCTATTACATCACCTCATTATACTATCGACATAATAACAGAAACTTGCCCATAAACCATATGCACTAGCACACCTGACACAACCAGCCTAACAATATTCTATCACTCACCAAGTAGTGGTCCCCTTCTTTCTACGGGAATAGGTGTACTGAAAGTGCCCTTTGTCTTTACTGGTGGTTCCATCAAATTGTGTGTTGTATTAGTGAGAGAGGTGATACATATTTATACAAGGGGTAGAATACTCTAGAGGGAAGATAAAGGACGAGACAGTTGGGCTTCCCGACTGTTGGAATACCCCACTACCTAGGAAACTAAATAATTAATCTGCCTAATAAATAACTAATTACAGGGGAATACAACTAGAAGATTAATAGACTGAATACAATTAATATACATATTAATAACGACTGATCAATACTCCTCAAAGCTGAATGGTGTATGTCATCCATTCCAAGCTTGGAAATCAATTGATGAAACTGAGAGTTGAGAAGACCTTTTGTTAGCACATATGCAATCTGTTACTCTGAAGAGATATAACTCAAGTCAACAATTCCTGGTTCAAGTTTTTCTCTGATGAAATGTCAATCTATCTCATTATGCTAGGTCTTTTCACGCTGAACTGGATTTCTAGCTATCTTGATAGCGGACTAATTGTTGCACTTCATCTTCATGGCTCCCTTCCCCTTCCTTTTAGATCATTTAGAATGTTCTGGCACCATAGTAGTTCACATAGACCATGTGCAAAAGAACGAAACTCAGATTCAGCTGATGATCTAGCAACAATACTCTGCTTCTTATTTCGCTATATTATTGGATTTCCTGCCAATAAAACAATATCCTGAGGTATCTTCATCTACCACTGATTTTGCGTAGTCAACATCTGTGAAGGTTTCTGATACGTTTCTTTATCTGCAACCGGATCATCAAGGGCTGCTCCAAGCTTATGGTTAGGGTCAATGGGTGTGTGAGCTGGTTTACAACCACTCTTTCCTGTTTCCCGGAATAAATCATGATATATTTCTGCTTCTAGATGAATACGCCTTTGGAAGATCGTGCCACTTCTATATCAAAGAAATATTTCAGCTTGACCAAGCTTTTGATTTCATACTTTGTTTCCAATCTTTTGTTCAGCTGCTCTCTCTCATTCATATTATTGCCTATAACAATGATATCATCCACATATACCAAAAGTATAGTTACTCCCCCTCATAATGAATGCTTTATAAATAGGATATGGTCACCTTGGCGTTGCTTGTCACCTGCATTCGTCATCACGTTAGCTAATCTGCCAAACCATTCTCGCGGAGATTGTTTAAGGCCATAAAGAGCATCTTTTAGTCTACACACTTGCAGAAGGTGGATCAAAGCTTGGTGGAGTCTTCGTATAGATTTCTTTTTCATGGTGTCTATGGAGAAAGACATTCTTCACATTAAACTGTGATAGACTTCAATCCAAATGAGCCGTGAGAGACAATAGAATACGAGCTGTGTTCATTTTGGCAATCGTGCTAAAGTCTCCACATAGTCAATCCCGTAGGCTTGTGTTAAACTTTTAGCCACTAGACGAGCCTTATACCTTTCTAGGATGCCATCAGATCTATACTTTAAAGTAAACACCCATTTGCAGTCTACTACATTCTTTCCTCCAAGTCTATCCACAATATCCCAAGTGTGGTTCTTCTCTAGAGTGCCCATCTCTTCTTTCATGGCTTCCCTTCACTCCTTATGTTGAAATGCTTCAGTTACGGTTTTGGGTGTAGGAATCTCTTGAATTTTGTGAGGAAAAGCTTGTGTGTAGGGGAAAGTTTGTGTGTGAGGTGAATTTGGCTAATGAGTACACGGGTTTATTGGTACACTCTAGGGTACCTTTTTTAAGGGCAATAGGAAGGTGAAGAATCTGTTGCTGTTTTTTCCGCCATATCTGGTGCTGCATCAACGGGACCTTCTTGCAGGTTGGAATTTTGGTCATGTGTCTGGTCAGGAACGGGTTCCTGCTGTAGGTTAAAAAAACTAGGAATGACGTGGTAGATTTTTGTGTTTGTTCAACTATGTTGTGAGACGGTGTGGTAGAGGTTTATGGTTGCTCAATGGTGGTGTTAGGGTTGTTGGTCAAGTAAGTGGTATAGGACATTCTTGAGGTGGCAATCTTAAAGGTTGAAGTGACTCAAAGGTGGAAGATGATTACTCATCTCCTATAGTAGTAGGATTGCAAAAAAGGGTTTAGGCTCATCAAAAGTGGCATCAGAGGTGACATAGGTTCTTTTTGTGGTGGGATGGTAGCATTTGTATTCCTTTTGAGTATAGTGCATATGAACAAAGGCAGTGCAACCAAATACTTTGGGTTCAAGTCTTGAAGACAGATGAAAGCCTAGAGACTTTTATAGTGAATGACACGAGAAGGTTATCTGTTAATTGGGAAAATGGCTGTTAGAACAACTTTTCCTCAATAGTATTTAGGTGCATTGGCTTGGAATAGGAGAGCACGGGCAACTTTACGAATGTGACAATTTTTCCTTTCAGCCACTCCTGTTGTGGGTTGTAGACATAGATGATTCGTGAGTTTGGAACAAATGTGTCAATGATTGGTTGAAATAGTCCTTGGCATTATCAGTTCGGAACTTTTAAATTTTTGTATTGAATTGATTGTGAATCATGGAGCCAAAGGTTGGAATGATACTGCTGACTTTAGATTTGTGTTTTAGGAGGTAGACCCATGTGGTTGTAGTACAGTCATCAATGAAGAAAATGTGCCATTTTGCACCAAAGGAGCAGGTCCCCAAATGTTACTGTGAATGAGTGGAAAAGGGGATGCACATCTTGTATTAGTGAAAGGAAAGGAAACCCTAGTGTGTTTAGCTTTCGTACACACCTAACAGATAAAATCAGCAACATTTTTCCCTTGGAACAACTCTGGATACATATACAAGAATGGTGGGTGGCATAATCTTTGATGAAACAACCAGAAGGTTTTGTTTGTGGTGGTGGTGGATAAAACTTGAGACCTATTTTCCTCTACCACCTCCAGAAAGTACAACCCGTTTCTTTCCTTAGCATGACCAATCTTCCTCCCTGAATGTAGGCCCTGCAGTACACCCAAAAGGAAAGAAAATAGCATACCAATTAAGATCCTTGCTTAGCTTTGAAATGGACATTAGGTTAACAAATAAGGTAGGAGCATGTAAAATTGATTTTAGTTCCAAGTTCTTTGAGAGGTAAACAGTCTATTGTCCGGCAGCAGGTGCAAGGCAACCATTGGCTGTAGTACTCTGTTTTGTGGAGGAATCATCGCTATAGAAATGTTTTTTTTGGAAAAGGTCATATGATCAGTGGCTCCTGAATAATGTATTCAGTTACTAGTTGGGGTTTATCCGAAGCATTACAGCATAAGAAGACCGAGTGATCACCTGAATTTCTCAAGGGCTCCTGAATAATGTATTCAGTTACCATTTGGTAGTTTCTCAAGGGTCTTCATGATGGCCTTGAATTTCTCAAGATTGCAGCACTTAACTCAGCTATTGTTTATGTAGATTCCTTCAAAGATTCAGCCGCTAGGATAGCTTGAGGACGAGTGGACTGCTGTTTCTCGTCCTTGTCCCATATAGTTTCCAGCATCTATCCTGATTATGGCCAGATTTCTTGCAATATGAACACCAACGATTATCCTTGGACCCCTTGTTAGGGGTGGCAATACCCATCGGGTACCCGATGCACCCGTCCACCCGACCCATATAAATGGGTGAAAACTCGAAATAAACGGGTGACCTGACCCATCACCCGATTCTCACCCGACCCATCACCCGTTTAGAGTTTTATCCAAATATTTTTCAAAAATTATGATAATACCCTTTGAATTTTACTTAAAATTATAGTCACTCACAAAATTTTTATATAAATTTACAATCAACCTCTAATATTTTCTAACAATTACAAAATCATACAACAAAAATCTCACCCGTTTATCACCCGCCTCACCCGTTTCACCCGCGGGTTCGGGTCGGGTTCGGGTTCGGGTTCAAGTGAACCTTAACGGGTGACGGGTCGGGTTCGGGTGGAGCGGGTGAAAACGGGTGACGAGTGCGGGTGAAGGTCTCTTCAGGCGTGCTACTTTTCTAGCCAAGCATCTTGACTCTAACTAAAGCATAGATTCTACCTTTTCCCAAAAACTCCTTAAATTTTGTGGCATCATCTGGCCATTTCATCACCAATGGTTGACATTGGTCAAGCTCCTGCCATAAATTCTGCAAGGTTGGAGCATACTCTTGAATGGATTGAGGTCCTTGTTTGAAGTTGACTGCTCTTACAGTTAGCTCATAGATGGTTATCTCATTCACCTTCTTAGAGTAAAATCTTTGAAGGAAATCCCACACCTCTTTGGTTGTCTCAAGGAACTTACGGTAGATACTTATCTTTGAATCCATAGCATCACAAAGCCTAGAAGCAATCATAGAATGTGTTTCCTCCCATGCTGACCTTTGCGGGAGGAGAATCAGTTAATTGACCCAATTTCGCTTTGCCTTTGAGGTATTTCTTGATAACTCGAGTCCACAAGAGGTAGTTATGTCCAGTAAGCTTGTGACAAGCCTGAACATTTCAAAACTATCCTTTAGGAAGATTTGTGGGAGCGGTGGAAGTAACACTGAAATCAACTGACATAGTTGTAAGGCTGTTGAAGGCAAAGGAAAAGCGATGAAGGCTGTCATTCAGCAATGAAGGCTGAAAAGTTGAAGGAAACAGCGATGAAATCTGTTAAAAATAAAAAAAATACTGAGTTAGAGGGCATGAGAAAGCAGCAATGAAGGCTGCTGATGTCGAGTGGAACCGAACACAGATGAAGGCTGGTGGCTGAAAGGAACACTGGTTTTTAGGGTATCATTAGCTCTGACACCTTGAAGAGAAATGAGAGAAATTTTGTGTTGTATTGTTGAGAGAAGTGATACATATTTTTACAAGAGGTAGAATAATCTAAAGGGAAGATAAAGACGAGCCAGTTGGGTTTCTAGACTGTTGGAATATCCCATTACCTAGGAAATTGAATAATTAATCTGCCTAATAAATAAATAATTACAGGGGAGTACAACTGGACAGAGTAATAGACTGAATACAATTAATGTACATATTAATAACGACTGATCAACACATTTTTTTTGTTGTAGTATTAATTATTTCAATATATATATGTATATATTAAGAAAACCTGCCTTGGTTTTATCATGTTTGCGAAGCACATACTCAGAAGCTTGACTTGTTTGGATATTAATACAAATAAGATTTGGAAATTTAATTGGAGGTAGTGTCTAATTGTGTAGAAGGGCATCTTACTCTTTTAGTCCTACCTAGATCTCCAAGCATCAAACATTATTTTATTGTAATTCACATTTTAAGCTTGGGTAGAGAGTATTCCCTTGTAGCAATGGTTTTTCCCTTGAGTTTGCTATCACCCTCTTCTTTCCCCCTACTCTCAGATTGTACCAACATATTTTTGTACTTGTTTCATGTAACAAATTTCTTCAGAATCATACTTTTCACACCTGGTTGGCTAGGACTAGTTTATTGACTGCTAGTGGGGGCAGCCTGGCTTCTTCTTGAATTTATTTGTCAAATACGCTAAGAAATTTCTCATGGACTTGGCAGATAAAAGATGACACCAGAAGAGCAGTGTACTGTGCTGCTATCAGATTGATGCAGGATGGAGATCTTGCTGTGAAGGTTCAGAGCTTATGTTTGTCTACGGACACCATGGCTTCTTGTTGCTTGCTTAGTTGGTCCATTGTGTAGATCTTTTGGTCATACATTTTTTTTCTCCAATGACTTATTTTTTTGCAGCTGGCAGCCTGCCGCACAATGTGCTTGCTTTTAGAAGACTCAAACTTTTCAGAGAAAGATTTCAAGGATCTTCTTCCATTATGCTGGGACTCATGTTTCAACTTGGTCGAGGAAGTCCAGGAGTTTGATTCAAAGGTATATTAATTTCTGCTTGTTTGTCTATGTTTCTGGTTTAAGGTGAGGGTCAATATTAGTTGAGCCTCTATTTTTAGAATTTACTGTTTGATCTTGAAGCTTTGGATGAAATCTCATTCCGGTGTTTAGCTCTGTGGGTGTGGGTGTTTGTGCTACTTTGATCCCTAATTTTGACATCTTCTGGGTTCATGAAACAAAACTATTTAAATTTTGATATATGATGTGATCGCGATTTGCTTTGCTTTGTTTTGTTATTGTTATTCCTTATAAAGTTGCTCTGATTGAAATTGGTAGAATCCATATCTGAACTTGTTTGCAATGAGGTTTGGTTGGCATGACTTAAGTTGGTTACCATCAAGGACTTCCGTCTTTCTACTAGGACCCACTTGTGTAAATGCTTGATACATTATATTCGTTTGGTTGCTTGGATTATTATTGATAGTCGTTGTTGAGCTTTAATGGACCCACTTTTGTGTTGACAACTCTGAATTATTTGTAGTGTTGCATAACGAGTACAACTGAAACTATGTTATTAAAGTGACCTTGTATTTTATCAAGCTATGACATTAGTTTTGTCATGTTATGTATATTCCTTGATGAGACTTTATAAGTTTGATTAAAATGCATGTTCTCTTTCGGCCTTTTATGGTTGGGAACTCTTCAAGACTTTTCCCTCAAAGTTTAACCTTTGCTCATGTTTTTCGCTGTTGTTTTTTTCCTGTCAATTATCAGGTCCAGGTATTGTATCTGATATCTGTCCTGATTGGACAAGTTGGTGATGTCATTTTGTACGCAGAAAAGTTGGTACAGTTCTTTCAGAAGGTTAGATTTCAGAACAACATGACATTTACTTATACGCTGCACCACAATTTAAATGGGAAGCCCTCTGTCTGTTGAGAACCTAAAACATTTGAGGATAGAGGTTCCAATTGCTGTTTGTGCCAAAATACGTAGCTTCTTCAAAGCTTTTGCTGTATCTGGTCTCATGAATATATTTGCTTATGCGCTACATTATTCTCTTTTACAAGGTATGGGAGGAGTCTAATGGGGAAAGTCTCCTTCAAATTCAGCTTCTTATTGCATTGAGGAATTTTGTCATCGCTCTTGATTACCAGTCACCTATTTCGTACGGTGTTCTTTTACCCATTTTAGAAAAAGGAATCGATGTGAATGGACCAGATGAGCTTAATCTTCTGGAGGACAGCATGCTGGTCGGCCGATTTACATACTCTCAACCGCTCTTCCCCCAAAACTCCCTCAATTGATGTCTTTTATTTTTATAAATTATTCAAGATTATTTTTATTCTGTGATGTTGCAGTTATGGGAAGCAACTCTTTCACATGCACAATCATTGCTTCCTCAACTGTTGGACTTGTTTCCATATCTGATACACATCATAGAGAGAAGTTTTGATCACTTGAAGGTTAAACCGTCTTCAACTCTCGAGCTCTTTTGTGGTTGTAGATTGAATGCTATTGGCTCGTATTGAATGGTAGTAGTCATTCTGTGTATAATTTTGGACAAAACACATGGACAATCTAGAAAATCCACATAGTAGGTTAATTCTTTGAACCTTTGTTTCTTTCTGAAGTTCTGTATCTGAATTAAGCGGCCATCGGAATATAGCACTGTGGAGGTGATGATTATTTGCGTGAGGGTTCAGATAAACCTTATGTGAATGTAAGCCGTTGTACATTTTCTTGCGCAGGTTGCTGTGGAAATTACTGAGGACTACATGGTTCTTGGTGGAGCAGAGTTTCTGAGCAGGCAGGCCAGTAATGTTGCCACCCTTCTTGACATGATTGTAGGGAACGTAAATGATAAAGGGCTCCTTTCTGTTCTCCCACTTATTGAGATTCTTGTGCAGGTATGTGATTTTCTATGCTTGTTTTGAATGTGTCTATACATACTGAGTAATGTACAGTTTCTAAATGTGGTGTATGGAGAGTGTTTTTATAACCTTTTTGCTTCCGTGTTCTCAATTATTGTTTCTGCTGTTTTGGTGTGTTCTTGATTGATGTGATGGTGATCATGAAAAGTGGATGAATTACATTCGTTCTTTTTTCGAAAAACCTTGTTCACTTAAATGAAGCTTATGACTTTTTTTCAGTGAATCTAATGACTTATTGCTAGTGTCAGAACTTTATGCTCTGTTTGTTTGATGATTTATTTAGCTTTTTGTTATGCTGTGTCAGATTTTTAGTGTAATTGTTTAACTATTTATCCCATTATGTTCATAACAATCTATAATAAAGCAAATGAACAATAACAAAGAAAACTAGTCAAATAGGGGTAACTCGGTGATTTTAAAAACTTTCCTAATTCTTATGTTAAATTCTATTACAACTTTATTGATTTTGTGATGGAGGAAGTATAAATTATCTGGTTGTGCTTTTTTGCAGTGCTATCCAACAGATATACCCCCCTTGATAAGCAGTACTCTCCAGGTATTCCATCTTCTTGCCATCATGAATGATCTTATCGAAATTTAAACCTCTAACCGTTCTCTTTCATGGTTTTGCTGCCAGAAATTAGTTGTCATCTGCTTGTGTGGTGGGGATGACCGAGATCCTTCTAAAACAGCAGTTAAAGCGTCTTCTTCTGCAATTTTAGCAAGGATATTGGTGACAAATAACAATTACCTGGCCCATCTAACATCTGATCCTTCACTACGGCAACTGCTTCAAAATTCTGGATTCCCTGCTGAAGAAAACGTACTTCTTTGCCTTGTTGATGTCTGGCTTGACAAGGTCTGATAAATTTGATGCAGAAATTATTGTTTCTTACTCCTGGTATTTCCATTACAATTTTGTTACAAATCAAGAATTTGCTGATCCCGGAAAAATATTGGGATGCTTCAATGTTATTTTCTCTACCTCTTATACTTTTTGGTCCATTTCAGGTGGATAATGTCACATCTACACAACGAAAAGCCATTAGCTTGGCTCTTTCAGTTATTCTGACTCTTAGACTGCCGCAAGTTATTGACAAACTTGATCAAATCTTAAGGTATACATGATGGCTTGCTACAAAAGATTAAAATTCAGATTTCTAATTGTTTGGACTTTTGTTTATTTGTTCAGCGTTTGTACAAGCGTTATACTTGGTGGAAACAATGATTTATCCGAAGGAGAATCAAGGTACATGTTATGAGGAATTGGTTTATCCTACATTTAGGAATGTTAAAGGTATAGTACTTGTCTTTTGGATACAATGAGGACATGTATTTGAAATATGCAGTGGTGATAGGACTCAAACTGAAGATGCCCTCCCTAGTATAGAGTACAAGAAAAGACAGGCAAGCAAATTACTAAGCGGTTGTTGGCAAGTTTCCGATGTAGGGGCTATTATTATAACTCTATTATGTATATAATATTCGCTGCAGATTAAGATTGCAGATCCTATAAACCAGATGTCACTTGAAACCGTGGTAAAAGACAACCTTCAAACATGTGCAGCCCTTCATGGGGAATCTTTTAATGCTGCCATAGGTAGGATGCATCCTTCAGCGTTTGCACAGACAAAACAGGCACTCAAGATGTCATGATCAATGGAATGCGCGCATACAGTCTTTCCTACTTTTGAGGAGTTCTGCTTTATCTCTGGCTCGGCTACAAAGATGCAGGTAGATTATACATGATTCGGTTATCCTCAATCTGTAGATAGATGCTGGCTTAAATGAATGCGTGTGAATCTTCTGTCCTGGTTATGCATGGTCTACTTCGGCCTTGTTTGGGATTCTCTGTTGACATTCTGTTTTCCGTGTTTCTGAGAGGAAATGCTGTCCGCGTCGTTGTATTGTATCCGTGTTGACACTTGGGCCATGACAATTTGATACACTGTTTATGATTGTTTTTCCGTGTTTGTGCACTAAGTGTCCGCATCTTTGTTTTGAACTGGTTATGCATTCTTATGTAGGTAAGCGGCTTCTAAAGCATTTAAGCATTGGGTCGGGTGATGAGTTTCTTGCATAGGTACAATGAGTCACGTGGTGAGTTTCTTTGATAATAGCATTCAGTTACACAATTTTTTTAGATAGCTGTAGTAAACGCCAATCATTTTGTCTAAGGGGGTTATACTGTAAATATAATCGTGCAATTTTGTCAATATATCCCATTAAAGGGATAGATGTTGAGTGTTTAGCAAGGTTTTGTTTCTTTTCATAGGGGTATACTGACCAGCTAAAAGTATATTATACTCGCACGGACTAGCCTCTCTTTGGAAATGTACCCTCCTTTTCTTCTTCCAGCTATAAACTATTTTCATATTAATTTTTTTTTTTTATCTTCGTGCTACATTTATGTTGCTGTTTTCTCGTAGAAGGACATAACAATATTGTAACGCTATTATGCTAGAATATCTACTGGGAAAGTAACGGCAACTTGCTTGCGCACGATTTAGGCTCGATCTGTGAGGTATTTTTTTTCCTTAGCTGCTGGTTTTGACAAACATTTCCTCACATGTGTAACTTTGAAGTTTAAGTTTCCCCTTGCATTATCAACCAATATAGGTACCATTCTACATATGATCAATATCTTTCGACATTAGTAGTAAATAAAAACATTTCATAAGACGTTTAGTCGAACACCCACCAAATACTCTCGTGTTACATTGCATGCTTAACGGCAATATAATTGCCAACTAAGCAAAGGGTGGCTGAATCACTTGCCAAGTCATCCATTGCCAACTTGGATTTCCTTTAAATTGCCAAACTTTTAACGGTGTTGTGGTATCTATTTATTTATCAGCGGCTTGTTTTCTATATATGTAGTGTATTTTAAATTATCATTCAGGTAGTCAACTTCATATGTTAGATTGTTTTGTTAATTACAGGAGGATGGAAGATTACCCTACATTCATTAGGGCTGTCCAAAAAATTCTGAAACCGCGATATCCGACCGAAACTGAAATGAACCGTATCTGTTTTCAGGTTAACCGTACCGGTTAAACCAAACCGTGTAAATTGACCGGTTTTGGTTTCGGTAACGGTATTGAATTTTCCAAAACGGTTAATCGCATGGTTAACCGCGGTTAACCGATTACATAAGCAATGAAAAACTTCAAATAGTAATGTTCACCTTACATAATAATTAATGTTAGCTATTGAGAGAATGTACATATTTTTATATTTTAGTCACATATGTTTGATTTGTCACTCATAATTTAGGTGAATGATCAATGTTGTACTATAATATTAATGGTATGAGTCTCATCAATAAAAAACAATATGCCGCTACAAGGTTAATCGGTAAAATCGATTGAATTAAAGGTTAACCGGTCTAAACAGAATGGTAATGGAATTGAATTTTAGAAAAACCGTACTAAACGGTTAACCGAATGCGGTTAACCGATTTAAATGGAATGATAATGAAATTGAATTTCGAAAAACCGAAAACCCGGTTAACCGAATAAGACGGTTAACCTACCATGGGCAGCCCTCATTCATGTTAGATTGTTTTGTTAATTACTGGAGGCTTGAAAGTGATCGACCAACTGCAATCATCCGCCATTACTGAATCAACCAAACATTCAACACATAATTTTTCAAACGGAGCAGTAGAGAAAGAAATACATGCAAACAAATACTCCCTTCGTCCTGAATTAACCGTCTTATTTATTTTATTACATGTTTTTCTATTTCAATATTAAATATATAGAATTAAATAATTTTATAAAACTAGATTTTATAATATATAATTTATCATGTAAGGAATCATACCTAAAATTTTAAAATCATTTTCTTATAAAATTGAGTACCCTAAATCAATTATGTCGTCTTAACTCTAAATCCACAGTACGATCCTACGATTAGTAAAATCTAAAGAAACAAAAGTTCTCAAAATTTTGTAGAAAGTTTCATAATCCATAAAATATCATGACTTTGAAAGTTTCATATGTATATTTATTTGAGGCCATTGGGCGAATAAGGATTAAGATTGGGATATCACTTCTTGTTATTCTTCATCATGAAGGATTACAATATGTACCTAGGTGTTCAAAAAGTGTAACATTTGAAGGGTTATTTTTTTAGATAATTTGGGCTTATTGTCTTTTGATTAAGTAAAATAACAATAGGCGGACCGTTATAACGGGTCTCATTAAGACCTTCTCGAGTAAAACTCAATGGGAAAAAACTTTGAGAAGGAAAAAAAGTACCCATCATGTCCAAGTCCAATCCTAATTACCAGACTAGGGAAATTAACCAACAGCAAAAGACACAATGTTTTACAAAACGAGACTATCCACAACCCAACCACTCAAGATCCACTGTTACACATAGTCCTTTAGGGAAACAGATTCTATGAAAACACCACATGACCAAAGGGAGATCCTTCCATTGTATAGATTGAAAAATTCAAAGTTACAAAACTCTACAGTAGAAAATGAAAAAAAAAACTTAAAAGAACGAATACTGTTAACGATAATCAGGTTTTCATTCACCTCACAACTGGGTACAATGGTTTCTATTTATAGAGAGAAAGGGATAACCCAAAAGGGCAATATGGACATTAACTAAATATATATAATATATAACACTCCCCCTTGAATGTCCGATATTGATTGCCTCGTTAAAACCTTGCTTGGAAAAACCTAGTGGGATAAAAACCAAGACTAAGGAAAAAAAGTGCAATCATAAGTTCTCCCCCTGAACTAAACGTCACTTCAAGTCTCTGAATCTACATAGCCCAATCTTGCGGATTAACTTTTCAAAAGTTGAAGTTGGAAGTGACTTGGTGAATATATTTGCCAAATTCTCGCTTGAACGGATTTGTTGTATATCAATTTCTCCATTCTTCTGAAGCTCATGGGTGTAGAAAAACTTGGGTATAGTCTTCGTTCTCTCGTTTGATGTACCCGTCTCTCATCTGGGCTATACAGGCAGCATTGTCTTCATATAATGTTGTGGGAATTTTCTGATCAAAAGATAGGCCACACTTCTCTTTTACATGTTGGATCATGGACCTCAACCAAACACATTCTCGACTGGCTTCGTGTATTGCTAGAATTTCTGCATGATTAGAGGAGGTGGCGACACTCGTTTGCTTATAGACTTCCATGATATGGCCGTACCTCCATGAGTAAATACATAACCTGTTTTGACCTTGCATTGTGAGGATCAGATAGGTATCCAGCATCGGCAGAACCTACTGACCACTTAGGTGTCTTTGGAAAGAATAACCCCATATCCATTGTACCTCAAGATAACGGAGTACATGCTTAACCACCATTCCATGTCTTTTTGTAGAGCAGAGCTATATCTTGCTAATAGATTTACAGAGAATGCTTTCAGGTCGAGTATAACTCGCCAGTACGTCAATGCTCCATAGCACTTAGATATGGGACTTCAGGACCAAGTAAGTCTTTGTCACTTTCACGGGGTCTAAATGGGTCCTTGTTTACATCTAGGGACCTAACAACCATTGGGGAGCTCAACGGATGAGCACGATCCATATAAAATCTTTTTAACACCTTTGTAATATATTGAGTCGGTGTATGGAAGGAATACCACTTGGTGAATGCTCGAGTTGTAGTCCTAAGCAGAACTTTGTCTTACCAAGATCTTTCGTTTCAAATTCTGACTTTAAACATTCAACAGCTTGTTGAAGTTCTGCAGATGTTCCAATTATGTTGAGGTCATCAACATAGACTGCAATTATGACAATCCCAGATCCACTTTTCCTTATGAATATACAGGGACAAATCGAGTCATTCTTATAGCCTTTCTTAAGCAAGAAGTCGCTAGGGCGATTATACCACATACGGCCTGACTGCTTTAGTCCATAGAGGGATTTATTCAATTTAATAGAGAACTTTTCTCTAGAGCTTGATTTAAATGCTTCAGGCAATTTAAATCCCTCTGGTAGCCTCATATAAATGTCGCTATCAAGTGATCCATATAGATAGGCTGTAACCACATCCATTAAACGAAACTCAAGATTTTCTTGGGCTGCCAAACCAATCAAGTATCTAAAACTTGTGGCATCCATAACTGGGGAATAAGTTTCTTCATAGTCAATACCAGGTCTTTGACTAAAACCTTGTGCAACTAGACGAGCTTTGTATCTCACAATTTCATTTTGCTCGTTTCTTTTTCGCACAAACACCCATTTATAACCAACTGGTTTTATCTTACTGGGTGTGTGGACCACTGGTCCAAAAACCTCACGTTTTTGAAGTGAGTTTAATTCTGCTTCAATAGCATCTTTCCATTTTGGCCAATCATTTCTTTGTCTGCATTCTTCAACAGACTTTGGTTCATGATCCTCTTCATTATTCATAACTTGTAGCGCTACATTATATGCAAAAATTTCATCGACGTCAATTTCATGTCGGTTCCATCGAATTCCAGTCATGACATAGTTGATCGAGATCTCTTCATTATCAATACTTGTTTCAGGTACCTGATTTTTCTGCATTTCTGCAACTGTCATGTCTACAGACTCTTCAAGAGTCTCACCCTTTTCACTTAGACCATCTTTAATGCATCCCTTTCATTTTCGAGGGTTTTTATCTTTGGAACCGACTGGTCTACCACGTTTTATACGTGTGTTAGACTCATTTGCAACCTGTCCTCCATGGACATCAATTTTAGCGGGAGCATTTTTAGCTGACACATACGACTGTGTCACCTGATTTAGGTCAGTAAATGCATCAGGCAATTGGTTTGCCAGCTTTTGGAGATTAATAATATGTTGAACATCTTGTTCACATTGCTTAGTGCGAGGATCGTAATGTAGTAATGATGGTTCGTTCCATGTAATCTCCTTTACCAATTGCTTATTTTCTCCCCTAATGATGGGAAATGTGACTCATCAAAATGACAGTCAGCAAATCGAGCTGTAAACAAGTCCCCAGTTGTTGGCTCGAGATATCTAATAATTGAGGCAGATTCAAGCCCAACATATATTCCCATTCTTCTTTGAGGCCCCATTTTGGTTCTTTGCGGTGGAGGTATAGGAACATATACCGCACAACCGAAAATCCTCAGGTGAGAGATATTGGGTTCTTGACCCGTAACCATTTGTAAGGGTGACAACTTATTAAAGCTTGTTGGCCTGATGCGAATCAAGGTAGCTGCATGTAATATAGCATGTCCCCACGCAGATATTGGGAGTTTTGATCTCATTAGTAACGGTCTTGCAATTAACTGCAGACGTTTGATCAAAGATTCTGCCAAACCATTTTGGGTATGCACATGAGCTACTGGATGTTCAATGGTTATTCCAATGGACATGCAATAGTCATTGAAGGCCTTGGAGGTAAATTCACCAGCATTATCCATGCGTATGGATTTGATTTGATTATCAGGAAAATTTGCTCGCAATCGAATCAACTGAGCCAATAATCTTGCAAATGCCATATTACGGATTGATAATAAGCTAACATGTGACCATCTGGTTGATGCATCTATCAAAACCAAAAAATATCTAAATGGTCCACATGGTGGATGGATAGGTCCACATATATCACCCTGAATCCTTTCGAGAAAAGCAATCGGCTTTATCTCGAGTTTAACTGGTGATGGCTTTATAATTAGTTTTCCTTGAGAACAAGCAATACACGGAAAACTATTTAGTTGAAGAAACTTTTTGTTTTTCAACATATGACCACATGAATTCTCCATAATTCTTTGCATCATGATGGAACCAGGATGGCCTAACCGGTCATGCCAAGTTTTGAAATCATCAAAATATTTTATTTTTTCAACAACATGTATTTATGTTGTATTAATATACGCAGGGTACAATCCAGAGGAAATAGCAACTAGCTTTTCCAATATTTGTCTCTTTCCAGCTATCACTTTTGTGATGCCAATATATTCAACATTTCCATCATTCCCCATCTCATTGTGATACCCATTACGGCGTATATCAATGAAACTCAACAGGTTTCTTTGAGACGTGCGGGAAAATAATGCATTTTCAATGCATATTTTTGTTCCCTTAGGTAGAATAATAGTTGCTTTTCCGGACCCTTCAACAATACTCGTACTACCTGATATAGTAGTAACCTTTGGCGCATAATTTCGTAAATAAGAAAAGTATTTCTTACTCTTAAGAATTGTGTGCGTTGCAGCACTATCAATAAGACATATGTCTTCACCATCCATCAATGACATTCTTCAATGGTAATTATTATTACAATCTGTCATATAAATAAAATAAACAAATATTAGGAACGATCCTATAGGTATCGTTTTTATGACATCATTTTAATATCAGAACTAAAAACTTTCCGGCACGGTGCCTTTTTTCTATAAATAATACTAAAATTAAACTTAACAGGCACAATGCCCTATATAGCGATGTAACCATCATAAAGGTCAAAACTTGACATATGAACATAATTATTATACGATGTCGCTTAATTAGATTTTTTTTTTGAACAACTATCTATCATAAATTTTCACTGGTGCTATACCATCATGATTCTTCATAAAGCATAATACAATGCTCACCTCGTACAAAAATAAATATATAAATACGGCTGCATATGAATTAACCAGGTGTTATACCATCTTTTCGATGAGTGATCTACTCAATATCATTTCTTTTTCATATATTATAATGATTTCTGGCGCAATGCCAATATCATATTATATCAAAATTAAAGTTTTCAGGTGTGATACCTTTTATAGCATATCAAAATTAAACTTTCAGGCACAATGCCCTTTACATTTTGGTAAACAGATATAGAAACGATTATACATGTATGGTTTTCAGAACATCGCTTTTATATAGTATCAAAAGCTTTCCGGCATAATGCCTTAATGATTTACAAATTAAAATTTAACAGGCGCAATGCCGTATGTAGTGATATAAGCATTATAAATAATAATAAACAAATAAAATTTGAACCATAAATCAAAACAAAATAAATAAATAATGTATAATAAATGGAAATATTAAATAATAATAAGATCAGGCACGGTGCCTCACGTGATAAATAAATCTGGCACGATGCCTCATGTGATAAATAAATCTGGCACGATGCCTCACGTGATAAATAAATCTGGCACGATGCCTCACGTGATAAATAAATCTGGCACGATGCCTCACGTGATATCTATATCTGGCACAATGCCTCGTGTGATTTTAATTTCTGGCACAATGCCTCACACGATACATAATAAAATAAACAGCGAAATAAATAAACAATGAAATAAATAAATATTAAAGAAACTGAATAAATTAAACACTACGAAATGAATGAAATAATTAATAATAAATAGGATCTGGCGCGATGCCTCACGTGATATTTAATATCTGGCATAATGCCTCACGTGAAATTAATAACTAGCACGATACCTCGTAAAATTAATAACCGACATGATGCCTTACTTTTTTTTTAGATCGGGCATAATGCCAATGTGATATAATAAATATATATATATATAACAATATGATTCAACAATACAAAGTAAAATAAAATAAAAAAAGGAACGCCTTCATGTGGAGATAAAAGTCGCACACTGGTTATCACTTTGTCGGCGCCGAGAGAAAAAAAAAATTGCGGCGACCATATTTTGTGAATTAGGTATAAAGTAGTCGCCGTTCATGATGATTTTTTTTCATTGTATTTTGATTTGATGATTACGAGTACCATTTGATGAATAATAATCGTGAATTATAGGAGGCAATCAGTAATGGTACTTTGCAGCAACAACAACAAAATAAGGAATGAAAAGAGAATCATATATGAGAGGCGGAAGACGGTGATCCAGCAGAATGAATTTGAGGAGATAATCAAAGAAAGAATTTGAATGAGGAAAAAAAAGTGATGTATCTCGATCGGAAAATTTTGGATCGGTTTTTACCTATTGTGTATGATGGTAACCAGATTGCTTCAAAATTTAGAGCGTGCTGATAACGTGTTAGAAATGAGAGAATAGAGAAAGAGAGAAAACGATAATCAGGTTTTCATTCACCTCACAACTGGGTACAATGGTTTCTATTTATAGAGAGAAAGGGATAACCCAAAAGGGCAATATGGACATTCACTAAATATATATAATATATAACAAATACAAATTTATAAAATATTATTGATTAATCTTATCATTTTTTTCTTCTTAGTTTATAATTGAACCAGTATAACCAATGGAACTCAATGGAACCTAATGGAATTCATTTTGGCTATGTGTTCCATTGTTTACTTACTCTTTTGAATGAGTATGGATGTGAAAACCCATGATTTTGTAAAGTAGCTCATAATATTTGTTGGGAGGGTGATGAAAGAAATAAAAACACACATAAAAATTATGAATTTGATTTAAATGTAACCTATCTCATTTCATTTTATCTTTTTTTATGGACAATATTAAAAGAATTCATAATGTTTGCTTATCTAGTTTTAAAGTTTGTAAGTGTATTATCGTACCATTAATACAATCATTACCGTCCAGTCTCCTCGTGCTTTCAGATTCACGCATCGGATACATACTTACATACAATGGGTGATACAATGCCGTTAACCACCCACGTGGCTAACAAGGCTACAACTACTGCTTACAGCATCGGTCTGATGGACCGGAATATCCGAGTGCTACACAATTACAATCTTCACTACAATTACCAATTAGGTATTACAACTTCCCATTCAATACAATACTCCATGAGTTCAATACATGCTAATACACCGAGTTTACTAAGTTCCTTATACAAGTAGGATACCTCCTTCAATTCCTTACATACTCATTAAGAGTCTAACCACTACCCATTCCTCACAACTACTTACTTCCTAAGTACAAGGGGTGTGCTAATTAGTACACCTCTACATTCTACTACTACTATCCAAATGTAGTCACCGGTCTCGTGCCTTGACCATATCCTCTTCGGGTACCTGCACACTAAAAACGTTCCCCCGAGGGGGTCAGCTTTCATTGAGCATGATAACCGCATACCCCGCGTACTAGTGAGGGTACGCCGACCACTTGGTCGAATACATGCGATTGATTTCATTCAAACATACATGCATACATGCTCTTATACATACTATTACAATACATTACGCAAGGAATACATACATACACGTCATTACACACTCTTCAATACATACATGGTAACCCATGCAAGCCATCAGATACATTCTTACCTTTCCGGAATCCGCATTACACAATACATATACAATACATACGCAATACATACACAATACACCATCCTTGTTAGCTCATGTTGGTCCACCCGGGTTAATCGGGTGGAGATTACTCTTTTACTCGTTCCACAGTACTTACCCATACATACTCATACTCATACATACTTACTTACTCTTACTCATGTTAAGTCGTCGGGACCTCCGGCCCGGGGACTACTCCGTCCCACCACCGGGATTTACTTGACTCACCAATCCGGGATGCTACCCATTTAAGGGGTTTGGGCCGCGGACCAGTTTAAGAGTCAGGAATCGGATCCAACCTCTTGTGTCTCCTCATCCTCACGCGTGGCCGAAGCTATATCGGACTTCTACTCATTCCAATTTATTCCTTACTTATGTTAGGAGTTAGGTAGTTAGGAATTAGCAGAAGTCATTCATTCAGGCCACATGCACAATACATTGTACATATACACATCCATACAAAATCCATTACAATATACAAGTACACTACGAAATACAATACACTCCATCATCATTCATATATTTCATGAATTATACAAACTATTGTTCAAGACAATATCAAGAACAATGTAAACTAGCACAAGTAAGTGCAATATAGTCCGATTCATGCATTTATCTTATTAGGTGATCAAATAAGCACACAAATCGGGGTAACCAGATTAAGATACAGGGCATGAAGAAATCATACCTTTCACCGTTGGTTTACTTTATCGGGTGTTCCCTTGCTCCATAGTTCCTTATTTGTCCCTCGAGTCCTAGTCTCGAACCAATGACTACATGCCAAATGGTTCAATCAATCCTAAGCATTACATTACATTCATAGCTACTACTCCCGTGCCTACCCCGTTATCCCATTACTTTGGTTTAATTCAACGTTCTTATACTTTCCACTTCTTAATTAATCCTCTTACTTGTTTCCCATTCACATACTTATTTCTTTACCATTAGTGTTACATTAATGGTGTATTACTTAAGTCTCATATATATGTACATACCCATATATATACATGCTTATGATTATTACATTCTTATCCTTATTTATTTATTTTTTTTGTAAGTTTTGGGTCGTCCGACCCACGGTCCGACCCAACCTATGGGTCGGCCCGTTCCAGTAAGTTTTCCGTCTTCTGGAATTGTCCCGTCCGACCCAGAACTGTTCCGTCTGACCCATACACCTCTGGGTCGGACCATTCCAGTAGTTTTTGGTTCCGTGGCCTGTGCCCGTCCGACCCACCGTCCTCCCCAACCTCTGGGTCAGACCGGTCCAGAACCTACCTACAGATTTTGTTTTTCACTTCTTTTCTTACCCATTTCTTCCCCAATCTTCCTACATGTAATCCCACATGTTTTAACACTAATTAAGCCCTCTAAATCACCCTAATTCATCCTCCAAATCCATTACTAAACCTATCAAATAACTTACACAATTCCCTCACTTCTTTTCCAACACTTGTAACCGTTTTTGTTACACTTATGCTACGGATTTTAAAACTCAATTCTCACACTCAATACTCCTACTACCAATACCATCACCAGCATCCCAAATACATTTCCAAGCAATTACAACATCTATACCCAAGTACAACATTCATTTTACTAAGTCTTGTACTCTCATTCTTCCTAATTCCTCTAATGAAATCCAATACCTCTTGCTACAGCTTTTTACATGTTTCATCCTCATTCTCTAATTACCAATCCATGGTCATTAAACATCTCTACTAACTCCAATACATACCTTGGTTTTCCCATTCACCAAGTCATCCATACATGTACATATTCCTACCAAAATTTTGCCATAGTTCCTCTACATTTCTTACTTCTCCACATATGTACTTTCTCATCAAACTCATTCCTAATCTAGCCAAACCACAAGGGTTCTACCAGCACACATACAAATATAAATTCCCCAATACTTTCTCGATCCACAATTCCAATACACATACACATCACATTTGGCTCCAAAGCCCACAATTCAAATACTTGTTCTTAAATACTCAAACTTCACAAGCTTCAATACTAATACAATAGTTTAGGTTCTTTATTTGTTCACCCATTCCCATTACTCTAATGCATTAAATTAAGCATTAAGAAGGAGCTCTTACCTTGAGCTTTTGATTCCTTCATTTCTTTTCCATTCCTCCTCTTCCTCTCTTCCTTGTCCAAATCGGTTTGTGGGGGATGGAGTTACCAAACTCGATCCCAACACCCAAATTACATAAGGAGAATATAATTAAACTTCTAACCCCTTATAACACCACTAATTAAATGAAGGGTTTAAATTACCACAAGTTAGGGTTTTACCTTGGAGTTTCAAGAGAGGTTTTTAAGCCTTGAATACAAAGGAGAGTTCCTCTACCATTGGAGAGTTGAACCAAGCTCAAACAAAGAGGAAACAAGGCATTACAAGAAGGGCAAAAATCGGTTACACAAGGAAGGTGGGGAAAACTTGAATCTTTTATGGAGATTTTTACCTTGTTGGAAAGAGGAGACTCCAAGCTCCATAATGGTGTGCTTTTCTCTTCAAATGGGGAAAACCCATGGAGATGAAGTTGCTCATTTTCGGATTTTGAAAAGATAGAAATGTAGAGCTTGAAGAGATGAGTTCAAATATGTATTTTGTTTTTGATTTGGAGCTTACATGAGGATGAAGAAGGGAGGCCATTGAAGCTTCTTTGGGGCTTCAAAATCGCCAGCAGCAATGGGGAGAAGGAGAGAGAAATCACTGGGAGAGGAGGAGGGAGGTGAGAGAATAGAGAAATGAGGAAATGGGAGGTGAGAGAAAAGGTACGTTGCTTTTTACCTTTTATTCTTCTTTTGCTTTTTGACTCATTATTTATTTAGCTAGTGTGTGTGTGAGGGGTTATTTAACTAGTAAAAACCGGCCCCCATATAGTATACTAGTTGGAGCGTTTTTCGTCTTTTACAGAAAACACTCGTTATTTTACCCGGCTTCGGTACTATTCACTAACCGGGTCCGTTTTCTGGAATTTCCTCGTTTAATTATTTTTATTGGTTATTAAGCTTTCGTAAATGCTTAATAATATTTATTTAATGACTTATAATTTTTACGGGTTCGTTTGACCACTTAAAATCACGTTTTTGGGTTTTCTCAAAAAACGTGCGTTAAAGCTCTATTAGCGTTTTAATACATTATTTGGATCCGTTTTCTTCGGGAGTTGTTCCCATATATTATTTAGGTCTTATTAAACCTTTAGAATCCATATAATACTCTAACCGAGGTCTCATACCTCCTATGGTTATTTAACGCTTATTTAGCGTTTTCCGCTTTTTAAGCGTTTATTTATTCTTTTGGATTTATTTTTCCTTACTAGTATTAATTAGGTACCATTAGGCCCTTAAATATGTATTAGATTAATTTTAATCCCTATATTTAAGTTCGGGGTATTTCATCACAACTGGGTACAATGGTTTCTATTTATAGAGAGAAAGGGATAACCCAAAAGGGCAATATGGACATTCACTAAATATATATAATATATAACAAATACAAATTTATAAAATATTATTGATTAATCTTATCATTTTTTCTTCTTAGTTTATAATTGAACCAGTATAACCAATGGAACTCAATGGAACCTAATGGAATTCATTTTGGCTATGTGTTCCATTGTTTACTTACTCTTTTGAATGAGTATGGATGTGAAAACCCATGATTTTGTAAAGTAGCTCATAATATTTGTTGGGAGGGTGATGAAAGAAATAAAAACACACATAAAAATTATGAATTTGATTTAAATGTAACCTATCTCATTTCATTTTATCTTTTTTTTATGGACAATATTAAAAGAATTCATAATGTTTGCTTATCTAGTTTTCAAGTTTGTAAGTGTATTATCGTAGTTGTTATTTTTATTTTTAATTGATCAATAATGTTATATATTCTTACTCCAATTAAATTTTCTACTTTAAATAGAAGTTGTTTATAACATATGTATATTTTTGAATAATTTAACTCATTTTTTGTAGGATCGAACGATCCCACGATTCGATCTCACAATCCGATCCTAAAAACATTTACCACTTCCCCGTCAGATTTGAGTGAATCTTGGAGATCTCCTCACCTTTCTTTAAAAAGTCTTTAGCTAATGGGGTGGCCACCATGTGAGGCAACACACAGTTGACACGTATCATGTGCTTCCCAAGCTCAGATGTCGTGTTTTGGTTAAACCAAGCACGCCATGCTTGGTGGTCGTGTACGCGTGGCTACCCATCCCGGCAAGAACCGAGCAGGTGCTAGCAGTGGTTATGATACTACCACTCCCAACCCGGCTGAGATCAATTACCCTATCCACGTGCTTTGGTGCTGTCCAAGGACACGTTGGCAGTCGTCTATTGGGATGTCGATGGTGTCGCCATTGTTGTACATCACATCCAGCTTACCGTGTTGTGCGACTGTGAAGTCGACAGTGGTTTTCACTTGGGATTCGTCTGTAACATCACAATGGACAAAGGAGGATGAGCTGCTCATCGATCAGTTCTCTAACGACTAAGTGACTTCTTGCATATAGGCGATCACGACCTTGGCGCCATTGGCTGCGAATAACTGGTTCTGGTTATTAAGTAATAATCAATTTTTACAGAACTTTTGACCGTTTGAAAAAAGTCGGTTATTTGGATAGAAACGAAATATATGTTGGTTTGGTTTTTATATCCAAGGTTGGTTGTTAGTTTTTATCTGAATAACCGAATAACATATATGTCTAAACTCTGTGTTTTAGATTTACAACCCTAATTTGATTCTTTTTTATAATTTGGTTCTTTCTGATAATTCGGTACTAATTGAAAATTGAATTAATTTCGATTCGGTTCTTAGTTCCAATCTTAAAAAAATTTCCGTTATTCGGTTCTCAAACTAAAATTCGGTTATTCAGTTATAACCGATGAAAAACCAAAGACTAAACTATTATTCTTTATTTGGTTTTCAGGTATAACCTAATGCCCACCTTACCCCAATCTCGTTTGCTCCTCCAGTGATCAACGACACTTTGCCTTCAAGCCTGCCATTTTCATTTGTACACGTACGTACGATCTGGTTGGTTAGGACTTTGGAGATAACAATGACAAAAGTGTTTCAATCTATTCAGGGGTGCAATTTGGAAACAAATATAGACGTAGGGCTATTGAGAGGTCAAGCGGGCATATCTCTTAAAAAATAGATCATGATGCATGTTTTGATAACAAATGTTCCATTAATCATGACAGATACCTTCGGGCGGCAACAGTTGCCATGATTCATATATGTAAGCCGGGTATTTCTTTCTTTCTTTCCAATTTTATCGGATGTTAGGCTGCAGGCTGTGAAGTCGCGCGGGCGCGGGCACTTGGTGTGCCTTTGCTTTAATATGCAACCGTCTTGTTCGCCTTTGCTATAAATATTGACCCCATTCAATAATTTTGTACTTTATATGCGAAGAGCAGGAATAAGCTACACCACATGAATGTTGTTCTGTTAATGTGTCTCTCCTTAGGGTCTGTTTGTTTTGATGGAAAAAGAAGGGGAAAGAACTGAATAAGTTCTCTCTGTTTTAGGCTCCATTCGTAGTGGGGTTTTTATTACATATTTGATGGTATATTTTTACAGCATGTTGAGGTGCCACCTTGGTCCAATATGGGTATATGTTCTCCCCTAATAACAACCTGTTGCATATAAAACAACAGAAATAACTACAAATTGTTGGACCCCTATGTATTTTTATCACTAATATGTTCTTAGGCCCATGTAATATCTCTTAGGCCCATGTAATATCTTCCGCTTCTTTACTTTCTCATATTCCTTACTCGTATATAAGTATATTACTCTCTCTGTACTGAATACACATTAAGGGAATTAATTGATTCCCTGATACAAAATAATACACACACTTATGTTTCTCACATGGTATCAGATGTTACGAGAAACAAACAACCCACACCTTGTAACCCACACCAAACAAAAACACCGGTCTCTTTTCCCAGTGTTTTCTTCTCGATCCCTATCTTCTTACAGTCTTGATTTCCCGTTCTTACGAAATCCGCCCTAATACTATCGTTTCTCCGGTTGAAATTCATAATCTCCAGCTCCAGTAATGGCCAACCCTGTTGTGGAAGAACCGCACCTCGACGAATCTCTCAAGAAGAAAGATGTCGACAACTCCGCTGCGACCGACAACCCCGCTGCGACCAATGAACTTTACATTCACGCCTCCGACAACTCTGGCATGCAATTGGCCTACAAGTTCAGCGGCGAAGGATTCTTTGACTGGAAACGCAACTTCATCGTCGGTCTGATTTCAAAGTCCAAATTAGGGTTTGTCGAAGGCACAATTAAAAAGGAAAACTATGAAGGATCTCGCCATAAAGCTTGGGAGAAGGCTAATGGCATGGTGATGGGCTGGATTTTTAGCAGCCTAGAGGATTCCATACGGCAGTCTGTCATCTATCTTCCTACCGCGGCTCTCATTTGGGCAGACCTCTGTCGCCGATACGATGAACCTAGCGGCACCAGACTTTACGCTCTTCGCCGTGAAGCTCGTCAAATAGAATAAGGCGACCATCCCTTAAACTCTTACTACACAAAGTGGGTACTAATCTGGAACGAGGAACAACAATTGATTACATACCCTACTTGTTCTTGCGGGGCGTCTACGGATCCTGTTAAAATCACAGAGGATGCGCGAGTCATCGATTTTCTGATGGGATTACATCCCTACTTTCATCACCTGAGAAGTACGATACTCCAACTCAGTCCATTACCAGACATCAAGAAAGTTTTTGCTATGGCTCAACAAGAAGAGAAACACAAACACAACCAGCAAAATCGTCTTTCAGACCCAGACAATCTTGTTTTCCAAACCACCCGTACCAATTCTTCTTTCAAAAAACTCGTCGACCAAAACCTTAAACTCAAAACTCCAAAACCTGAACCCAAGAAACTTCAATGCACCAAATGCAAGAAAAATGGGCATGTCTACGAAGACTGTTACTGGGTCAACGGGAAATTTCCACCCAACTAGAGACAATCCAAGGAGAAGTGATACCTCGGCGGCACCATTACTGACACACCATCTCCCAACCACAAACCAACTCAAACATCATCTGTCCCTGGTTTTAGTCAAGACCAATTGCAAGGAATCAAGGCTTTCTTGAAAAACTCCAATACTTAGGTTCCTGGTATTTCACAGACCCAACTCACCAGCCTGATGGCTTACCTTCACACTGATCCTGATTTCACTTCCACTACTAGAACTGGCTATTATGACCAGTTCACAGGTATGTCTCTTCCCTCTCAAAATGTTTGGAATTTGCATATAACATTGAACATGATCGATACAGCTGCTCTTAAGGCCAAATGGATAATAGATACAGGTGCCATAGATCATGTTTGTGGCAACCTTTCCCTTTTTGATATTAGAACATATAGAAAATGCAAGTTTCAAGTAACTATGCCTGATGGACACCCTGGGATCATCCAAGGGATTGGAAATATTCCTCTGTCGAGTAACTTTACTCGGCTAAATGTTTATCATGTTGAGTCTTTTCATTTCAATCTTCTGTCTGCTAGAAAACTTTTGTCACAACTGAATGCTTTCCTAATTACATCTGTGAATCAATGTTGTCTTCAGGACCTTGAGAGTGCTGCGTACATATTGATTGGTTTTGAGAACAGAGGATTGTATTTTTTAGAGGTCATGTACTTAGATAGATTCCTGCAACTTAGAGAATCTCTTAAGCAATCTAAATCATCTGATTTTCAGTCTTGTACCTTTATTTCTATTGCAAAAGATATACACACATGGCACAACCGATTAGGTCATGCTCCTCTTTCCAAATTGTATAGATTGGGAATCATAAATAAAAGTGATATTCCAACTGATTTCGTTTGTGACTCATGCCACTTAGCTAAAGCACATAGACTACCGTTTCCTACTTCTTCGATTAGCACAAATGATATCTTTGAACTTGTTCACTTAGATATATGTGGCCCCTTTAGGCACAAAACCTACAATGATAATAAGTACTTCCTTAGCATAGTTGATGATTTTTCTAGAGCTTTGTGGATTAAATTGCTAAAACATAAAGGAGAAGCCTTTCAGTTCATAAAAGAATTCATATTCAAGACTGAGCGACAATATAACAAAAGAATAAAAATTATACGTTCTGACAATGCATATGAACTTGGCAGTTCACATGAAGCAACACAATTTTACAAATCTCTTGGAATCATTCACCAAACATCTTGTGCTTATACTCCACAACAAAATGGCGTTGTGAAGCGTAAGCATAGATATCTGGCTGAAACTGCAAAAGCATTGTACTTCACTACCAAAATTCCCATAGAATATTGGGGTGAATGCATGCTCACTGCCACACAAATTATAAACAGACTCCCTAGTGCTGCCTTAAAAGGGAAAACTCCTTATGAAATAATTTATGGTCAACAACCTGAATACAACATACTCAAAGTTTTTGGTTGTTTGTGTTATGCAACAAATCTGCAAAAGCAAAAAGGTAAATTTGACCCCAGATCTGAGGCCTGCATTTACTTAAGCCTTGCTGAACATCAAAAAGGATATAAACTTCTCAGGTTAAAGGACATGAAAAATCCTTATTTCTAGAGATGTAGTATTTCATGAAAATACTTTTCCTTTTCATAACATTTCTCAATACAACTCTCCTTCTCCAAACCACATATTCAACACACCACAATCCTCTCTTCCTCTGGTTTATGATAGTGATGATGATCAGTTTAACCAGAATGAGATTATTCCCACCACCCGCCACACTCCCTCTCTACCTCAACCTGATGAAAACACCCACACTCAGACACAACAACTTCTCCCACCAACACCCACTGTGTCTCATGACATCCGTCAGTCTACCAGAACAAAAACTGCACCTTCCTATTTAGAAGACTATTATACAAACAAGACTCTTAGAGAACTAGACCGTTTCACCACTATCTTATCCAATCGCCTCTCTCATTCCCCCATTGACTCTACACCAGATCACAGCCCAGATCTTTTCTCCTTAACAGATGCCCCCCCCTCTTTTACCGTCTCTGTTCACCACACCAAAGTTCAAACAAATATACTTGCACTTGATGATCCTACTACTTATGAAGAAGCACGTAAAAGTCAGCACTGGAAAGAGAACTTCATGCCCTAATTCAGAATAACACATGGGACTTAGTTACCCTCCCAAAACATAAAAAACCAGTGGGGTGTAAGTGGGTATACAAAACAAAGTTAAGGGCTGAAGGAACCTTGTAAAGACATAAGGCTAGACTCGTTGCTAAGGGTTTTAGTCAAAAACATGGCTTGGATTATAATGAAACATTCTCTCCTGTTGTCCGGATGTCCACTTTAAGAACTTTGCTAGCAATTGCTGTTAAAAAACAGTGGATTATCCACCAGTTAGATGTTAATAACGCATTCATACATGAGGATTTGCATGAAGACATTTATATGCAACTTCCAAAAGGACTTCAAGTTAATAAAGGCATCAATGCCTGCCGCCAAAGGTTTTCTAAACTTAGTGATTTTTTAAAAAACTTGGGTTACACAAGGTCAGAAAATGATCACTCACTCTTCCATAAACAACAAACAGAATCTGTTACATACCTTGCTATCTACGTTGATGATGTTCTTCTCAGTGGCAATGATTTAACAGAAATAAACAAACTGAAAACAAACCTGGATAACCAATTTAAAATCAAAGACCTTGGTAAACTCCATTATTTCCTAGGAATGGAGTTTAACCATCATCCAACAGGTTTGATAATCAAACAACAGAAGTTCTGTAGATGTTCCATTCTCAAAGAATATGAGATATGGAACAGCACTTCTGCTTGTGCCCCCTACAGTTGCACACAAAACTGAAAACAGATTCTGGAATATTACTTGAAAACCCAACTAAATATAGGACCTTGGTTGGTAAGTTGAACTATCTTGTTCACACCCGACCAGACATAGCATTTACAGTTCAACTTCTCAGCCAGTTCCTTAAAGCCCCTACAGAAGATCACTATCAAACTGCCCTTCACACTCTTCGATATCTGAGAGGAACTAGTTCATATGGTTTATTTTTTAATAATGCTTCTGATTACAATCTTGTAGCTTATTGTGACAGTGATTGGGCTTCATGCCCAAACACTAGGAAATCAGTTTCTGGTTTTTACATATTTTTAGGTGGCACACCCATTGCGTGGAAATCCAAAAAGCAAGCAAGTGTGGCTCTCTCCTCTGCTGAAGCCGAGTACAGAGCAATGAGGATGGTGACAACCGAACTTGCTTGGCTCAACAGGATCATCCATGAGATAGGCGTCCAAGCCATCACTCCCATTCCCATCAAATGTGACAACAGATCAGCTATATACATCGCCAGAAATCCGGTCCATCATCAAAGAACGAAGCACATCGAGATAGATGTGCATTATGTAAGGCAGAAACTCTCAGAGGGCATGGTAAGTGTTGAACATGTTCCAACCCGACAGCAGCTTGCAGACTTCATGACAAAAGCCTTGCCAGGACGACACTTCAGAGAGATGCTTCACAACATAGGCCTCCATTTGCTTCAACAACAACAGTGACACTCTTGTTTTGTGGGGGCATGTTGGACCTAGGGGTGGCAATTTTTACCCAACCCGATAACCCGACCCAAACCCAACCCGTAAATAGCAGGTATGGGTTAAGATTATTGACCCATTTAATTTTTGGGTCGGGTATGGGTTACCTATTAAATATATGGGTTGGGTATGGGTTAAGGGTCATAACCTGAACTCAACCCGACCCGTTTACTTAAAATTAAAAATAAATAAATATGTATATATTTTACTTGGATATGTATTAATTTTATAACCTTTAGTATGATAGCAAACAAAAATACTATCACTCCTTTAGGCCCACACAAATAATTATTTTATAAATCTAAATACATTCTTTAGGCCATCTATATCCACCATTAACTGTTTGTTTGAAAACCTAAATACTATGCTAATCATTAGTCGCAAAAACTCTGTCGTCACACTATTTCATCCGCACAAATAACAGCTATGGGTTAAGATTATTGACCCATTTAACAGAATGTTGACATTTGAAAAAACAGCACACAATAATTCGAAATAAATGACCGTCATGTGCACGTTTTTTATGGACGACTGGTCATTTTGCCGAAAAACAAGAGTATTTGTATTTAAACGGGTTAAACGGGTCGGGTTTGGGTTCAATGATTTTATATGGGTTGGGTATGGGTTGAAAGTTTGTAACCCGATTATTTTTTGGTCGGGTATGGGTTAATACAATTTTAATCGGGTTGGGTATGGGTGAGCTTCAACCCGACCCATTAACCCGAATTGCCACCCCTAGTTGGACCCCTATGTATTTTTATCACTAATATGTTCTTAGGCCCATGTAATATCTCTTAAGCCCATGTAATATCTTCCGCTTCTTTACTTTCTCATATTCCTTACTCCTATATAAGTATATTACTCTCTCTGTACTGAATACACATTAAGGGAATTAATTGATTCCCTAATACAAAATAATACACACACTTACGTTTCTCACACAAATGTAGCAAGCGATAGAGACGGACAAATATGATTTCATCCACACACACGTTTTTTATGTTCCCAGATACTATGTATAACCGGTTGTATGAGCAACCGTTTATTTAAAATTAAATGATGTTTAAGTTAAAGAATTGATTTTTCAAATTGATGCAAAAGTTATATGTGTTAGGGCATCCACAATGGGTTTGGGTCTCTTAACATATTCCAAAGTGTCATGTCATTAGAAAACACTTTTTTAATTGTGTAAGCAACTTCACCCATTTACTTACCTTACAATAAGGGAGTTTCTTAATCTTCTCACTCCTCCAACCATTTTCTCTCTCCTTCCTTCCTTTATTTCTTTTTACTTTATTGTTGTCAATGGATGGATGTAGTGATACAACATATCATAATTAATTTTCGTACGTTTAGGAAAGAGAAAAGTGGGTGGATATATTTCACACCATTGCAGAGTATTTTTTATTTTTTCTGACACTCTTGGGTGGAATCCATACCACTATGGATGCTCTTATTATAAAAGTTGTTCAACTTTATATAATGATCGTTCAAATTAAATATGAAGATTATTCAAATGATGTACCTTATTATCACCATAAAGGAATACATTCTCTTAAATGTATTTTTAATTAGGGGGCGTTTGTTTTGGGGTAATCAGGCTTCTTGTTGTTTGTTTTGCCAGTTTTTCTATTTTCAGGAAAGAGAAAGGGAATTGGATTACCCAAAACCCTCTATTTTGATTCCCCACCCTGTACTAGGAAATGAAATTCCCTTTCCCCAGTACACTTAGACCGGCGACATATGACCATTGACCAGTGACCGGTGAATGTTGACCGGCAATTAATGACCGTTGACCGGCAGCCGATAGCCGTTGACCATTGACCGGCGACCGTTGACCAGTTATTTATTTCATTTCCCCAAAAAATCAAAAGAAATTTTTTTCCATTCCTCTCCATTCTCGTTCCTAATTCCATTCTATTTCCCCACCTAAAACAAACGTCAATTCTTTCAAGATTAAGTTAATAGACACAATAGTATCCCCGCGCTTCTTTCTTGACATGGGACTGTTTCATTTTTTTCTTAGGATTGTTATTATTAAATTATGGCCGTCTTGAAATTGGAAATCGTGAAGTTATATTATAACCATATAAATGATAAGAATAGCTTAACAGTTAGATAAATTATAATTCCCATCTCATAATAACGTTGAATATGCATAAAAATATTACTATGTGTCATAATTGTGTAGAGACGTCTATTTAAATATAATGATGTTAACATACAAACTTTTAGAGACATATGTTATAATAATATTCATTTTCACTTTTGAAATACATTCACTTTTTAGTATATAACTAGACAGATAATTAGTTTTTGTTTACCAATTCTAACTAACTAATATAATCACTTCTTGTTTTATTCCCCTACTCATTATCATTCCCACTTTTGACCTGTTAGAAATATTGCTAAGTACGTTGAGTTGCTCTTGTGAAGTTAATTAGTTATGTCTTTCAATTAATGTCTTACTCACAACAAGTTTCACGAAAGTTAAAGATGTATTAGTGGAATCATTTATACGGTGCAAATTAATGGCGTACGTTTGAACCATTTGGTTTTCAAGCATAATGAGTAGAGTTACGAGGAAGTCGAACCCTCGGAAGATGAAGATAAAACTTCTGGTTTTCTAGATACCCGAGTGCTATTTTGTTCTTAAGTGTTAATGGATGGTGTTAATGAGGTTGTAACAATTGTAACTTGTTAGCCATTATGTGGCAGTTATTACTGGGTTACTGTTGGGATAAGTGAAAGGTTAAGATCTATCGCTATAAATAGATCTAATCCCACCTTGTGGGGATCACATTCAGGAGAGTCAAGGTTGATTCTATGGGAACTCAAAGGGACTCGGGTAAAAACACCAAGGGAAACATATGTTGATGGGTTGGTTGGGTTAATCCGCATTTAAACTTGTAATCCTCATCCTTTTAATGGAAGTTTCTCTATATCTTGTCATGGACGTAGGCCGTGTTTGGACCAAATCATGTATATCCTTGTGTCACTAGTTTTATCATTACATTATCTTGTGATTCTTCTTCGATAACCATGAAGATTCTCACCACGGTCCTGGGAAAATGGGCCCGAAATCCTAACAAGTGGTATTAGAGCTCATGGTTTTTTGGGATTTCGATGTTGGTGAAGATGTCATCGGGAAGAGAGAACGATGATTCAATATGATGAGGGTTTTGATTAAAGTGAAGAACAAAGAAAGGTGCTAGATATGAAAATTTTATCATGCCTTGACGCTCATACATTTCCTTGCTCTGATTGGAGCACCGAGTTCGTGATATTTTTGAAGTATTGACACTCATTTATTGTTAATGAAGATGGAAATCCAATGAAGAAGAAAGGTGGTTGTATTCTTCATCGAGAAATGACGAGAGTTTGTGACTCATGTCGTATCAAATACAGTGTTGGTGAGGTGTTGTTGTTCATGAGAGAGGTGACGTGTTCTTAAGAAGATGTATGGATTGGAAAATAGTTCGGTAAAGAGGAAGGCTCCGCGTAAAAAAATTCATCAACTACGAGTGTTTTTGGGTGTGTGGATGTACTTGGAGATGATGATGATGAGTTGCTGAAAAAAGATCAAGTTGAAGATCTTGGTGTAACACCCCGTCCAAAGCCAATCGTGGTTATCGCAAAACTTAACAACTTAATCACAATGATCGCAGCGGAATAAACTAGCACCGGGACCTTGCCACGGTCTGATCAAAAGAACATACCGAACTTTACTAATTTACAACACTTATCCAAAATATACATACCGTCCAAAATGCCCACCAACCGAGTTTCGAGTATCTCAAGTGACAACATAAACTTCCATCAGTTTTAATATAAACAGACGGGCGCACATGCGCAACCCGTGCTCAAAAATAAATAACCCATCCTAAGTCTAACCGCTCCTACTCTCGTGGTGTGACTTCATGGGCCGCTTACCTGCAAGTGTAAAAACAGCCCCCAAAGGGGGTCATCACGAATGCTGGTACGACCCTCTCGTGGCCCCCAAGCTAACAGGGCTACAACAACTAATTGTCGATAGCATGGAAGTTGATTAGATTCACAATCATAATATGAAATGCAATAAATCAACAAACCACAAATGAACATACATAGTTCACACACAAATGAACGACTCAAGCGTTCCCTTAACAAGTGGGTTAGTAATAACCTCCTCCAGATCTGATTCCACTTATCCTCAGTTCACCTTAACCTCAGTCTTATCCTTATCTTAATCTCAGTATACAAACCGTTTCTAAAATGGAAATGGTTGTATCTTATCTTAAACTTAGGATTTAGGTGATCCTACCGCACCATCTTAATGCCACCTACTTTGGACGGGAGTCCAGTGTAGCTGAGCCGGCAACCGACCCTAGGCAACAAGTCGAAGACAAGTCCTTAAGCGGAGGACGGATCTGATTCAGATACCGACCCCCTTTTTCCTTAGCATGCATGACCGGAGTCAGTCTCGGGTTCCTCACTCCCCCCTTAAGTTCTAGTTAGTGAAAATCTTACAAGCCATGTGTTAGTTAAACCTTAACGGGTATTAACCAATAGATACCAATATTTAACTCCTCTTCTTAACTCAATAAGTACTAAACTTAGTTAGTAACAATCTAAATCTCGTGGGTTAGTGTAAAGAAAACACATTCACAACGAGAACAAGTATAACCGGTTGCATGTTTTATCTTGTCTTAGTCATAGCAAATAAACAGATAGCACACAAGCCGAGGGACACCTCGTTAGCAAGCAGGTCACAAGAAAGACTGTACCGTTCACCGTCGGCGATTGTTCGGTTTATCTCCTTCCAAGTCCCAATTCACAAGTCCTAAAACATTCATTCAATTTTAAGTCATCATTTAGCCCAACTTAACGTTATTTACTTACTTAACCTTTCTAAACACTAACATTTACCCATTGTCATTTACTAAGTCCTTGTGGTTTTTATCTTAAACGTTCAAGTGCTTTGTTTCTTATTGTCCCTTACTTTTGTTCACCCACTTAGTAGCTATTTTTCCCACTAAACATGTCATAGACAACCCAATAACATCAATACCTAAAAGTTCTTAGAACTTAACCTTAAACACTTAAAATCCTTTACTTAACTTAATCCTTAAAAGCCTCATATACTTGTTTATCTAATCACCATCGCCCTCTTACTAGCTTACTTCTAATGCCCCCTTATCCTCCTTAAATTAAATTTTTTTTTTGGTCCGGACCGCCCCACTGGGGAGGTCCTAGGGGCGGTCCACAACAGAAAGTCCCACGACTGCAGCAGACAACAGGACCTCCCCACAGGGGCGGTCCCTAGGGGCGGTCCACTGCAGAACCTGATTTCTAAAGTGTTTTTCTCCTCTTTTAGGACTCCGTTTTCACCCCAATCTTTTCCTAATCATTCCTCATGTTTTCCACATGTTTTAACATCATTTAAACACCTTAACACCTCCCTAAATCATCCAACAACCTCCTTAAACTTTTACTCAAATTCTTACTAAATCCTTAACACTTAGAGCTTAGTTCCTTATACTTCCAACTTGTGTTTTCACCTAGGACTTTCTCTAACCAAGGTGTCTTTCTACTTACCACATAACTACTCCTCATGCATCATTGCTCACACCTACTCCCTTTTCTCATCCTTCCTAAAGCTACATAAGCTAGCACATGTTTACAAGTCATTATACCCTAGTTTTCCTTTGAACTTTGCACAAGTTTTCTAACTTCCTTAGTCTTGGTCTTGGTGCCTTAGACTCACCATGGAAACCCTTAGTTCCACCTAAACATCCCCTAGATCATCCTAGTGCACAAGAACTCCATAGTTTATTCATTTTCACTAAAACAACCCTTAAGGTTTACTAGAACATCCTTATCCCTAAAATCTCCTTAAAACGTCTTAAACACTTAGTTTCTCCACCAAATTTTGACATGGCTTCCCTAGTATACTTCTATACCCAAGCACTTAAATTTTCACCACTTTCACACTATAAACACTCAAATTCTCATTACACCATCTTAACACACAATATACACCCAAACTACACTACATCACAATATAGTGCATAAACTTAAATTGCTTGGCACTTAGGCCCTTAAATGCATAAATCTTAAGCACTGAATTTCCACAATATATATTGCCTTTGACCTGCAAATACACACAACAAGGCTCCCATTGCAATATAAGTGTTCTTATAATTCACCTTGAATTATCTAACTATCTCATTTCTCATTTGCTCTTTAATCACAAGTTCTCAAATATAATCATTGTTTCTCCTAGGTTTTTATAGCCCTTTCCTAATGTAAACTCCAAGCTAAACTTATCACATATCTAAATCCCATCCCTTAATGCATTAAAACACCTTAAGGTAAGACATTTACCTTGTTCTTTCTTTCAAGCTTCACAAACTTTCTTCCTTAGGTTTTCCCTTGATCAATCTCGGTCACCAAATCAAACTCACCTTGCCAATGCTCTAATCAATAATCAATGATTCTAATGAGTGCTAGACAATGCACCAACCTTAAGGAGCAAACCCTAGGTAAAAATGTGTTTTAAGGTATTAAAGTAAGTGTTTTACCTTGAAGTCTTAAGGTAGGCTTGGATATGAATCAAAGAGGACCTCCTCTAGCCCTTGGAGAATAGAAAACAAGCTAG
This sequence comes from Limonium bicolor, assembly GCA_023374045.1. Taxonomy (NCBI): domain Eukaryota; kingdom Viridiplantae; phylum Streptophyta; class Magnoliopsida; order Caryophyllales; family Plumbaginaceae; genus Limonium; species Limonium bicolor. The sequence goes on from CM041777.1 coordinate 51,081,432, forward strand.
AACAAGGCATAAAAATGGAGCCCCATGAGTGATAATTTTCGGACATGTGAAGAAATGGTGGGAACTTGATTTTTCTTACATATTCTTTACCTTAAGAGAATGGAGAAGCTAATGCACCCTCCAAGCTTATTTTTCCTCCTCTAATGGCGGTTTTCCTTGGAACCAAATTGAAGCTCTTGAAGTTTTGAAAAGATAGAAAGGAGGAGCTTGAGCTAACTAAGAAGAATATGTATTTTGTTTTGGTTTTGGAGCTAAAATGAGTGTTTTGCAAGCAAAAGGAGATGGAGCTAGCATGGGGGCTGCTCTTACGTGAATGGAGAAGGGAAGAAGATGGTGAAAACCGGTGGTGAGAGAAGAGAATGAAGAGGTGAGGAGAGAGGTATACAAAGGTAAGATATTTATGTTAAAAGGTGAATAGTGAATTTACTTACTTTTGCTATCTTCTTTACTTAACTAGATAAGTGTGGTGAGTCACACTTAAAAACCGGCCCCCTTGGTCAAATGAGGTATATTGTGGTCTTTTTTGACCATTTAGTTGACTTGCTTTGACTAATGTCTTAAACTAGCACTATTTGGTTACTATTCACTAAACAAGGCACATAATTGTGAATTTTTTGATTTCCCATTGATTTAGACTTCTTAATGTGATACTAAGTAGTACACATGTTGATTAAAGAGTAATGATGGGTATTTAGCCACCCAAAACCCATTTACAAGACAATTTTTCAAAAATGTGCTTTAAGACTCCTTAAAGCACATTTTGTGTTTTAACTTGTTTTCAAGCTTGGTTTTCTTTGGTAATTGATTTAACACGACCATTAAGATATTACTAAGGTCTAAGAATGATATTTGGGTGCTCTCCCAAGTTACTCCAAGCTTAGAGCACATTTTTGCCTAAATTGCTCTTATGGTGTTTCCTTGTGTTTCCTTTGATTTAAATTGTTTCCTAATGTTTCTAAGGCATTATTTAGCCTCCTTATATCTTAGCTTATCACTTAAACACCATATCTAAGTTTGGGGTATTTCACTTGGATCTTGAAAAATCCGGGTGTCATTTATATTTTGAAATAAGATCTGGTTGTTTATTTTACAAACGCTTTTGTAGGGGAGTAAGGATAATAAAGAATGATACGATCTAGTTAAGCTTTAATAGTGGTGGATTGGTGCATAAAACGAGAAAAAAATATTTTCTTAGGTCACACGACAGATCATGAACATCCATGGAACACTGAAGATTCTCTTGCAAGTGGGTGGACCTAGGGTGGTGGTAAAGCACTCATAACCACAAACTGAGCTTCTCGTGGTGGTCAATTCTAAGTTATTGTTAGGTCGTGTTTGGAGACTACGAGAACTTGATAAAGACAAGAATAATCACTATTGTCTTTGGTTGGGTAGTTGTTTCCTGAGTTGCTACTTACTTCGTGTTTGTGTCAAGTAGATGGAGATTTGGGCCTGATGAGTTTTTGAGGGCTCAAGAAGGAGTGGTCAATTTACCGACACTAGAAAGCCAACAGATGAAGTTATCCGGCTTAGTCCTTGTATGGGATGTTTTAGGATTATTCATCAAGAGGAAGTTTGGCATCGGCGGTGGTATGTGAATAGCTGGATTGAGCATTAAAAGGAAGAATTGTTAAAAATAATGTGAAATCCATTGAGTTGCTCTTGTGAATTTAATTGGTTCTGCTTTCCAATTAATGTCTTCTTCACCTAGAGTTTCATGGAATTTAAAGATGTAGTGGTATGAACATTTATACAGTGCAAATTAATGGTGTCTGAAGCATTCAATTTTCTAACATTATGAGGAGAGTTACGAGGAAGTCAAACGCTTGGAAGATGGAGATAAAACTTCTGGCTTTCTAGACACCTAAGTGTTATTATTTTTCTTAGGTGTTAACGGATGGTGTTGATGAGATTGTAACAATTTTAACTTGTTATCCCTTATGTGGCGGTTGTTAATGGATTAATGTGGGGATAAGTGAAGGGTTGAGATATACGGCTATAAATAGATCTAGTAACCCGTAGCTTAAGATCATCCCAACTTATGGGAATCACATCTAAGAAATTCAAGCGTGGTTCTATGAGAACTCAAAGGGACTCGGGTAAAAACATCAAAGGAAACACAGGTCGGTTGATGCATTGGTTGGGTTAATCGTCATGTAAACTTGTAATCATCATCCTCTTAATGAAAGTTGTTCTATCTCCTGCCGTGGACATAGGTCATGTTTGAACCGAGCCACGTATATCCTTGTGTCACTAGCTTTATCATTTCAAGATACTTCTTTGGTAACCATGACAATTCTCACCACTGTTCTGAGAAAATGAGCCTGAAATCCTAACATAATCAAACAACATCACCATATTTTCAATCATATTTCCACTTTTGTTCTAGTTTCTCTAGATTATCCAAATACTCCCTTATTGTTTTGTTTTATCTGAAAATTCGAGTGAGCTAGACTCGGTATGTATGCTCTAAGTTGACAAATTCGTATTTAATCTAATCCTTACTTGGTAAAGTGGATTACTGATTATACACTGAAGTAGATAAAAGATGGCAATACTGTCTTGTATATTTATGAAGGAAAAACAATATACTCTAATGCTAGTCATTGGTTCCGAATAGGACTTGGACAACTGAATAGAACCGGAACCGATTGGAGTCGGAACCGGAACCGCGGCTGAACAAAGTAAATACGAATACAGGTTTTGGGATTCACGACTGAACCAGGCCCGGAACCGCCTGGAACCTCCCTTGGATTCGGAACCGCATAACGGGAACTGGAACCAGAACCGGAACCGCCCCGGAACCGGTCAAACTAGTCGTTGGTCAATGGGCAAAATGACGTCGTTTTGGCTGGGGCGCGCGCTCTTCTGGCAAAAGAGCCGTTAGACGACGTGGAACCGGAACCAATGTGGAACCGGTTCCAAAATCGGAATCGGTGATTAAAGCGAATCCGAAGCGAATACAGGGTTCGCAGCCGGTTCTGAATACAAACACACATTCCCGGACATTCAATGAGTGGCCAGCATTAATATACTCTACTAAGAGTAAGTTTAGTTTACATGAGTTGGTCGGACATCAAATTTAAAGTTGAGTTGAATTTCCACTTTGTTACATTCATTTGCTTCATTTGGCTATTGTGACAATATATAGTTTACTCTTTAACATGTTGCTTGACTTGAAACAAAACTGAGAGGTTTTCTTAACATGACAGCAGTAAAGTCTTTAATGAGTTAGGAGCAGCTTTCTTTGAATTGAGGAAGCCACTTGTTCTTGGCCGAGTCTAAGGAATATGCACAAGGCAATGAGAGAAAAGTTGTGAGAGGAACGTTACATATAGGGATTACGATAGTAAAGTTCTTGTGAGTTTTAAGTTGATTCATTCATATATATTTTCACTATTATGGTAAAATTATATTCTCATTGACACAAATTAGTATAATTTTCGTGAAATGTTGAATAAATTATATTAATGAACAAAGCCACTGGGTGAAAGGGGTAAATCAAAGAAAAAAAATCAAAGATATAAATAGAACAAACACATATGTTGAAGCTCAAAACCCTTGATTCAGTAATAACTATTGAAAGTAAACTTTAGTGAGAGTGTATTACAAGAGGAAAGAAGATGGAGTAACTAAATGCTAACTATTAGAAGTAAAACCTAATTGCACTAAGTGTATATATATATACAGACGAAAGAAAAGAAAGAATCAAAACGATATGTTTTAGTACAGATACATAGAGAAAAAATGAATTGTTGAAAGGAGAAAACAGTCATGTATACACTTCTTCAAATAAAGATTTAATCATCAAATCAACTAGTTGACAGGGTATGTATTCGTCAGTATCAACCCATACTAAAGCCACTCATTGAGGCAGTGACAATCAACACATGTTGCATAATGTTAGCCTCTTATTGATGCTAGTTCACCAAATAATGTCATAATTACTATAAGCTCTGAATATTAGAGAAATGAGGGTCAACTACTTACGCACACCCAATGTCATGAAGATGGTGATGGTTAGATTCTTAGAAGATCCTTAAGAAACACATATTGCTTGAACAGTTAAAGAAGGCCATTGTATTGTGGGTGATGAGTAGGGGTGTATTTCATATGTTTTATCAATACTTTTCATGCTCATTTCTCCACTCTAGCTAGTTTTCCTCTAGTTTTGTGTTTTTATTGGTGTTTTACATAATTATTGTTAAAAACAGGATAAATAACATAGCTAGGAATAAAGTAGACAAAAAGACAAACGTGTAGGCACAAACGGATCCAAAATTGGAGCTATAACGAAGGAGATAGAGCAGCTATTTCTTCTCTAGCACGGACCTCCCCAACCGGACCGCCCCGGCAGTTCCGGAGGCCGGAAACGCTTGTTCCGCGAGCTGAATTTGCCTCTGGTCCATACCGCCCCTACCGTCCGCCCCTATGGAAGAGAAGCTCTTCTTGAACCTCTCATGGCTAATTCTTCTCCCTTCTCTCAGTTTTGTGCTTTAAGTAGTTTCCTTGTAGCTTGGGATGAGGATTTTGCCTCAAAAATCCCTAAAACTCCATTGTTGAACCTTGAACTTGTGTTTTGTGCTTTATTTTGGTCCTTGAGCTTAATGAAGATGATTATTGGGTATTTATGATTCTTAAACATTTTTCTCATGAATTGAGGATTAGTTTAGGGTTTTGCCCAAATTATCAATAATGTGTTAAATTGGTTGGTTTGGCCTACCGATTAGTTTAGCATTATTGAGGGGTTCTATCAAAATGATATTCTTAGATAGAAACCTAAACCGTTGGGGACTGGAATGGTGTACTCTAATTTTGATGATTTTGAGATTAGACTACATTACAACTTAGGGGAACTTAAGCTTAGTGCTATCAATTGACCCGAGACTTAGCTGATTGAGAAGTTCCGGTTAAATCACTTAGGATTAGTAGGCCTAGATTAGGCTACTAATTAATTAAGTGTTCCGTTGTTCAGCTATAAGTTCAAAGGTCGACAATCTGTAGTAAGGGGAGGATGGCTGCAAATATCCATCCCGGGCTACATCTATCCTATATAGTAGTTAGTTTAGTGTTTATTTCTTTTGTTTATTTCTCCAATTATAACCTAAAACCCAAAAACCCCAATTTACATTTATGCACTTTTATTTATCTTCTTGTACATTTACTAAGCTTATAATTAGCTAGATAGTTACAAAGTCCCTGTGGATACGACCTTTTTGTACTATAATGACTGGGTTCACTGCCCATAGTTAGCAGGATAGTTTAATCACTATTTTGCATAGCAATGGGCACTATTGTAAATCATAAAGATTATTTCATATAGATCCACATGGACATGATGTTGAAACGTTATGCCCATGGTATTACCAGATATTGTACCCAAATATGGGTGATGTCAACATTGTATAGTATGTATATTTCTTCATTCTCAACTATATCTTACGTATTATGAGTAGATCTAATGTATGAGAAATACACAGTCTAATAGAGCAAGAGGAGTTTGAGGAGGTTACTCATGACCCAAAGTAGAGATTAGCCATGGAACTGGAATTCACAACACAATGAAATTTAGAAAATTATAGATTTTCCAAAGGAGGAGGGGGTCATAGGTTTAATATGGCTCTACAATATCAAACTAAAAATAGATGGACCAACTAAGAGATTTAAGGCATGTCTTGTGGTGAAAGGGTACACCCACACACGGGGACTTGATTATAACAAAAATTCTTGCCCATTGTTAAGTTGGCAACCGCAGAACTTGGTAAGGAGGTTTAGATGAAACTTCCTCTAGGTTTAGTCGTTGAGAAAGAAGAAAAAAATTACTGCTTAAAAAGTTTACACGGGTTTAAACAAGTCTCAAGACGTTAACATTTAATTTGGTTGGTTCTCTTGAAGAGCTTACTTAGAATTAGTCCCATAGTGATTATTGTTCTATAAAAATAAGCTAGATTAATCACACTGTCCATTGTTTTCAATGGTATTTCTCACTACAATTTGTCAATTCTCAAATGCACCACAACACCAGCTTTTTTCCTTGTTTCTCCCGTCTGGAGGCCCTGCCACTCGCCCCGCCTCGCCCGCTGCCTGATGCCATCACTCTCAATGCCATGAGAGTTGGTTCCTCTACCAGATAAAATAGCTTGGTAAGATGAGATTTTTTTCGCTTAATTGCCGAGGCCTAGGAGATCTGACTCAAGAACGATTGGTCCTCCGTGTTCTTAGATGTGAATCGTCGGATACCTTTTTCCTTTGTGAGACTAAGCTATCCATACTGGAGATGAGCACATTTGAACAAAGGTTGCAACTATAGGGTTTTGCGGTCGACAACATAGGTCGCAAGGGAGGTGTAGCCCTCTTCTGGAAATCTACGATCCAGATTAGTATCATCTCATTCTCTGCCCATCATATGGATTTTAGTGTAAAGGTGGATTAAATGACTCCTAGTGAGGAACTGGCATCTACGGATGGTCGTCCTCATCGGAGCTTCGGCTGGTCTTTGAAGATTTCGATGAAATTTTGTACAGACTTGAGAGTAGTGTCGAGGAAACTGAAATCAGGCCTGCATGCAAGCCTTTAGGTCTTGTCTTGCGAATTGAAATCTAAGTGATATAGCTTTCTCAAGTGGAATTTGTGCCTTTAATAATCGACAGTTAGGTGTGTCAAACACAAAATCAAGGTTGGACAGGTTCACTGCCACTAAGAATTGGATCCGCATTTTCTCTCGAGGCAAGAAATGTCCACCTTTAATGGGGGAGGTCTGACCACTGCCCAATTAAACTCGTCCTCACGCCCCAAGAGCAACGAAGGAGACGACCTTTCACATTTTGATAATAGTTGGCTTGACAATCCTAAATGTAAGCAAATTGTCAATGATATTTGGAGGGATGACACAACTAAGGGAGGGTTACGGAGAATATAGCTCCATGTGGACACAAGCTGTAATTTGGGGAGGTAATCGTGGCCCGAGCAGAGTAGAAGGTCATGTTGAACCCAAGAGTGATTGCACAAATTGCCAACCAAAATCCAACACAGATAACCTCAACAGATGGAAAAAACTTCACAATCAATTGGATTGGCTACTTTACAATTAGGAAGCTCGATAGCTCAAAGATCAAATCAATATTGGATTAGAGAAGGTGACAAGAACATAGCCTCTTCTTCAACAAAGTTCATGGCTAAAAACGGAAGAACACGCTTCAAGTGATTAGAAATAATCAGGTGTGAAAGTATCATCTTGGGACGATATTAAAGAAATGGATAGGCTATACTTCAACCAATCTATTACTACAACCTCTCCTGAGCATAATGTACAATTGTTGGCTGGAATAGAAGGAAGGTCTTGGTGGAGGATCATGAATCCTAGGTAAACCGTACTCAAGAGAGTAGGTTATTCAAGCGATCAAAAATCACACCCAAAACAAGGCCCCTAGGCCTGACGGATCGATGGAACCTTTATAAATGCATGTCGGGTATAATTGGTGAAGACTTTATTGGAACCATTCTAGCAGTGCTAAACTCAACACCATGCATGAGGGAATCAACCAACACCATTATGCCGATCCCTAAGAGAGTTGGAGCTTCGACTATGGAGCACTTTAGACCAATCTCCTTGTGTAACACTATTTACTGTATCATCTCTCCAAGGTGCTAGTAAATCGTGCAAGAATGTGATGGATAGAGTCATATCGTGACCAAGAGTGTTTGTCCCAGTGAGGCTAATCTTTGACAACATCGTAGTAGCCTATGAGCTTCTTCACTCCATGGAATCATCAAAGGCTGTCCAAAGAGGCCACTTTGCTCTGAAGTGGACATGGCGAAGGCCTTCATAGAGTTGATGGAGCTTTATATCCTGATGTCTTTGAAAACATGGGTTTTCCATACAAAGTGGATAAATCTGGTTTGGAAATGCATTTCTACTACCTCTATGTCAGTCTTAATCAATGGTATTCCAGGAAAATTTTTGTTTCTATAGTGAGGACTGAGACATGGAGATCTACTTCCCCCTTCCTATTTTCCAATTGTGTGGAACTTTGTCATCAAGCCTTAACATTGCATCTAATGAGGGAGAAGTGCATGACTTTACCTACAAAAATCAGGGCTTTGAAGTTTTTCTTCGTAGATGACTGCCTTGTCTTTGGTAAATTTAACCCTACAAATGCTCGAAGAATGTTGGATCTCATACCGGACTTTCAGGATGCATCTAGTCAAAGCATAAATATTAATAAGTCAGCTTTGATCTTTTCTACGGGTTGTCTAGCTCAATAAGAATTAAAGTCTCCACTATACTAGGAATTAAGCAGGTTAATGACTTAGGTCTCTACCTTCCTTGGTTTTCCTAGTTCAATATGAAGGAGCAAAAAGGAAAATTTTAATCAAATAAATATAGGGTCTATCAGCAAATTTGGGATGGAAATATTGTGCCACAAGCAAGGAGAAGCATTTTCATCCAATCGGTGCTCTAGGCAATACCATCCTATGTTATGGCGGTTATGAATCTCCCAAGGAGCTCCTACTAGAATTAAAGAAAGCAATCAGAAATTTCTAATGGACAGGCTCTCTGGCTAAAAAAGGGATATGTTGGAAAAGTTGGAGCTCTTTGTGTCAAAATCTTGAAGAGGGTGGTTGGGGGTTTCGAGACCTAAAGGCTTTCAACATTGCTCTCCTTGTTAGGCAATCATGGAGAGTGCTCCAGCATCCTCACCTCCTGGTCTCCAAAATCCTAAAGGTCAAATACTTCAATGAATATGATATTCTTCATGCTAATTTTGGGCACCACACCAAGTCCTATTTGGCGATCCTTACAAGTGCAATTTTTCTGCTTATAGAAGGGCAACAAGGAAGATAGGTAATGGTGAATCAACTAAGATCACTTATAGATGGATCATAGAAAAAGTAGGGGGTAGACCATGGTTATGGTCTATGCTGATTCGAGCTCAGCAAACTAGTAATGTTGCCCTCCTTATTGACAAAGGAGATAGAGCTTGGAAGGAGAACGTCATAAGGGAATGGTTTTCATGAGGAGGATGTCAATCTAAGATGACTCTTGTTGCGGTTGAAGGGCCAGATTTGTGGTGCTATGGACTTGCCAAGAATGATCATTTCTTACATAACATTTAGCGACCTCCTTTAAGCCAAGAATTGATGGTTCAGCTTCATATAAGAGCAAATTGGATTAACAATGAAGGAGGTTTGCAAGTGCAACCTCCCTCTTAGGGTGAAGCTGTTTTCTTGGATGCTAATGCATGGCATTGTTCCATGTCGTTCTAGACTACACAAACACCTGAAGCAACGGGGTGATGTCTCATGCCTCCTGTGTGGTGCAATGGAATAGTTGGCTCATGTCTTTCTTCATTGTCCCTATGCCCAATGATGGTTGAAAAGCGCTCAATTGGAGAAACCTGGCCTGAATGGAAATGATTCAGCATTCTAGGACTGGCTCATCTTTATGGTGCTTAATAGAACTTAAACCTGCTAACATCTTTAATCTCTCTCTCCTTTGGAAACTATGGAGTTTTGTCATGGGGATGGATCAAGCCCAACATTTTCTCATCATGGCCAACCACTCGCCAAGTTTTGTTGGGCAAAATGATGATACCCCACCTCCCTCTGAGGGGGTGAGATTCATATTTTTATTGATGACAGCGCTGACAAGAGAGGACATGGAATTGGAGCTATTTGCAAGTCGCCAGATGGATCCATCCTCGCAGCAGGTATTCAAGCTGGCAAAATTGTTTGGGAGTCGTAGTGGCAGAAACTAAAGCCATTGAACTTGGCCTTTCATTGGTGTCTCGGCTAGGAGTAGAAAGATTAAGGATACACTCGGACTGCCTCTCAAATATAAACTCCTTTAAGATAGGGGTGAAGTTGCGTTGCAAACCTGGACTGTCCTTCAAAATGCCCTTGAAGCTGCTAGGCTAAACTTCCATGTCGATTGGATTTATATCCCAAGGTATGATAATATTGATGTCCATATTCTAGCTAATGTAGCTATAAGGGGTAGTCAGATTGGCATGCGGGTTCACAATAAGTTGTATTTTAGCCTTGCTCATATAATATATGCGTTTCTACTTTGAAAAAAAAAAGCAAGATTATGTAACTTATGTTATTTATGTTGATTACATTATATTTACAAGGGATAATGATGATGATTTTCGGTTTGTCAAACATCTAGATCGAAATTTTTGAATAAAAGATCCCGAACAACTACAATATTTTCTTGGAATATAATGTTTACCATATGGTAATGGCATTGATTGCTTGTTAGAGAGAATGTAGTCTCGATCTATTTGAAGAATTTAGGCTGCGTTCGGTGATGGTATATATGTGGTATAAATGTGACATTTTTGAGTTTGATATTTTTGACAAAAATGCCAAACCGCCATCACCGAACAACAATTTTCAAAACAGTTACAAATATACTAATACAAAACAACCAACAATTTATGCTGTAATATAATGTATACCGTAAACAAGGCGGAACCAGAAAACTGTAATTAAGGGGGCGAGATATTTTAATATTAATTAATATTTAAAAATTAATTTTTAATAAATTAATTTAAATTTTTAATATTTATAATTATATTTTAAAAATGATATATATATTAAATTTGACACAAATTAAATTAAAATTGAAATATATAGATTAATATATTATAAATTAGTTTTTTTCCCTTTTTATTTTTAGTTTTTTTTATAAATATTGGTATAGTAAATTATAAATTAATGAAAATAATATAGAACAATAGTTTTAAACTAATAGTGTTTTTTTAAATTGTTTATTCAGATACGGATAAATAGTCTTTTAAAACTATTCCTATCTATCAATTATAATAAAATATTCTACAAGAAAAAGAGCAAACTAATAAAAATTACAATGTAAACTTTCAATTATATCAAAATTATTAGAGTACAATATTTGTAATATATTTCAGAAATATCAATTATAAGTATTCAACTTGCTAAGTAATGATTAATTACAAAACTGTTTGCACAAACTATTATGGTTTGTCAGTATATCAAAGTTATTATATGTTTGGTACCGTGCTTAATAATTAAAGAATAATTTTATATGCTAATATATATTATTTTTCATTTCTTGGCATATCCAGTATTAAATTTAAATTTATGTTTTTGAATTCATTAAGTAATATTTAATTGAATAGAATATATTGTTTTAACTACAAATATATGTTTAAAATAAATATTTTATCAACAATTAAACAATATATAATAATAAAATATAAGTGATAGCTATATATATATATATATTCACTTACAGTCAATTACTTTATTATTAGAAAGAATTGCTTTTTCATTTCAATGATATTATTTATTCCATTAAAAATTAAAATAATCTTAAGTATTAATACATTTGAAATATTATATTAAATACTAATATATAATCCATAAAATTTTATTTTTATATATAACATCTAATATATTTTCTCTAAATACAATGGTTTATTTCTTTATTTTTTCAAATATATGTAAAAAATTATTTATAAATTAATATGTATATATATATATTAAATTACTTGTCACTAAAATATTAATAAAGGGTAATAATTATTAAAGACTATAATTGAATATCTACATATATTTTAACTTTATTAACAAAAAATTATTTTAAAATGTAATATAAAATTTTTAATTGTAACAACAAAAACGGTAACCGCATTACACAAAACTAACTTATTCAAAACAACCAGACGACGAAACCGCCACCCACTGAACACTAGTTTTCAAAACAACCAGCAAAACTACCACCAAACAGTCAACCAAAACAACCATGCCGAACACAGCTTTAACTGTTAAAATTAATCTTTGTACCTTGCAAGTTCGTTCAAGGAACCGGGTGATGTGCTGCAACATACTATTTGCAGGACTCCTGCACTTACCAAAACACAGTGTTTTAATTTTTTTTCATTCCATCTTTCTGTTTTGCTTAGACTGTTCCTGAAAAATTTCTGCTCAACGTCGGATCGTCCGCAAACAACATTCAATCAAGTCCTGCACACCTTCCCGATTACCTGTATTTTCCACAATTTGAGTTAATAAATCCATCCAATTGAGAAGTTCCAGATTCCGCTTTTATTTGTTTGCCGAAGTTAGACCTTGATTATACTGGCTGGTGCAGTGAATTGACCAGATGTGCGTACAAGTACAACCATATGAAGGCAACTCTTTTTCCCCAATCTGAGCAAGTATATCTTTTTAAGAGAAAGATAAACTCATTTTTTCATTTCGATTGTTCTACTTCCAGGCATCGGCTGGGTTGCTGCAGTAGTGCACCGGCAGGGCTTGATTGAATTTTCTTTGTTTTCTAATTATAAAGTAGAGGTTTAATTTAATTATTATTTTTTAAAATTAAATAGTGTTTAACAAAACTTAATTACTTCATATACGTATTAATATGTGAATATATAAGAAAATCTTATACTTATTTTTATTAAATTTCTCTCATATGTAATCAGTTTTTTAAAAATAAAAATTATTGTAACATAGAGATTAAAATAAGAAATATGTATATAAAAAATAAATTGTTAGCTTATAATTATATAGATGAACTGCTAATTCATTTAGACCACAATAATAAAAGAAGTGAAGATTGTCGAAACTTGTGAATAAAAACTGAAATTGGAGGCACACCGCTCAACTTTGTTTTAAAAGAATTTTATTTTCAATTTTATATATGTACTCAAAATTTTAAAAATGACAAGTTTTATAAAATAGTAAAAAATATGAAAATATACTTTATAATGACAAGTTTTAAGATTTCCCAGGGTGGTTTTGGAGTGTAGGGTAATCTTTTTTAACTAAAACTATACTTTATAATGTCACTGACTCGGCAATAAGCCTTTGACATTTTTTAGCTTTCCTGGGGTGGTTTTTGGGTGGGTTTGTGGTGTAGGGAGGGTAATCTTTTTTTTTTGTTCATTCTATTATTTATAATGTCGACACTGACTCGACAGGTTTTAAGGGTTTGTGGTTCAGGGATTAGGGTCCCCTAATCCCTTCACTACAAACCTTAAAAATACCTTCGACGTTTTAAGATTTCCTAGGGTTGTTTCTGGGGTGGGTTTGTGTGTAGGGCATTCTTTTTTTTATTCATTCCATTCTTTATAATGTCGACACTGACTCGACAGGTTTTAAGGGTTTGTGGTTCAGGGATTAGGGTCCCCTAATCTCTTCACTACAAACCCTAAAATGCCTTCAACGTTTTAATATTTTCTAGGGTGGATTTTGGGTGGGTTTGTGGTGTAGGGTAATCTTTTTTAACTAAGTCTATACTTTATAATGTCGCAACTGACTCGGCAATAAGCCTTCGACGTTTTAAGATTTCCTAGGGTGGTTTTTGGAGTGGGTTTGTGGTGTAGATAATATTAGCCATGGTTGTATATTGTTAGTATATAAAAGCAACTTGATATCGATTGTTTAAATTATTAAATGAATTGTCTTGAATGGCACTAGGTACATATTGTCCAAAAAAATCATCATATATTGAGTAATATTTTCGGGTACATGTACGAGTTACAATATGTTATTTATTAGTTTTAGAATTATATATCATTCATACGGTAATAAATATGCCATAAGTTTACATAATATTCGCCATGATTTCATATATTTAATATGTAAAAACTACTCAATTCATTTTTAACTTTCCATATAATAGGTTAACCATTTACGATTGACAGGTTAACCATTTACGAATGATATGTTAACCATTTATGATTGACAGGTTATCCATTTACATGCGACAGGTTAACCATTTACATGCGACAGGTTAACCATTTATGATTGACAGGTTACCAATTTATATGCGACAGGTTAACCATTTACATGTGACAGGTTAACCATTTATGATTGGCAGGTTAACCAGTTAACCATTTACATGCAACAGTTTAACCATTTATGATTGATAGGTTAACCATTTATGATTGACAAATTAACCATTTATGATTGACAGGTTAATCATTTACATGCGACAGGTTAACCAAATGCGACAGGTTAACCATTTATGATTGACAGGTTAACCATTTACATGCGACAGGTTAACCATTTACATGCGACAAGTTAACCATTTATGATTGACAGGTTAACCATTTATATGCGACAGGTTAACCATTTACATACGACAGATTAACCATTTATGATTGACAGGTTAACCATTTATATGCGACAGGTTAACCATTTACATGTAACAGGTTAACCATTTACATGCGTCAGGTTAACCATTTATGATTGACATTTACATGCGACAGGTTAACGATTTTCAAGTTATAGGTTAACGATTTTCAAGCAACATTTACCAGTATTTAAGATTGACAAAAAATATTTAAAGAAAGACGATATATGCTAAGATAAGAAAATTAAAAAAAGTCAATTAGTGTTATATATATATATTATATATAGTGAATGTCCATATTACCCCTTTAGGTTATCCCCTTCTCTATAAATAGAGTCCTTTATACTCAGTTGTGGGATGAATGAAAACCTTACTGTTTTCTACGCTTTCTCTGTTCACTCATTTCTAACACGTTATCAGCACGCTCTAGATTTTAAACTAATCCGGCTTCATCCAGTTCCAATCAAAAGGTAAATCCACCTCAAATCATTAACGATCGATCCAGTTTTCTTTCATTCTCGAGATCGGTCACGCCATCGATTAGCTTTCTTTTTTTCCTGTTCAATTCCGCCACTTGCCAAACTTCGGCGACGGCGACAATCTACAGATTTTTTCTTCTAAAGCCTAATCACTATATTAAAAAAAAAATAGAAAATATACGTGCTCATCAATGAACCCGCAAACCCAAAGCTACGAACGCACACGAATTCTTTTTGATTTCTTTTTTTTTCCCTATCGTTGGCCACGCCGACATTTTTTTCTTTCTGCGGCGCCGACATTTTTTTTCTCTCGGCTCTAAATTGTATCACCGGAGCGCACACCCTAACATTATTGTTTTGTGTTACTTTATTTTATTGTTATTTTATTTATTTTTATTGCTTGAATCATATTACTTTATATATATTTATTATATTTGTTGGTATTGCGCCCGATCTACTCAAAAAAAAAAAATACGTAAGGCATCATGCCAGTTATTATTTTACATGAGGCATCGTGCCAGTTATTAATTTCACGTGAGGCATTATGCCAGATATTCAATATCACGTGAGGCATCACGCCAGAGTTTGTTTATTGTTAATTTTATTTCATTTATTTGTGTGTTTAATTTATCCAGTTCAGTTTATATTTATTTTACTCATTAATTTATTTTTTTTCGCTATTTATTATGTATCGTGTGAGGCATTGTGCCAGAAATTAAAATCACACGAGGCATTGTGCCAGATATAGATATCACGTGAGGCATTGTGCCAGACTTATTTATCACGTGAGGCATCGTGCCAGATTTATTTATCACGTGAGGCATCGTGCCAGATTTATATATCACGTGAGGCATCGTGCCCGATTTTATTGTTATTTAATATTTTCCATTTATTATGCATTATTTATTTAGTTTGTTTCGATAAATGATTCAATTTTATTTATTATTTTTAATGCTTAATCACCACCTACGGCATTGCGCCTGTTAAAATTTAAATTTGTAGATATTGAGGCATTACGCCGGAACATTCTATATTTCTATATAAATGTGATGTCATGAAAACGACATGTATGATCGTTTCTAATATCTGTCTATTTTATGACAGATCATTTAAGTATGGCAAACAATGCCAAACTCGCAAATATCGAGTTCACCGCTTTGGACATCACTGGAAAAAATTACTTATCATGGGTCTTAGATGCCGAGATTTATCTCGCCGCAAACGGTCTCCAAGATGCCATAAGGATGGAAATCAAAGTTCCGCTCAAATAAGGCAAAGGCATTGATCTTTCTTGCCGCGACACTAAGACGAAGGTCTAAAATGTGAATATTTAACAGTGAAGGACCCATTGGTCCTGTGGAATCTTTGGAAGAGATCTCGATCAACTTGTCATGACTGGAATACGATGGAACCGACATGAAATTGACGTCGACGAAATTTTTGCATATAATGTAGCGCTACAAGTTATGAATAATGAAGAGGATCATGAACCAAAGTCTGTTGAAGAATGCAGACAAAAGAATGATTGGCCAAAATGGAAAGATGCTATTGAAGCAGAATTAAACTCACTTCAAAAACGTGAGGTTTTTGGACAGTGGTCCATACACCCAGTAAGATAAACCAGTTGGTTATAAATGGGTGTTTGTACGGAAAAGAAACGAGCAAAATGAAATTGTGAGATACAAAGCTCGTCTAATCGCACAAGGTTTTAGTCAAAGACCTGGTATTGACTATGAAGAAACTTATTCCCCCAGTTATGGATGCCACAAGTTTTAGATACTTGATTAGTTTGGCAATCCAAGAAAACCTCGAGTTTCGTTAATGGATGTGGTTACAGCCTTTTATATGGATCGCTTGATAGCGACATTTATATGAGGCTACCAGAGGGATTCAAATTGCCCGAAGCATTTAAATCAAGCTCTAGAGAAAAGTTCTCTATTAAATTGAATAAATCCCTCTATGGACTAAAGCAGTCGGGCCGTATGTGGGTATAATCGCCTTAGCGAGTTTTTTGCTTAAGAAAGGCTATCAGAATGACTCGATTTGTCCCTGTATATTCATAAGGAAAAGTGGATCTGGGATTGTCATAATTGCAGTCTATGTTGATGACCTCAACATAATTGGAATATCTGCAGAACTTCAACAAGCTGTTGAATGTTTAAAGTCAGAATTTGAAATGAAAGATCTTGGTAAGACAAAATTCTGCCTAGGACTGCAACTCGAGCATTCACCAAGTGGGGTATTCCTACACCAGACTCAATATATTACAAAGGTGTTGAAAAGATTTTATATGGATCATGCTCATCCTTGAGCTCCCTAATGGTTGTTAGGTCCCTAGATGTAAACAAGGACTCATTTAGACCCCGGGAAAGTGATGAAAAGTTACTTGGTCCTGAAGTCTCATATCTAAGTGCCATTGGAGCATTAATGTACTTGGCGAGTCATACTCGACCTGATATAGCATTCTCAGTAAATCTATTAGCAAGATATAGTGCTGCTCCAACCAAAAGACATTGGAATGGTGTTAAACATGTACTTCGCTATCTTCGGGTACAATGGATATGGGGTTATTCTTTCCAAAGACACCTAAGTCTGGTCTAGTAGGTTACGCTGATGCTGGCTACCTATCTGATCCCCACAAGGCAAGGTCATAAACAGGTTATGTATTTACTCATGGAGGTACGGCCATATCATGGAGTCTATAAGCTAACGAGTGTCGCCACCTCCTCTAATCATGCAGAAATTCTAGCAATGCACGAAGCCAGTCGAGAATGTGTTTGGTTGAGGTCCATGATCCAGCATGTACAAGAGACGTGTGGCCTATCTTTTGATCAGAAAATCCCACAACATTATATGAAGCAATGCTGTCTGTATAGCCCAGATGAGAGACGGGTACATCAAAGAGATAGAAAAAGCACATATCTCCCTCCCAAGTTTTTCTACACCCACGAGCTTCAGAAGAATGGAGAAATTGATATACAACAAATCCGTTCAAGCGAGAATTTGGCAGATATATTCACCAAGTCACTTCCAACTTCAACTTTCGAAAAGTTAATCTGCAAGATTGGGCTATGTAGATTCAGAGATTTGAAGTGACGTTTAGTTTAGGGGGAGAACTTATGATTGCACTCTTTTTTCCTTAGTCTTGGTTTTTATCCCACTGGGTTTTTCCAAGCAAGGTTTTTAACGAGGCAATCAATATTGGACATTCAAGGGGGAGTGTTATACCCCTTTAGGTTATCCCCTTCTCTCTATAAATAGAGTCCTTTGTACTCAGTTGTGGGATGAATGAAAACCTTACTGTTTTCTACGCTTTGTCTGTTCACTCATTTCTAACAATTAGGAATTATATAAAACAAATAAACCAATAATGATTATCTGTCCACATACAGCACTTAGCTGCTCTCTTCGTTCAATACTTCATTAGAACAGCGACTCTCCCTTGCAAACCACTACCCTGGGAAATTAACACACTACCCTGTCAGGATTTAGATTATGCCGTTCAACTACAGAGCCAATTTACAACATCAGCAACCCATGGGTACTTTACAAAACGGCAGGTCAAGAAATACTGTTTGGTCGACTTTTCTTTGGATCAATCGTGTTAAACTGGATGTCGGAAAGATTGAATTTAAACGTAAAACGCAAGTCTCATCATCTCCTAGACAAAAGAAAACATCAACAAAATAAAACCGCAAGCTTTTCACTCGGTCAAACATAACATAACATCTGACGTACAATAAAAATGACATTTATAAAGATTTACTCATCAGGCTACCAAGTACAGGGGAATGTCAACAGAGAAAGCAGACAAGTAACAAAATTTCTGGAAACATATCATTCTTTCGTCTTTCTCTAATTTTGTTTCTTGAATCCTACTTATCGTTGGTAGCACCATTGGAGGCAGCTTCATCCATCGCCTCCCCTTCATCAGCTTTGTCAGCCTTCTTTCCTGCACGTCCCCGTATATATCCACTTGATTAAAGCAATCTCTAACTAGAACGATTATATCCATTATACTACTTCAAAGCTTACCTTTCTTCTTCTTGCCGCCACCCTTCTTTTTAGACTTTATTCCCATAGCTAACCATCCCTTTATTTCGGGATCATCCACTGTCTTTGTTGATTCCAACTCTTGCAACGTGTGAGTCGTGACACGATCTGACCCATTCGGCATGAGAAGCACTGTGAATTTTATATGAGCAACAATATCACCTGCACAAACAAAAAAAGGTACCAACTTCAGCACCGAGTTGCAAGCATACAAGATCAATTCAACCACAATATAATATTGTATCAGCTCACCAGGTTTTTCATGCAGAACGGGGTATGGCTGGAGTAGATCATGATTAACACACTCAACAAGACCAAGTCGTGCCCTTTTCTCCTCTAAAGCCCTGCGGTTTTCAGAAACAACAAAAATAAGTACAAGGGTAAAACGCAAAACTGATGAAATGATGAAAATATATACTTCAAACACCTGGCAGTAAATGGCATGACTGGGAATTTCGTACTAATCTCGCTGAAAATAAATCTAGAAGCTTTCATCTTCAAGTGATAATTCTTGTCCACGGCCCTTTTGTAGACAGTAGTTTGCTTCTCATCCAACAGCTTTGGCTGCAGCGACAACAAAACATCTCGCACAAATTAATTTCAGCCTGAATGAACCAACTAAATAAGAATGGATGCACATCCGTTTAACGTCTCACCTTCCCATCACCTGTGCTGGTAACAATATCTACGGCATACACTTCATTCTCCTCAAACTCAGCATCATCAACTCTTGTCTCAGGGTTTGAGACAGACAATACAACCTTGTTCCCATCAATCACAAACTGCTTCAATTGGTGGCTGAGAACACCTTCAACAATTTTGCAATCATAAGCAGAAGCTACTTTCTGAATCGCCTCAGTCACATCTTTGTTCTGCCAACACAATATAAAAATCAAAAATTACTTAATTGGTATCCACATTTATGAGGAGCTAATAGTTCTGCCAAACATGTCATTAAATAATGCAAGCAACCAGACAACACGAAGAATATCGAGGTGGTAATGACTTATTAAGAGATGCAAAAAGTTGTCAATGACTTTAACAAAATAAAAAGAACTCTCAACCCATGTACCAAAACAAAATCCATTCACAGGTCAAGTTTCTCATCCTCCCATACAGGCATTTTTTAGCTGCGCATACAGGTGAAGTGGTGATAATCTTTTTTACTAAAACATCTAGAGCATAGTCAGCTGCAAACGTTTATTATTTGACATCTATCCAATTTATTAAAATACAGCAATAGACAAAATATAGAATATTGAAAATATTTTTTATGACTTTAGGGGATAGAAAAAACATGATGCTTCTATCAGTGTAACTATGACATAAAAGCTTCATTGGATGTAAATCCAGATAGCCAAGAAGTGTGACATCACGTAGAGAACCCATGAAAATACAGCAAAAAAGACAACGTTGATCAAACAATGTTTGTAAACCATCTTTGGTCAAATATAAAGGATGAAGAAAGATTAATTCTCTTTGCCAGAGTATAAATGCAAA
Source organism: Limonium bicolor (assembly GCA_023374045.1). Taxonomy (NCBI): domain Eukaryota; kingdom Viridiplantae; phylum Streptophyta; class Magnoliopsida; order Caryophyllales; family Plumbaginaceae; genus Limonium; species Limonium bicolor. The sequence continues at coordinate 51,101,592 of CM041777.1, forward strand.
AATAGGGGCTTTATGAAAACATGATGCTCTATCAGTGTAACTATGACATAAAAGCTTCATTGGATGTAAATCCAGATAGCCCAGGAGTGTGACATCACGTAGAGAAACCATGAAAATACAGCAAAAATATACAATTGTGGATCAACCAATGTTTGTAAACCATCTTTGGTCAAATATAAAGGGGCAAGAAAGATGAAATTTTTTTTCTCATTGCCAGAGAATAAATGAAAAATAAGGGTTATATGAAAACATGATGCTCTATCAGTGTAACTATGACACAAAAGCTTCATTGGATGTAAATCCAGATAGCCAAGGAGTGTGACATCACATAGAGTAACCATGATAATACAACAAAAATGACATTAGAGGATCAACCAATGTTCGTAAACAACCTTTATTCAAATATAAAGGGGGCAGAAAGACAAAAATTAATTCCATGTTTGTCAGGAGTGTAGATGTAAAGTATTGGGTATTATGAAAACAAGATGGGTATTATGAAACAAGATGCTCTATCAGTGTAACTATGACATGAAAACTTCATTGGACATAAATCCAGATAGTCAAGAGTGTGTCATCACATAGAGCAACCGCAATGATAAAGTGGGAAATAGCTGCTTTTGGAACAATAAATGTTTGAAAGTCCTGGATCAAAGATATATGAGGCAGAGATTCCGATCAATGCCATTGCTATTGAGGATAAGATGTTTAATGAAGGAGTGGTGATATATGATGCTCTATCAGTGTAACTATGACAAGAAAACTTCATTGGATGTAAATCCAGATAGCCAAGGAGTATATCATCCCATAGAGCAACAATGAAAACGCAGTGAAAAAAGACTTGATTGTGGATCACACAAAGTGTACGAACAGTGTTAGGTTTGAAAACTAATATCAAGTTCCATCAGACAAATGTCTTAGCGCCAACATTTATGGCATACTCACGTTTAAAAACATAATTTCATCAATAAAAATAAGCTAATTTAGAAAGTGGTAATGTATCATCTCATTTCTTCTTGTAGATGATTTTCAGCATGTATGCTGTACTCAAGAATGTACTGATGATAACAGCATCATCTGCATCTGCATTGATTGCTTATCATCAGGCTTTGGCATACATACTGATTATAGAGTAATGTTAACAAAACACAAGCTGGGATCAAAAGGAGATCTAAAATTAAGAGAATGGTCTGGAAACAATGAAATCAAAACTGGTGCTTGATTTGGTTTGATAAGCATGAACAGTTAAAACCAAAGTTCCCTGTCAGTGTAACTATGACAAAAAAAAAAGCTTTCATCTGGATCATTGTCCATAGCTTCAATTATATTTCATCATGGGGATTCAAGAAAAAATGAAACAGGACAGAAACAGGCTATTGAGCAAATCAGGTAGGGAAACTAGACTTTGAGAAATACAATACAATGCCGCATAAAAAAGTAAATCATTTAAAATAGAAACATGTGGCTTATCCATATACAAGGCATTTATGACCTTTAGAACAGCATAAAAATAAAAGCTTTTAAAGCGAGCTCCATAGAATGTATAGGATGTTTCGTACCATATTTACCAAGTAAAAACAGAATAGATATTAAAAAATATCTACAAACAAGTTTGATAATCTTAACAAGCCAAAGTTAGCAAATGATATCATTACACAATCAAATTTTCATAACAGCAATCAGCGCTATCAGTCATTCTACACTATCAATGCAATATTATGCAAAATAAAAAACAACCACACATCACAAGAAAGTTCTTTCAGTGCCCAAGGTATTTAAAGCAGTAAATTCCTACAGAATAACAAGAATTTATAAGGATGTAGTACCTTCTTTCCAGGCCTCACAAGCCTTAAAGCAACCTCGGCAGCTGTGTTGGCAGCTGCAAGAACATCAGCTTGCTTCCCAGTAACAGGGCCTTCTTGTATCACATGAGTATGTGCAACCACCGCAATGAATCCATCAATATGGCAGCCCATATCACTACACCGACAAATGTAGCAACGTTAGTGACACCGTATCTATTGTCTCAGCCAGCAATTGTTGAAAGACTACAGACTTCGGAAGATCTTACATTTTCACCATATCACCTTTCTCTAGTACTGACTCGTCACTTGCAAGTGGAGAGAAGTGGCACACTGTGTTGTTCACTGAGATACATGTTGGGAAAGCAACGCCTCTCTCAATCTTCTTCTTGACGTTCTTGTACATGCTTCCACTTTGCCTGTGATCAATCTGAACATTAGAGATTTAATACAAAAGGCAAGGCATAAATATTTGCTAAACCCAAGTGGGGCGAATAATATCTAAAAGTAACCATATTTGCAATTAAAGCCGCTGTTTGTTATTGTACTTAGCGACCAAGAGTTCTACAATGGTCAAGCCTATAGAGTTAAACAGAAGCATTTCTCAATCAGGGACACTCATTCCATTTTAAATTACACGAGGCAACAGAACATGTACCAAAGAAACAAAGCACCAGGAAAAATAAAGGAAGGGTAACTTCTCTTAAAAAGATGAAGACTTACTCTATAATGTACGAATCTCCTTTCTCGCATAAATCAACGATTTTGGCTTTCGGTTTACATTCTGAGACGACTAACTTCAAAGCCCCTGCTCAAAAAAATAAACGGAGAGAATGAACCACTCATTTTTCGCATACACCAAATCCAACAGAAACCAGGAGAACATAAGCTAGGCGATATGTTTACTGTTAACAATATCAGCAGCGCTTTTGTATTTGGTGACGACTTCCGGAGAGGTAAGATCCAGCTCCCTCTCCTCCCTCTCATCATCCGACATATTGCTTATCAGATAAAAGGTCAAACCTACAAGTGCCAGATGCATAGATAATCAGTTCACGGGAAAACAACATAAGACCATGGGTGTCAACAGTAAATTAAAAGGGTCAAGCACGATGCTGGTTACAGAAATGATAAGAATCTAAGATTGAGGAGAAAGGAAAACCACGAGAGACTGAGAGCACAAGCTTACAAGTGGCGTGAAATGAATGTGCAGCTAGGGTTTATGGAAGGAAGAAAGGTCGGATAAGAGAAGAAATATGGAGAAGCAACAGCAGAGCCGAAAAGAAGCGTTCTGAAGAAAAGCTCTGGACGTTGGGGTTTTGCGGACGGTGGGACAGTCGAGCTAGGGTTAAAGAGGAGGCTGACATATTGGGCTTTTATAAATAAACTTGGGTACACATATAATCGAGGAGAGAACTCTCTCTTCCTTGCAAATTTTGGTAAGGCTAGACGTGCTTCTGGTGTGCTCTCGCCTCTCGCACATATCCCCAATTCTTGTAACAAAGTTTCATTACATTTATATTGGTACCGTTTATATAAGTTTGCAGTACTGTTTAAAAAATTAAAATGTGTATATTAAATACAAGTAACATCTAAATTTAGTGTGTAATTTTATATACAGATTATTATAGTTTTTATGTATCAAATGTACACTTTTGATAGATCAATCGTACATGTATATGTAGTAATCTATAACTACATTTGGATATAATCAAAAAATTAACTTTTTAGTAACACTTAAAATGAAATGTAATAAGATGTGCTAATACTTAAAAGAGCTCCATGTCAATGAAGTAAGCAAAGCTAAGGTGTCGTTCTATGACAGCCTTAAAAAATTGAGCGACATTAATCTCATAATGTTTGTCATGCTTAATGTGGACATTAAGCTACAGCTTTATTTGTATCTGATTGTTAGTGACATTAAAGAAAGTAATGTGGGAGTTTGTGAAATGTCCATGGTTCCCTCACTTTTCTTCAGTCTTTCATCGTCTTCCTAATTCCCATTCACTCTGACCCTTACTTTTCTTCAGTGTTTCATCGTCTTCCCATTCACACCGAGTTTCAGTTCCGTCCATCCCCAACACAAATCAAACTGCATCCAGAAGCACTAGATTCCTGAAGAATACGCTATATACATCCCCCGTGAAGAGAAAGACAAAGAAGCAAGATATCAGCTCAAACTCATACCTTGCAACCATCGATATCCATTGTCGCATATCATCCACCAGCAACAACACTAGCAACGACTATCAACTATGCGCATCAAAGATGTGGAATCCAAATAAATAAGTGCAATAAAAAGTGAAACAGTATATCAATCCTTGTATCCTTCGACCTGATCTTAATGAAACAGTACGCTTATCCTAGCATGACCCAATCTGATCAATCCTACATTACCTGGTCTCGATCTCAGAGTCTCACAAGAGTAGAGAGGGAGAGAAAGAGAGCTTCTATTGGAATCGAATGTAAGTTTGACTACCAAATGTTACGTGTCTTATTCCATGGGGGTACCCCCCTATTTATAGTATTTTGGGCCTAGTTTTTATGGTGCCTGCCTGTATTTTACATGTATAAGTACGGTTCTACCCTCTCCTAGTATGTTTGACTGACCACAGACGGTCGGTCGTACAATACTTTGCTTTGCCTAAGTCCTATCCCCATCCGGCTGGAGACGGCCGGATGCCCTATGTGTTTCTACTTCCATCCGGCTAAAGCAGTCGGATGCTCTACGTATCCTGTTTTGGCTTGGCACCATTTCTTCCCTTCTCATCAGTCCCACAAGTTCTATCTTTCTGAATTTTGGTGAAGAAAATAGAACTTCCGTGTCTTGTGTTTCGACGAAAAATTTTGCGACTGCGGCCAATTCTGAGGCTCTTTGGTCTGTCTGAGCTTCGTCTTTTCCTTATCCCTCAGTCCCACAAGTTCTTTTTCTTCATACTTGGAGAAAAGGAACTTCTTATCGGCCATGTGCGTAGCTCGTGGTTCGAACCTGCTTCGTACCGCCTTTTTGAATTTTTTCCGCCTGTTCTCGGTGTAGAATACGCAGGGTCTTTCTTTCGACTAAACATCGGAAGCGTCTTTAAGAAGCGTGCGGCTCTTTCTCTTCCCCTGCAAAGAAAGGATACTTTCTGTTGGCACATGTATATATATTATTTATTTGAGCGGGAAAAAACTTTTCTTAAAGCCTGATTTTTGAGCTCCCTCTTCCTTCTTCTACTGCCCCTTTACTTCGACTGTTCTTCTTCTCTCGCTCCCCTGCCGCTGTGTACTACCTTGTCTTTCATTGCCGTCGCCCTTTGATCCTTTGTTAGGCTTGACTACAGGATTCAGGGCTCTCGCTCTTCCAACGGCTTTCGCCCCTCGTATCTGAAGTTCACAAGACCCTTCCTATCTGGGCGTCAACCCTCTCCCTCCTCTCTCAATTACTCCTCCCTTTGCGATTGTCTCAGGGATGTCGAAGCCCCACTTGGCACGCAGATTTACCTGCCATCCTCCGACTCTCACCCTAACGACGATTTTGGTCGTGGGTACGTAGTTTTCGCTGATTTTTTCCGCTCCGGTCTGACCATTCCCCCGCACCCTTTTGTGCTGGGCTTCCTCCTTCGCCGTTGCTGCACTCTTGCTCACCTTCACCCAAAGGCCATTTCGCACATCCACGTCTTTGTTTCTCTTTGCGAGGGAAGCAAAATTCGGTCGGAAGGTACCGATTTCGTCCGGTTCTTCACAGTTAGGGTTGACCCGGATAGCTTAACCCTCATCGCGAAGGCTGGATACTCCCTTTTCGACTATAAGAAGGCTCACGAGTGGGGGTCACGGTGGTTCGTTATTGTTCCTCCATCTGGTCGAGTATTGGGCGTCCCATACTGCGCTGAAGTTGTCAAAGGTCAGCTAATCAGCCCCCAAACCCCTCCGGCTGAGTTGCCCATTTCGAAGGTTCTGAGGGCACTAAGCAAGAAACCGCCGACTGTCGAGGCATTTTTTACAAAGGCACGTTTGTCTTCTCTGAAGACATATCACAATAAGGGCCTTTAACTCTTAGTACAAATTCTGTCATTCCTATCGGTCTTCTTATTGTTTTGACATGTTGTATGTAGATTTCTTCCAGAAGGGGGACAAGTTCGGCCCCTTTCATAGCTGGAACTTTGTCTCCTTCAAGAATGGGGACGAAAAAATCAATTATTACGACACGCTGGATGCGGCTACTGATGCGGCCGAGCAGCTTTTGGAGAGTGCTCCTCCGGCAAAGCGCTCCAGGCAAGAAGCCGGGGATGACCCAAGGTTGTAAAAAACGGTACGGGAGTCCACTACGGACTATTGAGAGTACGTGATACGGAAGTATCGATACGGATAAAACGGTGAATCAGTACAGATGAAATATTAATATTTAAATAATAAAAATGAAGAATAAATATTTATAAATATGAAATATGTACACTTTGTACATAATAGTAGTTTTGTTATTAATACCTTCAATTGTATTTTTGTATATTAGAAATTTATCACATTCTTAACTATAAAATTTGATCAGTTTTGTTAGTGATGTAAGATAAGTTACTAAGTGAATTTTACAGAAAAAATCACCATATTATTATAGGAGAAAAAAAACAAAAAATAGTAGGATAGTTTTTGTAAAGTTATGGTTAATGTGTAATTTACTCTCACAAATATTCAATCTATATATAGTTAATGGTGGTGGTGCTTTATCATCATTTTTTCTAAATAAAAAAACTTATATAAGGTTAACATTATTTTCATTTAGGGATTTAATAGAAAAAATTGTCTTTTTTTGTTGGCTCCGGTTAAATCGTTGTCTTCAATAATGTATACCGTATTCTTTAAAAATACGGTAAATACGGAAATACAGATGATTATACGGTATACGCCACCACTAGACGGGGTGCCGATTGTGAAACGGATTTCATACGGCCGTATCAATACGTTTAATTGGAAAAACGGGCGATACGCCGTATAACGGCCGTACCATACCGTTTTTTACAACCATGGGATGACCAAGCCGGTCACTCAAAGAAAAGAAGAGGCTAGAATCTCCTGAACGTGCTGACACCGGGCTGTCAGGTACATGGCATGTGAGCCCCAAGTCTGGGCGTCGTGTCCTCCTTCCCCTTACCCCTGGTTCGGGTTTAGACCTTGGTTCTCGCCTGGGGCGGGAGTCCGGTCATCCGACTCCTATTTGCGAGCAATTTCCTGATTTGACGGGTTACTTTTCCTCACCTGGAGGCCACAGACTTCCGCGCTGGTCCTTTGGTTGAAGAAGGTTTTGGTTGTTTCGCCGCTTTTTCTTGTTCTTTACTTCTCTTCCCTTTTTAGTATCCTTCCACTTCCAGTTTCAACCTTCTGGTCCTAACTGTTTTTATTATTGCGGCAGTCCCGCTCCTGTCAAGAAAAGACTAAAAAGAAAACTACATCAAAGCCGAAGGCCACAGCCAGGGGCATCAGGAGAAGGACAAACCTCTGGTGATCCCGAGGCTTCAGGATCATTCTCCATTGATGTTGTTGCGGCCATGGATGCGGCAAGGGATAGAGCAATGGAGTATCGCCAGGTGCCGGAGGATCCTGAGCTCCGGAGTAAGCAGAGAGAGGACTACATAGCTTCTTCTTCTTCTTCCCCTCCTCCTCCTGCTCATGAGTCCTATACTGGACCCTCCCAAAAGGAAGGGTGGTTCTACCATTGCGGGCACCCTCTCCCTTTGATAACCTGCGACTCTGCCAAGTACTCCTCCGTCTGGAAGGAGGCAATAAAGAGATGTGGTCATCCAGACGGGATCTTTGCTCCTCCGGCAACCTTTACTGCTACCAAAAAAGGCTGCGGATCGGAGATGGGGGGGCAGATGCTATCATGCGGCATTCCCTCCCAATAAATGAAGTGTTTGACATGATGTGGGGGGGAATCTTTCAGGTTAGCATGCGTATCCCTTTTGTGTTTCTCTTCTGTTTGGTTTGGCTTTTTCCTTGTTTTATGAATTGTTGTTTTTAGGTGATGTCCATGGCCCAAAGTGCTGAGGTTCACTTTGGCAACCTTCAATCCAGGCTTCGCTATGAGGAAAGCCGAGCCAATAATGTTGAAGAGGAACTGAAGCTGTCCCGCTCTTCTCATGATGCTTACATTGACCAGGTTGAGTACGAGATCGACCGTAGGCAAAGGAGAGAACTGAGGCAATAAACAAAGACCATAGTTGTCCCGGCGAGAATGCGAGCGTCAGCGTGATGAGTATGAGTTGCAGCTGAAGAAACTCCGGGAGGAGAACTTCCTCTAAGAGGCCGGATCAAGGAAGCTGACAATACTTTGATAGAGGTATGAAACCATCCCTTTTTCCCTTGATAAAGATAAGCTGATTCGGTCCTTCTTTGACCTAGATAATATGCTGGATCAGGTGCGCTCTATGCACCGGAACGAAGTGAACTCTCTTCAGGCTGACAAGGCCTTTTTCTATCAGGAGAGGAACTCTTTCAAGCAGGAGGCTGAAACGCTCGAGCTGGAGAAACAAACTCTTCAACGGGAGAATGAAGCCCTTGTGAAGGAAAAAGAAAAGCTTATGCAGGAGCTTGATCGCCTGTTAGAAGAAAAGGCCGCACTGGAAGAGCAGTCGAGGTCCTCCTTTGATCAAGAGAAGCAGTCTCTGCTCCGAGATTGCTCTCTTTTGGAAGAGGAGAAGAAAACCCTTACTGCGGATAAAGCTGCCCTAATAGAAGAGAGGACCAGGCTGGAGGAGAGAATAAAGGAGCTAGAGGAAGCCAAGTCTCGCTCTCAAGCCGAGAATACTGAGCCATCGGGCCATGGTAAACTTTCAGGCCTTCGACTTTTGTTTCTCCTTTTGCCCTTTCTTCTTCTTAGTCTTTTTTTTTGTGTTCCGGCTAGGCTTGAGTTCTGCCAAGTTACTGAAGCACGTCACCCAGTTGAGTGGTCGGGTAGCCCGCGCTAAGGAGGAGCTGTCATTTGCCAATTCTGAACGTGATAAGTATCGAGCCCAAGTCCTGACCCTTGAATCTCAAGTGGCCAGGCTCAAGTCATTTTCCCGGTAATCTCAGGAGGAGATACAGAAGCAAGGCACCATTAACGCCCATCTAAAGGAGTCCTTCGCTTCTCAGTGTCACCGGATAGTTGATATTTGCCAGCAGATTGTTTCGGATCACTCTCTCGAGAAAGGAGAGTTGCTGGATGATGATCTGTGCAACAAGCTGGAGTTCAAGGCTGTTGCCCAGAAGTCCAACTTCTTCTTGGAGCTCGAGCGGTTCTGCCGTAGTCCCGGAGAGACATGTTTTGGCGCCGGCGAAGCCTCATTCCTTCCAGCTGGAAGCAACATCCTACCGTCTGCTGGAGGGATGCAACGTCTTTCTAGGAGGTCTAAGTCTTTTGAGAGTGTGGCTGGTAGCGGCGATAGGTTGTTAGCTGCTGAAAAAGAAGCTATAGAGAAAGTGGAATAGAAGTTTTTTTTTATTTTTAGAGGAGTTTTTGTTTCGGCATGTATTTTTTGTGTTTGCTGAATGATCATATTTTGTAACTGTTTTTACCCCACACTTTGGGAGAAGTATAAGCTATATATTTTCACCATCTTTAGTTACTTGTCCGCCGGAGTACCTCTTTTGAGCCAAGTTTCCTATTGCCGTGATATTTCTCTCTTTTTTTTAACGGCGCACGTATGGTTATCTTATGCAAGTTATGCCAGTGTAGTATTCATTTTTTATAACACAGGGGGCTTGCGTTTTGGACTTTTGTTCCGGCCGGACCCTTTTTTCCTTTTAAAGTATGGTTCTATGGTTTTTAGCCGGATTTTTAGGATATGGATATAGGAACCTGCGGCCTGTTGGCCGACGCCTATTTTCAAGGCATGATAGCCTGCGGCTCGTTGGCCGGTGCTTTTCTTTCAAGGCATGATAGCCTGCGGCTCGTTGGCCGGTGCTTCTTTCAAGGCATGATAGCCTGCGGCTCGTTGGCCGGTGCTTCTTTCAAGGCATGATAGCCTGCGGCTCGTTGGCCGGTGCTTTCTTTCAAGGCATGATAGCCTGCGGCTCGTTGGCCGGTGCTTTCTTTCAAGGCATGATAGCCTGCGGCTCGTTGGCCGGTGCTTACTTTCAAGGCATGATAGCCTGCGGCTCGTTGGCCGGTGCTTTCTTTCTTTCAAGGCATAATAGCCTGCGGCTCGTTGGCCGGTGCTTTCTTTTTCTTTCAAGGCATGATAGCCTGCGGCTCGTTGGCCGGTGCTTTCTTTTTCTTTCACTTCCCAAAAATAATACCTTTTATTGAAGAGTTATAAATTTTACACATAGAACTTTTTCAGACATTCTCCATGCCAAGAATGCGGCAATTCGTACCCTTCACCATTTTTCAAGCGGTATGAAGCTCGTCCCGTCTTCTGGTGTATGATGTACGGTCCTTCCCATTGGGGTTCCAGCTTCTTGGGTTGCTTAACCTCTCGGAGAACTAATTCTCCTGGGCAAAACTTCGTTCTTTTATCCTCCTGTTGAAATATCTTTCTACCTTGGATTTATCTTTCGCCATCCTTACTGCGGCGGCCATCCTGGTTTCTTCAAGGAGGTCTAGGTGATCCTGTACCCCTTGATTGTTGACCTCTTCGTCATATGATTCCCACCTTATGGATGGCACCACAATCTCCGCCGGAATGACGGCTTCCAAACCATATGTCAATCTGTAAGGCGTTTCTCCCGTCGGCCCCCTTTCTGTCGTTCTGTACGACCAAAGGACCTGGGGTAACAATTCTGCCCACTTTCCTTTCTTCTCATCGAGTTTCTTCTTTATCGCCCTTACTATTTGCCCATTCGCATTCTCGACCTGCCCATTTGCCTGAGGGTGAGCTACTGATGCAAATCTTAAGTCGATCTTCCATTCTTCACAGAATTCTCGGAAGCTTTCGCAATTGAACTGTGTTCCATTATCAGTTATTATTGCTTTCGGTATACCAAACCTGCATACCACATACTTCCAGATGAATTCTTGTGACTTCCTAGCCGTGATGGAGATAGTAGGCATTGCTTCGACCCACTTTGTGAAGTAGTCGATGGCAACGTACATGAATTTGAACCTCCCTGGTGAAGCTTCCGGGAATGGGCCCACAATGTCCAACCCCCACATAGCAAAGGGAATTGGGCAGAGAATAGATTTTTGCTCCGCCGGAGGAGTATGTATCTTGTTTCCATGCTCTTGACACTTGCGACATTTTCGTATATATTCCTTGCAATGCTCCATCATTTTTGGCCAAAAATATCCGAGTCTCAAGATTTTGTGGGTTGTGGTCCTTTCTCCTTGGTGATTTCCACAGAGCCCATCATGTATCTCTCTTATTAATTCTGCTCCTTCAGCTATGGTAACACACTTCAGTGCTGGTCTTGCAAAAGATCGCTTATACAGCTGGTTATCCTCAATAAAAAATGATGCGGCCCGCCTTTTTATTATCCTGGCCTCCTTTTCTCCTTCCGGCAGCTTTCCTTGCCGTATGTAATCTATGATTGGAGTCATCCAGGATTCTTCTTTGTCACCTATCTCCACCGCAAACACCTGAGTTCCTTCTATACTTGGGGAAGTTCTGATTTCTAGCCATATCTCATTGGGTACCTTTTCGGCCATACTTGCCAATTTGGCTAAGGCATCAGCTTCGACATTCTCTTCGCGGGGAAGGTGTTTTAGCTCGCATCTTTGGAAATTTGCTTTTAGTTCCTGGACCTTGAGCAAGTACCTCCATAGTTTTTCCTCTTTGACTTCATAGATGTTGTCGTTTTGTCTCGCCACCAACATAGAGTCCGAATACACCTCTAATTCTGTTAAAAATAGGTTATATTCTCATAAGTTTTACTTCAGACAGGATTTTATAAGAATGAAAAAACAGAGAAGGCATCTTTTCTATGGAACCTGTCGCCCCGAGGGCTGTAGCTACTTCCAAACCCTGGATAAGGGCTTCGTATTCGGCTTCATTATTAGTAACGTCAAAGTCCAGTCGGAAGGCATAATTCAAGCTTTGCCCATTCGGCGCCTGTACCACTATTCCAGCTCCTGCCCCACTTTTGCATCGAGCTCCATCAACCAAGATGATATATGGACTTTGAGTCTGCTTCTTTTCTTTTGCAAAGTTTGTCTCCGTTATGAAGTCTGCTAAGGCCTGAGCTTTAATCGCCGTTCTGGGCAAGAAGTGAATTTCATATTGTGTCAGCTCTACTGTCCAGCTTACCATCCGGCCGGAGGCATTCGGATTGTTCGCAATTTGCTTGAGCGGCCAATTGGTCCTGACAAAGATTCGATGTGACTGGAAGTAGGGTCGTAGTTTTCTTGACGCCACCACCAGTGCAAACAAGATTTTCTCTATGTTAGTGTACCGTCCTTCTGTCGGGCTCAAGATTTTGCCCGTATAGTAAACTGGTACCTCCCTTTTCTCTTCCATGATTAAGACAGCTGCAACCGCCCAATCTGTTGCGGACAAGTAAAGATATAGATCCTGTCCCGGGGCAGGTACACCCAATTTAGGTAGATCCCGAAGCATCTCCTTGATCTTTTCAAATGCGTCTATGCACTCTTGTCCCCACTGGAATTTGCTGTTCTTCCTTAGAATATTGAAGAACGGGATCGATTTTTCTTGAAGCTTAGAACAAAACCTGCTTAATGCTGTGAGTCTTCCGTTCAAAGCTTGGACATCTTTGATATTTCTTGGAGGAGAAAGGTCGAGGATTGCCTGACTTTTTTCCGGATCGACTTCAATACCTCGTTGCCCAACAATGAAACCAAGAAACCTCCCTTTGGTTACACCAAACACACACTTTTCTGGATTTAGCTTATTTGGTATTTATCCAGAGTGTCGAATGTTTCTTCTAAATCCTTCATGTGTTGTTCTTTTGACGGACTTTTTACAACTATATCATCAACGTAAGCCTCCACATTTCGAGCAATTTGCTGACAAAATACTTTGTCAATCATTCGTTGAAAAGTGGCCCCTGCATTCTTTAGGCCGAAGGGCATTACCTTGTAACAGAATGTTCCGGCTGAAGTAATAAAGGATGTCTTTTCCGAATCGTCTTCTTTCATTTTTATTTGATTATAACCGGAGAAAGCATCCAGAAAACTTAACACAAGAACTCTGGCAGTTGAAACCACCAATCTATCTATTGATGGCAGGGGATAGAAATCTTTAGGACATGCCTTATTTAAATCTGTGAAATCCACACACATTCTCCATTTTCCATTTGCTTTTTTCACCATGACAACATTAGCCAACCATCGTGGGTACACAACCTCCCTGATGAAACCGGCCTTAAGGAGTTTTTGGACCTCGGTTCGTGCGGCTAAATCTCTTTCTTCCCCTATTACCCTTTTCCTCTGCCTGACCGCCGGATGTTTAGGGTCTACCCTGAGCTCATGCCGGATAACGCTTGGGTCTATACCAGGCATCTCGTCCGTGCTCCAAGCGAATGTTGCCCTTCTTTTTTCCAGGAACCTCATTAAGTGAGTTTGCTCTCCACTGTCAAACGCAGTTCCTATTTTAAAAAATTTAGAAGGGTCAGATTTTAAATGTACCTCTCTGGGGGATCTTGGGCTGTTCGACATCCTTCCTTTTCTTGACTCGGCCCTGGGGAAGAAGGCAACTTTCCCTTGAATTCCTTGTCCGATCCCACAGTCTTGACCACCTCCTCACTAGGAAGGCTGTCCATGATGCGGACTTCACACATTCGGGCCATCTTTTGGCTTCCTCTTATCGTAACCACCTTCCCGTGTGAGGTTAAATATTTCATTTTTAAGTGATGAGTGCTGTGGATGGCTTTGAAAGCATTGATTCCTGGCCTTCCAAGGTACATGTTATATCCAGAAAGGCCTGGCACAATAAAAGCCGTGAGTCTCTCTGTCCTTCTTTCGTCTCCTTGGCCCAGGTCATTGTGAAATCTATACTGCCGGAAGACGTGGTAGAGACGCCTCCTACAAATCCTCCCAGAACCGCCGAATAGGGCTTGATCCGGTCCTCAGGTATCTCCAACTTCCTAACCGCCTCGGCTGATATGACATTTGCTCCCCCCACTATCGATTAAAATTCCCTCCATCATTCGATCGTTTACCTGTGCACGAATGACAAGTGGATCGTTGTGCGGGTATAGCACTCCATCCTCATCCTCGTCGGAGAAGAAAATTGGAGGAAAACTTTCCTTTTTGGCGATTTTCTTCTCCGGGAGCTCTTGATGTACTTGATGAATGTGCCTTTTCCTTTCATTAGGGGTTAGTGGTCCTACCTCTGAAAAAAGTCCTGTGAGTTTTCTTAGAGAAAGTTTTGTTAGCTTTCTTCTTGGGAAAAGAGGGGGGTTGTTAATAGTAAAAAATGCAAAAAGAATGGAAATTTTATTTCTCCTTTTGGCAACATGATCTTTGACAAACTATGTGACACAAAATTTTCATCTTAAAGCAGGCTACAAATTGTAACTCCGAATGTTATCCTGAATGAAAGGAGAAAAACTTTAGCACTCTCCTTTTTACAAACCTGTTATCATTCCCACTGATTTGCTGGGATCAAGCCTGGGGTGAACCTCTTCCTCTTGTCGCCCTCGAGGTGCATTCTGGGTACTACCCTGTTGGCCGCCGTATTGCCTTTGTGCTCCGGCTACCTGCTTTCCTTTCTTCTTATTTTCTTTGATGATTCGAAGTTCTTTGGCCAAGGTAGCACAGTTTACAGTCCGGTGGCTGCGGTTCCCGTGGTACTCGCAGAATGCAACCGGAATTTCCCCCTGCGGCGGCTTTCTAGGCTGGGGAAGGTACCCTTCTCTTACTGCAGCGGCATACTTCCCTGGGTCAATGTAGACAATGGTTCTTGCCCCCTGGTGTTGTGCCCCCTGAGAGGAAGATCCGGCGGTAGACTTGCCATAATATGGCTTGTACCTTGACCCTCCCCTTCCGGCATTTCCTCCATGCCCCTCCACTAGTGGAAAAAATGTTTTATAACACGGCTAAAAAAGGGCTTTATAACACGGCTAAAGGCCGTGTTATATGCGGCCGACGTATATAATTTGTACTTTATAACACGGCTAAAAGCCGTGTTATAAAGCGAGCTATATACCACGGCTGTGATCACAGCCGTGTTATAAAGTCTCTAAATCCCGCCAAAATAAGGGGTTTTATAACACGGCTGTGAGCATAGCCGTGTTATAAAGTTGCTTGAACCCGTCAAAAACATGGGGTTTTATACCACGGCTACTCTCTCAGCCGTGTTATAAAAGCTTATTTTATAACACGGCTACAAAAACAGCCGTGTTATAAAGCCCCTTAACAACACTTTATATCACGGCTAATCTCAGCCGTGTTATAAAAGCTTATTTTATAACACAGCTACAAAACAGCCGTGTTATAAAGCCCCTTGACAACACTTTATACCACGGCTAATCTCAGTCGTGTTATAAAAGCTTATTTTATAACACGGCTACAAAAACAGCCGTGTTATAAAGCCCCTTGACAACACTTTATAACACGCCTAATGCATAGCCGTGTTATAAAGCTGTAGTTTTTTTTATATAAATTTTCTTGTTTTTGCTATTTTCCCTATTATATACGCATTTGACAGATCAACGCCTCTATATTATTCACTTATGACATCCAAATGTCATATCACAACAACTAAATGAGCCACAAAGTCAAATGTCTTATAATTTTCAAACAACAATACACATATACATGTATTTACAAAAGTTTATTCAAAAACCCATTTCAACTATCTACACTCATACACATATCATAAGAAACTACAAGTCTCAAGAAACTGCATTACAGAAATAAAATTCCTACAAGTGCTAGAGTAAAAGTAATGTCAAGTCTTCTCTTACAAACCCATGAAGAGTCCCCAAGCCCAAAGCCTATCAACTTGCCAACTCCCCCGGTCATTCTCAAGCCAAGAACATCCGATCCAGGTCTCATAGGTTTTGTGTGTACCTCAGCAAACGTATAAGCAAAGTAGTGAGCAGATTGAGTCAACAGCCGACAATATATTCAACAGATTCTTGGATCAACTTCACAATTGATATCTCAGGAATAAAGGAGCTGAGTTGCCAAAAGCAATGTATATATTAAACCAACATTAGTCGTAAGATATCTCAGGAATAAAAGAGCAGCTAAGTTGCCAAAAGCAATGTATATATTAACCAACATTAGTCATAAGGGACAAGCAGAAGTGAATAAGCAGGAGGCGTTCGGTGGTGTTAAGCTCAAGAGAAAGAATTTTTATCCACTTCTAATCTTCTTCCTCCTGCAGTGGAAAAGGAACATTAGAACAATAACATGTGCTTTTGTCATTGTAGATTGCTCACAAAAAAGAACATATTTTATGTCAAGGACAAACAAGGTTCAAGTAAAAAGATGAAAAGATAAACAAGAAATCAGTACAAATTGACTGAACTTGTACATTGGTTATCATTATGTGCTGCAATGCTTCACACTTCTACATTGGTTATCATTATGTGCTGAAAATGAAATCAATGAACATGCTTTTGCCTCTGTTCAAACTGAAATATGGCCTCTGTATACCTAATCCTACTCTACTTCGTAAACTATGCATGCACTGTTACAAACCAAAAAAACAATCCAGGCTACCTTTTTTCTGCAGTGGTCAGATTTCTTTAAATCAATTTCTGGACTGTTTTTGTTCGTGTAACCCAATCTGATTCGAGCTGTTGCAACAAGCCATTTGGACAATTTAGGACAGCAGTGATACCAAATGATGTGACATGCTACAAAACAAAATAAAAACTTGAGATAAAGCAAAAGAATGCTGAAACAAGACCACGGCTGATAAAAAAGCAATTACTGACCATACACAAAACTTATGTGCATCTGCCCACAAGGTAAACGCTGCTGGTTGCATATCTGTTTTCCTAACTCTTATGTTTCTGTCTGTACACGATTTAACTTACAACTTTCCCTCAACCTGATTTGCTACCTAGCTAAGTGTATTACCAGGATTTTAAATTTAGACAGACCCTAAATAACATCCTTACAGCTATTAAAACATCCCCGTACTAACTACTAACTGAAGCACAAACAGAAAACAGAAGCAAGACTTATCCCAAAATCTGAAATACAACAGTGCATTACTCCTTCCTTATAGTTCATTGATCAGTCCCCAATTCCACCCAAATTTTCTTTTTACAGTTTACTTAGTGCATTGGCTAGGTCTTGGGTTTATAAGCAGGTATTACACACTTCTACTTCACTTGTATTCCGGCTACACAGAAGCTAGAATTTCAGAAAAGAAACTGAAAGGGAAATGCAAAACTTCTAGTTTTTTTTTTTGTTCCCAGGTGTATTTAAGTTAACTAAGTGGATTAGATAAGTAGTAGATTCACTATCCTAGTCATAAACCCCCAATAATCCCTCTCCGATTTTATTTATGCAGAAGACCAAGCTCCTGATCTGCAACACCAAACAGAAAGCATACAGATGCATTTGTTTCTTGTTCTATTATATGGTATCTGTTTTTTTTGTTCACTTAGTCTCACGTTTTGGTAACCTCTTAGATCTGTCATTAAGCTACTACTGTTCCTAGGTTACTTTCAGAAGCTAGTACACAGCAGCATGTAAAATTTCAGGAACTGAAAACTAACAGAAAAAAAAACTGCACACATGAAACTTGAACTTATCTATATTTTCTCTTCTTTCTGTTTGTTCATCAGTTTGGTATTTGGATTAACTACAAGCAAATACATTCTTATGTCTCCTCTGAAGATTTATACACAGATATACATGTTATAGATGTTGAGATGCTCATCAACTGAATGCCAGATTGTTTTGTTTTCTGTTCTTGTTCTTTCACCTGACTACTAACTTCTTCCCACTGTTTTAGCTTATATATTGAGTGTTTTAATACGGTTAACTCTAACCCAATACAAAGAAACAAAAAAACAATGTCTCCCAAGCTCTTTATACAGGAACTGCATTCTGGAAAAACGAAACAGAAAACTGAAACATAACACTGGGCTTTACTTCCCTCTATCCTTTTTGAGTTGCTAACTGTTTCTTCCTCTAGTATCCCTAGTTTATTTACAGTTAGACTAACGTTTTGGAAAACCTTTTTAGCTCATTAATTACACAGGAAACGGTTTTTTTCAGAAAACAGGAACACTAACCTGCAATGTTGATTCCTGTTACCACTTCTTTAATTACCTCCTGTTACAGATTAGAGTTTTTCTTTCTCTTTGTTTTCCCACTCACCCGATAATCTATCTACTCAGTTGAATGTCTTAGTATGGTTTTAAAAACTTAAAATTGATCCACACAATATTGACAACACCTCTGGATTTGTTATCCAGAAAGAAAAACAACCCGTTTGAAGATATGGACAGAACTTGAGTAGTTTAATACCTTGGTTTCTTTCTACGTTTTGGAGTTGGTTCCTCCTGGTAATCACTTGGCACAATGTAAGCTCTCAGGCCTCTTGATCTCTCAACCTTACTGGGGTGATAACCCAAGTGTTAGACTTGGCAAAACAGAAGGACAACAGGTAGTGAGTTGGAGCAGTTTGGGCCGGTTATGAAAGAAATTTTACCTGAGCTGATGTTCGAATCTGGGTGCAGGTTCTCAGTCAGTTTTTTTTTTGCATGAAAACACAGCTTGTCGAGACTTGGATACACTGCAGGAGTCGCGTTTTTGATCAGGAACAAGATAGGAAGGAACGGAAGTGGAACAAGAAAGGAAGAGATCATTGCAACCAGCAGCGTTTACCTTGTGGGCAGAAAAGAAACAGAGGGGGCGCACAAAAAAAAAGATTAGGAAAATAGACCAATACCAACTCTATATTACAAGCCTCAAGACCATGCTTACCAGTGGACTATCTTTACTTTGACGGATTGAGCCATTTTCAATCAACAGGCAATAAGGGCATGTGTAGTCTTTTACAATGTTACCGTTGGCATCTTTTGGTACCAAACATTTATGATGATACCTACTCATTGCAAGTTGGGATGTAAGATTAAGATGACTGAAGTAAATTGGAAAGTCATATTGCCATCTTGTTCAATTTATCACATATTTGGTTATATATACTTCAGGGAGTCAAATTCAATGATATGATCCACTGTGCATCACTACAATAAAGAATAATATAGTTCCCAACATCCGAACACCATCATCATCATCATCATCATCAATACTTAACACTTACCAATCATTGCAGAAAGAACAAGCGATGAAGTCTTCCTCATCAGACCCTTTAGAGCAGCTTGTGCAGAAATATCTTACATTCCCACCGCTTAACTTTTCATATATATACAAAGATCGATGTAGTGATTTCTTGATATGCATAAAAAGAAATAAGATGTCATTTTAAAATGGTAGAAAAGGGACCCAAAAGGATTACCAGCATCCTAGCTGACAGCCCACACCCTACAGGAACAGAGCTCAACCTTTAACAGAGAATTTAATAATAGAACTGGTGGTAACCGTGTTTATTCAAGGCATAACATCACATGCAGTTAAGGGCTGAATTCATACCATGCTTCTTCTTTTATAACAGAAGCTAGCAGATTACTGTATCAGGCAAACCGTTAGCAGCAAAACAATGCCAGTCAGTTACGATTGCAAAAATACCGTGAGTGAAGATTGAGAAGAGGTGCTAGGAACATGTGCTAGGAAATAACCACTTTATTGGCTAGTATAGATGTTCTGTTATATAAAACACTGCGTTTCATTCCGTTCTCTCTTCTTTATATACAGCAACAGTAATTCACTTCTGTAACTGAGAACACTCGACTCACTCTGAGTCTCTCTACGTCAATGAAACAGTATTAGTTCTAGCTTCTTCTATTGCTGTTTCTCTCTCGGATTTCTTCCGAATCCTTTATGGTATCAGAGCAGGACTGGATCCTGCGTCCTCCTATCTCGTAGTGTGGCGATTTAGGTCAAGCAATGGCGGATGAAGAAACGCCATTAACGATGCAGAACTTGCTGCAATTTCTTTCAGCGGCGACAGCGAAGGCTGGAAACAGCACCGATACATCGGATCCGCTCTTTATACATCCAAGCGACCATCCAGGTATGGTCGTAGCTAGTCAATTTACTGGATCGAATTTCCACACATGGAAACAGTCGGTGATTCTATCTTTAGAGTCCAAAAATAAGATAGGATTCATCACCGGTGATGTTAAGAAGCCAAGTGATGATGATGATAAGTTTCGAAAGTGGAAGAGATGTGATAGCTTGGTTAGATCGTGGATCTTGAATGCTCTTAAACCGTCTGTAGCACAAAGTGTTATGTTTGCCTTGAGCGCAAAGGAATTGTGGGATTGATTTGTTAGTCGGTGAAATCTCTAACGGAGCTCAACTGTTTCAGATCAAACGAAAATGCTACAATGAAACAGGATAATCTGAGTATCACAGAAATTTACACTAAAATGAAGCATCTATGGGATAATTCAGATTAATGAGTAAATTACCTTCATGTTCATGCGGTTTTGTCAAAGAGTGGGATCACTTGTCAAAATCAAAGTTCTTGAATTTCTCATGGGATTGAATGACAGCTACAGGCATGTTCGAGGAAACATTTTAATGATGAGTCCCCTCCCATCTGTGGAGAAAACTTATTCAATCCTAATCCAGGAAGAAAAACAGAGAGAATTTCTACTGGAGGTAACAATTCTCTGACTGAACTATGAGTTTTTCTTATATGTCAGTAAGCCAGGACAGGAGTTAAGATGGCAGAATGATTCAGAAAGAGAAAGGATATTCGTTGTACCTACTGCAATAAAAGAGGACATGCTGTAGAAACCTGCTATGCTAAGCATGGTTTTCCTAAGGGATACAAGCTTGGCAAGAACAAAAGAAATTCAAGTTACAGTAATTCATGTGTTGATCCTGAGGTTATTAAAGGAGTGGAGTCAACAACCGTTTCTGCTCCTTCGAACCTGGGATTTACCAAGGAACAGCTAGATTTTCTCTCAGCCAATTTTGCCAAAGAGAAGAAGGAGGAAACCGCCCTTTGCAGCTTTGCAGGTACTGACTATAAGGAATCTATTTATTGTCTTAGTACGCTGAAAGTTGATGCCAAATATCAGGAAATGTGGATCTTAGACTCAGGCGCCACTGATCATATATGTTGCGATCTAAAGCACTTCAAAATAAGTGGACCTGCTGTGCAACAGAGGCGAGTAAAGATGCCAGATGGCCATCTTCAAGAAGTTTTGATTACTGGCAGTGTTGAGTTATGTGATAACTGCTATTTGGAAGACGTTTTATTTGTTTCAGGATTTCAGTTTAACCTGATTTCTGTAAGCAAATTAGCACAACAGCTGCAAGCTCTCATTAGTTTTGGAACCGATCTGTGTCATTTACAGGGCCATACCCTGATTAATCACATGGTTATTGGACATATGACACAAGGACTTTATGTTTTGGACAAGACTCAGCTTCAGAAAGCCTTGCGTCTCTGGAAGAATGCTAAGAATCAGACAAATCAGTCTTCGTTACAGAATGCAGTACCAGTTTTGGCTTGCAGTGTTTCACTTGAAGAATGGCATCATCGACTAGGGCATTTGCCAATTTCAAAAATAAAGATGCTGAATGTAATACGAGAATCTGATCTTATACCAGATTTAGTTTGTGATTCATGTAAAAGGGCAAAAGGGCATCGCTTACCTTTTCCTGATAGTGTTAATAAATCAAAGCATGTTTTTGATTTGATACACATTGATACTTGGGGCCCTTTTAAGGAAGCTACACATGATGGTTATCATTATTTTCTCACTATTGTTGATGATCATAGTAGAAGTACTTGGGTTCAGCTTCTGAAGCGAAAAGGGGATGCCTTTGCTGTTCTTAAATCTTTTATTACTATGGTTAAAGTTCAGTTTAATGCTGTTATCAAAATCGTGCGTAGCGATAATGCTTTCGAGATGGGGTCAAGCAATGAAGGAAAAGCATATTTCAATAGCCAAGGCATTATACATCAGGTTAGCTGTCCCTACTCTCCTCAGCAGAATGGACGAGTTGAAAGGAAACATCGTTTCTTACTTGAAACAGCAAGAGCTTTGATGTTTAAGAGTAATCTCCCCTTATGCTACTGGGGAGAAAGTGTCTTACATGCCACACATCTCATCAACAGGATGCCTACTCGTGTTCTTAATATGCAGTCCCCTTATCAGGTGCTTTATCAGAAACAACCTGATTACACTCTTCTACGGTCATTTGGAGGTTTGTGTTATGCCACCATTAATGGTCAGAAGCATGACAAATTTGCTCCAAGAGCTCAGGCTTGCGTTTACCTCGGGCAACCTCCACATCAAAAAGCTCATAAGTTGCTTAACTTGGAAACCAGACAGGTTTTTGTCAACCGTGATGTCACGTTCTGTGAATCTGTCTATCCTTTCAAAAATATCCCAAGTTATCTTCAAGATGATCTCTCTCAATTCATTCATCCTGAAGAACAATCGGACTGATATGTGTAGATTGTTGGTATCAAAACCGTGTAACAGATTGGGGATTTACATACCAACCTTACACATTGGATATAACCAGACATATGCAGCAAGTAGTACCAGCTAAACAGAGGTGCAGACAATAATGCAAATTGTAGACTTCACAAGGTGCGATAGAAGAAATCAAATTTCACCAAAGAGAAGAAGATCATTCAGAGTAAATACCTTGGTATGAAGTGAACTGTTTTTAGCAATGTCTTCAACCACCAGTTCCTGTGGTATCCCAATGTAGAGAAGAATACACAAAAAGATAAAGAACAGAGGCGCGGACAATCGTTGGCTTCACACACTATAATAGAAGAAGACAAAAACTTTTGTTGTTATAATCGCCAGAGAGTAGAAGATGAGTTTAAGGGGGCGTTTGGATCGTGCAGGGGAAACTGAATGGAATCAGGAAACGGAATGCAGGGGAATGGAATAGAATTCCCCTGAATTTTCCTAGTTGTTTGGCTCTATCCCAGAAACGGAATCGATTACCCCTTATTCCCTTTGTTGCTGTTTGGCTCTAGAAACAGGTGAATCAGACTGTATTCAATAAAACTGAACATATATCACATACTACAGTTGTTCAATGTTACAGAATTGATCAATATGCTAAAATATCACTTTCACTATTAAAAAAAGGCTGCAAATGAACAAAAGAATAAAGCATAATTTTGATGAAATTATCACTTGACACCAAAAGAGTAATACAACCGATTGTCCTAAAATGAAATAAAAATAATTCCACAAAGCTGTCAAAATAAAATAACCCAACAAAAATTAATTACACCAAATTGGTTAAACAAAAAATTAACACATTTATAAACAATCAATACCATCGATGTACAAACACTTTTGTTTTCATAATTTCTTCCTGTAAAAACACTTTTGTTTTAAGTATTGCAATTGAAACAAGCAATACCATCAGCCTCTACATCCCAGACAGAAGTTGAGAAGAGAAATTTCCATCAACTCTAAGTGGCATATCCATCACAACAGTGGTTTCGGTTGTAACTTTTTCATAGCACAGCGTGCTTTTATTACTGTAAAATTCATCATGAGGACCCAAGAGGAAAGCGGTATGAGGTATGCTTTTCGTCCTCTGGTATTGATCGATTTATTTTTTTTGATAATTAATACTTTATTGAAACATTGAAATCACATGAACGATTTTGTTGTTGATCTTTAATTTTCAGGTCTAGCGTGAAGATATGTATTTCAATCACGGTCACCAAATTGCATAAAAATCAGATTTCGTACCGTAAGTCTTTTACACTGAGGTTGAAGCTCAAAATTGTCTTGGACATCAGACCTGCGAGTGAACACCTCCAGACTCCTTGTTCATGCGCTTTGCTCTCTGCTATAACAATGAAGAGGGAAATATGAGTAGAAGAGAACAGAGATGTGAGTGCCGCGTGAGATTGAAGAGGAACCGACCTGGGTGAGATTGGAGAGAAAAACAACAGCGCTGGTTGTGATTTGGAAAATCAGCGCCGGTGTGAGTGAATGAGTTTTGATTTTTGAGAGACGACAGATGCGGTCGCACTGCAGTAGGAATGAAGAGGGAAAAGGAATACTTTTCCGGAGGGGGAGCGGGGGAATGGGAAAAAGGGGGTTTGAGGGTTTTCTAATCCTAAAAGAGGGGAAAGGGAATCATATTTTTTACTAAACAAACATAAACAAACGGAATCAGGCTGTTTCATTCCCTTTCCCTTTCCTGATTACCCCGAAACAAACGCCCCCTAAGTATATTACCGGTTTGCTTATGAACTGTTTTCAGCCCCGTACTGTTTAATCTGTTGTGCAAGATGCAGCAACTCCAGTAATTTATCTCTACAGAGTCACAAACACAAGATGCATCAGTTTCAGTGATTTATTTCTGCCGATGCACAAACACAAGATGAAGAGAGGCGCAAATCATGAATGCTATAATCGCAGTAGCAAGATGGTCTCCAGTAGCAAGATGGTCTCCGGTCTTATCAAATTCAATTGCTGATATGATGTCAACTGCATATCAGGAGAATGACTCAATAAGCAAACAATGTATGCAAAGAAGGTGGATAAGAAATATGCACATTCCAGACCTTGATATAAAAATTTGTGGAAAAAACAACCGCAAAGGGGAAAATATCTTCAAAATCTCTACCAAAAACAACATTATTACTGCAACTATGGGTTTGGAAGTGAAGCAACTGTCCTCTGAACTTCAAAGATGGGGTTGTGAACTTGGGAACTCGGGATGGGTCCGAAGTTCTTTGAGCACCATGTTCGAACCGTCGGTGAGGAGAATGACGAGGGATGGAGCTGATGCTCCTTGTTTGCCGGCGAGGTTGCAAATAGCCATTGTTTGAGAGAAATGAAGGCGCAGAGCGTCGTTTGAGAGAATGAAGAAGGCTCGGACCTGAATCACTCTTATTTGCACATGTGAAGAGGACGGAAGATGGGGCCACTATATTCCTTGTTCGCCATGTTGAGTTTGCAGAGTTACATAGGCTGAAGAGACTGAATAAGAAGAGCTCTCGCTTGCCAGTTGAATTGTAAAACAGTGAGTGAAGAGGTTGACGGAGGTGCAATACTGTCGTTACTCGTTCGCCAGTTGAGTTGCGACACCGACGTGAAAGTCTGGAGAGAAATGGAGATGCATACTCTTTGTTCGCCTGCTGGTTTGCCAAATTACCGACGTGAAGAGAGTGAAAAGAGAGTGAAGAGACTGAAGAACAAATGCCTCCTTGTTCGATAGTGAAAGTGAAGAAAATGACAGAGGCGGATCATGTTGTCCCTTGTTCATCGATATGTATCCAGAGTGAAGAGAATGGGTGTGGATGATTGAGCGAGAAGAAGGTTGATGGCATAGCACAGAGGAGAGATCGAAAAGTCACTGAGGTGAGGAAGGATGGAGAGGAGCAGCCGATGTCGAGCAGTGCGAGAGTAGAAATGTTTTAGGGTTAAGTTAGGATTATGTCCGATAAGTAGAAAAATTGACAGCCCTAGATCGATTAATAGAGAAATTGTTGATGAGAGGAAGAGTGGGGTTATTTTAGAAAGACTTTATAACACGGCTACATCAAACCGTGTTATAAAACTCTTCAAGAAAGACTTTATACCACGGCTACTCTGAACCGTGTTATAAAACTGTCGACTTTATACCACGGCTACAAGCAGCCGTGTTATAGATCAAATTAAATTTGGTTATTTTTCTTTTGGCGGGATTTTTAGCGCCGAAAAATTGATCTTATAACACGGCTATAAATGAGCCGTGTTATAAAGTCTCGTTCCTGCAGCTCTTATAACACGGCCACAGGCAGCCGTGTTATAAGATCAAATTAAATTTGGTTATTTTCTTTTGGCGGGATTTTTAGCGCCGAAAATTGATCTTATAACACGGCTATAAATGAGCCGTGTTATAAAGTCTCGTTCCTAGCTCTTATAACACGGCTACAGGCAGCCGTGTTATAAGATCAAATTAAATTTGGTTATTTTTCTTTTGGCGGGATTTTTAGCGCCGAAAAATTGATCTTATAACACGGCTATAAATGAGCCGTGTTATAAAGTCTCGTTCCTGCAGCTCTTATAACACGGCTCAACGGAGCCGTGGTATAAAATCCTCGATTTTCCGCCAAGACAAACGAAACTACGTCGTTTCAAGTTCTCTTATAACACGGCTAAAATGAGCCGTGGCATAAATTCAAGAGAGCCGTGTTATATAACATTATATAACACGGTTAGCCAAAAGCCGTGTTATAAAGCCCTGTGTTATAAGACTTTTTTTCCACTAGTGCTCCTTCTTTTCCGGCACCCCTGCGGTTTTGAAGTTGTCCGCTAGTTCTTTAGCCTTGTTTCCGCTATCTCAGATTTCAAAAAATCATGGATCATTTCAGCTAATTCTCCATGAGTTTTCGGCACCTTCGTTGCGATCTTTCCAGCAAGTCGAGGCTGAGCTAGGCCGTTACCAAAGGCCTTAATCAAGATTTTCTCGTCGATATCATCAATTTCCGCAACCTTCTTATGGAAGCGCTCGCTGTACTCCTTCACGGTCTCTCCTTTTCGCTGCTTAACGTCCATCAATTCTAATGGTTCTTTTTTAACCCTCTTACTCGCAGCGAAGTATCGCTGGAAATCCTTGGTCAGCTGCTTGAAGCTTGTGATGGACTGTGGCGGTCTCGTGGAGATCCATCCCAACGCTCTCTTCGAAAGCGTTCCGGGGAACAAATTGCAGAGGGCGAGGGAGCTGATCCCCTGAGTGTTCATGGCAAACATGAACTTCTTAATATGTTGGGCGGGATCTCCAGTCCCATCATATTTCTCAATTGCCGGGGCGACGAAGTGCGGCGGGAGTTTTGCTTTTCTTATCCGCTCTGAGAAGGGGTACAAGCTCATGTCTATCTGGTCATCTTCTTCCATCTCTTCTTCGCTAATGATTGAATTGTGCTTCCTATCCTTGCTTTCCTCGCCATTACTGCCTCTGGAATCTCTGTTTCTCAGCTGTTCAATGGCCTCAGTCATTTCGTCCCATTTTCTCTGATACTCCTCGTCCCTTTGCATTAATTCCTGTTGTAAAGTCTCATTTCCCTCTACAATTTTTTCGTCGATGGATCTGACTAGCCCCTTTAGCATGTCCTCGAGATCTTTTTTGGAGATGGCTTCTGGCATCTCCGAACTCATTCCTTCTTCAGAGCGATTGATATCTTCGGTAGCATTCTTCGGTGTTTTCTTTGATCTTGGAGCCATCTTTCGTGTTTCGATCCTGCAAAAAATGTCATTAGTTATTTCAGGACTTTCGCTATAAATCGTCGCAGATTACTTCCCTGTTTCTAGGTGGTCTCGTGGTTGCTTCTTGCTGTTCGCTTCCCACAGACGGCGCCAAATGAAACAGTATATCAATCCTTGTATCCTTCGACCTGATCTTAATGAAACAGTACGCTTATCCTAGCATGACCCAATCTGATCAATCCTACATTACCTGGTCTCGATCTCAGAGTCTCACAAGAGTAGAGAGGGAGAGAAAGAGAGCTTCTATTGGAATCGAATGTAAGTTTGACTGCCAAATGTTACGTGTCTTATTCCATGGGGGTACCCCCTATTTATAGTATTTTGGGCCTAGTTTTTATGGTGCCAGCCTGTATTTTACATGTATAAGTACGGTTCTACCCTCTCCTAGTATGTTTGACTGACCACAGACGGTCGGTCGTACAATACTTTGCTTTGCCTAAGTCCTATCCCCATCCGGCTGGAGACGGCCGGATGCCCTATGTGTTTATACTTCCATCCGGCTAAAGCAGCCGGATGCTCTACGTATCCTGTTTTGGCTTGGCACCATTTCTTCCCTTCTCAAAAAGAAAGGAAATTTTGTTCAACTGAGGAATCAGCAAATATGGAACCCCATAAACATCACTCAACCCTCGTCGAACGATGAATTGTGGAAAGCCAGAATATGTGCAGGGATACACAGGTAATTATCACTTGTACAATGCGGGGGTGGAATAGCTTAACGAGGTGAACGCAGGTAATTATCACTTGTACAATGCGGGGGTGTAATAGCTTAATGAGGTGAACGCAGGTAAAACTTGTGTTTGGATAAAGCTCCAATTTGGGATTAAATTACCCCTTTCATATCAACTTTATCTACAAAAGTTGGGGCTTTATTTATGCAAATTGTCAAAAAAAAACTCACGATTTGTGAGCATCGAACGGACCATAAGTCATAGGAAGAAGTTTCCACCAATTATTGAAAGATGTAAGTTGTCGTTGTAGTTTGATTATTTTTGTTATCTACTAAAAAAAATCAAACAAACTATCATAAGAGGAAAAGGAAGCATTGGGCGTAATATTATATGTTCCACACTATACAATATACAAATGAAAATCATTTAAGTATAAAAAAGCCTTATCGAGCGATGTAGCCTAGTGGGATGGAGAGCTCTCTCCTCCCCTCCTCATTTTTGTCTCCTTCTTCTGTAATATGCAATATTTTTTCTCCAACTTCATCCTCCAAATCTCCCCTAAATTATCCACAAATAATTTTGATTTTAGTACCACCGTGTTGATATCATCAAGAGATCCAAGATGACTACAATCTTTTGTGCTTTTGGTGTAATGTCGAAAGTGGGTCTACCACTCCTGCCCTTGTTCTGCCTTCGCTCCAGCGACTTCACAGTGCACCGCCGCCGCCCACCGCCTCACTGCCTCCTCGTCACCACCGTCAAGATGTATGTTTCTTGTTGGGTTTCAACAAATTATGGGAGCCTAAGTTGCTCCTACTTCCAAGTTTTTATGTTTTTCCTTGTTTCTAGCAAGTGAGAAATTTAGGAATGTTGTCTCTGGATCTAGTAATAGATCTAGGAAAGTTGTTTGCTTTCGGGTCTTAAGCAACCGGTTTTGGTTTTGTTTTTAGGATACCTCAATCAAACAAGCAATGATACTGGATGGAACACGTGATGCGATCTCCTGACTTTCCAGATGGTGCCTTTCCCGGCACTATTATCCCATTTTAGCACTCCTTAAAAATGGATGCTCCCCTTGGCCTCTGTATAGGCAATCTCGGATTAGCCGTAGATACCCTCGTTGTGGCTATGGATCAGGAAATTCATTAGGTTCCTCTTACCTATCATTGCACTATATCAAGACATTTTTAAATGTTAAACTATGGTTCACTAGGGCTGTAAATGATCCTTATCAATCTAACAGCTTGTCTTGCCTACAACCAACTGTAGCCAAATTGGCTACATCTAAGCGCACGACTCCATTTTTTTTACTTACGCGCACAGCGCTGTTGTTGTTTTTTATCATAAAAACTTTAAATGATTGTAGCTTTTAATATATAAGTCCAAAATGAAAAAAATTATATCATTGTTCATCTAAATTCAAGCTCTTCAAAACAAGACCAGTCATAGATATATTTTGACAACTTTAAAAAAATATTTTTACATGTATGGAGCACAACACATAAAAGAAAACTTGTACAGATTGTCATACAAACCTGTACAAATGTTCATTAAAACATGTACATCATCACGTAAAAATATGTACATCATCGCATTAAAAACATATAGATAGTCATATAAACCTGTACGAATATTTAAATTGTACATCCTTAGATTAAAACATGTACATATAAGGAATAACACTTATACAGACGGTCATACAAACATGTACAAATGTTCATGAAAACATATATATTCTCATAATTGAACATGTACATTCTCACATTTGAACATGTACATCGTTACACTAAAACCTGTACAAATGTTCACTAAAACATGTACATCGTCAATTTAATGTATCATCGTATACATGTAAAAATATTTTTTTTAAAAAAAGTTGTCAAAACATATCCATGACTGGTCTTGTGTTTGAAGAGCTTGAATTTAGGTGAACAATGATATAATTTATTTTTCATTTTGGACTTATATATTAAAAGTTATAATAATTCAAAGTTTTATAATAAAGAAAGAAAAAAACAAATCATCGGCGCTCATAAAAAAAACAAACAAACAAACTTAAAAGTGTCGGGATGTAGCCAAAGATGGCTACACCCGGCTGTAGCTAAGAAAATGCGTTAATCTAATATAATGTCCTATTTTTAAAAAAATCATTAAGTATAAAAAGAATTCTTTAACAGTTATGATATTATGTTGTTCAAACAAATGCTTCTCTTCTCGCATACTTTGGTTTCAACCCATTGCACCTTAACCGTAAAAGAGACGACTTTTTCCTTGAAGCTGAAAGTATTAGTTCCAGTTTGTAACACCCCAACCGCTAATCCTTCCATTATCCTCTAGTCATCCTCATACTTACCTTACTCGTAGCGGAATACTTACTTACTTACTTACTCCCGGCGGGTGATACAATGTAACACCCCCGAATAAACATCCAATAATACAAAACCGCTCCCCGCTATATTATAAGTTACTATGCAGCAGAATAAACTCCATCCGGGTGTCACAGACGCCAACCACCCTCGTGGTTGACGGACCACATTACCAACACCAAGTTACGGTCTGCATGACTGGAAACAGCCCCCTATCCAAACTCATATACAACACATAGTACAATCCCGAATACCGAGTGTCTACAACAATATTACCAAATCGTAAACTGGAAATTACATCCCGGGTGTATTAACACTCATACATCAAGCATACCGCTACAACTCAATAATTATGCCCTGATGGACTACCCCCATGGTAGCCATCCCGCCTACACTCCGTTATCGTCCGGTTCAATACCTGTAAAAATTTGGTTGTAAAGGACTCAGCAAACTACGCTGAGTATGAACGTGTGTAGCCCGTATGTTGCCGGGCCACACAACTACTTGGTCGAATATTATTAAGTCAATTTGCATGCTATAATAAAGCAGTAAAGCAGGCCACCATACATCATGGTTTCATACACACTCAAGGATAGCAAAGCATTAACAATAAACAGCCAAACATAACATGTTGGTGTCATAGCAACATCAAACACACAACCAAGCACAACAAGATGCTAGTATCGCAACACCCACCAGGTACATAATAAAACGTGCGCATATGTACGTTATACTCTTGATCCTCACTATGGGATCATTCGAGCGTTATGTGATTTTATTTCTTTTCTCTTGTTCTCATAATGTGTATTTACTTTCTCTTCCCTTGCACCAGGTCTGGGGATATAGTTAGATCCCGTGACCGTATCGATTCTTTTTCTTTGTTTCCATCATGTGTATTTCTCTTTCTCATCTTGCACCAGGTCTGGGATGTAGGTTGGTTCCCGTGACCATATAGTAGGGGTGCCCATCTTTCTTTGCTTCTTTATGGATTAATTGTGAGTTCTCTTGTCACCGCACGTTGGAGGACGTCTCCTCCATAGCTAGTCCCCCATTCCCGACGTCATGCGCCGAGTAAGCGGAGTCGCCTCTAGACTCCAGGATAAGCTCCACCAATTTGTCACTCCCCCATTCCCGACGTCATGCGACGAGAAAGCGGAGTCACCTCTAG
This sequence comes from Limonium bicolor, assembly GCA_023374045.1. Classification (NCBI taxonomy): domain Eukaryota; kingdom Viridiplantae; phylum Streptophyta; class Magnoliopsida; order Caryophyllales; family Plumbaginaceae; genus Limonium; species Limonium bicolor. The sequence goes on from CM041777.1 coordinate 51,132,802, forward strand.
ACTCCAGGATGTGCTCCACATAGAAGGGCGAAGGATCTGATGCAGATACCAACTCCCGAGTATTCCATACCACGCGGCCCGAGGTGTTGTCTTCCCGGGTTATTCTCATGTTCCACCAATTGAATTTGCTCTTCATTATCATTAATGAATAGACACCATAGTGGGTGTCATGGTACGTCCTCCATGGTTAGAGAGGAGTTCCCCTTTATAGAATTTTTCTTTGTTTTCATAGTTTACAGTGTTTCATCTCAAGTTCCATAAACGAGAAGGGGCTAAACTACTGTGTGCGCGCAAGTAATATACAACAATGATATAGCAATCACATAACACGATAAGCAAGCATTCCAATTTCATGCTTTAATCTTATGGTCGTTTTCACACAAGGCACACAGCAAACAAACCGTGTAACACGGCAACATACGAACCACACATGTCCATACCTGGATCAGAAGTAAATGTCGTCTCACACACGGTTTCCTGATTGGCGTTCGTTACAACCCTAATGTTGATTAAAAGATAACGTGTCAGTTCATGATTTCATGTGACGACACTTTTCTAGTTTATCTCATTTATACCAGGTGTTATCCCCTGGGTGCATTTTTGAATGTTCAACTAATGTTATCCCTTAGAAACCTTCTTAGTATTAACTTTAGACTTTACCAAATCCCTGGACATTCACATTGTCGTTTTTATACGTTAATTAGATCCTTCCCCCTAGCTAAGGTTTTAGGGTATTCATACACATCAACTAGTAACAAGTTTATCCAAGTTGACCACTCACTCCCATTTGTCTCATAATTACACCATAGCCCCCTTTTTTTTTTATACCCATTACTATAATTATTTAAACCCTTATATATTGTACTCCTGAGCTAATTTATATTATCACTTAAATTTCCAAAACCTTTCTAGGATTATATACTAATCCCATCAAACATAAAAATCTCCATTTATGCCTATATTTTTCGATAATTACATATACTCCCGTAATAATAATTTTTGTTATTCTTTTTGACTTAATATCAATTTAAATACTTAGAATAATTATCCTCATCATTTTATTTTGGTCGCCCTCCCTAGGTGGTCGAGGTTGACCACTTAGATTATTCTTTGACTAATTTGATAGTATTTACGAAGATACCCCATGGTTTCCTAGTTTTACATTTGACTCCTTTTATTTTATAAAATCCATATTTTGTACTTATAAAATCCAAGGACTATTTCTTTCGGCCATCGTTACTGTTTATACCTTATGTTCCTTTTATCACACCTTGACCTCTTTTTTTTTTGTTATTTATATATATATATATATACGGTATAAAAAGATTCGTTTGAGCCATAAAACAAGTTTATAAGTATGTCTAGATTTTTCTAAGATGTTCCCAAATTGCTAGTATGATAGTTTTGCATCAGAACTCATAATTCCTCATAGATAAATCCATAAATTGATTAATAACTATTTTGATCACAAAATAATTATCTTTACGTGGCCTAAATATATGGCCCTAAAAATAGCATACACCAATACTTTTCATAGTGACATTATAGCGTCTCCAAACTTCACCAAAAATCACGATTTATACGTAATAAATTTTTTCTTTGTTTTTGTCTTTCAAACATTTCCTATATTCTTGGTATTAATAATCATGAACACTTAATCTAATTTTCATTCTATATTTCTTTCCCAACTTATATCCACCATTGGTTACTTACTATCAAATCAACATAGTGTATACTTATAAAAATCCCAAAGAATCATCCCTCTCGGTTACAATTGTTATTTGTATACTATATTTTTTTTACATTTAGACCCCATTTATGATTTATTTATTTATATAAGGTATTTTCACAAGGTTTTAAAAAAAATCATTTAAGTCATAATATAAGCTTATAAATATGCCTATATATATATTAGATGTTCCCAAGTAGTTATAATCGCTAGAATGATGGTTTTCTCACCAGAAATTTATATAGCCTTATAGATCATCCTATAAATTTATTAATGGCTATTTGAATTCCAAAATAATTATAATGCCATGGCCTAAATATATGGCCTTAAAAACAGCATAATAATTGTCTTAGAATGACATTAAAATGTCCCTAGGATTATGATACAGCCACGGTTACATCCAGAATTTTACAAAAATCTTCCAGGTTAATTTCCTCCCATATTTACGTTATAATATAACTTTATAAGCCATTTATACTTAAGTACTTCACCCAAAGCATAGTATCCTAATTTAATGGCAGATTATCATCTTCATTACACACATATACATATCTATATATATATTCATACGTTATCACTACACATTGTCAAATTTAATTCCGCATGTATATACCCATGTATACATATGCACATTACTTGTTATGTATTATAAATCCAATGTAACCCATGTATGTACTTATATAAACCTTACGCATTGTAGCTTCATATGTATATATTTATATTTCTAATTTTCTTCCCAGCCTAGCTCATATCCCTCATCGGTTATATATTTATAACTCAAGGCATCTCGTACATACATATGTATACCTATATACAACCTTTATTTGTGTACGGATTATAACCCAATATATTACTCATGTGCATATGTACATACTCACTACGTTATCTTCACAGTTTTAAGTTCTCCTATATACGTGACCGTTGGTATGTATTATAACCCAACAGTAACGGTTTAGTTCAGGTTTTAGCTCTTCACATGCGCCTCTAACATCTACGGTTCTTACTGCACCTAGGCTGGTTACTCCTCAAGTTATTTGAGAAAGGTATTACATGTCATTACCTTGTCAGATTAGCAAGGAAGTTCTCAGCATGCAGAGGTTGGGGTAGTGTTCTTGGGCTCCCGTTACTACTCCTCCATGGGGTGTGTTTGGTGTCGGTTTTCTGCTCAAGAGAAGGGTTGGAACCTGGGCCTTTTTCATGCGCATCGGAGGCAGGAGATTAGTGCCAACGTAGCGGCATATATTGAGTATAAACAAGGAAGTGAAAGGGGGATGACAGTGAGCTCACCGAAGTCGTTATTCTGGTGACTACTTACGCAAGAGCAAGGCAAGAGCATGTTGTTCTTGTTTGTGCAGTTGATACCAGAGGGAAGAGCAAACACAGAGGCTGAAGAGAAAGGTTGAGAGGCGCACACACTGGAAGAACATAATCGAAGCGAAGAGAATGCCGGATGTAAAGCAAGTATGCTCCTCGTTCACTGGTTGGTCCGAGAATGAAGAGAATGAAGAGCAAAGCTTGGATGTCCCTTGTTTGCAAGTTGGGTGTGCAAATTTATGTTGCTCGTTTGTCAGTTTGGTTACGAAATGTTTCCTGTTTTCTAGTTGGGTTTGCAAGAATACCCAAGGTCGAGAGAATGAAGGGGATGTAAGCATGTATGTTCCTTGTTCGCTTACTGAGATGAAGAGGAGAACAGAGACTCATGTATACTCCTTGTTCTCAAGCCTGTTCGCCAGTTGGGTTGCAAAAACTCCCGTCGGTGAAGAGAAATGATGATGAGCAGTGCTGTATATATCTTGTTTGCCAGCTGGAATGGAAGGCAAGATGAAGCAGAGCATGAATGCTCCTTGTTCGACAGCCGGAGTGAAGAGAATGACTATACGAAGCATGTATACTTCTTGTTCGGCATCTGGAAATGAAGAGAATGACAAGAAGGTGCAGAGTTGCATGTGTTTTGTTTTGCCAGGGACGATGGTGAAGGTAATGAGGATATGAAGAGCTGTGTGCTTTCGGTTCACCATTAGATGGTTCACCAGTTTAGATGCGAATTACCGTCAATATACAGAAGGAAGGAAGGAGCAGAGCTGTACGCTCTTAGTTCCCAGTTTAGGTTGCAACATTCCCGTTGGTGAAGAGGGCAGCATATTGCTCCTTGTTCGCCGGGTTGCAAAATTACTGTGTGGAAGAGAATGACGGAGGTGCAGCTTGTTCGACAGTTTGGATTGCAAATTACTGTCGATGAAGGGAAACAGGAGGGGGAAGAACTTTATGCTCCACGTTCAGCAGTTTGGCATGTGGAGAGAATGAAGAGTGCTGGAGTTGTATGCTCTCTGTTTACCGACGGTGGTTTGGGTTTACAGATTTACAGAGGCTAAAGGGGATGAACAGAGACGAAGAGTGTGCGTTCCTTGTTTGTCAGTTAAGTTGCAACAATTACCGTCGGTGGAGAGGAATGTATGGGGGCGCATCATGCGTGCTTCTTCTCTACCGGTGACTTGAAGAAAAGAACGAAGAGAGGAGAGGGCGTGAGGGAGAGCTGGTGTTTCTACGTTTGCCAGGGTTGGGAGTGTTTGTTTCAGTGCCCACGCATGATGATGTTGAGAATCCGCTGCATAGTTGTTTTGTATTAAGGCTAGGAACTTGTTGTACTACTGGATGTTTAGAAAGTGGTATCAGAGCGTAGTTGCGCTCTGATGACTGGAACAGAGAAGTACTGAGTATAGGAAAGCCTGAATTCGGGGAAACGGGGTTAAGGGTTAGTATGTGAGGCGTGTTAGTTAGGATTCTTCCCAGTAATTACTGGATACCTAACAGATACCTACACCCAACCTCTACGTCCCAAATTTTCTTAAAAATTCAGAGAAAGAGCGTCAGAGAGGTAGGAAGTCTCCTCATACTCTAGAAAACCCGATCTGGCAGTTACTTAATGTCATACAATCAACCCGTGGAGAAAAGACTATACTATACAATAGACGTTGCCAAAAGGATAATACCCATTGAGGGACCAATTTTAGCGGCAACTTGGGTCGACATGCTTAGCAGTCGATATGACCTACCTCACCGGCAAAAAGGACCAAGATATCCCTAAAATTTACGAAATAAATAAAGTTTAATTAAACAATTAGTCAAGCCAATGATGTGATTGAGATAAATTCTGCAATTCGAACACTTGAGGGGGTAATTTAAGAAAAACCTCTCGTAAAACAATGAAATCAGAGAATATAATTCGAGACGTAATTACACCATAAAAATGTGTACGATCTATAACGTTGAATAAAGCATGACACAATTTTATACACTAAAAAAACTAATATTTCCGGATTCAATAAATTCCCTACTCCTGGTTACATTTATTCCCATACCTGCATTACCTGGAAGGCACAACGCCTCAACTGGCGATCGGTATGCATCGTCACCGCCTCTTTTCCCCATCTTTATATTCAATTATTCTTCTACATTTCTCCATCTCGAACAAATGACACCGGCGACCATTACTGGGTTTCTCTCTGCTTCTACCACCGGTGAACAAGGAACATATATACATGCTTATCAACGTCTCCTTCATACTCTTCTGTTTCGAGTTGTTTGATCCCTTGGAACCCAGCAATTGTCTCACTAAGGACAAACTGTTGCTTGTCATTTTTTTCTGCTGTACGATAATGTACCATCACACCATTTAAAAGAGCAACAAGTTTCACCGAATCAAAGTCTAGAAGTACGTACAATATCTAAACAGCTATCCTCAAACATTATTTGCAATTGGATAGAATTAAAAAAAAACGCGCTGGTATAAGGATCATAAATAGATCCCTCAAATATTTAACGAGTATCATGATCACGAAGATCAAATAAGGGAAGAATTGTACAACAAAAAGTTAAGTTTCAGTCATGGATGAACACATTCCAAAAGAGGAATTGTTGGGATGCCAGCAAACAATGTCGCTGATGGCTGAAGAATTCGGTTATAATAAATAAACCCTTTACACTGTTTGTTATATTTCACTATGACTATGAGAGAACCGATACGAAACGTCACCAATTAAAACAGTGAAAACACGAAATGGAAAACTCTAGTTCCAAAGAACGCTTGGATCCATATTTGTCTGAGCTTTGACTGAGCGTCCCAAACATGCATAAGACCGTGACAAAAAGGAAGTTAAATTTTGAAAACACCATGCTTAAGTAGCAATTATCAGATGCATAAAATTCTTAAAATCCATACCAAATTTTAGCAGAGATACCTCAAACCTCAACCGGCTGTAAACTTCTCAAGAAGATTATCCAACTATAAGATATCTTCCTCATACATTTTAATTAGTGTGCCAGCTACTACACATGCGCGCTACATCATTGTACACTCCAACATCACCCTATAAACTTGACCCCTATGTAAATGTCTGAACAACAATCTACGAAGCGGCTATTATGGTATAATCTTTCCAAAACACATTACATTAGAATGACAAATATTCACAAATAAATTGTGGAGAACGACCCCATTAATTCTGAAGAGATTACGACAGCAATAATAAAGACGAATAGGCCCAAAAAGAACATCTAATAAGATTGGTAACTTGGTAAATATAACCTAGTCGAAGATGGTCGATGTTTAAATCAAGGCGACCTTGGATAAGTAAGGTTAATGGACTTTTAATCAAAGGCAACCTTCACCAAGTAAAATATATATATATAATAAACGCGGGGAACTCTAAACGTGATTTAGCAAACTGATCATGCAAGGACATACATACACATCAGAGAAGACTTGATATGAGTAAAACACAAGGAGTAAATGAAATTCAATTAAAGGAGGTCACGACTAGTAAGTCAAACACACCCGACCTGAGTTAATGTTATAACTTAACGACCGAAAATAAATATAGGGATCAAAGTGGTGGTGATCCCTGAATACGTACCACTAAGTTGGTGGATACACACAAGAAATAATAATGAAGAGGTAACAGAAGGGTTACATGACCCAGAAAAGATTAAGAGAGGAATCCGAACAACAAATTAAAGTTGACAGGATTATAATGACAAAAATATGTATATATACATATAGAATTGGACCTTAAAGATAGTCCAATTAAAGAACTAAAATTGGTAATATGAAGTCGGATCAAAGAGGACCTAAACGGTCAAACAAGATAAAACCAGCCGAAATAACTAGGCACTCCAACAAGGAATAGCCCCAACTCAATCGAATATTCATGAATAATTAGGTATTGGAAGTTGGAAATTGTCAACAAAATCAATCTATGGGCTAAGATCATTTATAAGCGTCGAGGAAATAGTAATAATGTGAAAACATGGGAGTATACAATCATATACCCCATTGGCGAACACAAAATTTATGAGACTACAAATATCGTGAAGGAACATGTATATGCACTTACGGTACAAAATTTTATATATACAGTTTATAAGAAGAACTTGGAAGATCAGGAGGATATAAAAATATGTAATAGGGTATCATAAACCTATGGGAACAATCATAGGTGGATAAATATAAATCAAGAGGACTATAACACTTGGGTATATATACATATACATGGATGAACAAATATACATATGTACACACTTAGAGGTCTGTACAGTTAGAGGACTTGAACGATTACTCTAAGAGCTTAGATGGTGACACGAGTCAAAGAATTGATTGCCAGAGGACTAGAAACGAGCGGGATAAAAATTCTAATGTGAATAATTGTTTGATCGTGTAAATCGGACGTGCAAAGTTGAACTCGACCCTGGCCAGGTCAAGTGACACGGAGCACAAATTGGGGTGAAGGGGTAGTCCAACACTTACGCTGATCACGAAATCTTCAACCATATATACATCTAGGTGTGTACATACATATATTATTCTTATTCATGTATATCTAACATCTACATACTCGCATGTTATAAGTTTCAAGGTCGTATCTATATTACAGTAATCCAGACCCACCAGGAACCAAGGTAATTGACTGCTATCGATTACATATTGCACTTGATTACGGCAGTGTATACTTTATGTATTAACAACTATGTTATTGGTAGCATCACATTACTTCCAGTCGTCACACGTTTGTACGTCCTTGTGTTTATCCCGGAATTTTCGGGCCATGCCTCCACGTATGTTATGTGGTTTCATCATTTTGTATCAATATCGCTTTTTTTTTTCACATTTTTATTTATCCAACTTGTAAACTTTCACCTATTTGTAGTTTATGTGTCCACTTGTAGGGGGTTTCGAGAATCATCCAACACTGACGTGATCAGCGTAAATGTTGGGCTACCCCTTCGCCCCAATTTGTGCGCAGTGTCGCTTGACCTGGCCAGGGTCAAGTTCAACCTTGCACGTCCGATTTAAACAATCAGTTTATTAGTCAAACTTGAGTTCCTGGTGGGACATAAGAACAATAATGGTGATGAGAATGAAACTAAACATCCTATGTAAAGTAGGTTACAATCATAAAAGCTTCGATACTCGGTACTTGGTTCAACAACATACTCCGAAAGTACCACTAGGGTTTAGTAATACAAAGTCATAACCCATACATTGACAACATACTACTAAAAGGTCTTGCCCGTACGGACTACCCCTATGGTAGTCACCCGTGCCTACTCTCCGTCTGCCTCTCGTTTCATACCTGTAAAAATAAAGGACTCAGCAAAACTATGCCGAGTATGAACGTGTGAAGCCCGCATGTTACCGGGCCACACGACTACTTGGTCGAATATTATTAAGTCATATTACATGCTATAACAAAGCAGGAAAGCATACCACAACACATCATAATATTATACACACTGCAAGGTAGCAAAGCATTAGAAACAAGCAACCAAGCACAACAAGTTGCTAGCATAGCGACAGTAATCATGTAACTAATCAAACGTGTGCATAGGTATATTATACCAACGAACTTCACTAGGGGATCATTCGAGCATTGTGTGTTTTCATTCCTTTTACTCTTGTTTTCATAAAGTGCATTCTCTTTCTCTCCTCTTGCACCAGGTTTGGGGATGTAGTTAGGTCCCGTGACCATATCATGTAGGTGCCAACCTTTCCTTGATTAGTTAAGGTTTGTTTGTGAATTCTCTTATCACCACGTATTGAAGAGCGTCTCCTCCATAGCCAATCCTCCATTTCCGGCGTCATGCGTCGAGAACGTGGGGTCACTTCAATACCCCCGTAAGGGTTCATTCAGCTGGTATTTTACTATTCATTATCGTTATAAGTTCGACACCAAAGTGGGTGTCGTTAGAAGTCCTCTATAATTTAAGAGGAGTGTTCCTTATATATAGTTCCTTGTTTGTTCACGTAATTCATTGTGTTTCATCTCAAGGTTTCATCGCGAGAAGGGACTACACTACTGTGTGCGCGCAAGTAATATGCAGCAATGATATATGTAACAAGCATATAAACAAGTCATAGCAAGCAATCCAATTTCATGCTAGTCTTAAGGTCATTGTCAAACAAGGCACGCAGCACACAAGCCGTGTAACACGGCAACATACGAACCACACATGTCCATACCTGATTTGGAAGCAAGAGTTGTCTCACACATACACGAGGTCCCGGTTGGCGTTTGTTACGGCCCTAACGTTAATTTAAAACAACTTGTCAGTTTATGATTTCATGCACAACCGTTGTGGCATTTTTCCAGGCTTATTTTATGCTAGCATGTGCAATCCCCTAGGTGAATCTTTAAATGCTCAGTTTATATTAACCCTTAGAACTTTCCAAGTATTAACCTTAGGTTTATCTTGCTCCTAGGGCATTCACATTGTCAACTCACACGATAACTAAGTCCTATCCTCTAGCTAACGGTTTAGAGTATTCTAGGCACTTAGTATGTAACAAGTTTATCTAAGATGGGTTTAACTTGTCTAAAGTCATTCCCTCCATAGCTAAATAGATTGGCAATGTTTTAACCCTAGTATCATGATACTTTAGTCCATAAAATACCCCTAAACATGATACCACGGCAACATACGAACTACAAATTACATCTCGGGTACATTAAACATACGGCCACATCCTATGTCTGTTGGATGATTCCCGAAACCTCCTACAACAAGTGGACTCACAACTACAAATAGGTGGCAAATTATATGAAATTGGTTGGTAAAGTGCGAAGAAAGCGTTGTTGCTAATTAGATAATAAAATCACATAAAATACATGGATACATGGTTCAAAACCTAGAAAGCAAACACATACAACGATGTTAAGTTTTGAAATTGTAGGAGGGATGGTGTGATGTTACTAATAACCAAATAGATAATACATGAAAACATGTACTACAGAAACCAAATGCAAGACACTGGACCTTGCGACTAAGCAGAGCTAATCGACAAGCTGCTGCTCGATACAATCATAAGAACAATGATAATGATAAGGAAACTAAATATCCCATGTTAAACAATTTACAATCATAAAGACTTAAAACATATACAATCCGGAAACCTTTAGACTTAAACTAAAGGAGGTCAACCAGCAGTATCAAGACCATAATTGGGAAAGAAAATAAAAGCCTAATTTGGCTGTACACATCAAGGGAGAAAATAGGTAACAATGCTAGGAAAGTAAACTAGCTAACTACATATAATTATGATCGGTAATATCAACCAAACATGTTGTCGTAATAACGACACGTTTGTAACATTGGAAGACACCGGGGCATTACTACAAAGCATATATAATAAACCTAAAGGGCAGAATAACTCAGACCCTTAAAAGCGCACGAAAAGAATGAATATCCGACCTCCAAAGGAAATGGATAGACAATTCCAAGTCACCGAGACCATGTACAAAGTAAAATACCCCACGACAGTCAAGGGGCCTCTCACTAAGCCATGCACCACCTTAGAACACATAGAAAGGGAAAACTAAACCTGGAGGTAATCAGAGTCGCACAGCAGAAGCTGGTGGACTGCAACACCCATTTTCCTGTTGAATAACTAGTGATTTCCTTGCCAATACCTTAGACCCAAAAAGGCTAAACCCAAATCCGTTACAGACAGAAACTAAGCCATTGACATGGTCAAGACATTCGATTGGATTATAAATTGAACTAAAGTGCATAGAAACTAGAATGCCCATGAGAATTAAACATCTCGAACCAAGGTTCAAGGATGATATAAAAGGGATCACGTGGGCGTAATCCACTTTTAAGGGGGGTAGGCGCGTTGCGTGTTCACGGTGTTATTGCTAGTTCGTGGTGTTGTTTTGGATGCTATGCGTGTGGATTGGGTTGAATGCATTGTGGTTATGAATGAATAAATTGTTCACTTGATTGCTGATGGTACAGTATATGAGAATTACTGGTACATTATAACGTTATAGAGAACTTGGTCAAGCCACAGATGTGGCGTGGTGCTTATAAGCACAAAGGGTGAAATAAAACTGTGGAATTGCGTGATTGGATCATTTCACTATGTGTATTCCTACAACCACACGTTGATGGTTAGTAGGTTTATGTGTTTTGGATTGTGTGTATGTGAATGGTATGTACGTGTAGGTACACTCTGTTATGAATGAATGTTGTGTACTTTTGGTTTACACCTCAGATTGTTATTTGTACATTGCTAATACCTTAGACTACTATGAAAACTTGTGAGAAGCCATTATTGTGGCATAGTGCGTATGAACACACTCGGGTAGTGGGAATTATGAAATGTGGGACTTGATCCCTAGGATTAACAAGAATGGAAAACATCAGTAAAGGAAGTAACAACTTCGGGACGAAGTTCCTTTAAGGGGGGTAGGCTGAAATACCCCGAATAATTAGCAGTTTAAATTAGTGAAGTTCAAATTAAATCATGTGCAACAAGTACAATAAAACCTTATGGTATTTAAGATATAAATCCAAACGGGTACTTACACCGCGTATACATATCGGTACGTGATACACAAATATAAGCACATATGAATAAATCATAAACGCGAGGAGATTATCCGAGAATATCGCGTTATATAATTCGGACATATAATAATGTACGAACAATTTAATTTGGTATATACATGTCTGGAAACATGACAAAGTTACGTATTAATACGGTCACGTACTTATATATGTACGTTTATGAAAATACATATACGTAACGTTACAATGTTACAACGTCGTATATAATAAATAATAACGTCGCACAGTTATACATAACTGTAACGCGCCAAAAATAAAAGGGGCGTATATTACAGACATGTACGTATAAATAACTAACAACGTAACAAAATGAGGTAGTCGCGTATAAAATTAATAACACGATATATTATATGGCCTTACATATATAAATAAGCATGTACAACATATACAAAAAAAAGGGGGAAAAGGTGCCCCGCTGAGGTTCGAACCCAAGACCTCCCGTACTTCCCCGAATGCTTTAACCGGTTGAGCTATGCTCGTACTCAATAACATACTGCACTTCTGGACATTTGAGGAAAGACTAACTTAACTATTAAAATACCTACTTATACAAAAAGAAACTGCTACAGACATTCCTGTCCCCCACCTTTGTTCCCTTCTGTTATCAGCGTGAAGATGCCGTTCTTTTCTTTTGTGAGCAGAGCACGCCATCCTCTCCAACAGCACTCCAATTCTCAGTTTCAAAAAAAATTCCACACGACAACACTTCCTTCTTCCTATTTCTTGTGCGCCCTTGGAAGAAACGAGACCTCGTTCTCCTCCTCGGTACCAAGTTGCACAGCAACAGACGACAGCCATGGTCGCTCCTTTACATGTGGGCACAAGATTCCTCAAGTAATTCCTCATACAATCTGAAGCATTCACGAGAACCTGCGCCAGCACTTACTTTGCGATCAGGCGCCATGCCCCCACTCACAATTGCCACACACGAGACCTGGCAACTTTCACTTTTTTTTTTCTCATGGGAAGCACAAAGATCATCATCATGCGTGGGCACTGAAACAAACACTCCCAACCCTGGCAAACGTAGAACACCAGCTCTCCCTCACGCCCTCTCCTCTCTTCGTTCTTTTCTTCAAGTCACCGGTAGAGAAGAAGCACGTATGATGCGCCCCCATACATTCCTCTCCACCGACGGTAATTGTTGCAACTTAACTGACAAACAAGGAACGCACACTCTTCGTCTCTGTTCATCCCCTTTAGCCTCTGTAAATCTGTAACCCAACCACGTCGGTAACAGAGAGCATACAACTCCAGCACTCTTCATTCTCTCCACATGCCAAACTGCTGAACGTGGAGCATAAAGTTCTTCCCCCTCCTGTTTCCCTTCATCGACCGTAATTTGCAATCCAAACTGTCGAACAAGCTGCACCTCCGTCATTCTCTTCCACACAGTAATTTTGCAACCCGGCGAACAAGGAGCAATATGCTGCCCTCTTCACCAACGGGAATGTTGCAACCTAAACTGGGAACTAAGAGCGTACAACTCTGCTCCTTCCTTCTCACATGTTTCATAAACTTAGCTAGATGCATTAGAAGGGTTTTGGGTTCATCATCAAACTAGTATCACACTCACAACACCCCTATGGAACAGCTATACAGAAGCTTCAACTTATACTAAAATCTGAAACCACATCTTATAACTTTCTTCTTAACTCTTGTTTCTAGTTAGCTCCACTGATGTGTAATCTTCTCCGAACGTTTTGCTAAACTAATTGCGGTTATTAGATATGGTTTGGGGTCATTATTAAACTAGAATCACACTTAGGATGCCCCTGTAACCCCGTTATACAGAAGCTATGACATTAATGAAAATCAGAAACCACAATCTAAATGTTTCTTCTTGTTTCTTGTTTTTCTTTTGTTCAACTGATGTTTGATCTTCTCAAACGGTTCCCTAACCTAGCTGCAGTTAGTAGCTACGGTTTGAGTTTATTTCTAATCCATCATCCTACTCTTAGCACCTTAGGAATTTAAACATACTGAAACATAGCAGAGGTAGAAAACTGAAAGCAAAAACCTGCAGTTTCTCTCCTATTTCATTTATTAGGTGGTTGAAACTGGATTTTAAATTTTTCCCCTAAGCATCATACTCACTTAAGAGGGTTAGGGACATGTTAGGCTCCTTAATGAATCAATGAAACTCCTAACAACCTTTCTGTACCGTTAGCCATCCAAGACTGACAAGGCTACTACTACTTACAGTAACGGTCTGACGATTAGAATACCCGAATACATACTACATACTTACAAAACCAAGTACTTACTTACAATTGATTACCGAGTATCCAAGTATACGAATTACATCCCAATACTACTGTCCCAAACTTAAGATTTGTACATTTACTCATTTCTATCCAATCACAATTCATTATCCAAAAAGGTGTACCACATGGTACACCGGCTACTCAAAAGGCCTTAGCCGTGTACAACTCGGTACACCATTCCAATCCTACTAACTACCCAAAAAGAATTCAGCAAGATCCTTACTCGACCGTCACGCCTCGCGGGTACCTGTAGAATAAAAACATTCCCCCTAGGGGGCCAACTTACGCTGAATATGATAACCGCATACCCCGCGTACTAGCGAGTACGCCAACTATTTGGTCGAGTACATGCGGTTCGTTTCATCATACATACATACATACATACATACAGGCTTTATACAATACAATTCAATACATTCCATACACAAGGCATACATACATTCAATACATGCAAGGAGACATTACAAGTCAACCGTTCTTACTTACCGATTACTCCCGCATTACGAGATACAATTCTCCATTCCATACAGAATCATGTTAGCTTCATTCACACCCGGTTAACGGGTGTTCAATACTTCTTACTCATGGTCATGACTTACAATAGTCAAGACCGATACACTACAATACTTACTTCTTACTTACTTTAATCCGTTAAGTCGGTATGACCTCCGCCGGATTACTACTATCCCACCACCGGGCTTTAGGGTGCCCACTAATCCAGGATGCTACCCATTCAAGGGATTTGGTCCATGGAAAAGATTACAGCCAGGATTCGGATCCAACCTCTGTGTTCCTTATCCTCACTCGTGGCCGAAACTATATCGACTTCTACTCATTCCATTTTACTCATTACTCAAGTTAGGAGTTAGAATGTTAGAATTAGTAGAAGTCAATACTCCTTTCCATATACATCAATACAATACACAATACTCATCATGTACACATACACTTCATTCTCAATCATTCATTTCATGAATTATACAAACTAATGGTTCAAGAAGATACAACAGAAACAATAGTTCAAACATTTATGTACAATATAAGTCGATTCGTGCATTTATCTTGTTGGTGATCACATAAGCACACAAATCGGGGTAACCAGTTAGGATACAGGGCATGAAAAATCATACCGTTCACCGTCGTATTCGCACTACCGGTTCCCTTGGAGATCAACTATTTGATTCCTATACATACATGGAGTAGTACGATCAATGGTCGATTATGATCTATCTTACTCCCTCATTGATACTTTCAATGTATACTTACTACTCATTACTTTCTTACTTGATTATAAAACCATTCTTTTCTTTAACTACTTCTTAAATTTGTTGCCTTACTCATTTACTTACTTTCTTACCATTACTACTTCATTCATGTGTGTTACTACATATATATGCTTATATGTATAGGCATATATATATAATATTATATATATTACTATAATCATCTATATAATTTTTTTTGACTCGACCGAACTTGCAAGTCCGGTCGCAAGTCCGGTCGATTCCAGTAGCTCACATTACGGGAAAATCTTCTGGTCCGACCGAACTTGCATGTCCGGTCGCAAGTCGGTCCATTCCAGAAGGTTTCTGCGGGGAATTTTCTGGTCCGACCGAACTTGCATGTCCGGTCGCAAGTTCGGTCTATTCCAGAAGGTTTCAGACGGGGAATTTTTCTGGTCCGACCGAACTTGCATGTCCGGTCGCAAGTTCGGTCTATTCCAGAAGGCTCCGTCTTGGTGATTCTGGCTCGACCGAATTTGCAAGTCCGGTCGCAAGTCCGGTCCGGCCCAATACTTCAGTTTTAAAATCTGTTTCTTAGTGTTTTACTTCCCCATTGCTTTCCCAATCTTTACCAATACTTCCCTACATGTTTACCACTCATTTAGATACTCTAAATCACCTTAATTCATCCACCAAACTTACTACTCAATTCCCACATTCACTTACACATTTTCCTCACTTCTTCTCAACACTTATACTAGTTTTTACTCTTCTAATGCTACAGATTTTTAAACTCCCTTTTTATGCTACAGATTTTCCCTAAACTTCTAACCTCCAATACTCCCTGAACTAATGCCACTCTTAGCATCTTAAATACATTAGTTCACATCCTAACTCCATCCCACTTACAAACTCATATCCAAATCTGTTTCGACTACAAACTACTCCCTTGCACTCTCCAAATACACCTAGTTATTGCCTAGGTCATTACCTCCTCTTAAACACTTAAGTCCTCTCATTCCTACACAAAATTTGACATAGTCTCCCCTATAATTCTTGCTTTTCTCACACACTATTTCAGCTCAACAATTTGCTCACTTTCACCACCTGTTTATTCAACACATTATACTCACATAATAACTCCACTACACACATTAAAATTCCTGCACACATACATATACTACCCAATTTACCCAAGCTTTTAAACATTCTTCACAATTCAAAAACTGTTTGATTCTCTTCTCCATTACACTACTACATTACTACTACTCATTCCTCAAATTCATTACTCATGTTACTACTCAAAAACTGTTACATTACTCAATACCAAACTAGTTCAAGGTAAGCACAATTACCTTGTCGCTAGTTTTCCTTCTTTCCTTTCCTTCTCTTCTTTTCCTCTTCCTTTCTCCTTGTTCTCTGTTTTTGCTCAAGGAATGGGCAATGCTACAGCACCCCATGCCAATACACACAACTACTTAGTATACATTTATACTAACCCTAGAATTTAAATGTTTTAGGGTTTTGAAATGAGTATTACCTTCCAATGGATGAATGAAGTTCTTGACTAGCAAGATGACAAGATTCCTAGCCCAAAAGAAGCCAAAATCGCTGGAGCAAGAAGAACCAAGAGTTCAAAATGGAAATTCTTATAATGCAAACAAGGGCTAGAAATGATGGATTTTCAAATTTCATTTTACCTCAAGATGATAGAGAGGTGAAGGTGCTTCTAATGGTGGTCTTGAATCTTCAAATGGAGAATACCCATAAAAATGAAAATGGAGTTTTTGGATTTTTGAAAGGAGGAAGGTGTTCTCCTTTGCAAGGGGGTTACAATGGTATACTTTTTGTTGAGTTTGGAGAAGATTTGAGTGCTCAAGGAGAGGAGAGAAGGAGAGGGCTGTGGGGAGCTTCTTCAAATCGCCATGTCCATCGCAGGGAAGAAGAAAGAATAGAGAAGGAGGGAGGTGGATGCGTGAGAGGAAGAGGGGAGTAGGAGAGAGAGTCTCTTTTTTTTCTTTCTTTATTTCTTTGTCCTTTTGTGAGTTACAAATAATAAAGGGAGGGAGTGAGAGGGAAAGGCTGACCGGCCCCCTATGCACACACACACAGATTTTTAATTTTTATTTGTAAAGTGGACACACTAAGTTTGTTTATTTGCATTCTCACCCCACAACTTCCCGGTTGTTACAGTTTTTACTAACCGGAACCCGTTTTCCGGAATTTTCTCGTTTAATTAATTTTATTGGTTCTAAAGCTTCACTAATATTTATTAGTGACTATTTAGTTGACCAAAATTGTTACGAGTCTATTTGACCCGCTTAAAGTCACGTTTTCCCCGGTTTCCTCGAAAAACGCACTTTAAGGTTTGTTTATGCTTTTAACCCATTTTAAAGGTCCGTTAGTGTAATTAAGCCTTTAAAATTTATATTTAGCCTAATTAATCACTGTTTTTAATTACGGGGTATTTCAATCTACCCCCCTTAAGGAACTTTGCCCTCAAAGTTGCTCAAGGTTTACGGTTTACTGTTTCTACTCATTTGGCAACCCAATTGCCATAATGCATACTACTACTACCTTACAAGGTGTTCACAATTCATACACTACATGCATACACAATTCAGATACCATCCACCATACTCAGTTCAATTGCCATACACAATACTCAATTCATACTCAATACTCCATTCAAACACCATACACAATACACCATCCAATTCGCACATTCCACAATACATTCACAATACACTTCACAATGTCATTCATGTTATATACCGTACAACACAATACATTACTGATTACATACATACCATACACATACCATACTCATCGTACTACATACCGAATACTACTAGCACTACTTGTGCCAATAAAATACAATTAGCACTACATGTGCTAACAAAATACAATTACAATACATACATACTACGCAATGCCAACCCGAAGCAATGCAAAAGCAAAAAGGCTCTACCCCCCTTAAAAAGGGGTACGCCCCGTACCCTCCGTGCTATACGGATACTAGACATCTAGTCTACAAATAGATTCGGGTACTTCGCCTTCATAGCGTCCTCTAATTCCCAAGTTGCTTCCTCGACGTCGTGGTTAGACCACAAGACCTTCACCATTCAACCTGATTAATGGCGAGTGTCTCTTGTCTTTGTATCAAGGATTCGCAATGGAGTCTCGACATATCATCGTCGGCTCTAGGGATAGATGTTCGGGTTCTAATACATGAGAGGGATCGGCTATGTATTTCTTGAGTTGTGATACATGAAAGACATCATGAACACGCACCAATTCTTCAGGCAACGCTAGCCTATAAGCCACGGCTCCAATCCTCTCGGTAATGGTGTACGGCCCTACAAATTTTGGGCTCAGCTTGCCCTTTTGGCCAAATCGAAAGACGCCCTTCATAGGTGAGACACGCAAGAACACTTGGTCGCCCACGGTGAACTCAAGGTCGCGTCGTCGCACATCCGCATAGGATTTCTGTCTATCTTGGGCTGCTTTCATTGCTCGGATTTGTTGTACCTCAGCTTGTACTTGTTCCAGATACTCCGGTCCTATGATGACCGCTTCACTTGACTCATCCCAACACAACGGGGTACGGCAAGGTCTACCATACAAAGCTTGGAATGGCGACATCTTAATCGAAGCATGATAGCTATTGTTATACGAAAACTCGATAAGATGAAGCTTGTCAATCCAGCTCCCCTGGAAGTCTAAGGCACATGCCCTAAGCATATCCTCTAGTGTCTGGATGGTCCTTTCTGTCTGACCGTCGGTCTATGGATGGAAGGTGGTGCTAAGTTTCAATTCAGTGCCCAGCGCTTCCCGTGTTGCTCTCCAGTATCTCGAAAGAAATCTGGTGTCGCGGTCAGATACAATGGTTTTCGGGACTCCGTGGTGTCGGATGATCTCCTTGTCGAATAGCTCCGCGAGCTTCGCCACCTTCCAGGTGTCCTTCATCGGTATGAATCGGGCAACCTTGGTGAGGCGATCGACTACTACCCAGATCATGTTGAGTCCTCCCCTGGCAGGTGGGAGTCCAACAACAAAATCCATAGAGATATCGGAATTTCCACTCCGGAATGGGCATGGATTGCACCATTCCTCCCGGTCTTCGGTGCTCGAACTTCACCTTCTGGCATGTGAGACACCTCAGAACATACTCAGTCACGTCAGATTTCATTCCTGACCACCAGAAGTACCTCTTCATGTCTTTGTACATTTTAGAGGCTCCCGGATGGACATGCAATGTCGAACAATGTGACTCTCGCAGAATGCGATCCCTTAGCTCAGCATTGCTTCGGGGACGCATAATCTGCCATTCAATCGGATCAGACCATCTTCATGCAATTTGAAGTCGTACTTTCGGTTCTCGAAGGTACCCTCTGTGATTTTCTGTCTGATCTCTGTGAAGTAAGGGTCGCTACTGAGCGTCTCGCACCTCGTCAACCAAGCTAGAAGAAGCGAGTAGCGAATGGAGCGAGTGTGCTCGACGACTCAGGGCGTCGGCTACAACGTTTGCCTTCCCTTCTTTATACTGGAGGTTGATGTCGTAATCTGAGAGGAACTCCATCCACCTCCTCTGTCTTAAGTTCAATTCCTTCTGTGTGAATACATACTGTAAACTTTTGTGGTCGGAGTAGATGGTGATGCTTACCCCATAGAGATAGTGTCGCCATATCTTCAAGGCGAAGACAATGGCTCCTAACTCTAGATCATGTGTCGGGTAATTCTCCTCATGCTTTTTCAGCTGGCGGGAGGCGTATGCTACTACCTTGCCATGCTGCATGAGTACGCATCCCATGCCCTTGCCCGATGCATCACAATACACCTCAAATCCCTCTGTGCCCTCTGGAAGTGTGAGAACTGGCGCTGAGGTCAATGAGTCTTTTAGGCTCTGGAAGGATACCTCGCACTCGTTTGTCCATACAAACGGTGCATCTTTCTTCATCAATGACGTCATGGGCTTAGCGACTTTTGAGAAGTCCTTTACAAACCTCCGGTAATAACCGGCTAAACCAAGAAAGCTCCGGATGTCGGTAACAGTCTTAGGTCTAGGCCATGATCGCACTGCTTCGATTTTGGATGGATCTACTGAAATACCCGCGCTCGAGATGACATGACCGAGGAATGATACCTGATCTAGCCAAAACTCGCATTTGGAGAACTTCGCATACAGCTGGTTCTCGCGCAGTGTTCAAGTTTTCTCAAGTGGTTTTCATGCTCTTCTGCTGACTTCGAATATACAAGGATGTCGTCGATGAATACTACTACTGAAGTGTCCAGCTGATCACTGAATAACCGATTCATTAGGTCCATGAATTTGGCTGGTGCGTTAGACAAACCGAATGGCATCACCGTGAATTCGTAGTGGCCATATCTTGTTCGGAATGCTGTTTTCTCAATGTCTTGCTCTTTGATAGCAATCTGGTGATATCCGGATCGGAGATCAATCTTAGAAAAGATCGAAGCTCCCTTCAACTGATCGAACAGGTCGTCGATGCGTGACAATGGATATTTGTTCTTTACGGTGACCGCATTTAATTTGCGGTAGTCGATGCAGAGGCAGAGACTACCGTCCTTCTTCTTAACAAAGAGGACCGGTGCTCCCCAGGGTGATACACTCGGGCGTATAAACCCTTTGTCGAGTAGTTCACGTAGTTCTTTTAACTCTGTCATTTCTGCTGGTGCCATACGGTATGGTGCCCTAGCAATGGGACCAGTACCAGGTACAAGGTCGATTTCAAACTCTACTGCTCTCTGTGGTGGCATACCAGGTAGCTCTTTCGGAAATACATCAGGGAATTCTGAGACTACTGCTACATCATCACTGAATTCTGGATCTCTCTCCAGGTCTTGCACGTGGCATAAATACACTTCATGTCCTTTTCTGAGCTCCCGGTACATTGCCATAGCGGAGATGACTGTAGTTGAAGGCTCTCTCGGTCTCTGGCGGTATGAAACAGTGACCCCAGATGGACTCTTGAGCAGCAATCGGTGCTCGGCGCATAGGATTCTCCCCTTGTGCCGCTCCAACCAGTTCATTCCAATTATCAAGTCGAATCCCAACCCGTTGAATTCAATGAATGAGATGGGAAACGCTTCGCCTTTGATTTGAATTGTGGCGGTGTGGTAATACTTAGTACACTTTACCCGCTCCTTCGACGGGAGAGTAACCAAGAAATTTGGTAGCTCATCTGCGTCTAGCCCCAACCTTGTAGCGAATGATGGCGATACAAAGGTGTGAGAGGCGCCGGAGTCGAATAATACTGAGGCTTCGATGCCGTTTACGGAATGTTCCCGTTAGATGGTGCCGCTTTTGCCGGCTTGTTCTTCGGTGAGGATGCTCAGGTTACCTTCGGTACCGAGTCCACAACCTATTGATTCATAAGATGATAAGTAACGATGGTGGAACGCAAGTGGAATTTAATAACCAACACTGCTTTTATTGAATAACCAACCATCATACATACTGTGTCTCTAATACACGTTACTACTGGATTACATGCTACTACCAGATTAATACTTTCTAAAGGTAAGGTTCAGGCGTCCCGGTTTCATGTGTGTGGCATTGATTATTGCCGGTGGTGCCGTGTTCAACTTGATCTTCTGGATCCCGTGACAGCAACCTTGATTTTCCACCCATGATTAGGACATCTCCTGATCTCAATACCAATTTCTCTGCGGTCCACACGCTTCTGCTCGCTATAAAAATACGGCGTCATCACCAATGGACCAAGACACTACGGGCACTCCTAATTCAAGAGATTCCGCTGTCTCGTCCTTATCTTGGTGTAAGCCAAGTCGTCCTTCTTTCTCATAGAAGTTGACGATACATAGTCTGCTTCAAGTGCAGGGATTGGTTCATCTTACATTGTTGTGCAATTTCTACAGCTTGCGTGACAAGCATTTGGAATTCAGGGGGTATTGCTGGAGGTGTGGCTCCGTCTCCTGTTGCGTGTTTGGTATGTCTTGGTATAAGGGTTCCAATCCTTTCCCAAGCACATCATTTTCAGCTTCATTGTAGCTCCACCGGGGAATTCGGGTGTATAAAATCCTCCTGGACCCATTCCTAACTCGTTGCATCGTCGGATGATTGAAACTTGTGCTTCGGGTGTCAGGTATCCTTTTAATAAGATCATACCTGGGCGGATGACCTGACACTGATTGTTGTCGAAGTGGTGAGTGGCGATGTCGGTCTCTTCTTGAGGTGAGTTCGAAGGTATTGGGTAACAGATAAGGAATTTCCCTAAGGTGGTAAATTATATCTAGTGTGAGTTCTAGGCTTACTAATTCGTTTCATGCTCAATACGTATTTCCATGTTACTTACTCATACTCATTTTCATACTTCAAGTACTTACGCATTCATGCTTCCATCATACAATTACTTTGATACATAGACATGCTCTTCAAGGATTAAAGGTTACGGTAGTTACCTGGGCCGGACTTAGTCCCGGTCCCGTCACGGTCAATGATGTGTAAGGCCGGCTGCCTCTGCGGTGCGCCCTTCTGCGGACCTCGGGATCCCTGTCCCTGCGGTGTGCTGGGCATGAGCATCGCCAGATGCAACCTCCTTGCCTTCACGCTGCTTGTAGCCCTGATAGTTGCCCTTGGGCTTAGAGTTCTCTGGGCATGCATTAGCACGGTGCCCCGGCTTCTGGCAAGTGTAGCAGCGGATCTCCCTTCCTTGGCAATCTGTGCCGGGATGATCCTTGTTGCAGTTTCGGCATATGTAGCTGCGGCCATCAGATTGGTTCTTGCCCTGGCCAAATCCAGAACCTATAGCTTCCAAGTTAGCAAGGTTCGGTATACTTACAATACTCTATATACATAGTTTTCACAAGTGTACTAATTCGGTTTCGGGTTCTTACCCTTGTAGGGCTGAGACCTCAGTGGCTTCGCTGCCACTGGTGCGGTGTAGGCAATCTGTAACGGTTCAGCCTTGCCCTTCTCAGTATGGGCTCCGCCGTCTCCTGAGGTGTTCTTATGGTGGGAATGCTTCCCCTTCTTCTTCTTCCAAGGTCTGGCTTGGTTTTGGTCGTCGGAGGTGTTACCCTTGCCGCTCACCTTGCGCTTCAGCGCTTGCTCCTCATCTCTTAGCTGGCAGGTGATCTCAACTCGAGATGCACGTGGTAACACTCCTGAATTACTAGATATTAGGTTACACATTTACATACGGGTACTAATTCACATTACTCATGGCTTTAAGGGTTCAACGATGTTTACCTGAAGGGAGGTAAACCGTGTGAAGCCCATGCCATACCGGAGTCGATGGCTCAATCCGCCGTAGAAGCGGTCGACCAAGACTTGGCCGGTATACCCAAGGTCGGGTAGAAGTCTGAGAAGAGAGGTGAAGGTGCGGTAATATTCATCAACCGTCATCTTCTCGGTCATTTTCAGGGCATCGAGCTCAAGCCGTTTCTTGGTCTTGACATGCTCGGGATAGTACTTAGATCGGAGAAGAGAGGTGAATGCTTCCCAACCGAATGCGGGGTCGGCTACGTGCTCGGCCTTAACGAGCTTCCACCAGTCCATAGCCGCGTCTTTGAGGTAGTACGCAGCTATCCTCACTCGAACTCCAGCGGGAGTCTCAAGTGTCTCGAATGCCGTCTCCATCTCGGAGAGGTAGGCCTCGAGCTTGGCGGGGTCGCTCTCGCCTCTAAAGCATGGAGGTCGAAGGTCGGCGACGGCCTTTACCCAATTTATTTCTCGGGGTTGAGGCGGGTCGGGCTGCTGCTGCTGCTGTTGGTTTTGCTGTGTTGCTTGAACAGCGGTGATTACTTGCGGTAGCATCTGTGCTACCGTGGCGGCGACGATCTCAGCAATCGTCTGCGCGCCCAGTCCATCAGATGTCTCTCCTCTAGGTCGGCCTCGACCTCGTCCTGACATCTGAACAAGTGTGGATTACATTAGATATGGTGAAACTATGACCACATGGTCTTGATTCAAGCAATGGTATCGTCCTTGCAGACGTAAAGGGTATCCGTTATTGCTAACGGTAATTCCTAGTTAGGTTTCTAATTCTCCGTTGTAACACGGTTTATAACCTAACTCGGTAATCACTACACTCGGTATTCTAATCATCAGAGCGAGACTTCGCTCTGATACCACTTTTTGTAACACCCCAACCGCTAATCCTTCCATTATCCTCTAGTCATCCTCATACTTACCTTACTCGCAGCGGAATACTTACTTACTTACTTACTCCCGGCGGGTGATACAACGCCGTTAGCCATCCAAGAATGACAAGGCTACTACTACTTACAGTAACGGTCTGACGATTAGAATACCCGAATACATACTACTTACTTACAAAACCAAGTACTTACTTACAATTGATTACCGAGTATCCAAGTATACGAATTACATCCCAATACTACTTCCCAAAAATTAAGAGTTTGTACATTTACTAATTTCTATCCAATCACAATTCATTATCCAAAAAGGTGTACCACATGGTACACCGGCTACTCAAAAGGCCTTAGCCGTGTAAACACCATTCCAATCCTACTAACTACCCAAAAGAATTCAGCAAGATCCTTACTCGACCGTCACGCCTCGCGGGTACCTGTAGAATAAAAACATTCCCCCTAGGGGGTCAGCTTACGCTGAATATGATAACCGCATACCCCGCGTACTAGCGAGGGTACGCCAACTATTTGGTCGAGTACATGCGGTTCGTTTCATTCATACATACATACATACATACATGCTTTATACAATACAATTCAATACATTCCATACACAAGGCATACATACATTCAATACATGCAAGGAAGACATTACAAGTCAACCGTTCTTACTTACCGATTACTCACCGCATTACGGAGATACAATTCTCCATTCCATACAGAAGTCATGTTAGCTTCATTACACACCCGGGTTAATCGGGTGTTCAATACTTCTTACTCATGGTCAATGACTTACAATAGTCAAGACCGATACACATACAATACTTACTTCTTACTTACTTTACTCCAGTTAAGTCGGTATGACCTCCGGGCAGGGATTACTACATCCCACCACTGGGCTTTAGGGTGGCCCACTAATCCAGGATGCTACCCATTCAAGGGATTTGGTCCATGGAAAAGATTACAGCCAGGATTCGGATCCAACCTCTTGTGTTTCCTTATCCTCACGCGGACCGAAACTATATCGGACTTCACTCATTCCATTTTACTCATTACTCAAGTTAGGAGAGAATGTTAGGAATAGTAGAAGTCAATACTCCTTTTCCATACACAACACAATACACAAATACTCATCATGTACACATACACTTCATTCTCAATCATTCATTTCATGAATTATACAAACTAATTGTTCAAGAAGATACAACAAGAACAAATAGTTCAAACACATTTATGTGCAATATAAGTCCGATTCGTGCATTTATCTTGTTGGTGATCACATAAGCACACAAATCGGGGTAACCAAGTTAGGATACAAGGCATGAAGAAATCATACCGTTCACCGTCGTATTCGCACTACCGGTTCCCTTGGAGATCAACTATTTGATTCCTATACATACATGGAGTAGTACGATCAATGGTCTATTATTGATCTATCTTACTCCTTCATTGATACTTTCAATGTATACTTACTACTTCATTACTTTCTTACTTGATTATAAAACCATTCTTTTCTTTACTACTTCTTAAATTTGTTGCCTTACTCATTTACTTACTTTCTTACCATTACTACTTCATGCATGGTGAGTTACTACATATATATGCTTATATGTATATAGGCATATATATATATACATATTATTACTATAATCATATAATAAAAATATTTTTTTTTTACTCGACCGAACTTGCAAGTCCGGTCGATTCCAGTAGCTCACATTACGGGAAAATATTCTGGTCCGACCGAACTTGCATGTCCGGTTCCCATTCAAGAAGGTTGTGCCGGGAATTTTCTGGTCCGACCGACTTGCATGTCCGGTCGCAATTTCGTGTATTCTTAGAACGGTCCTATCCAGAAGGTTCAGACGGGGATTTTCTGGTCCGACCGAACTTGCATGTCCGGTCGCAAGTTCGGTCTATTCCAGAAGGTTTCAGACGGGGAATTTTTCTGGTCCGACCGAACTTGCATGTCCGGTCGCAAGTTCGGTCTATTCCAGAAGGCTCCCGTCTTGGTGATTCTGGGCTCGACCGAACTTGCAAGTCCGGTCGCAAGTCCGGTCCGGCCCAGTACTTCAGTTTTAAAATCTGTTTCTTAGTGTTTTACTTCCCCATTGCTTTCCCAATCTTTACCAATACTTCCCTACATGTTTACCACTCATTTAGATACTCTAAATCACCTTAATTCATCCACCAAACTTACTACTCAATTCCCACATTCACTTACACATTTTCCTCACTTCTTCTCAACACTTATACTAGTTTTTACTCTTCTAATGCTACAGATTTTTAAACTCCCTTTTTATGCTACAGATTTTCCCTCAACTTCTAACCTCCAATACTCTCTGAACTAATGCCACTCTTAGCATCTTAAATACATTAGTTCACATCCTAACTCCATCCCACTTACAAACTCATATCCAAATCTGTTTCGAACTACAAAACTACTCCCTTGCACTCTCCAAATACACCTAGTTATTGCCTAGGTCATTACCTCCTCTTAAACACTTAAGTCCTCTCATTCCTACACAAAATTTGACATAGTCTCCCCTATAATTCTTGCTTTTCTCACACACTATTTCAGCTCAACAATTTGCTCACTTTCACCACCTGTTTATTCAACACATTATACTCACATAATAACTCCACTACACACATTAAAATTCCTGCACACATACATATACTACCCAAGATTTACCCAAGCTTTTTAAACATTCTTCACAAGTTCAAAAACTGTTTGATTCTCTTCTCCATTACACTACTACATTACTACTACTCATTCCTCAAATTCATTACTCATGTTACTACTCAAAAACTGTTACATTACTCAATACCAAACTAGTTCAAGGTAAGCACAATTACCTTGTCTTGCTAGTTTTCCTTTCTTTCCTTTCCTTCTCTTCTTTTCCTCTTCCTTTCTCCTTGTTCTCTGTTTTTGCTCAAGGAATGGGCAATGCTACAGCACCCCATGCCAATACACACAACTACTTAGTATACATTTTATACTAACCCTAGAATTTAAATGTTTTAGGGTTTTGAAATGAGTATTACCTTCCAATGGATGAATGAAGTTCTTGACTAGCAAGATGACAAGATTCCTAGCCCAAAATAGAAGCCAAAATCGGCTGGAGCAAGAAGAACCAAGAGTTCAAAATATGGAAATTCTTATAATGCAAACAAGGGCTAGAAATGATGGATTTTCAAATTTCATTTTACCTCAAGATGATAGAGAGGTGAAGGTGCTTCTAATGGTGGTCTTGAATCTTCAAATGGAGAATACCCATAAAACGAAAATGGAGTTTTTGGATTTTTGAAAGGAGGAAGGTGTTCTCCTTTGCAAGGGGGTTACAATGGTATACTTTTTGTTGAGTTTGGAGAAGATTTGAGTGCTCAAGGAGAGGAGAGAAGGCGAGGGCTGTGGGGAGCTTCTTCAAATCGCCATGTCCATCGCAGGGAAGAAGAAAGAATAGAGAAGGAGGGAGGTGGATGCGTGAGAGGAAGAGGGGGAGTAGGAGAGAGAGTCTCTTTTTTTTTTCTTTCTTTATTTCTTTGTCCTTTTGTGAGTTACAAATAATAAAGGGAGGGAGTGAGAGGGAAAGGCTGACCGGCCCCCTATGCACACACACACAGATTTTTAATTTTTATTTGTAAAGTGGACACACTAAGTTTGTTTATTTGCATTCTCACCCCACAACTTCCCGGTTGTTACAGTTTTTACTAACCGGAACCCGTTTTCCGGAATTTTCTCGTTTAATTAATTTTATTGGTTCTAAAGCTTCACTAATATTTATTAGTGACTATTTAGTTGACCAAAATTGTTACGAGTCTATTTGACCCGCTTAAAGTCGCGTTTTCCCCGGTTTCCTCGAAAAACGCGCTTTAAGGTTCGTTTATGCTTTTAACCCATTTTAAAGGTCCGTTAAGTGTAATTAAGCCTTTAAAATTTATAATTAGCCTAATTAATCACTGTTTTTAATTACGGGGTATTTCACAGTTCATAAACAATTCAATAGACCACACCATATCTCTTGACAACACCTTCAAATATCTATTCACAAACGTTTGTTCTTGAACCCGTCAAATTAATTGTGATTCACCCCGCCTAAGAAGGAGTATAAGACAATACCTGCTCATCTTATACTAGAAAGTTGAATTTTTTTTGCCTAGTGATGTTATCCAAAACACAAATAACTATCATGGTTAATGATATTTTGTATTCATAGCCCTTTCCCACCCACTCCTTGCTTTTGATTCTAGTGTGATAAGGTAGTCAAGGTTCTTGCTTAATAAGATCTCAAATTCATCGTCATTGATATAATGGTGGCAACCAATAGAAGACTCCAACAGGATACATCGCTTAAAGGTTGTTAACATTTGATGATGTAGCTTTGCATAGAAAATGGTAACACTAGTGGAACGGAACCCTTACATTACGATCCAAAACCGTGTATAATTATGGTTTTGGACCGTAGTCAACACGAGTGTTACCTAAGACAGAGACGTCTTTAATTACGGTTTAAAATCGTAATTAAAGGCCCTTTTCCGGTCCTGCGTGTCAGGGACTTTAGATTACGGTTATTGGTAAAACCGTAAACTAAAGTGTTTTTTTTGTTTTTTTATTACATAGCTACACAATTGCAACAGAGTGCAATAGATATGCAACAGAGGGCATAATTGCAACATATGTGCAGAAACTGCACAATTGTAACACACCTGAATCAAATAGCAACAAAACACATTCATTCTCTATGCACAATTGCAATAGATAACATCTTTAATATACATCAGGATATCTGTTACAGTAGATACATCAGAATCTGTTACAGCAACAAAAAAAATATTCTCTGCAATACAACAGAATCTGTTACAGCAGCTAGCAATTCATTAAATGTGATCATTTCAGTTTCATGCCACTATAATATATACAAAAAGCTAGCTAGTCTACCACTCCATTCTCAAAAATAAGGCTGTCATGCTCTCTCTGACATGATACAAGTCATTTGCACTGTAAGTCGAGGATTGGGCATAATTCTCTTTATTCTGGAATAAGAAAATGAATGGAATA
Source organism: Limonium bicolor (assembly GCA_023374045.1). Lineage (NCBI taxonomy): Eukaryota > Viridiplantae > Streptophyta > Magnoliopsida > Caryophyllales > Plumbaginaceae > Limonium > Limonium bicolor. The sequence continues at coordinate 51,162,130 of CM041777.1, forward strand.
CATAATGAGATTAAGATAAAGACACAAAAAATCTGCACAAAGAATTAAATACAAGACAGTGTTCGTATTACCTTGTCTTCAGAGTTCTGAAATGCTGGGAAGTACCCGCAGAACTCGTACATATACCGAATCACGTAGTACCTGCAACTCCTATAATCCTTTTGGGTAGGGCACTAAATCACCAAAATTCACAAGTGTAAAACAATTGTATAAAGATAAGCAACGCGAATGAAATAAATGAATTACCAAACCTTGATGTATGTGACTTTCATGTCAGCAAACTCTCCCTAAATGGTTTAACTGTAACAACTGTCACATATTAACAAAAGTGTTAAGCACAATGAACGAGTAAATTAATTTTGGTTCAAAAAACCTACAAACAATTAAACAGTAATAAAAACATACATTTTGATTAAGTCTGCAGTGTTGAATTCTGTCCACTGCCCTAGTGGATCTAGAACGAGCAGAGAAACGGTGGCAGTGCAGAAGATAAACAAAACCTAGTGGTGGCTAAAATTTCAAATACAAAATTAAATGAGAAATGAAGGTAAAAAAGTTAGTTAATTAGTATGTAAATTTATATCAGAACTCACGTTTGGTGATACGGCATTGGCAAAAATAATTTATTCTGTTCATCAGCAACATTGAAGCAATGCTTCATGTATTCATAAAACCTCCCCGGGTCCCTAGTAACTGAGTCGAATGATAAACGCTCCGGGCACACCGCAGAAATGGAGGTGATGTTCTTCTCATGAAATCTCTCAAGTAGACCTCTATTATATCCCATGTACTACAAAAAGTTAGCCAATGCAACTTCATAGATACTTATTCTATATGTTTTTACAGTATAAGGAAAGAACACTTACTTTAGATAAGCTTGAATAATGTTAATGTTCAGGTAATCTTCACACATTATCTCTCTGATGTCCCTAAAGTTGATCGCCGTGGTCATATCTTCTTCGTAGTGAAACAGTGACTTTGGAAGCGTCGTCATGAAGTTGATACATTGAGGTGACCTCGCAATGATCTTGTCGTAGAGATTGACCTGACGAGGCCCCAAGTGTTTAATAAGTTTTTCTGGCAGTGAGAACCTACTTGTCGGCGCCTCAGATTCTTGGTGCGAGCCCGGGGCGCTGTATTCTTACCTTTCGCACCCCGGGTCACTAGATTCTTACCCTTCACATACAAACAATAAAGCATAAGAATGTAAAGATAATTACTAATTTATTATTATAGTAACATTAAACATTTATCTAGAACATACCCTTGTACTGTGGACAGGACCCGCCGGCGCGCTGATCTCTTATCTGGCCGGGATACGCGGCGAGGAAGCTCAGGGATCTATAATGGGTTATATTAGACACTTAATGCTATATAATGGATTTTATTAGATACTAAATGGTTGTCAAACAGTCTTACCTCATCGGTGACAACAATATAACATGCTGGCCAGTGCAATATGTCTCCCTTCGCTTCAATCAGCGTGCATTTGTTGTCAAACGCCATTGGAAGGTATGCATTCTCAAATCCTTCGATTATCAGGTCCAAGGTCACACGTGGGTAGAATGCGGGTAGACGTATGAAACTGATGAGTGTGAGTGGACCTGATGGCAACACAGTCCCGTAGGCCACATCTATAGGGTGCCCATCTATTGGTATTTGGAGACGACATTTTTTTTGCTCCTTTAATAAACATAGATAATGTGTGAAATAAATAAGTGTGTCCAATCTAATACTATTTAAAGGACTTTATTTAAGGAGAAAAATAGTTAAACAAAGCTAACCTGGATTTTGGCAAATGGGTACGGGTCAGCGGTTGGAGCACAACTGGACGAGGAAGACGGTCGAGGAGGATCATGCTGCTGCTGAGTAGTCGCATGTGCGATCGCATCCAGCACTTGCTGCAGCCTCTCCTCGTAAGCTCGGCGCTCAGCAGCCAACCTCTCCTTGTTTGCTTGGCGCTCAGCAGCCAGTTTCTCCTCATTAGCTTGGCGCTCAGTAGTGAACTTACGCTCTACCATCGCCTCGATGTCAAAAACATTCATCTGACCCTTCTTAGCAGATGGCGAGAATACGTGCTTCTGACACACTTCTCCCCCAAATCCTCTAACACACCCCGGGTGATCCTTCATCCCAAGCGCTTGATTGAGAGCGTCGTCTTGAGAAGGAGGAGCGTGTAAGTCTACTTCTTCTCTCTGTGCCGCTTCATACTGTCCAATTGTCAAAGAAGTTAGCACTAAATTTAAGATCAACAAACACTTGAGTATATAAGTAAATTATTTAACAGCTACTTCCAAACACTTACAATTTGGTTAGCCAATTGTTCCGTCACAGCATGAGGAAATATCCTCTAACCTTCGCTGGTCGTTCTCTGGCGTCCCAGTAGGTACATCTGCACCGTACTCGCCTCAGAGACATCCTCGATCGGGCATTCACTGCCATCCTCGTTCCTCTGCGACAGCAAACCAGCTTCTTTCCATTGATCGAGGCTGCCCACATATCCCCTTCGTCCCATGGTGTGGGGGTAGAGATTAGCTTCACGGTTTTGCCATGCTTGTTCTTGTCTTTGCTTTCAAGACAGTACAACAAAAAATTAATTAGAAAATCAAGGATAAAACATTATGAACATTAATTCAGAAAAGAGTACACACAAACATACCCTGAACTCGGGGGTGGAGTGGTGCTCAACGAACTCCTTCCACTCCTCTTTGGTGATCATGCCGTTGTACAAGACATACGGCGGAGGCTCGCGTAGGGGCACCCTGGTGATCCAGTTCTCCACCAAGTAATGTCGGAATGATTTAGCTTTACCGCCCACCGCAGAAAGAACGGTCTTCTTCACTTCGTCTGGGATCTTATATCATTCTTGCACCTTCTTCCAGATGGTCTCCTTAACTTCTTTCAGGACTTGTGGCCATTTGTGGTTGATGGAGCAATGTGATCCGGACAGAGTCCCTAGCATACTAGCGAACTCTGACCTGCTGCCCCCACAATACCTCTCATACTTGTCCCAGACAAGATTGATCTCATCCGGTTTCTACAGCTTCAGCCCATGGGTCGGGCCTCTACCTCTGGGTCTCTGAGTAACACTCGTAGAAGGTGCACTCATGGAAAGGGCAGCAGCAGTAGTGGCAGTTGTAGAAGGGCCAGCAGCAGCAGCGGCAGATGTAGATGGGCCAGCAGCAGTAGCGACACTGGTAGAAGGAACCGGTACCCTTTGTTGATCATCCTCGAACTCGTGGCAAAATAAGTCGAACTCTTCGGCCATGCCTGCAAGGATTGAAATAAAATTTGAAATAAAATTAAGCATTTCATAATTACACAAAAGATACACAAAATTTAACAATGGTCATATACAAGTAAGAAATAAAAGATTGTTAATTACTTATATATTTTAATGGTAATAATTTACATACACCATTATCTCTCAATCCACATTCCCTCGTTATGGTCTGATCGTATATACTCACGATAACCTGTGACCTTAGCCTCTTTCAATAAAATAGGAATAGTTGGAGGTTCATCTTCTGCGTCATACTCATCCTCATCAACCACACCATCCACACCAACTATTCCTCTTCTCCCTTTAAGCACCACATACCATCTTGGATTACAGGGATCAGTTACATAAAATATCTGCTTAACCTTCATCCCAATACTGAATGGCTCAACCGTGGGAGTAGCTCTAGACAGATCAACCAGTTTCATACCATGCTCCTCCTCACGGTAGCCATGATTGTTGGCAACCCAGTTACATCAAAAAACACACATTTAATAGTTGTTGTAGTCCAATACCCAGATGTCTTGTATAACACTGAAATATGATTGTTTTACTGAGACTGGACTGTGACCCACACCGCTAATGTCATATAAGTCTTGATAAGCTATACACCACTGTTTTGATTCGTTGACTTACGACATTCTGTGAAAAAGGTGAATCCGTTGACATCGTACCCCTCATAAGAAATTACATCCAGATTTGGTCCAAATGCAATTACTTTAATCAGTTCAGGCACATTCGTGGACTGATCGGACAACACTCTGTCTTTGAACCATCTAACAAATGTCCTATTCTGCTCATTTTGTAGTCTAACGTCACTCATGTCTCGATATTGTGCTCTTAAAACGCACAAGTGTTCACCAAAGTATGGTTCGACATCTTCAAGATGACTCAGCATAACTAAATGAGCTTTGTTAAGAGTGTCTATATCAATTCTTTTCAGTTTCCGTCCAACTGTGCCAACACCCTTCAATATTCCCACGTGTCTAGAACGTGGAAATCCAATGGTATCGACACCTTCTAGGTAATTGGTGCAGAAGTCTATAACTTCCTCTGTGATAGTGCCCTCTATAATACTGCCCTCTGGGTGACAACGATTCTTCATTTTCTTCTTTAGGACACCCATGTACCTTTCAAACGGATACATGTAGCGAAGGTACAAAGGACCACACATCAGAATCTCTCTTACAAGATGCACGAGGAGATGTATCATTATGTCGAAGAACGAGGGAGGAAAATACATCTCCAGCTGGCACATTGTCACAATAAGATCCTTTTGTAGTTTAGTCAGAGTGTCCGCATCAAGAACCTTAGACGAAATGGATTTGAGGAAGACACTGACATTTGTGATTGGGTGTCTGACAGCATCCGGCAAGATCCCACGCAATGCAATTGGCAAAAATTCTTGAAGTAGGACATGATAATCATGAGATTTCATTCTTACTAATTTCAAATCTGTCATGGACACTAGGGTTCTTATGTTTGAGGAATATCTTGAAGGCACCTTGATGTTGTAAAGGGTACTGCATAGACTATGTTTCTCTTCTTTAGATAGAGTGTGACAGGCGGAGGCAAGAATGTGCGTTTTCCACGTTCTTCGGGCCAAGATCTGTGCGTATGCCCAACTCAATTAAATCTTTCATTCCTTTCAAATGATCCTTTGTCTTTCCTTTTATGTTCAATAGGGTGCTAGTGATACTTTCGCCCACGTTTTTCTTGACATGCATCCCATCAATACAATGTCTAACCTCCAGATGCTGCCAGTACTAGAGTTCCCAAAATATCGATTTCTTTTTCTAGACACTTTTTTCACCACTTTTGGTTGGCGGCCCGAAGTTGTTGACAATATTACCCAACATTTATAAATCTCTGTACTTGTCAAAGGCTGGCGCACCACACTGTGATCAGTTTTCCCATCGAACTCTTTCGCCATCTTTCGGTACTTATGTCCTTTTGGAAGCATTTTGGTGGCCCATGTACACGTTTTTGCCACTATGTTTTAAGCGAATGCTACAAGTGCTCTCACCACAAATCGGACACGCTAACGCCCCTTGGTTGAATAGCCTGAAAGATTACCATAGGCGGGGAAATCATTGATTGTGCAGTACAACATAGCTCACAAATTGAAGTCCTCTTTGTTGAATGAGTCGTAAACCGTAGCCCCTTCATTCCACAAGAGTTGTAGATCCTCTATCAAAGGTTGTAGGAATACATCAATTTTGTTGCCCAGTTGCTTTGAACCCGATATTAATAGAGACAACAAGATGTGTCTTGGTTTCATGCATAACCACGACGGTAGATTGTAAATAACCAAAAGCACATGCCAGGTACTGTGTATGCTACTCAAAGTACCGTAAGGGTTCATCCCATCCGTGCACAAGCCTAGCCTTAGGTTTCTCGGTTTGTTACCAAAATCAGGATTTTTTATGTCTATGTTTCTCCACTGTGGTGCATCAGCGGGATGTCTCAATCTGCCATCCTTCTTCCAGTGAACTGAATGCCACTAAAGATTCTCTACATCTTTCTCAATAGAGAACAAACGTCTGAACCTTGGAATGATGGGAAGGTACCACAGTACCTTAGCCGGTGAACCTTTCTTACTACCGCTGATGTGAGTTTATTGTTTCTTCAGATACCGTGACGCTCCACATGCTGAACAACTTTCAGCAAATTCATCCGATTTCCAAAACAACATGCAACCATTTGGACAGGCATGAATTTTCTAGTACTCCATACCCATTGGGCACATTAGTTTTTTGGTGGAGTACGTAGTCATTGGTAAAACGTTGTCCATCGGAAGAACGTTTTTCAATAGTTCCACGAGGGCAGTGAAACTTACATCACTCCAGCCATATTTTGCTTTCAAGTTGAATAGCTTGAGGACGACACTCAACTTGCTTAACTTTGAAGGGTCACACCCAGGGTACAGTGGTGTTTTGGATGAATCCAACAAATTTTCATACTTGTCTGGCGTGTTAGAGTGATGTCGTTCCACATCTTCAAGCATAGTCTCAATGTCATCGTCCCAGAAATCTGGCTCAGCGTCAACTGTAATGTCTTCCGGATCACCCACAACTGTATCATCTTCGAGTTCTGTTTCTGTGTTTTCCTGACCATTATCCCCTTCGTCAGGCTTAATAACATCGAACACACTCTGACCATGCCATCGGATTATGTCTTGGAAATCCTTTGTAAAACCGCGACGGATCAGATGTTCCTTAACTGTTTCAATGCCGCGATATCTGAGATTGTTTTGGCAGTCGATACACGGACAAAATATATATCCCTTGTCTGAAGGTTTCAAATTGTTCCATCTCCTTCTAGCTATTTATATGAAGGCAGCCATTTCATACCATCACCCGTGGTAGAGTCTTTACATTTTTGTATCTTATCAACCTAAATCCATCCATGAGTATTAAATCCCACTGGTGAACATGTTTTTAATATGTAATTTATTGAAAATTTAGGCAGTATCTCCCTACAGTTCTTCAAATGCACTATATTATGATATTAATCAATAATATATGCATTCGAAGAACAATAAAGAGATACTGCTGAAATAATCAGTAAAGTACATATTAAAAACACATTCACACCCTAGGTGTGAGATTTAACAATCATGGACAGTCCCGACAGGGACTGACCAAGATATACCTCTATTAGGTATATCTTGGGCGGATAACTATGTTTGGTAGTTTGTCAAATACTATATATATGTAAATCTTACCTCTGGTACACAATTAGTCGATGCTAAGACAGTTGAGGTCGGAAGCCAAAACAAAGTCGTAGTCCTGATGCATAAACAAAAAAAACGACAACATTAGAATATATCAAAAAATCAAGGTTAGAATGCTAGCTAAACCACAACAAAAATTCAGCAGCATCTCCCCTATATTTCTAACATTTCCAAATCACTTTTATCAACATCAAATTCACACGCACCATCAGAATTACTTATAAACTAATTTTATATTTTAAAACTACACTACTATGTATTAATTGTAAAACTAAATGCTAAGAATAACCAAATCAAATTTACTAAACAATAAACAAAGAAACACCACTACAGTAGTTTACAGTTTGGGGAATCGACATAAATGACGTTAGAACAAGCAATCGACATATATATGAACAAAGTTAGAAATAGGAACAATCGACAAAAATCGCATACCCAGTACGCGTTAGAGTCGACGACGACGACCAGTGGTAGATGGGTGGTGACCGGCGCGATGGGAGTGACAAAGGTGGCAGGAGCGACGGCGGCGAGGGCCGTTAGTAAGGTGACGGGAGTGAGGAGGCGATTTCAGCAAGGAAGATAGCGCGAGAGAGAAATAGAGGTTATTGTAAGTGTGCATTGTAAACCGGCAAATTTTATAGTTAAAAGGACTTTAGATTACGGTTCATACAAAAACCGTAATCTAAAGTCAGACTTTAAATTACGGTTCTTACATAACCGTAATCTAAAGTCTAACGAAATAAAAAAAATAGCGCGAAAAACATTTGGCCCATGCTGGGTTTCGAACTGAAGATGGATGGTGTTGACTCATGTACACGTGGCCATTGAGCCATGAGTCTTATTCGATCAAACATATGTAACACATTTATAATAAGTTTTTTTAACCTAAAATAAGCTGGTAAAACGACGTCGTTAACTGTTATTTAGATTACTCACGGCGTCGAAAAAATCAAAAAATACGGGAAATATTTGGCGTCAGGTCAAAATGACGTCGTTGACCATCAGTGGGCGGGGACTTTAGATGATGGTTATTGGTAAAACCATAATCTAAAGTCCATTGACCGTAAAGCGTGCGTCAACATGGGGCTTTACATTACGGTTTTACCAATAACCGTCATCTAAAGTCCGTTCTAAAAAAGGTGCACCTACCTCCGATCGATTATTGCTAACGGTTAATTCTATAAACGTCGTTAATTAATTCCGGTTCTCCTATTAATCACGGTTTGTGTTTAAGCCGTGATTAATCAGCCATCATTAAATGCTTCCGTTCCACCAGTGTAATATCCTCCACAAAGCTAAGATGCAAGATTATACTACTCTGCATACAAAAGAGTTTAATTGGGCAATATAACCCACACTGCTTCTCCATATCAACTATATCAAGAGAGCTTTATGGACCAATAATAAATAGATTGAGGAAAAAGGCTCTCCTTGTCTTACGCCTACAATGGGGATAAAAGATTTTCATGCCACTTCATTAACGACTACTTGAAAATGAACTAAAGAAACATAATTCATGATTGTGCCAGACTAACCCCAACGAAAATGCATTCAGGATTTGAGTAAGGAACTTCACTTTAGTCTATCATAGGTTCCGCTAAGATCCAACGTAACGGAAAATATCCACTATTCCTTGCAGGAATACACCACTAATTTGTATACTTTTATTGTCGAATCCCTTGTCTTTCTTACTATTTTCCCTTGATTTGTGTGCTTAATTTAAGTCCATTGCTACTGAAACCAGCAAGCGCTCCTGTTGCGTCCCCGATGTGTCGTGAACGTATCGTGGACTCTAATAAGACTTGATAGTTTAGGAATGGACGCAAGATAAACTCAAACTGGAAAACCCATTTCGATTGAGAATTTACACACACAAAATTCACTCAATCTCCCTTACCCCACACACGGATTCCAGGACAGTTTCAACTTTACCCCTAAAGTCCTTTACCCTTTCCTGTCTATCGGCATACGGTTCACCGACCGTTCCCCAACCCGTCGTTCTATCAAATACCCAATGTATTGATACTCTAACCCAGTCCTATCTATCTCACCAACTCTCTAGCACTTACATACACTCCTAAGTCTGATCCACACTTGCCCATACTATCTCTATCTTTTCTCTCGTACAGGCTTACTTACATATGGAATAAATGCAAGTATATATACACGGTTGTTAGGAAGTAACTACCATCCTATTAATCCCTAGACTTCTAGGAGTCGACTACAACTTCGATTATTCACATAACAACCACACTAGACTTGCAGAGATTCTTCAACTTGATCTGGAGGCGTGGACTACGTGTTGCCTCATGGTTGGTCAAGTTGGCGGCAACCCTCTTGATAGGTCGATCACCACTTGTGTGCCCCACTTGCCTGATTCTGTGTAGCTCATTAAATGCTCATAAATGCCCTCTTCTGAATTCATTAAGGCTATGTAATGATGTTCATTTATAACCTTGTTATCTTGTGCATTAATGAACTTCTCCTTTTGTCATGAGCTTGTCGTGAACAAGTTTCTTATGTGGATGTATGTGTCTTATCTGAATGTGTCGATCCTTTGTAGTCTTTTGTATTTGTTTTTCATCTTTTAAGCATGAGATATATCTTCGTGTGGTGTCTGACTGGTTGTCTGTGCTAGAAGTTCTACGGAGCTCTCACAGACAGGTGCCCGACTGGTTGGGCACATGTCGTGGATTGAGCGCACTTGCAACCTTGTGTGATAAGCCACTAATTTACCCGTCTATCTGAATCATGAATCTTGACAAACGCATTAGATAGACAATACAAGGTTTGCTATCATCAAAACTAAAGGATCTTGTCTTAACAATTTCCTCCTTTTTGATGATGGCAACCTATACACTTATATGTACTTGGCAATTCAAAAATTGAGAGATTCCCCCTAAGAAGGATTCCCTCTGAGTTTGTTAAGGGTTTTAAGAATGAAACTTTAACGAATGATAGCAATAAGTGACAGCTTTTATGCACAATAAGTGACAGCTTTTATGTTATATTATGACCAAAGTAGATAAAGTTTTTATTTAGATGATACATAATACAAGGACGATAGACATAGTCTCACAAGTACATATACTTTTTCTTTTCCCCTTTGCCATACAACAAAATAGGGAGCAACTACACGACGTAAGATGTTGTAAAGGCCATGACATTCCATAGAGTATAAACTATAAAACATGATCAAGATAATCTAGATGGAGTGACGTAGTTGGGTATCCCATTCATGATCTTCTGGGCCAAAAGGTTCATCCTCCGAAAAAGAGACTTTGATCCAAGAGGGTTTGACTATGGTAGGATTGATCAAAGGCGATTCAACTGTAGTGGAAAGGTCGGACTCATCAGAATCTATTGTGAACTCCATGCAGTGTGGAGAATGTGTATGTGATAGAGTGACACTTGAGGTGATAGACCAAGCTGTGAGTGAGTCGGAGTCTGGTTGAACATAGCTTTGGGCGACATACTTCTTTGGGTGTTTAGCGGGCATGAACTTACGAATTGTGGAGTGCACTATTTGTTCATTCGAACTGGATGAACTTTGTGGAGTTTGTGCCATTTTGTGACATGTGAAGGACTGAATGTGAGTGGCGGATGGAGTAAGCAAGTTTTTATAGACACTTTGGATATGCTCAACGACTGATCGGTGAGTGGTAATAAATGAGGTGCTACATCTTGTGGGCTATGTTTGTAGGCTTTCTAGGTGTCAAGGTCCGAGATTGGATTAGTGGAATGGATGGGACTAAATATCTCAGATCATTTTGTAATTTTTAATCAAGAAAGAAGCAGCCAATACAATAAATTATTTCAGAACCATCATAAGCATTCAAGTATACAAGAACCAGTTGCATTTTCATTGATATCAAAAGTTACTTTGAAACAGATCGTCAAAGGCAAAAGAAAACATTAATGGAAAAGAAAAATCTAATCCTAAATCTAACTCTCACGGTTTCACTCGAGTCTCTATGAGATAATGAACACTCGGGCTATGTGAGAATCTATAAAATCTATTGCTCCTTGAACCATGTTATGAACACTTGGTTCAGAGGAGGCAACCTGCACAGCTTTGAGAGTAACTCTCACACGCTGAAGAACGTCCTGAGCTGAAGTATCCAGACTGGTCCCTGACCCGTCGTGGACCGGTGAGAGACTCCTCTTCCTCTTGAGTGTTGATGCTCTTGCAGTTGGTGGAGGCTCCGACCTTGAGTCCTCGCTCTTTGTAGGCTTCTGCGTGACCACAAGCTTGTCCCCCTTTATTTTTATCCCCATTTTGGACAACATTTCTGAACAGATGCTGTCCTGAGTGGTGCGCGTGCACTCGTGGAACCTGTCGGTGTCCACTTCGTTTTCTTGTAGCACTTTTGTCACCACTCCACCATGTACAAGACCTTGGTTGACATATCTACTCTACTATATGGTGAGCAGAATCATGGCTGGAAGGTCTATTTTCTCCTTGGTCTTCAAAGCATAGAGCAATCTCACATCTCTTGCATTGACGATGTGAGTGCGTTGGTTACGTGGGGTGATGTTGTGGGTGAGGAGACTGAAGAGCACCCTGTCGGGGATAAACATTTCTATGGAATTAAAGTTCTTTATTGTAGCCCCGGGGTTGAGTAGCTGGACCATTTTTCCTCCTTGGTGTCCTAGATCATTCCAGGTGGTTTCTTTTGGAACCACTAGTCCTTTTGGTTCCAAACCAAAAGTCTTGCAGATCCAAGACTTGGTGATATTGATGGTGACGCCGTAGATTGTGGAGATGAGATATTCGTCATTGTCGTCATCCTGGAGTGGTCCAAGATACGTCATATTCTCTTTGAGCAGCTCAGTATAGACGAGGATAGGTTCTTGGAAGAAGTCTACTCTTCCTTGGAATTCCAAGAGCTCTTGAATCTTTCCAAGACCCATTTGCTCCATCCAGTCCAAATCCAACGTCTTTGGTAAGATGGGACAAGACTTGTCGCTAATGTTCTCTGCTCTAAACATCGCTGGCTTCAGCTCTTTGAGCTTCTTTAGACGCTTGAGTACTTGAGGTGGCTGTGGCTTCGCAGCCTTCTTCTTAGCTTGGAAGAGTTCTTCCAGCGCTTGACCATGTGGTGAGAGAACCAACTTTTGCTTCCCTTTCTCTTTCTTTGCCTACTGTCGTTGTTCGACTGTTGGTATGATTGGAGAGGACTCTGTATCGCTATCAGCGTCGTGACTGGTATCACGAGATGTCGTGGACCTGTCAACGATTGGTTCTCCAAATACCTCGATGAGTTTTGCTTCAACTTCAGAGTCAGACTCTGTCACGTCTTTTTCTTGACCCTTTTCTTCTGTTTTGGCGTCCTGTTGTGATTTTTCGTCACTTTGCACTTCCTCCTCTTCTATCTGTCGAGTGACAGCCTTGACGACTACTGAAGGAGTTGCTTCCTCGTCGTCGGTGAAGTGCAACTTGCGAGTTGCTCCTTCAGGCATTGAATGGGCTCTTTGAGGGGTTTCCTCCTGTGTTCTGGCTCGCTTAAAGGCACGAGTTTTGCGTGCTATGTGACTTATCGTAGTAGTTGAGAGATCTTGATTTTTGGAAACTTTGGTCTTTTTGGCTTTGGAATGTTTGGTGCCGATAGTAGGTGATGGAGCAGGAGAAGACATAGTTTTTTTTGTGGAGGTAGGAGTTGGAAGAATCTTGGGTTTTAGAATTTCGGCCTGGATGCAGTGATGAATCTTAGGTAGATGGTGGCTTATATAGAGAATTTCATCATGGTACACTTCTCCTTCATCTGTCACCTTGCGCACAAGTTGATTTTCCAATTATTTGGATAGGCGAGGGGGCGGTGATTCTGTTGCAGCTCCTGTCGGCCGTATGTTGGCCACTTGCTTTGAGGAAGCTTCTTTGAGGACCTCCATCTTCTTAGAGCGGAGAGCAGATTTCGGTGCCATCTTTGTTTAGAGGATTTTGTACTGGAGTTTAAAACTTTTTGATCGAGTGTTCTTTTAGCGGCTGTGAGACAAGGGTTCTTTGCGCTGATCTCACAAGACACTAGTACAAAACAGGCCTACCGCGGCACCCCTATTGCAGCGGATGTAAGAGGAACCGCTGAAATAGGACGTTTTAAAAATTTTGGATCACCTACCGCAGCGGTAGTTAGCTAGGAACCGCTGCGGTAGGTAGGTCTATTTTTTCAAAAAAAAAAATTAGCAATATATCGCAGCGGTTCCTATAACAACCGCTGTAGTAGACTAATTTCGGATCACCTACCGCAGCGGTTGTTAACTAGGAACCGCTGCGGTAAGTAGGTCTATTTTTTCAAAAAACAATTAGCAATCTATCGTAGCGGTTCCTATAACAACCGCTGCAGTAGACTAATTTTTTCGGTTATTCTTTTAAAAAATTTCACTTTCTCGATTTTTTTAGCCTATTGCAGCGGTTGTTACTAGGAACCGCTGCAATAGACTTTTTGTTTTAATATAAAAGTTTTTCCTCTGATAACTCACGTTAATTATGCTCTGCGCTCTCTTCTTATGGCCACGGCGAACAAGGAACAGCTCTGCGCTCTCTTATTCTCTTCACTCACGGTCAATGGCGAACAAGGTATGCATGCTCTGCGCTCTCTTCTTCTTTCACTCATTGATTCTTCTTCTCTTCCCTCATGGTAATATGCTCGAACTTATCTTTACTCCGGTAATTTTGCAACCCTAACTGGTGAACAAGATGCTCTGCTGCGCCTCCATTATATATTCTCACGCGGTAATTTTGCAGCCCAAACTGGCGAACAAGAACATATATGTTGTGTGCCTCTTTCTCTTCTCATGTCTACGCCTCTTTCACTGTAATTTTGCAACTCTGATTGGTGAACAAGGAACAAGAGTTACGCCTCTATATTCTTATCTCACGGTAATTTTGCAATAGGTTTGGTGAACAAGGAACATGTTGTGCGCCTCTTCCACTATACACTCACTGTAATTTTACAACTTGATCTGGCGAACAAGGAACACGTTTTGCACCATCTGAGAAGAGAACTCGACTGTGAACTGGCGAACGGCTGCGCGAGGAAGAAGATGAAACAGCTAATTTTTTTTTAAAAAAATACCTATGGCAGCGGTTCCTAGATAACAACCGCTGCAATAGGTGTGTTTTTTTATCATAAGACCACTTATGGCAGCGGTTCCTAGCTAACAACCGTTGCAATAGGTTTGTTTTTTTGTCCTAAAGCCCACCTATGGTAGCGGTTGTTAGCTAAGAACCGCTGCCATAGGTTACCTACTGCAGCGGTTCAATAACCGTCGAGGTAGATCGAGACTCTATCACAGCGGTTCTAGAACCGCTGCGATAGACCCAAAACAACCGCTGCAATAGTCCTGTGTTTGTACTAGTGAGAGTGATTGTAAGAGAGAAGAGAAAATTTCTTTGAGTGCTTAGAAAGATTAGAGAGAGTGAGGGCAATAGTGTGACAAGAGAGGAACTCTCGTCACCCTTTTATGGATATCGAGTAACGGTCGACGACCGCTCCTCGTCCGCTCGCTGACATGTCCCAATGATACTATTCATAACGGGCAGCGATCGTGAAAGTCTGTCATCGATCGTTGGCGATTTTCCCATTTCTAACTATTGAACTATCTCTAAACTAATCTCACTTTGTGGAAAGTGACATATTTATTTCAAGTAATCGTTTGACATAATTTCTATGCATTAAACTGATCGTTGACTACTGAACGACAATATAACAGATGTTGCTCACATGTCGGTGACCGATCGTGGGAAATAAAAGATAGTTTAATTGTGATTAATGAATATCATTCCAAGATCATGAACAATCTTAGTAAACCTTTCTCTACTTAATGGCTTAGTAAAGATGTCAACTAGTTGATTTTCAGTAGAAATATACTTTAAACCAACTAATTCCTTTTCACAACAATCTTTAAGAAAGTGATGTCTAATATCAATATGTTTGGTACGAGAATGATGCACAGGATTTTTGGAAATAGAGATGGCACTTGTATTGTCACACATAATTGGTAATGTACCTGTTTTGATGCCATAAACACCAATTTGTTGTTTAAGCCATAGGAGTTGAGCACAGCAGCTTGCCGCAATAATGTATTCAGATTCGGCTGTTGAGATGGCAACACTTTGTTGTTTCTTTGATCCCCATGCAATTAGACAAGACCCAACAAAGAATGATGTCCCTGAAGTGCTCTTTCTATCGGTGATAGATACTCCATAGTCTGTATCTGAAAATCCTACAACGTTACAGTTAGTGAACTTAGGATAAAAGAGACCAAGATTCATGGTTCCTTTTAAGTAACACAGGATTCTTTTTACAGCTGTGAGGTGACTTTCTCTTGGATCCGCTTAAAACATGGCACATAAGAAAACACTATACATAATGTCAGGTCTACTAGCAGTTAAATATAGTAGAGAACCAATCATCTCTCTGTATGATCGCTGGTCGACCGGTTGGTCACCAGTCATGATGCCCATCTTGGTGCCAACTGTCATTGGTGTGTCAAACGTTTTACATTCATCCATTCCAAATCTCTTCAGCAAATCCTTTACATACTTTTCTTGGGATATGATAGTCCCTTCGCCATTTTGCTTGACTTGAAGTCCTAGAAAGAACTTCAATTCTTCCCGATCACTCATCTCAAATTCCTTTTTCATCAATGCTTCAAACTTTTTGCAATATTTCTCATCAGAGGCTCCAAATATTATATCATCAACATATACTTACACAATTAAGAAATCCCTCTTGTTGTTGTACACAAACAAGGGTTTATCCACCTTTCCTCTTTTGATTTTTTTTCCAAGAGATAGGAAGAAAGACGATCATACCATGATCTTGGAGCTTG
The DNA here is from genome assembly GCA_023374045.1 of Limonium bicolor. Lineage (NCBI taxonomy): Eukaryota > Viridiplantae > Streptophyta > Magnoliopsida > Caryophyllales > Plumbaginaceae > Limonium > Limonium bicolor. The sequence continues at coordinate 51,177,981 of CM041777.1, forward strand.
TTTGAGCCCATAAAGAGCTTTGTCAAGTTTAAGTATCATATCCTTTCCTTCTTGTGTCTCAAAACTAGAAGGTTGCTCAACATACACTTCCTCTTTGACGTACCCATTTAGGAAGGCACTTTTGATGTCAAACTGGAAGAGTTTGATTCCTTTGTGTGCAGCAAATGCAATTAGTAATCTAATGGACTCCATCCTTGCTACTGGAGCAAAGGTTTCTTGGAAGTCTATCCCTTCTTGTTGACGATATCCTTGAGCTACCAGACGAGCCTTGTTCCTGACAACTTCTCCCATCTCATTCAGTTTGTTTCTAAAGACCCATTTTGTGCCAAGTACCCCTTGATATGAAGGACGAGGCACAAGATGCCAGACTTTGCATCTTTCAAACTGGTTTAGTTCTTCTTGCATTGCATTGATCCAGTTTGAGTCTCAAAGAGCTTCCTTGACGTTCTTGGGCTCGATTTGTGAGACTGTCGTTGAGAAGGCTAGAAGATCTCGAGTTTGTGCTCTTGTCTGAGTTCCTTTGGATATGTCTGATATGATATTCTTCAATGGATGATTTTTGTACAAAGCACGAGATTGATGAATGGTTGATGGAGATAGAGGATCCTCGACATCATTGTTTCCTTCGTTGATCTGTTGTTGACCTATCGCTGACCTGTCGGGCAAGTTTTCTTCAGTCGGTGATTCATCTTTGGGATTATCTGTGTGATCTTGATCAACTTGATCAAATTCAAGTTCTTCATCTTCATCAGATTTCTTGATCTTGAGTACGTCAGCCTCATCAAAGACCACGTGCACACTTTCCTCCACCTTCAGTGTCCTTTTGTTGTATACTTTGTATGCCCGGATTCTTTCATAATATCCAAGAAAGATGGCCACATCACTTCTGGCATCAAACTTTCCAAGGGGACTCTTTTCATTGTTGTGGACATAACATTTGCAACTGATAGTCCTGAAGTGACTTATGTTTGGTTTTCTTCCCTTGATTAACTCATAGGGAGTTTTGTTGAGGATAGGTCGTATGAGCGTTCTATTTGTGATGTAGCATGCAGTTGCCACTACTTCTGCCCAGAAGACCTGAGGAAGACTGCTCCCCAATAACATGGCCCTGGCTACCTCTTGTAGTGTTCTGTTCTTACACTCAACTACCTCATTCTGTTGGGGTGTTCTTGGTGCTGAATATGTGCGATTAATCCCATGTTGTTTACACATATCCATGAATTGTTGATTCTCAAGCTCTGACCCATGATCAGACCGAAGAGCCTTGATTTTGTGGTTGAGTTGTTGTAACACCCCAACTACAAACACGACACTTAACAAACGGTTGCAGCGGAATTAAAACTCAACACATAACTTAATCCTTGGGTGCTACAGGCCGTTAGTCACTCACGTGGCTAACAAGGCTAATACATACATAACGTACCGGTCTGATGGATAAGATTACCGAGCACTACACTTTACATTACAATTCCGTTTCTAAACTGGAAACAAAAACAATTACATTCCAACTGTACCGAGTCTAATACATTCCATTACCGATATCACACTTCGGCCTTACACTACTTACGAACATATAAACAACTACATAAACAAACTAAATAACTACCCATGTATAAACAGCTATCTTGTCCTACTCTCGAACGGCTGCCGGCTCTATTGTACCTGAAAAGAAATAGGGGGCCCCCAAGGGGCTCAGCACCTTTGCTGGTATGGTAATCGTGCAGCCCGCATACTACCGGGCCACACACAACTAATTGTCGTCTAAGCATGCGGTTGATTATTTTCAAATCATACATAGAAACTTATAAATACATATCAAGCTTATAATTAACACACATCCAATCCAAAGGATACAAACATAAGGTTAACACATCACATTGGTTAGATCACATTATTGTGTTCCTTGACCCTTGAGGGTTCTACCTTAATGGAGCTATTCCTTGTTAGACGACACATACCCATTTAATCGGGTTATACATAATTACCTCTTTGTTTAACACTGGGTTGATTTCGGTAATCAACGTACACAAACATATCAACACCCACCACATAATAACATATACACAACATAACACCGTTCTTCTGAGAGAACGTAACTTTTCTTAGGGTGTGTCGGATAAAATATAGGTCCGCACACCGTACACATTTACTTTACTTAGATGTGTCGGCCTTAATATAGGCCCGATCACACCATACACATATCCTCCTAGCCCCGAATAATAATCAAGGTAGGAAAGCCTCTTATTAGACTTGTGGGAGATTGAATTTCCAAGAAGGAAAAACAACCAAAACAGAGAGGGAGTTAATTCAGCTATAGATAACTCACGTGCACGACCGGGACACCCCGGATTCCTCACCCCCATAATATATTTTAATTAGAAGTTCCCTTATGGAACTTATCACAACATGACATCATAAGGTGTTACAACTTAGTTAAACAACCAAGGGAGGTATTATACCATTCGTCATACATGAACAACAACCATCGTTAGATAACGGCATATACAAAAGGGAAACACACATCACACACAACCACATTATACAATTAACACACTGATAGCCGTAGTTAGAACGTTCCCGTAGGTTGGGACGTTAAGTCCGAACACCGATCTCTTATGTGATCCTAGAGTCGGTTAGTTTCAGTTTAACACATATTAGAGGTTAAACGGTGTCGGAACTAAATACGCCACATAAATGAATTACTGTAAACTCATTACATGCTTTATCTTACCAGGTGGCAAACATACAGAAAAACAAGTTGGCATACAAGCCGGTGTAACCCGGTAGGACACAGGTTGCAAGAAAACCATACATGTCACCCAGGGTTAACTTTACCGTGTGGCCTCACGTTCCTTGGTTCACACTGGTTCCACTGATAACATTCAAATGTTTCTATTAACATTAGGGTGTTACGGTATGTAAAACTAATACTCCCGTATTTAACCCCGTTATCCCGTTATACTTAGTTTTGTTCATGTGTTCTTAAACTTACAACTTCCTCATTCATTTCTCACACTTGTTTATACTTCCTAGGACCTTTAAAAGTCACCAAACAAGGCCTTAACAACATCTAAAACCATTACCCATCAATCCCCCATCTTTAGAAGCCTTTAAAACACATTTTGGAAAGATTTTGGTCTGGTCCGGGACTTGGTCCGGACCCAAGGTCCCGGACCACCTCTGAAATGCAATCTCGGCTATTTTTTGACATTGGTCCGGGACGTGGTCCTGGACCTAGGTCCCGGACCACCTGTAAACTTGACTTTCGGCGTATTTTTAAGCTTGGTCTGGGACCTTATACAAGGGCTAGGTCCCGGACCCTGCTAAAAAGCTGATAAAAGTCCATTTTTCAACCCCTAAACCAACCTTAATCCACACCTAATCATTCCATAATCTTTTCACATGTTTTCTACATGTTTAAACACCCAAAACACTCCTTAAACACTCCTAAAACGTTGGTCCAATTCACCACCCAATTCTTGTTCAAATTCACAAAATTCAATTCCCACATTTTGCACTTTGCCCACTAATGCATTTATAACTTCTTCTTGCTAGTTTTTACCTCCTACCAACCTCACCAAATCCATCAATGACCATTACAAATCATTCCTACATAAATGCACTCCTAAAACCCACATTCACTCTTTGTTTCATAAGTTATAAACACTAACTCTTTTCTAGCATTTCTAAGCTCCTCATATATAAATTGCTACGGATTTTTATCCTTCTCTTTCTAGTTTCCCAAATAACAATTCAAGGCTACCACTACACTCTACTCCACACTACAAACACCTAGGTTCTCCAATTCACTAAGTCATCTTAAAACACTTATTTTTCTATTAAAATTTTGCCATAACCTCCCCATAAACCTAACACATTCCAACCCATCAATTCACATCAATTTACATTCCTAATCTAGCCACACCCATAAGGGTCCTACCAGCACATAACATTTCCTCAAAATCCACCAAACAACAATATAATTCACAAACTCCAAATACTTGGCTCCAAGGCCCTTAATTCACAATTAATTTCATAAATCTCTCTAAAATCAACTAAACACATTTCCAACATAGATTTCAATCCATAATTTGGGTTCATTAATTTGTTTACCCATCCCAAACTCTAAAACAATTAAAACAAGTGTCAAGGTAAGCTTTTACCTTAATCTTCCAAGTTCCTTTTTCCATTCTCCTCTTCTCCCTTCCATGATCAAAATCGGCCAAGTGGGAATGGAGTTGCCAACTCCATCCCAACATTAAAAAAAACACAAAGATGGATTCAATTAACCATTTAAACCCTTAGGAAATTCTAATCCAATTAAAGGGCTTAAAGCACAAAGTTAGGGTTTACCTTTTGGAGCTTTTTAAGAGGGGTTTCAAGCCTTGAATCAAAAGGGGGTTCCCACCACCATTGGAGGGTTGAAATGAAGCTCAAAATCAAGAAGAAAACAAGGCATTACAAGAGGGGAAAAATCGGTCACCAAAGGAGAAGGAAGAAAAATGAGTTTTTCTTGGAGATTTTTACCTTAATGGAAAGAGGGGACTCCAAGCTTCAAGATGGTGCCTTTTTCTCTTCAAATGGGGAAAACCCATGGATATGAAGTTCTTCCTTTTTGGATTTTAAAAAGAGAGAAAGATAGAAGATGATGAGAGGAGCTCAAATATGTAATTTGTTTTTGATTTGGAGCTTAAATGGAGCTTGGGCATGAAAAGAGAGAGTGGAGTAGCCATGGGAGTCCAAGAGGAGCTGCATATTACCGTGAGGAAGAAGAAGAACCAGGAAAGAGAGGAAGAGAGGGGGCTTCACGTGAGGAAAGGAAAGAATGAGAGGAGAGAGAGTGTGGGTGGGGGTATAAGTCACTTTTTCACTTTTGCTTTATTGCTTTTTGACTTATTTAATTAGCTAACTAGTTAAGAGTGTGAGAGAGCTGATTTATACTGTAAAAACCGGCCCTCTGTCATAAAACAAGCTGGAGCGTTTTTCGTTGTTTACAGAAACGCTCGTTAATTTACCCGGTTTAGCACTATTCACTAACCGGGTCCGTTTTCTGGAATTTTCTCGTTTCTCTAATCTTAATGGCTCTTAAGCTTCCATTAGTGTTTATTTATAGTTATTTGATGAACTATAATTTTTACGGGTTCATTTGATCACTTAAAGTCGCGTTTTCGGGTTTCCTTGAAAAGCGTGCGCTAAAGCTTTATTAGCGTTTTAACATATTATTTGGATCTGTTTCCTTCGGGAATTTTCCCCACATGTTTTTAGTGATTAATTAGGGTATAAAAATATATTTATAACCTTAGTGGAGGTTACATACCTCCTATGACAATTAAATACGCGTTTTCACGTTTTACGCGTTTTCTTATTTCTTTTGGTTTTTCTTTCTTCACCAATGTTCTTAAGGACTTAATTAGCCTTAGAAAATAATAATTACATCATTAATTAACACATTAAGGTTTGGGGTATTTCAATCTACCCCCCTTAAAAGAACTTTGTCCTCAAAGTTCGACAATTCCCATGCATCACCTTTCTTAGAATACAGGGATTACTTATACAACATAAACCTCAAATTATCAACATACACCTGATATAACCTTCAGACTTTAAGGTTTGGATAGCATATCAACTTTCAGGATCATAGGCCTGGATAACCTCTACCACACATATCACACAACATGTCTTAGCATGTATAACACTCGGAAATACGTTTTACATCTCTCCATGGGCTCGGTCTAAAGACTATAGGACATCACAGTCCTCGAGTCCCATGTCGATTACATATACCGTGATTCCGCAGGTACCGGTCACGATGGACACTTCTTGGTCCCCGGTCCCTTGGAAGGTTCAAAACCATCACATACATTTTTAACATATACTTCTCATGTCACCGGTCCGAAGACAAAGGCTCATACGTCCTCAGCTCGTGAGCAAGTAGTACGAAAATATTCTTTATGGGGTTAAGTAGAACAAATCCTTTGTTGAAAAAACACTAATTGAAAATCCTCAACAAGGTCAAGTAAAAGAAATCCTTCCTTGAAAATACCATTTAAGATTTTTTTTTTGGAAATATTTATTGAAGTCTTGAAAGTACCAATTGAAAGTTTGAAAACACCAATTTAAAATTCTTTTTGAAAACGCAATACAACTCCAAGTCCAATTTGTGCTAACTGCATCTTATTCTTAACGTGATTATTTGTGACCACTTATAGGGAGCTTCCAGAGTCATCCAACCCTGATGTGATCAGCATCAGTGTTGAACTATCTCTCCACCCCAATTTGTGTTCGGTTTCCCTTGATCGCATACAAATCAAGTTCCACCTCCCACTTCAATTTCAAACAAGCAACTACTTCAAACATTTACCATTTTCTATCTTTTTAATCCTTCTAGTCATAATCATAAAGCAGTACATCTCCAAAGGATGGAACTCTGTCCATCAATTATCCTCAATTTGCCTCTAGTCAACTTACCTAGGGAATCCTATTCTCACTAAGTTCTTCATCGGTTTCCTACTGATTCATACATCACAATACTATTTATATGTATATATATATTTAACACCATCACAATACACCATACTATATATATGTGTATATTTTTTTTATCAAAATCACAACACACATCATTATATTTGTCTCATATAAACATATACTATCGGGTTTTAGTTCCCTGGGAGTTTCTCTACTCCCATACACTCATATCCACACACCACTTATAACAATGGTATTCGCATCTACTGTGCGCAATTACCACAATTAAACCATGAATGAATACGTATGTTCATGTACCATACGCACCAATCATCAGAACAAAGTATTTTATGTTATATTCCACATCATAACAAATTATTTGTGTTATGCACAACATTGTTCACGTACACTTGTACGTAAACATTCACTAAGCGTTTTTGCGCTCTACCCCCCTTAAAAGGGATTACACCCGCGTAATCTACCATATGTTATTACTTAACATTGGTTTAAAATGTTCTGCCATCGTGAAGTGTTTTAACTTCCACGCGGTTTGTTATACAATGCGTTCTGGTTAGAGGATCTTAACCATGTTGGCGGTTTAGTCCCTTGACCAAGAATTCTCATTGGAGTTTATTTAACTCATGACCGGTTTCGGTTCTGGCCTGTGAGGCTTCTAGGCATTAATAATTAGCCATTTACTCATATTCACTATGCACATTCAACATTTGAATCACGGGTCTACTAGCTTCTGCTGCGCGACCCTAATAACCTTAGAGCTTAGTTTGCCCCATTCATTATTTTTACTGTATTGTACATCTCTGATTTATCACCTTAATCTTGGTAACAATGGTTTCTCAACCGATGTGTGGTATCTCTTACAGTGAGCGAATTCGGTGAGTTGCAAACTTTCTATCCACTTCCATGATAATTTACTTTGTATACTGCTATGTATTTCACAATGATTGACTTGATTTCTTCTGACTTACTGTCTGTTGAGGTTGAGCTACTACCTAATGTGTAGTGCTCTCTCGGTTATTTCCCACACTTGAGGTATATTCCATACCGATATTTGGTATTTAGTGCTACTGTAGTCCTTTATTCCTAATCATGCCTCCACACTTGGTTCTGTACATGTATTCTTTCATTGGTACGACCTTGCATTTCCTGTGCCTTGATCCTTATAGCGTTATAAGCCTCTTTCTACTTCTACCACTATTAACATTTTCCCAAATTCCTAACTATCTCACTCGATCATTACTGCACAAGTGCAATCCCAAAACACCCAGTCATACAGAGTGCAGAGGCGTAAACTCTTGGTAGTAAATCTCTTATGCAATTGCAATAGGAATTCACCTCGTGTCCCAATGAGATGTTTACCACTTAGTACCGTCTACTGGCTTACTGCCCAGTCCATTTACCATCACTTACCTTGCATCTACGCCGAGTTTAACTCATAACTCCGCTTGCTCTCCACAACATTGTTCAATAATACTCGTACAACGGTTGCTTACTGCGCACCGTGTGCTTACTCATTATACCACATCGACTTACATGGCATCCACTCTTGTTAGTTTTGGCTCATGTATTTCGTCATTACACTATGTTACGCCATCTAGTTGGCTGATTACTGAATACACTATTCTTCGAGTCCTTACGCTCCTTGAGCCTTGTTCACTCTACATTCCGTGTTGAACACACATGGTGTTTGCTACTAACTGACCCCACTTCCAGTTTTCCACAATGGTTATTTAAGTTTCTTCCGCACACTAGTCTCGGAGATCACTCCATATACTCAAACTTTAACTTATCACATGAATAAACTGAGATGTTCTTCAATTCATTACATACTATATGGGATACTGATAAGTGCGGAATTTATCTATTTTTTATGCTTAATGTGATTAATATTTTATTGGTTTATGTGATAAATTCCTTACTTATATGCTTAATTATGTTAAATATTTAATTAGAAGTTCCCTTATTGAACTTATCACAACATGACACCATAAGGTGTTACAACTTAGTTAAACAACCAAGGGAGGTATTATACCATTCGTCATACATGAACAACAACCATCGTTAGATAACGGCATATACAAAAGGGAAACACACATCACACACAACCACATTATACAATTAACACACTGATAGCCGTAGTTAGAACGTTCCCGTAGGTTGGGACGTTAAGTCTGAACACCGATCTCTTATGTGATCCTAGAGTCGGTTAGTTTCGGTTTAACGATCCAATATTTATTAATTCTCCTTTTATTAAACTTATCGGTGAATTTCCATTATTCACCTAAGTATAAGTATTGTACATTTTATTTAATCATTTAATTTTGTCTCTAATTATATTCTTTTATTTCATTATTTCATGTGAGGTTTATCAACCTTTTTAATTCTTACGTTCGTTAATAAAATTAGTCTCTTACGTGTATGAATTGAATAATTTATCTTAATAACATTCTTAACCTTAATTAATTATTTTAGCTTAATTAATTATTTAATTAAGCTTTATTTATTTAATAAATCTTAGGGATATTTCATCCAGTGCCAGAATCCTACATACACTAACACACACGAAGAGGACCCTTACATCCACAAAAGCTCAATCTTCACTACGAGTTATCACTCAGAACTCACTGTTGAAACACTAACATGAGTAACACAACAGAAGATCACTAACAACTCAGGCCAAAAGCACAAGTACAACACCTAGACTCTTAGAAGACGTCCCTATCAAAAGGACCAAACACACTTCCTAGCTCATAACACAACACACAGCACAAAACACACAACCGAAACACATCTGAACTCATAAACGACATCCTTTGCCAAAGGACCCAACACTCTCAGACCTACACACAGAACACAACAAACACTACGCTTCCGTTGCGCCACGTTGATGGCAGACAACAAACAAATCAACCAGCAGACAACAAACAGTAGATTACAGACAGACAACATGGAAGCATAGACATGTAGACACCTGATTAATATATTATTTATGAAGAGTTTCACGGAAGTTGAAGATGCATTAATGGGAGCATCTATACGGAGCAAATTAATGGCATCTGAAGCATGTGGTTTTCTAACATTATGAGGTGAGTTATGAGGACTTCTAGCTTTCTAGATACCTGAGTGTTAGTTGTTCCTAGGTGTTAAAGGATTGTGTTAATGAGGTTGTCACCGTTGTAACTTGTGAGCCATTATACGGTTACGATTATTGTTACAGGGTTAATGTGGGGATAAGTGAAGGATTTAGATATAGCATTATAAATAGATCTAGTAACCCGTAACTTAGGATCATCCCAACTTGTGGGGACCATATCTAAGGGGGATAAGGGTGGTTATGTGGGAACTCAAAGCGACTCGTGTAAAACACTAAGGGAAACACGGGTTGATGGATTGGTTGGGTAATCCTCATGTAAACTTGTAATCCTCGTCTTCTAAATGAAAGTTTTTCTATCTCCTCTCGTGGACATAAGTCATGTTTGGACCGAACCACGTATATCCTTGTGTCACTACTTTATCATTACAATATCTTGTGGTTTTTTCTTATTCAGTAACCATGTCGATCTCACCACGATCTTGGGAAATGGGTCCGAACTCCTAACAAGTGGTATCAGAGCTCATGGTTTTTTTATGTCCGTGTTGGTGGAGATGTCATCGGGAAGAAAGAATGGTAATTCAAGATTATCTGGGTTTTGATAAAAGTGAAGAGTGAAGGAAGGTGTTGGAGAGAGAAATGTGTTATGCCTCAAAGCTCATGCATTTCCTTGCCTTGACTGGAACACATTTTTATGATATTTTAAAGTCTTGGCACTCAATTCTTGCTAATGGAGATGAAAAGCCACTGAAGAGTAAAGGTGGGTTTATTCTTCATCGAACAGTGTTGAGAGTTTGTTGACTCATGTTGTATCAAGTACGGTGATGGTGAGGTGTTTTCATGAGAGAGGTGGTGTGGTTTTAAAAGTATGTTTGGATTGAAAACAAGTTCGGTAGAGAGGAAGAGCTTGTAAAAAAAATTGTCAACTACATGTGTTTTTTGGTTTGGGGATGTACTTGGAGATGATGATGTGGTGTTGGAAGAAGATCAAGTTGGAAATCTTGGATCTTGAAAAATCCGGTGCATCATTCACAATTTGAAGTAAAATCTAGTTCTTTATTTGCAAACCTTTGTGGGGTGATAAGTTTGAAATTGATATAGTTTTATAGGTGCTAAATTCTTATTTTATGCATTCTTTTTTTGCGCTTTCTCACACTTATCCTATGTTTTCCATGATTCTTACTTTGGGCAAGAACTGATGCCAATTTGTATGTCAAAAGGAGAAATGACTATGAAAATTCATGGATCTCCTCACGAGCTTTCCAACGTCGTAAATAGGGAACAAAGCGGAGCTCAAACGAAGATTCTAGACTCTATCGAAGTTTCAGAGCCAAGAAGCACAAATATATACATGTCCAGACTTACGTCCGACCCTATGGTCCAGACGCGTGGTCCGGACACCTCAAAAGTTCAATTTTATCACTTGTCTGGACCACTGTCTGATCTTTTCACCCAGACAACCCGTCTGTGGTACCGGACCGGACATCCGTGGCCCCAGACGCACCTACCTGTCCAGCCCACGCGTCCGGCTCGTCGACCTAGACAAGTGGTCCAGACGCCTCACAAATCCGAAATCTTGCCTCACAGCTTTAGTCACATCCGGCTCTCCTACCCGGACAGCTTAGCCGGACACTTGTATTTAGTGTACAAAAATTACATATTTTCAAACACGAATACATTGGAACAGCGCCGCACTCTCTTCTTCCCTTCCCCAACTGTGTAACCCTAGACAACAAGAAGGGGAATTTCTACTCCGCCTTCAGCAGTCCGTTCAACCTGATTTCTAACAAATCTTGAGATTAATTTGGAGATGATTTCTAAACCTTTCTCTCCTGTTATTTCTTCTCTAGATATCTAGGCTGAGGGATTATTCTCTGTAGGCTTTTGATTAATTAATTTCTAGGTTATTTTCTTAGTTTTTAGTTTATCAAAAATCCTGTTTGCATGGGGGAGTAAGGGTAATAAAGAAAGGTAAAACTTCAATGATGGTGGATTAGTGTAGAAAATGGGAAAAATATTTTCTCGGGTCACGTGACGGATCGTGGACTTCGATGAAGCACTGAAGATCATCTAGCAAGTGGTGGTGGACCTATGGTTGTGGTAGCACGCATATAACCACAAACGGAGCTTCGCATGGTGATCAATTGTGAAGCTACTGTTAGATCATGTTTGGAGACTTTACGAGAACCGGATAAAGACATAAGAGATCATTATTGTCTTTGGTTACGTAGTTGTTTCCTGAGTTGCTACTTACTTCATGTTTGTGGCGAGTCCATGGAGATTTGGACCATATGAGTCTTTGAAGGATCGGGGAGGAGTGGTCAATTTATCGAAGTTGAATGCAAACAGTTCAGATGCAGTTATCCAATTTCATCCTTATGTGGGTTGTTTTTGAGATTATTCTTCAAGAGGAAGTTTGGCATCAATAGTGGTATGTGATTGACTAGATTGAGCATTAAGAGGAAGAATTGTTAGAATTAATGCTAAATCCGTTGAGTTGCTCTTGTGAAGTTAATTGGTTTAGTCTTCCAATTAATATATTATTTACGAAGAGTTTCACGGAAGTTGAAGATGCATTAATGGGAGCACTTGTACGGTGCAAATTAATGGCGTCAGAAGCATGTGGTTTTCTAACATTATGATGTGAGTTATGAGGAAGTTAAAATTCATGAAAGAAGAAGTTTAGACTTCTTGCTTTCTAGATACCCGGGTGTTAGTTGTTCCTGGGTGTTAATGGATTGTGTTAATGAGGTTGTAACCGTTGTAACTTGTGAACCGTTATACGGTTGTTGTTTCAGGGTTAATGTAGGGATAAACAAAGGGTTTAGATCTAGCACTATAAATAGATCTAGTACCCGTAGCTTAGGATCATCCTAACTTGTGGGGATCACATCCAAGAGAGTCAAGGGTGGTTATGTGGGAACTCAAAGGGTCTCGTGTAAAACACCAAGGGAAACATGGGAAATACAGGTTGATGGGTTGGTTGGATAATCCTCATGTAAACTTGTAATCCTCATCTTTTTAATGAAAGTTGTTTCATCTTTCCTGTGGACGTATGTCATGTTTGGACCGAACCCTGTATATTCTTAATCATTACTTTATCATTACAATATCTTGTGGTTTTTTGTTCTTCAGTAACCATGTCGATCTCACCACGATCCTGAGGAAATGGGTCTGAAATCCTAACAATATATAGAGATCTATATTACGCTTAGCAACCAGATAAGAAACTAAAGCAGAAGACCTTCCAAAACAAACAGACGTCCAAAACAGAACAAATCTAAGCGGAAATCAAAGCAAATATCCAAATAGTGAAAGACAGTATTGAAGTCAGAATCTTTATAGAAATCAGAAGCCAGATGATCAGAATTAGAAGCAGTATAGAGCAAAGTCAGAAACCACGATCACATTGTTCTCAAACGGAATGTTCTTAAAACATAGCGAAGATCAAACAGAGTGGTTTACAACACATCACTTTACAAAACAGAAGCGGGACCCCAGTTCTTGACACTCACATACAGAAGGGCAAAAGCTAAAGCCATATGGATCAAATGATCCCACAACAGAAGCAGTAGAAACCGCTATTGGATCCGTCGGTCGCTAATCATCCCAGGAGAACTTGAGGAACAGAAAACCGAAGGACATCTTGTGCAGCATGCTACGGGTTAACCCGACCCAATCAATCACGACTGAGAAGGCTAAATCACTAGGTCCCCAAAACAGAAGTTTATTCTTTCAGAACGGAAAGTGTTGTAAGGTACACACACCAAAGCACAGAAGCTTTACGAACAAAACAGAAGTCATTGCCAAAACATAAGTCGTATACCCAGATTTGCAAAACACGGAAGCCAAACAGAAGACAAAGGCTGAAACACACTTCTAGAGCAAATCAGAGATCTAAAATAGAATGAATGCTTTCGAAACTGTTATACATGTAAACTCACACTAAAACATGTCATGACCTCGTAAACGAAAGTCAAAACGAAGCTTAAATGAGCATTTTAGGTGAAAACAGAAGGGTGTCTGGACATGAGTCCGGACCTAATGTCCGGACATGTGTCCGGATGTACAAGTCCGTACGCATGCCAGGTTTGAAATCCAAAGGGTGTCTGGACATCTGTCCGGACTTTCAAGTCCGGAAAAGTCCAAGAAAAATACTTACAAGGTGTTCAAACTTGCAAGCCCGGATGCAAGTTGAATTGCAAACCCATGCACTGTCCTCGCACTCCGTCCGGACAAAGCTAAAACTTTCAAAATATATACAGGCGTCCGAAGCCACATCTGGATGGCTCAAAAACTACAAAATCCATCGACGCAATAGAGAGAACCAGAACCACAAATCACCATAGATTTACATAAACCTCTTATAACAAAGTAATCAACTCGAAACACACTCCCACGGGGTATTAGCAGAGCAAAAATGCAACTCAGATTCAAGTCAGATTCACCATAAAATAAGAGAATCAATCAACACATTCAAAAACGGAAATGAAACTAGAAACCTCTGTGGGTGAACACAGTAAACCAAATCCATCTACCACCTACCTCACATCCGAAGCATCACACGAATCCACACAACACACTTCTTAAATCCCCACTCGATCTCGACGAACACAGATTAAATCGATCAAAGATCAAAACCCAAAATCAGACATGGGGAGGAAACACAACGAAGAACGAACTCAACAATCCACAAACCACAAACCTGAAGAAAGACCAACTGACGAACAAAATTCCACACGAACTGGACTAAACTAATACTCGACCATTTGAAACAAATGGAGAAAGGGGGGAGTTGAGGAAGGAGAGCAAAGCGAGAACACAAAACATAAGTTAGAAGTAGGAAAGGGAAATCAGAACAAGAGGGAAAAGAAATGACATAAATAAGGAAGACTCTTTTAACTACCTTATTTATTATTAACAAAAGAAAAAGACATTCCTAACCCTCCTTCCTGTTGGAGAAATATGTGACTACTTCTTCAACCTAGGCAGTGTACCTATCGTTTTGCGGAATAGTGGATATGTGGGTTGTCGTACTCTTGGGGACCTCGCTGTGGATAACTGATAGTATATTAAATTGACTGAGAATTCTATAAACAGATTTTATCTTTTTTAGGGAGTGAGATTAACAGTTAAATCATAAGACAATAATAACAACAATTAATTAAAACAGAAAAGAAATAGAAATTGTAAATCTTTTTGGTTTTAAAGAAGCATCCCGGGTTGCTCTGCTCACCTATTTAATTTAATCGTATTAATATAACTCTCCCATTTTAACAATAAACTCAAGAATCTTAATTAGTTTATTGACCGTTCCCTGTCTAATTAACCCTGATTAATTTAAACAACAAGCGCAAATCTTGCTCAAGTCATAAATAAATTAATCGCATTATTAATAATCCCTATTGGAGATAGATTAACCTATACGGCGAGGAATATCGCTTCTAGTCGTTAACCCATTTGACTTCCTGTGTCTAGAACCTTGTCTCAGCACTGCATTTTAACAAAGAACTACAAATATCACTTTAATAATTGTACAAGAGAATTAAAGCGCATTAAGGAGAGTAATCAAAATACTGTTTAGATAAATTATACTGGAAAGCTTATATAACACAATTATATAAAATAGGCTTGCTTCTAACCCGGGAAGCTGGGTTTATTAATCACACATAATTATACAGTAAAACATAAGAAATAAAATATACGGAACCAACGAAGAAGAACGAACAGATGGGCAATCGATTCCTTCGTTGGTTCTCTGGAAACTAACAGCATAAGGCTGATGAAGAAAGAAAATAAAATGGAGAAACGGGAGATAAGAAAATGGAATGGATCGTAGGTGTGAGCAATGAATTATTTACTGGATGGAAGGTGTAACGACCCCAAAACCGGCCTAGGAGTTAGGGCCGTTACACGCCGCGAGTCTACTACTTAACGTCGCAAGGCTAAGCAAATCGAATCCCAAAACCAAATAACGAACTTGCATAAATACCAACTGAGTTTACAAGATCCAAAGGCTACAAGTCAAATACAAAACGAAAGGCCCAAAGGCTACACGAAGTACCAAAGCGTCCAAAGCGCAAGAAAACAAAGTCTAAAAACACATAAAAATAAACAAGCTCCAGAAGGGGACGAGGAGAGAAGATCCCACGAGCTCAATCTGCAGCAAAGTAAAGGGGTGAGCTAAACAGCCCAGCAAGCAAAGACTTCCTCAAGGAAGCCCACTCAAAACAGAAGCAGAAGAATACTTATAAACAGAGGATAGCGGAGATCAATATAAATAGTCTGAAAGGAGCCACAAAACAGAAGCAGAGCAGAACGGAATAACACTTCAAAACATAGTCGGACCTTCAGAACAGAAACAGAAGGATGGGACACTAGAGACAAGCTAACACAGCAGAAGGACACACATAAGGTCCTATGGATCCGAGGATCCCACAACAGAAGCCGTAGAGACAGCTAACAGACCCGTCGGTCAAATAACATCCCAAGGGAGACCCTAAGGAATATAAACAGAAGGAATTCCTGCGCAGCATGCTACGGGACAGCCCGACCCGACTATCCAAGGCTCAGAAGCAAAGTAACTAGGTCCCAAAACCAAAAGCTCACAAAGCAGAACTTAAATGCATGGAAATGCATATAAACAGCATAACAAGCTTGTACACAATTAGGGGAATCCAACCCCGCAAACGGAATTCAAAACGGAGCTAAAACGGAGAAGTTATGCTCAAAACAGTGGCATGTCCGAACTTGCGTCCGACCTTGCAAGTTCGGACAGAGGCCGAGAGTCAGAAGTCGCGGAAATCCAAATGTCCGAACTTACGTCCGAACGTCGAAGTTCGGACGTAAGCCGAGAGTTCAGAAACCAAAATCATACTTGTGTCCGAACTTGCGTCCGACCTTGCAAGTTCGGACACATGTCGAAGCTTGCATCGAAAATCCGTCCTCGCGTTGGGTCCGAACTTACATGTTCGGACCTAAGTTCGGACACCTCAAAAACTTCAAAAACAAAACGCGCCCGAAGACCTGTCCGAACTTACAAGTTCGGACAGACGTTCGGACAGTGTAAACTGTCGATTTCCAGAGCGACCAGACGAGCAGAATCCAAAAAGCCAAACACCATAACCTCACACAAAACTCGCAGAATGGTAAATCAGTACCCTCGGGGGTTTAGCCACGCAATTAACAACACAAAACCGAAGCAAAACACATAATCAAAACACAATTTGCAAGACAGAAAGGCTAGAACAAAACAGTCCCCGAGGGTGAGTAAACAACCCCGATTCCATCCCCCACTTACTTGAATTCGAAACGAAGATTGCACCAGACTGCAACAGAGGGAAGGCCAGACGCACAGCAGCCCCGGATAGCGCAAAGCACCACTGATTTACAGAGAAAAGGCCCCAAAAACAAAAACTGCCCTCTCAAAACAGAGGCGGAAACCATCCGAATCGAAAGAAAATCAAACCTGATTTGCAGAGGAGAAGTATCTAAGCAGAAGCAGCAGTAGAGATCGACCGGAACCAGCCACAATTCACACCAGAATTCACCAAGCACACAAGGGGGAGAAGGAAGGAAGAACGAAGAAACTGTCGAGAGAAGAGCGCGGTTGCAATTGATCGTGAATTGGGAAAAAAAAAAATGACTTAACCTTCCTTAATTAAGCCTTACCAAAATAAAGAGAGGGAAATGACCTCCTTGCCCTCGTCTTTTAATTTAAGGACTCCGACGTCCCAGCAGCTATCCAAAGTAACACATATCATAAGCAACGATATAAACTGAAATGTCATGAAATCTGAAAAACGAAAATACGGAGTATTACAGAAGGGATTATTATTTTTGAGCAGAAGGCTCGTGAGTTTTTATAGGAGAAGGAGAAGAAGCTGGGGACAGGCTGGAGAAGGAAGAAGACAGAGGAAACAAGGGAACACCGCGTAAGGAAATTAAGGAGAGGATTGGGGCGGCTGAACGCGTGAGATAACTGTCGGTAGGCGCTGATATTTCTCATCTGGGTAGATGGATAAGTCGCGGAGAAGATAAACAGCACCGCGTGAAAATCTGGTTCTGGGGCGCATTTTTAGAGACGTCCGCTTGTGTGTCCTCGCCTCCGTCCGCCTAAGCTCACGCGGACTCCTCTGTCGTCCGCGCCTCTGTCTTCTGTCCGCGCTTCCGTCCGCCTCAGGCTCACGCGGACGCCACTGTCGTCCTCCCTCCCGTCCGCCCAGAATCATGCGGACGCAGCTGACGTCCTCATGCGGACAGAATGAAAATGTTTTCTATTTTCACGCGATCTTCAACCGGCTCCAGATTCTTCGTTATAAGTCCGTTTTACTCGCCGTTTGTTGCGTTGGAAAGCTTGTGAGATAAACTATTTGATTCCAACACTTTTTCCTATATTTGATACACGAAATATATCACTCCATATCAAGACATAAATCTTAGGAAAAACATACGATAAGTGAGAAATATTATCCTGAAAGTGAGTAAGTATAAGGTAAATTAAACCCTTAAATGTCTATGTATTTCTCACTTATCACTTCCCCAAAACTAATATAATAACAACCAGACATGAGATAAACTCCTTAACATAAGATATGAATGACAGTAAACTCCCTTTGCGAATCAGAATCAAAATAAAAAAAAACTGGTGCACAACATGAGCACTTTAAGGCTAGGATTTAGTTCTAAAGATAATTTAAGGAATTTTCCAATCCATGTCTCAAATTAATTTGATGAAGCTGCATAATCGATCTAGAGAAAAATAACCTGAACCCGCGGTTTCGCCTCACCCGTATCTATATAAACACTTTTCTTTTACTTGCTTGTTACTTGCTTCCTGTTAATTAATTTTCAACAACGAGAACAACCCCCATGATTTCCCATTTTCTAGGGCTAGGCTTATTTACATTCCAAGTCTCATAGTTTGATTCCCGGTTTAGTTGCTATTTACTATACTATTGTGACCGGTATTTTTGTGACCTGTAGGCTTTCATTTGCTATTTTCTTGATTAAATTATTTAATTTTTAGTAGGTCAGTTTACCTTTGCAAACTTCCATAAAAAATGGTGAACCTCACCGACGACTATAGCATTATATGTCAACAATCTACACTTGACTATGATTGGTTTAAATAAGCCCTTTTGATAAGTGGTGCAAATATGCATTTATTAGGTTTATATTCACCAGCATTTTACTTGGGTTATAACCTATTTTCACCACTTTATAGATTAGCTTGTATTTATTAGTGAACTTATACATTTTTCGTTATAATTTAGGTAAAAGATCATTTGAGCACATTGAAATGATGAAAATAAGCTGTTTGGATGCTTATACGAGACTTTAAGATGTACGCCACGAGGTTTGAGACCAAGACGAGACCAAAGGGGAACCAAACCTGCATTCTAGAGCATTTGGAGCTGTGTCCGAGTTTGTGTCCGGGTTTACAAACCCGGACCAACCCTTCACTAAAGCTACTAGCACGATTTCAACGTGGTCCGGGTTTGTGTCCAGGTTTACAAACCCGGACCAACACCTCGCTCAGCTCTCTGCCGACATTTTGACATGGTTCGGGTTTGTGTCTGGGTTTACAAACCCGGACCACACACAGAGGCATCCCGAAAGTTGAAAAAATGACTGATTTTGAGATTTTAATCTCATTCATTCACGAATGCAATGAAAGTCGCAAGCGCTCTTGATGTGTCCCCGACGTGTCGTGGACGTATCGTGGACTCTAATAAAACTTGATAGACGAGAGGCAACAGTTAAACTGGAAAACACATTTCGATTGAGAATTTACACACACAAAATTCACTCAACCTCCCTTGCCCCACCCACGAACTCCCGGGACAGTTTCGACTTTACCCCTAAAGTCGTCAACCCTCTCCTGACTATCGGCCTACGGTTCCCCAACCGTTCCCCGACCTGTCGCTCTATCAAATACCCCCGTATTGATACTCTAACCCAGTCCTCACTAGCTCACCAACTCTCTAGCACTTACACACACTCCTAAGTCTGATCCACACTTGCCCAGATTATCTCTATCTTTTCTCTCGTACAGGGCTTGTCTTACAAGGAACATTAAAGCATGTATTTATATAAGTTCGTTGAGATACCAACTAACAACCTAGGAGTAGTAGACTCTAAGAGTAGAATACTCATTCTTCTACGAATATAATATGCGCACCCTACTGCAAATTTTCGTCCAACTTGATCTGGAGCCACTAGCACACGCGTTGCCTTGTGAATAGGCAAGTTGGCGGCGCGTCTCCCCAAGTGGTCGGTCACCACTTGCACACTTCAACTTGTCTGGCTCATTAATTCTCATAAATGCTCTCTTCTGAAGTATTACGGCTATGTAATGATGTTCATCAATAGCCTTTGTTTATCTTATTATCTTGCACATTAATGGGATACACATTTTGTCGTGTGTTTGTCATTAGCAAGTTGTTTGTGTGGTTGTGAATAATCTGAGTGAGTTTGTCGACATTGCTAACTCTGTTTGGTCGTTATTTGATGTCTGATGTAAGATATATGATGGTGTGATTCTTGACTGCTTGTGTCTTGCTAGAAGTTCTCTAGAGCTCTCGCCGACAGGTGCCCGACTGGTAGAGCACATGTCATGGATTGAGCGCGCTTGCAACCTTGCATGCTAAGCCACTCATGACTTAAGTGCGTTTGCAACCTTGCGCGCTAAGCCACTTATTCACCTGTATCTAAAATCATGAATCTTGACAAACGTATTAGATAGACAACACAAGGTTTGCTATCATCAAAACTAAATGATCTTGTCTTAACAATTTCCCCCTTTTTGATGATGGTAACCTATAAACTTATATGTACTTGGCAATCAATAATTGAGAGATTCCCCCTAAGAGGGATTCCTCCTGAGTTTATTAAGGGTTTTTAAGAATGAAAAAATTTAACGAATGATAGCATAAGTGACAGCTTTTATGTTATATCATAGATAAAGATTCATCCAGATGATACATAATACAAGGACGATAGTTTCCCAGGTACTCTCACAAGTACATACTTTTCTTTCCCCCTTTTCCATACAACAAAATAGGGAGCAACTACACGACGTAAGATGTTGTAAAGGCCATGACATTCCATAGATTACAAACTAAAAAAGATGATCAAGATAATCTAGATGGAGTGACGTAGTTGGGTATCCCATTCATAATCCTCTGATCAAGTAGGCTCATCCGGTTGAACATAGCTTTGGGCGACGTATTTCTTTGGGTGTTTGGTGGTCATAAACTTGTGAATGGTGGAGTGAATGGTTTGCTCATTCGAGTTGGATGAGCTTTGTGGGTATTGAGCCATTGCGTTAGATGATTGTGAGTGGTAAAAGGAGTAAGCAAGTTTTATAGACACTTTGGATATACTCAACGACTGATCGGTGAGTGGCATTTAATGAGGTGCTACGTCTTGTGGGCTATGTTTGTAGGCTTTTAGGTGTCAAGGTCAGAGTTTGGATTAGTGGAATGGATGGACTAAATATCTCAGATCATTTTGTAATTTTTAATCAAGGAAGAAGCAGCCAAGACAATAAATTATTTCGTACCCATCATAAGCATTCAAGTAACAAAAATCACTTGCATTTTTCATTGATATCCAAAAGGTACGGTGCAACAGATAGTCAAAGGCAAATAAAGCATTGATGGAAAAGAAAAATCTAGTCCTAACTCTAACTCTCACAGTTTCACTCGAGTCTCTAGGAGACAAATAACGCTTAGGCTATGTGGGAATCTATAAAATCTATCGCTCCTTGAACCATGTGATGAACACTTGGTTAAGTGGAGACAGCCTGCACAACGGTAAGAGTGACTCTTACTCGCTGAAGAACGTCCCGAATTGAAGTATCCAGACTGGTCCCCAACCTGTCGTGGACCGGTGAGAGACTTCTCCTTTTAATTCCTGAAGCTCTTGCCTTCGGTCTAGGTTCTAACCTTGCATCTTCGCTCTTCGTGGGCTTCTGGACAGCCACGAGCTTATCTCCCTTAGTCTTTATCCCCATTTTGGATAGCATTTCGGAGCAGATGCAGTCCTGAGCAGTGCACGTGCACTCATTGAACCTGTCGGTGTCCATTCCACTCTCTATAAGTGCCGCAGTGACCACTCCCCCGTGTACCAGACCTTGGTTTACTTGACGACTCTCATCTAGAGTGAGGAGAAACATGGCTGGCAAATCGATTTTCTCCTTGGTCTTAAGTGTGAACAACAACCTTACATCCCGGGCATTGACAATGTGGGTGCGCTGGTTCCTCGAGGTGATGTTGTGGGTGACTAAGTTAAAGAGGACTCTATCGGTGATGGACATGTCCACAACATTAAAGTTCTTCATCGTTGCTCCTTTGTTGAGCAGGTTGACCATCTTTCCCCCTTGGTGTCCTAAGTCTTGCCAAGTTGTATCCTTGGGGATGATTAGACCTTCTGGCTTTAGGTTGAAGGTCTTGCAAATCCAAGATTTGGAGACAGTAACATGAGCCATTTGGACCGTTGAGTGGAGGTAGTCGTCATCTTCATCACTCTAGAGTGGTCCAAGATATCTCATATGCTCTTTGAGCAACTCGGTGTAGACAGGGATATACTCCTGGAAGAAGTCTACCCATCCTTGGAACTCCAACAGCTCAATGATCTCTCCTAGACCCATCTTCTTCAACCACTCTATATCCAACGTCTTTGGTAAGACGGGACAGGAGCGGTCGTTGACGTTCTCGGCCTTGATTAATGGAGGCTCTAGTTCTTCGAGCCTTCTTAGACGCTTCAAGGACTGGGGAGGTTGGGACTGGGCAGCTGATTTTTCGGCATGAGCAAGCTCCTCTACCTCCTTGGTGTTGGAGGAAGCACCCATCTTTCTTTTACCCTTTGCTTTCTCCAAACGAACACGCTCCTCGAGCGTGTAAATAATAGGTGATGACGATTCTGTGTCACTATCACCATCTTTATGTAGTCGCTGAGGTGTTGGAGACCTGTCGATGACTGGTTCTCCGAAAGCGGTTGTGAGGTTTGCCTCCTCCTCGGAGTCAGGTGCAGTTGCACCTTCCTGCTAGCCTTTCTCTTCTACCGAGGCTTCCTTCCGAGATGGTTCGTCACTTTGAACTTCCTCTTCTTCTACTGATTGAGCTACCTCTTTGATGATGGCTGAAGGAGAGGCTTCTTCCGCGGTGAAGTCTAACCGACGTGTTGTTTTCTCTGGTGTTGAGTGGGATTTTTGTGGAGCTTTCTGCTTTTGGGCGCGCCTAGATACGTGAGTTACACAACTAGTGGTGGCGGTTGAATGGCCTTTGGACTTAGATTGTTTAGCTTTGGATTTCTTTGTGGTGTTTTTGGAGGTTTTGGGTGAGGAGGTAGGCGAAGACATTTTTGGTTCTTGTGTGGGAGTAGGATCAGGAATGATAGTGAGCCTTGATTTTTAAACCCTATCCTATGTTGATTAGATTGATCAGGATAATAACTATGTCATATAACATTAATTATTAAAACCTCAATTAGCTCACTGGAACCTAATTAGAGTCGCCACCTAATTTTGACCTAGGGTAAATTAGGAAAGGAGAGTTCGGGTTCGAGGGCTTGATATTCGACTTAATTAAGGGTTCAATTACTTTCATTACCCCTCGAAGTCGTTTTTCCTCTACTTAGTTTAATTACGGCTTATTACGAGTCATTTTAACCTAAGTGCACGCTTCTGTTTTTTTATTTGTTAACATTTTTTGACAGAAAATTAAAGTGAAATTAAAACTACCTAAACTAGGGTTTCGGAGGCAGAATTAGGTCAAATTTTAATTATGTCCGTAGCCACGGACCTAATGTCCGAGACCACGGACCCCAATTGAATTACATGATTATGAAAACAAAATTAAAATAAAAACGCAAACTTGGAAAGTCCGGGGCCTCGGACAGGGTGTCCGTGGGCCCGGACATGTATTGTTAGAAACCCTAAAATTTGAAAAATTGGAAAATAAGAAATTCCGCCACCGTCTGTGGGTGTCCGTGGTCACGGACAACCAATCCGTGGTCCCGGACAATGAGTCTGAGGTCACGGACAGTGGATTTTTGATGGTTCCCGACGATGTTTTTAGCTCAAAATTTATGTACTTGTAGCCTGAAAGATGTACAAGACGTTAGTAATTGAAAAATCTCAGTTTGAAATCAAATTCAATGTGAAACTTAACAGAAAAGTAATTGGGCAGAAGCCAAAACAATTAGCAATTCAGAATCTATAAAAGGTTAGTTCACGCTCAAAATTTAACAGACGACCAATGAAGTCGTAGTGAATCAAAAGAACGAGGTCTCAACCTGTTTTACCTTCTGTGTCAATGAGATTCTTCACGTCGGGAACCTTTCGGTGCTCCGTTGAAGCCGTTTCCGAATTGGATTCAAACTGAGCTTCTGACCTTTGAGAATTGGTTATGTTCTTCACGTTTTGGTGGTGGTTTGTGTTTTGATGATTGTGGATGTGATGGGAATTGAAGAATGTGTGTCGGTGTTGATTTTGGTGAGATTTCGGTATTGTTTTGGTGCTTGAAGGTGCAAAAACGTGGGAGGCTGGCTATGGAGAAGAGTTTTGACTGCCTAGGGTTCTGAGTGCTTGTGTCATCCTCCTTTGATCAAAAGATTTATCCCTTTATATAGACTTTCTTAAAGATAAAGAAAATCTAGTAAAAGTAAGATTTTTTTGGAATTTTAATTAAGTGACTTACCAAAGGAACTTTGCTGTGAAATTTTAGCCACATGTCAAGGATGGTAATTATGATTTTTCTGAAGTGGAATCGAATTTTTTAAATGTTGGAATATTTTTAAATTCAACTTCTCGTCAGATTCACTCAGAAATTGCTAGAACATTATTGAAAATTCAAAAAATCAAAATTCCAAGGCCATTATACTCAAAATGTCATCCTCTATCACGGGTTAAAATTGTAAGACATTTCAAGTTGATTTGAGCATCTTTTGGAGGAGAGAGAAAGCCTATAGAAGATCTTGGGAGCCTTAAAAATTACGAAAACGCCCCTGACAATGATGAAACTGCTCCCAATGCCCCGGAATGCGCCGATCGAGCCGGAATCCCTCATGACTTGATTGAAATGCCTCTCACAACACCAAAACCTTATAGACCCAACCAGGGGGGTCAAAATTTTGGGTATAACAGATTGCCCCCCGTCAACTAGACTTTGTAATGACTATGAAAGTCTGGTTGATGCTTGAGTGATGCCCCAAAATTTCGGATTGTGGACAGACCCTGTACGCAGTTGGAGATTAACAAGCCGCGTCGAGCTATTCTAACGCGCTGACTACCTATAAGTAAAGTGAAATGAAGTAATGTCAAGCGATTCTAAGGCGTTGACAACCTAAAAACTAAAAACTAAAAATGAAATAGTGTCAAGCGATTCTAAGACGTTGACAACCTAAAAAGTAAAAATGAAATAATGTCAAGCGATTCTAAGGCGTTGACAACCTAAAAAGTAAAAACTGGGTGGTATGCAAATGCAAGAATGTTGAAATGCTAATGATGCTGATGATGCTGATGATGCTAATGATGTTGATGATGCTGACGATGCTTGGATGTTTCTGGGGACCGAAACCCGTGCCAATGCTCCTGGCTGGACCCAATGTGGACTTATTGCCATCGCCCCCCAAGCCGGTGTGCAGGGATAACTCATGGTAAAAACCCTGGGGACTTATTGTCTTTGCCCACCATTCGTTGATCCCAAAGTAAGCTGACATAACACAGGAGGATTTATTGCCATCACCTCGCCAACTTTTCTGTCACCAGGTCTTGTGACGCGCCTGGATAATGCAACTAGGTCTTATGACGAGCCTATATGAATGAGATGAATGCAATGTGTTTGATTAGAGTGGGTAAGCTAAAGGGTCTTACTACGAGCCTAAAGGGATGCAACTAGGTCTTATGACGAGCCTAAAGGTAGGATCTAGGTCTTATGCCGAGCCTAAAGGTGGGATCTAGGTCTTATGACGAGCCTAAAGGTTGGATCTAGGTCTTATGACGAGCCTAAAGGTGGGATCTAGGTCTTATGACGAGCCTAAAGGTATGCAACTAGGTCTTATGACGAGCCTAAAGGATGGTTCTAGGTCTTATGACGAGCCTAAAGGTGGGATCTAGGTCTTATGACGAGCTTAAAGGTGGGATCTAGGTCTTATGACGAGCCTAAAGGTTGTTCTAAGTGAAAGTGAGTTAAGTGTATGATGGGTATAAATGAATGTAGGAGGATTAGGGCTTATATCAAACCTGGAGATGGTAGGGCTCTAGACGGGCCTGTGGATGTTTGAATGTGAAGGTAGGGCATAGGACGGGCCTGAGGAAATTTGATGTGAAGGTAGGGCTTAGGATGGGTCTGTGGATGTTTGAATGTGAAGGAACGGCTTAGGACGGGCCTAAGGAAATTTGATGTGGAGGGCGGAGTGAGGGGGTGATGTGAATGGAAAAGGTTAGGGGGCCTGAGGAAATTTGATGTGGAGGTAGGGCTTAGGACGGGCCTGTGGATGTTTGAATGTGAAGGAAGGGCTTAGGACGGGCCTGAGAAATTTGATGTGGAGGTAGGGCTTAGGACGGGCCTATGGATGTTTGAATGTGAAGGAAGGGCTTAGGACGGGCCTGTGTGATATGAGGAGGGTTTGAACCTTTGGGTTTCGGGTTTTTGGGCCTCAATCGGTGTCGTTGTTGCAATTGTTAGGACCAACAATTGCCCCCAGTATTTTTCCTTAAGGCAATCTGAGTTTATTAGGATTTTATAACATTACCCCCAGTATTTTCCGTGATTAGTTGCGCAAAAACAAGTCTCACTCTCACAAGGTCAGGGTTTATCTTGATGTGGTGCTTTCTATCCTACACTCAAAGTGTTTGATGCTTGCACTCGTGCTCTCCTTCTAGTCAAAACATCTCAATCGTTGAATTTGACATTTGTTAGATTTACATATTCAACCTATTACTTTCACGTGATTGGATACACAACTACTAAGTCGGAAGTCTTTTGAGCTTATAACGTGGCTATGGGGTGTAATGAATGACTACAGGACAATGGAGGAACGTTTAGGATATGTGAAGCTACAAGGGTGACCAAAGCTGCAACTTGCACCGTCTCTCGGACTTGCCTTCTTTGTCTTGAAGTCGTTTGGCTACTTCGTGATGACTTCGCTTGTGAGCTTGGGACTTGGGACTTTCGGGTTGTTCCTTGCACCTTCTCCCTTTTTCCGATTTTGGATTTCTTCGAGGCTTTTCAGGTTTGCCTTTCTTTGAATCTCCTTTCCTTCGGGGTTCTTGTGTTTCCCGGTTTTGAACTTTGAGAGCTATTTTTGACGTTAGCTCATTTGGATCCTGTGTCACTTTGGGACCATTTGCGGATCATTTCGTCATGCTGGTAGCAGTTTTGCTTCTTTGGACTTGCGAGGTTGCTATTCGGAAGTCGGGCTCCGTGCTTCTTTTGGTCACCGGGTTGGTTATTCATCATTGGCTGGCTTGTTTGTGGAGTTTGTAGTGTTGTAAAAGAGGACGTATACAAAAAGCTCAGCGGGGGTGCCTAGGGTGTAATGTCAGGGTTCACAAGCTTTTGGCTGTGTGGTGCTGTACCTAGGTGCTTCGTTATCCCTAATAGTTGTGTATCCGTTCTTTGTTACTTTTCATTGGTTTAAGTGTAAATTTACAAATTATCTCCTTCGGTTGGAGTCATGCCGTTTACCTTACCTTTGAATGTGATCTCTCTTGAGTCGTGTAAGAATGACACGCTCTTTCGCTCTTGGTTTTACCGCTCAAGGCACTCTCGTGAAGTGTACACTCAGAGACTTGTTTGCACATTTAAACAAAAGAAATAAACATTAACGTTCCTTAACTCAGATTGCCCCCAGTATTGTTGTGGGGTTTTTTGACAAGCCTTTTGAATACCCAGGTTATTTGTGGAGGATGGTTGTGTGTGTAATGGTGAGTGGTAATGGGGTGATTGTTGAATGACTCATTTTTTTCTTCTTTGGTGGCTGCAATTTTGTTTTTTTGTGTCTGGTGAAATAGCAAAAATGATATAGTGGTGTGATTCATGCGGTAGCTGTAATGGAGGTGGTGGATGTATGTATGGGAAGGTGGTTTTGTACATGAGGCTCACGAGAGCAAGAGCTCTGTTTACAATGCTTAAGGTACACCCTACGAACAAATTTCACACTAGGTGTCCGGATGACGGTTTAATTCACTCAACCTAAAGAAGAATGCACAGCTGCAAGGAACGAGAATATTCTTTTTATTAATACTTCCTAGAGTGTTACAAGACGAAATGAGGACAAACCTAACAATGCAAATATGCTCATGCAAAGAACTTCTTGAGCTTATCCAAATTGACCAATCCCGGGAGCTCTTCTCCGGTGCTAGCCAGAACTAAACTTGCAGCACCATATGAGAACAGTTGTTTCACCAAGTATGGCCCCGACCACTTGGGATATGAATTTCCCTCTTGGATCTG
The DNA here is from genome assembly GCA_023374045.1 of Limonium bicolor. Classification (NCBI taxonomy): domain Eukaryota; kingdom Viridiplantae; phylum Streptophyta; class Magnoliopsida; order Caryophyllales; family Plumbaginaceae; genus Limonium; species Limonium bicolor. The sequence goes on from CM041777.1 coordinate 51,206,022, forward strand.
GTAGATCGCCCCTGAGCTGCTTTAGCACAAGGTCACCTTCTTGAATTCCCCGTTGTTTGACTCGTTTATTGAAAACTTGGGCCATTTGCTTCTGGTAGACTTGGACGCATTCAAGAGCCCGCAACCTTTTCTCATCCAAGAAAGCCAAACTGTCTAGCCTCTTCTCCTCCCACTTAGACTCGGGTATTTGCAGCTCGCTCATGACTCGTAGGGCCTTTATCTTCATTTCAATTGGCAGCACTGCCTCGGTCCCGTAAACCAGTGAGTAGGGAGTAACCCCAGTGGCTGTCTTTACTGATGTCCTGTAACCCCAAAGAGCCATCGGTAGCTTGAACGACCAATCCCGGTAGGTATCGACCATTTTTGCTAGAATCCTCTTAATGGTTTTATTTGCTGCCTCAATGGCCCCATTTGCCTGTGGGCGATAGGGCGAGGAATGATGATGTCGAATTCCATATTTCTTTATGAGTTGCTCTGTTTCGGCCTTGAACTGAACACCATTGTCTGTAACAACTTCGAAAGGCACACCGTATCTGCAGATAATCTCACTTTCGATAAACCGTGCCGTCTACTTGGCCCCCAATTGAGCAAAAGATTTAGCCTCCACCCACTTGTTGAAGTAGTCAATCGCCACTAGAATGTAACGATGGCCATTCGATGCCCTGGGATGTATTTCACCGATGATGTCAATTCCCTATGAAGCAAAGGGCCACGGTGATGACATATGGTGTAAGGGTAGAGCTGGGAGGTGTTTCAGATCTGCATGGATTTGACATTTCTGGCATCTTTTGACGTACTGTTGGCAGTCATTTTCCATGGTTGTCCAATAATATCCGTGTCTCAAAATCTTGCGTGCCAAGGTATGCCCACTCATGTGAGTCCCGCATACTCCAGCATGGACTTCATCCATTGCCACTTTTGCCTTGATTTGTGAAAGGCATCTGTGAAGGCCCCCAGATGGCATCCTTTTGAACAGCCACCCTGCCACTACCGTGTAACCGAGAGCCAGTTTTCGAATTGCCAAACGATCTTGCTTGTTGGCGTCCTCTGGGTATATTCCCTTTTCCACGAATTTCTTGATGTCCTGAAACCATGGTTCTTCGTCCACCCGTATCACATTTATCCGAAAAGAGGGTTCGTGCCGAAGGGTCACTTGGAAAAGGATATGCTGCGTGTCTTCCGACATCTCAAGAGAAGAGGCGAGGGATGCCAGGGAGTCCGCAAAGGTATTATGTGATCTAGGAACATAGGAGAAGCGTGAAGCTGATGCTTCTGAAGGCCTTCTCAAGTTGCACTAAATGGCGGTGATATGGTACAAGCTTCTCATCTCTAACTTCCCACTCGTTGTTGATGTGACATACAACCAGGAAAGAATCTCCAAAGACTTCAATATCCGCTACCCCCAAGCCCAGCGCCGTCTCGAGGCCCAGAATGCAGGCTTCATATTCAGCCATGTTGTTGGTTACTCTATAGCTTAACTTGATAGAGGTCGGTAATTGCAAGCCCTCCGGCGAGATGAGCAGAATGCCCACTCCATAACCATTCTTATTAGAAGACCTATCAAAATATAATTTCCATGCCCCTTTTTCTATGGCCATCACATGTTCATCAGGAAAATCATCGTTGCAACACGACTCTTCGGCAATTGGATTATCAGCCAAGTGCTCTGCTATTACCGACCCTTTAATAGCTTTTTGCACACAAAATTTGATGTCGAATTCCGATAGCAGAAGGGACCACCGCGACAGCCGACCGGTCAGAACTGGCTTTTCTATCATATACTTGATTGGGTCCATTCGAGAGATCAAATGAATTTCACTCCCCAACAAGTAATGTCGAAGTTTCTTTACTGCCTACACGAGTGCTGCACAGGTTTTGTCGATGGAGGAGTACCGAGTTTCTGCATCCACCCATTTCTTGCTAAGGTAGTAGATGGCGTATTCGCGAGGCGGGTCACCCTGGTTCTGTGCCAACATAAGCCCCATGGAGAATTCATGGGCTGCCAAGTAGAGGATCAGAGGCTTCCCCTCGATCGGTGGCACCAAAACAGGTGGCTCCTGTAAATATTCTTTAACCCTTTCGAATGCCTGTTGGCTTTGCTCGTTCCATTTTTTCGGGGCATCTTTCTTCAAGAGTTTAAAGATAGGCTCACAGATTTCAGTCAGATTTCGGATGAAGCGGCTGATGCATTCCACCCGTCCCAGAAAACTTCTAACCTCTTTTTCGGTTTTCGGTGGCTGCATGTCCCTGATTACTGTAACTTTGTCTAGGTCAACTTCAATGCCCTTTGGCGTTATCATGAAACCAAGTAGCTTCCCACCAGTTACCCCAAAACTACACTTTTCCGGACTCAGGCACACCTTGTATTGTCGGATTCGCTCAAAAAACTTTCTGAGGTTAACTAAATGATCGGTTCTCTGTTTAGCTTTCACAATCATATCGTCCATGTAAACCTCAACTTCCTTATGCATCATATCATGAAGGATTGTGGTAACAGCTCTCTGATAGGTGGCACCCGCATTCTTCAAACCAAAAGGCATTACATTCCAACAATAAGTCCCCCACTGCGTGGTGAAAGATGTTTTGTCTTGATCTTCCTTTGCCATTTTTACCTGATTATACCTGGAGAATCTGTCCATGAATGAGAAAAGCTCATGCCTCGAAGCTCCATCGACCATGACATCAATGTGTGGTAACGGGAAACTGTCTTTTGGGCTGGCCTTATTGAGGTCTCTATAATCAATGCAGACCCCGATTTTCCTATTTTTCTTCATTACCACAACAATATTGGCGAGCCAGAGAGGGTACTTGATGACTTTAATGAAGCCGACCTGGAGCAGCTTCTCTATCTCCTCTTTCACCTTAACCTGCAGTTCAGGCTTTAAACGTCGCTTCAAACGTCGTAACTTTTGAATTTTAGGTGCTACATCAGGATATGTCGGGATGTGATGTTCTGCTATTTCTGAGTCTATTCCTGGCATATCGGCGTAACTCCAAGCAAAGACATCTTCAAATTCTCTAAGAAAACCTATCAGCTCGTCTTTTTCATCATCACTCAATGATACCCCCAGTTTAACCATCATGGGGCTATCAGATGTCCCTAGGTTAACCTCGGTGGTGTCTTCTATTGGCTGTGCCTTAGGAACCTTTGTTTCCAGCTCACTCAGAATTCCCTCATCATCAAGCTCTATGGGAGTTTCTGGAGATTCACTGCTGGCATGGTTGAATTCTTCGAGAGGGTTGACCACTGGAGAAGCTTCTAGCGAACTGACCTTGGCTTCCAAACTTTCTATCACAGAAACATATTTCGCTTCGAGCTTCATGAGGTCACTACTGAGATTAGCCAGATTAGACATGCTAAAGTCCCCGGGATTTGTTCTGGGTTCTTTCCCATGATTACCTATTTCGATTTTCCCATGGTTAGCAAAGGTTTGCACAAGGTTCAAGGTCAGCGTCCATCAAAATTATAGGTTTAACGATGCCCCCCGGTACAAACAAGGATCATACAAGTTCAACATGTCCTCACTTTACGTTCTAATCAACTTGGGTATGGATCGATCCGGAGAGATGCTCGGGGTGTGGGCCCAGGTCACCACAAAGGAATAGGGCTTGCACGCTATTCTCTTTGAGCTTCCCCACTCTTTTCACATCACCTGAAGGTGTGCGTCTACGGTCGGGTCTTTGACTGACCAAACAATGGGCTAGGTAAGGACACTGCCAGGAAAACGCTTGGGGCTAAAGCCCAGATATTAAGGGGATGTGGTTAGACGACATCCTCCTCTTTTCCCCCGCTTATTCACATCACCTAAAAGGTATGAGTCCCTGACAGGGGACCCTAGATGGGTCCCGGGGTGGAACCGGTTTGTGTGGACCCTCGCTCTCATATGATGCAAAGGTGCAGGAAATAAAGTGCGCACGAAAGTAAACAACCAAAGTAAAAAAGCCATAAATAAACAACTTTTCGAGTTAAGTGATAAGTGTGAAAGTGATATAGTTTTATATGTTATAAATTCCTATTTTATGCAATTTTTCAGGCGTTTTCTCACACTTATCCAATACTCTTCATGATTCTTACTTTAGGCAAGAACTGATGCAAATTTATCTGTTAAAAGCAGGAAATTATTATGGAAATGCATAGATCTCATCACGAGCTTTCCAACGCCACAAACGGGGATCAAATCGGAGTTCGGACGAAGATTTTAGAGGCATTTCAAGTTGTGTCCATAGTGTGTCCGAACTTGTGTCCGAACTTTGATGTTCGGACACAAGTCGAAAAATTCCGATTCGCGTAATATCGAGCTGTCCGAACTTGCATGTTCGGACGCAAGTTCGGACAGACCAGATCCGACAGTTCTAAAGCCGCGAATGTGATGAAAAAAGTATAATTAACATATATTATCACAATAGACCACCGCCCCACATATTTCTCTGCATCTTTCCAGCAAGTCAAAAGTGAGCAAGTGCACCACGTACTTCATTACTTTCCAGCACTTCATTTCTTTCCAGCCTTAATCCCATGTTACTTTTCACTTTCCAGATCTATCTCCATCTGCTGTAATTCTTTCCAGCAAGAGCACACGTTAACTTTGCTTACATTCCAGCATATCCCATCATGCATCATCATTAGTGAGCTAATAAAAAATGCTATAAATACACACCATTCTCTGAACATCAACACACGCCCAGAGAGGGGCTCTGCGCCTCTCTTCCATCTCTTCACTAATCATCCACCACATTAATCACCCACATATCACCACCAGACCATCTCGCCACCGTACACCAGCATCACCATCAACATACCACCACCATTTCCACATATTATTTTCGGTTATGTCTTTCTCTTTTATTTATGTTATTTTTATGTTTATTTTTGGGTAATTAATTTAGTTCCCCAGGTTGGGGTAGCAAACCGAATCTTTTTATTTATTATGTAATCTTTTTACTGATTCATTAATGCAGTAATTTACTTCCAGTTCTTCATACGCTTTAATTCTCTGATCAATTATTAAAGTTATATTTGTAGTTTTCTAATCAAAATGTGGTGCTGAGATTAGTTAACAAGACATAGGAAGTTAAACCGGATTAACGACTAGAAGCATGGTTTGCCTATAGGTTAATCTGTCTCCAATAGGAATTGGTAATAAAGTGATTGGTTAGAATTGACTTGGGCATGGTTTGCGGCTTGTTATTTCTGCCAGTTAGGATTCGTTGTACAGGGACCGGTCAATAGATTAATTAAGATTCCTGAGTTTGTTGCAGAATTAGGGAAGAGTTTATAATAGAATAAAAAGTGAAGGTTTGCAGAACAATCCGAGGTGCTTCCTTTTATTTAGAGTTTTATTCTTTATTTATTTACTCATTTTATTTTATTTGCTTTATTATTTTATGTTAGTTTCTTGAGTCATTTATTTTTATTAAATTAAGTAAAACCTGAAAAAGTGACATTTCCTGTTTTCTTAGTTTCGTTTCTCAGTTAGTAAATAAATTGTCAATTAATTGAACGAGGTCCCTGAGATCAACAACCCACTTAATCACTATACCCGCAAAACGATAGGTACACTGTCTAGGTAGAAGTAGTCACATATTTCTGCTACATTAAGCCCTCTTTCTTAAAATTAAACAAGTTTAAAATTAAGAAGTTGTCCCCAGCGGAGTCGCCATTCTGTGAGCCTCGATTTTTAAACCCAATCCTATGTTGATTAGATTGATCAGGATCTGGTCGAGTTCTAGGTCCACTTATAACCTAAGATTAATAACTATGTCATATAACATTAATTATTAAAACCTAAATTAGCTCACTGGAACCTAATTAGAGTCGCCACCTAATTTTGACCTAGGGTAAATTAGGAAAGGAGAGTTTGGGTTCGGGGGCTTGATATTCGACTTAATTAAGGGTTCAATTACTTTCATTACCCCTCGAAGTCGTTTTTCCTCTATTTAGTTTAATTACGGCTTATTACGAGTCGTTTTAACCTAAGTGTGCGCTTTTGTTTTTTTTTTAATTTGTTAACATTTTTTGACAGAAAATTAAAGTGAAATTAAAACTACCTAAACTAGGGTTTCAGAGGCAGAATTAGGTTAAATTTTAATTACGTTCGTAGCCACGGACCTAATGTCCGAGACCACGGACCCCAATTGAATTACATGATTACGAAAACAGAATTAAAATAAAAACACAAACTTGGAAAGTCCGGGGCCACAGATAGGGTGTCCTGGTTGTACGATGTTTACGTACTTCCTCGAACATTCTTCACAATTAATTTGAACAATCATCATATAAAGTTGAACAACAATCACAATAACACATGGACCTTTTTACATCAATATGAACAATCAATACAAAAACTTGAACAACGTTTGAATTTAAAATGAACGGTTGTACGATGCTCATCGTACAACCGGTTATACAATAGAATTTGCCGTCCGTGGGCCCGGACATGTATTGTCAGAAACCCTAAAATTTGAAAAATTGGAAAATAAGAAATCCCGCCACCGTCCGTGGGTGTCCGTGGTCACGGACAACCAGTCCGTGGTCCTGGACAATGAGTCCGAGGTCACAGACCACCCACGGACAGTGGGTTTTTGATGGTTCCCGACGGTGTTTTTAGCTCAAAATTTATGTACTTGTAGCCTGAAAGATGTACAAGACGTTAGTAATTGAAAAATCTCAGTTTGAAATCAAATTCAATGCGAAACTTAACAGGCAAGTAATTGGGCAGAAGCCAAAACAATTAGCAATTCAGAAGCTATAAAAGGTTAGTTTACACTCAAAATTTAACAGAAGACCAATGAAGTCATAGTGAATCAAAAGAACGAGGTCCCAACCTGTTTTACCTTCTATGTCAATGAGATTCTTCACGTCGGGAACCTTTCGGTGCTCTGTTGAAGTCGTTTCCGAATTGGATTCGAACTGAGCTTTTGACCTTTAAGAATTGGTGATGTTCTTCACGTTTTGGTGGTGGTTTGAAGGTGTTTTGATGATTGTGGATGTGATGGGAATTGAAGAATGTGTTTCGGTGTTGATTTTGGTGAGATTTCGGTATTGTTTTGGTGCTTGAAGGTGCAAAAACGTGGTAGGCTGGCTATGGAGGAGAGTTTTGACTGCCTAGGGTTCTGAGTGCTTGTCTATCCTCCTTTGATCAAAAGATTTATCCCTTTATATAGATTTTCTTAAAGATAAAGAAAATCTAGTAAAAGTAAGATTTTTTGGAATTTTAATTAAGTGACTTCCCAAAGGGATTTTGCTGTGAAATTTTAGCCACGTGTCAAGGATGGCAATTATGATTTTTCTAAAGTGGAATCGAATTTTTTAAATGTTGGAATATTTTTGAATTCAATTTTTCGTCAGATTCACTCAGATATTACTAGAAAATTATTGGAAATTCGAAAAATCAAAATTCCAACGCCATTATGCTCAAAATGTCATCCTCTATCATGGGTTAAAATTTCAAGATATTTCAAGTTGATTTGAGCATCTTTTGGAGGTGAGAGAAAGCCTATAGAAGATCTTGGGAGCCTTAAAAATTACGAAAACACCCCTGACAATGACGAAACTGCTCCCAATGCCCCGGAATGCGTCGATCGAGCCGGAATCCCTCATGACTTGATTGAAGTGCCCTCACAACACCAAAGCCTTATAGACCCAACCAGGGGGGTCAAAATTTTGGGCATAACAGTTAGTGGGTTTAAAAGTGCCGGATATGATGAGGTCATAGGCATTGGGAATGTGGGACTTTATATACTCTACCACACTGGCGAGAAGGTTCTCTTCTTGGATTACTTTAACCGTAAGCTCGCTCTCCTTCTCTCTTGTCAGTCGATTTGGAGATTCTATCTGTTGGATGTCGGCCACTTGTTGTGTGGAAGCTTCTATGAGAATTTCTTAAGCTTTTGATCGTAGAGCAGTCTTGGGTGCCATTTTAAGTGTAGAGGACTTTGTACTGGAACTTAGTACTTTTTGCTCGGGTGTTCTTTAACGGCTGTGAGGCAAGGAATTTTTGCTCTGAATCTCGTAGGAAGTTTTGTGAGAGAGAAGAGAATATGCTTTGATCGCTTAGAGAGATTAGAGAGAGTGAGGGCAATAGTGTGACAGGAGTAAAACTCCCATCGCCCTTTTATAGATATCGAGTAACGGTCGGCGACCGCTCCTCGTCCGCTCGCTGACATGTCCTAACGGTACTATTCATAACGGGCAGCGGTCCTGACAGTTGTCAGCAACTCATTGAGAAGTTTCCTGTTTCTATCTGTTGGACTGTCTCTAACCTAATCTCACTTTTGTAGAAAATGACATATCTGCTTCAAGTAGTCTTTTGACACGTTTTCTATGCATTAAACTGATCGTTAACTACTGAACGACAATATAACAGGTGTTGCTCACATGTCGTTGACCGATCATGGGAAATAACAAGCAATTTAACTGTGATTAATGAATATCATTCCAAGATTATGAACAATCTTAGTAAACCTTTCTCTACTTAATGGCTTAGTAAAGATGTCAGCTAGTTGGTTCTCAGTAGAAATATACTTTAAACCAACTAATTCCTTTTCACAACATCTCTAAAACAATCTCTAAGAAAATGATGTCTAATGTTAATATGTTTGGTACGAGAATGATTCACAGGATTTTTGGAAATAGAGATGGCACTTGTATTATCACACATAATTGGTAAAGTACCTGTTTTGACGCCATAATCACCAATTTGTTGTTTAAGCCATAGGAGTTGAGCACAGTAGCTTGCCGCATCAATGTATTCAGATTCAGCTGTTGAGATTGCAACACTTTGTTGTTTCTTTGATCCCAATGCAATCAGACATGACCCAACAAAGAATGGTGTCCCTGGGGTGTTCTTTCAATCTATGATAGATCCTCTATAGTCTGCATCTGAAAATCCTACAACGTTACAGTTATTGAACTTAGGATAAAAGAGACCAAGATTCATGGTTCCTTTTAAGTAACGTAGGATTCTTTTTACAGCTGTGAGGTGACTTTCTCTTGGATCTGCTTAAAACATGGCACATAAGAAAACACTATACATAATGTCAGGTCTACTAGCAGTTAAATATAGTAGAGAACCAATCATCTCTCTGTATGATCGCTGGTCAACCGGTCGGTCACCAGTCATGATACCCATCTTAGTGCCAACTGCCATTGGTGTGTCAATCATCTTACATCCCTCCATTCCAAATCTCTTCAGCAAGTCTTTTACGTACTTCTCTTGGGATATGATGGTCCCTTCATCATTCTACTTGAGTTAAAGTCCTAGGAAGAACTTCAATTCTCCCAGATCACTCATCTCAAATTCCTTTTTCATCAATGCTTTGAACTTTTTGCAATATTTCTCATCAGAGGCTCCAAAGATTATATCATCAACATATACTTGCACAATTAGGAAATCACTTTTGTTGTTGTAAACAAATAGAGTTTTGTCTACTTTACCTCTTTTAAAGTGGTTTTCCAATAGATAGGAGGATAGGCGATCATACCATGATCTTGGAGCTTGTTTGAGCCCATAAAGAGCTTTGTCAAGTTTGAGTACCATCTCTTTCCCTTCTTGCGTCTCAAAACCCGGAGGTTTCTCAACATACACTTCCTCTTTGACGTACCCATTTAGGAAGGCACTCTTGATGTCAAGTTGGAAGAGTTTGATTCCTTTGTGTGCAGCAAATGCAATTAGTAATCTAATAGATTCCATCCTTGCTACTGGACCGAAGATTTCTTAGAAGTCTATTCCTTCTTGTTGACGATATCCTTGAGCTACCAGACGAGCTTTGTTCCTGACAACTTCTCCCATTTCATTCAGCTTGTTTCTAAAGACCCATTTTGTGCCTAGTACTCCTTGATGAGTAGGACGAGGCACAAGATGCCAGACTTTGCATCTTTCAAATTGGTTTAGTTCTTCTTGCATTGCATTGATCCAGTCCGAGTCTTGAAGAGCTTCTTTGACGTTCTTGGGCTCGATGGGTGAGACTGTCGTTGAGAAGGCTAGAAGATCTCGAGTTTGTGCTCTTGTCTGAGTTCCTTTGGATATGTTTGTGTTATCCCCAAAAATTTTACCCTCCGTTAAACATGAACAAGGTTTTACTAGGGTCGGTGCATGGCTAAGGGTAAAGTGGCATCTTTTCATTCAATGGATCTTTATCCTATTTTTTGGAAAGAATATGGAGTTTAAAGTGGTAAGGTTCATAAGATTTGTGATACCGTGAAAACAAGAAAGGTGCAATATGTGACAAGGTGTGATATTGGCACGTTGGTAAAGGGGTATGAAGAAGATTTAAGAGGTCAATGGTTCGAGTCTAATTAATGATAGACAACTTTTGCGATTTTTGTTTTCAGTTTAATCCTTCTTTCTCTTTTCTTCTTTTACTTATAATTTTCAAAATCAGATTTTATTTGTGAAAAAGCGAAAAAAAAAGTTTCTTTCCATTTACATTGATAGTTTATTTTCTTTTAAAAAAAACACAAAAAAAAAATCCTTTGAAACTTGATTTAAAAAAAACAAAAAAATTGTAATATCATTTTATGATCGTTAGTTATCTTCTTTTTTTTATCATGATTGTTCATCCCTTTTTTCTAGATAACTCTTTTTTTTAACCTTATCCTTTTTATTCTCCTAACTACTTGTTTTCAAATTTCAAAATTCAGGAACAAATTCTTTTCTATTTTTACTGGTAGTTTATTTCATTAACAAAACAATGTTTTTCAAAATTCCTTCATTTTTGTTAAGTGATTTTTGAAAATTTTTACTCGTTAGTAGTTTAGTTATTTAAGGTTTTCTTTTTAGATAAGTTTTTACTTTTCTTTTCTTCAATCTTATCCCTCACTTCCTATTAACTAGTTTGTTTATTTTCAAATTCAAAAGTTTATTAAGTTGTTAAGATTTTCGAGCCTCTTATTGATCTACGTTTCCTCTATATAATCACTCCATACTTCTGTTAATGGGGGAGCATACTTGATCTAAAAAGCCTTTATCGAACGTACACCACCAGTCATATTGTTCTATGTTCCATTGCTGCTACACCCTCAGATACACGGTCATACCATTGTTACCTTCGTAAACGGTTTACCATCAACATTCAATACCAATCTCATACGGTCTACTCCCAGCTTCATGAGAAGCTTGTAGTCAACTCCTCGGTGCTAGGATTTGTGTTCGTGATCTGTTGTCATTCGTCATCCTTGCTTACGTTTTGTTTTGCTTCACCATTCCACTGTCATACATCACAAGTAACCACGCCGAAGCACCTCAACACCATTGCCAGCTTGATTTTCGTCATTCCTGTGGTGGTCAACAACACGAGCCGGCTCCCAGCATTTGAAGTCGACTTCCTCCACCGCCTAGCAAGTCTCATGCTGACTGCTGTGACTATTGAAGCCAGTAGGGGATGGGTTCAGCCACTCCACGTCACTGCCTTTGTCAAGAGTTGATGACCCCTGGGATACGAATCTCCGTTGTCATTCAACACTCCTTGTTCGTCTATTTTTTTTTAATATAATTTCTTTAGGTATTAAGAAGGGGATTTAACCACATGAATATGGATTAAGGCCAAGGTGTAGTATAAGTATTGTCTTTGTCACGAGTCAATCCTAATCACTCACCATCACATACAATATTTTAATAAACCTTATAATAAAAAGGATAACATCATTGTGTGTTTAGCCTTAAAATTATAATAGTAAAGGAAAATTAATTTCTAAGGGTAGTGAAGGAATCTGAACCCTTTAGAAATTTCATATCAAGCCCCCGGACCCATAGCTCTAAAAATTGTAACAATATTTCCTTTCCAAGTTTAAATGGTTAAAACTTAGGTGGTGACTCTATTTAGGTTTGTGTGGGCCAGTTAGAATAATTAAACTTCAATTTTATAATTTTGGTTTAGTTCTCCTAATTGTAAATCGAACCTTGAAGCCTTAAGCTCATTACTTAAGGGTTCAAATCCAACGCCCACAGTTTGATATGATATTCTCCAATGGATGATTCTTATACAGAGCACGAGATTGATGAATGGTTGATGGAGAGAGAGGATCCTCGACATCATTGTTTCCTTCGTCAACCTGTTGTTGACCTGTCGCTAACCTGTCGGGCAAGTTTTCTTCAGTCGGTGATTCATCTTTGGGATTATCTATGTGTTTTTGATCAGCTAGGTTGAATCCAAGTTCTTTATCTTCTGATCTTTGACTTTGTGTATGTCAGCTTCATCAAAGACTACGTGCACACTTTCCTCCACCTTCAGTGTCCTCTTGTTGTATACTTTGTATGCCCGACTTCTTTCAGAGTATCCAAGGAAAATGGCCACATTACTTCTGGCATCAAACTTTCCAAGGGGACTCTTTTCATTGTTGTGGACATAACATTTGCAACCAAATGTCCTGAAGTGACTTATGTTTGGTCTTCTTCCCTTGATTAACTCATAGGGAGTTTTGTTGAGGATTGGTCGTATGCGCGTTCTATTTGTGATGTAGCATGCAGTCGCCACCGCTTCTGCCCAGAAGACTTGAGGAAGATTGATCCCCAATAGCATGGCCTTGGCTACCTCTTGTAGTGTTCCGTTCTTTCGCTCAATTACCCCATTCTGTTGGGGTGTTCTTGGTGCTGAATATGTGTGACTAATTCCATGTTGTTTACACATATCCATGAATTGTTGATTCTCAAATTCTGACCCATGATCAGACCGAAGAGTCTTGATCTTGAGATTGAGTTGTACTTGGACTTTTCCTGCAAAGGCTTGAAATTTCTCAAAGACTTCGTCTTTGGAAGCAATAAAGAGTGTCCAAACAAACCGTGAGTAATCATCAACAATTACAAACACATACCAATTTCCTCCTAAACTTTTGACTCCCATAGGTCCACATAAGTCCATGTGAAGTAATTCAAGTGGTTTGGATGTACTAACTGAGTTCTTTGATCTAAAAGAATCTTGGTCTGTTTGCTTCTAACACAAGCATCACAAAGATTGGTCTCAGATTTATTAATCTCAGGAAGACCTCTTACCTACTGTTTCTTGACAGTAAAGAAGTGCTAACATGCCCTAGTATTTTGTGCCATAGAGTAGAGTCATCTATTGAAGCAGTCAAGCATGGAAGATTTGGACTGTCAATATCCTCTAAGCTTGTTATATAAACATTTTCCCACCTTTTTCTCTTTAATAACTCTTTGCCATTGTTCTAACTTACTATGCTACAACGTGTAGGATAGAAGTGAACTGAATTCCCTTTGTCACAAATTTGAGAAACACTAAGCAAGTTGAATTTGAAACCATGAACTAGATTTACACTATCTATGACATAGTTAGAAGTAATACCAACCTTACAGTTAGAAGTAATACCAACCTTACCTACACCGATGATTTTTCCTTTCTTGTTGTCGCCAAAGGAACGGTTCCTTGGCTTCCTAGTTCGAGTGAGAAGAACTTCTTCTTGTCTCCTATCATGTGTTTAAAGCACCCACTGTCGATGTACCAGTAGGGGTCCATTCTCACTCGATTCTGCACTTAACACGTTAGTGGTGTGGGGTTAGGGTCCACAGAAAGGTTGGACTCATTTCCACCATTTAACACTCTAAGATCATTTTTTACTACCCATTTTAGTCCTAGTTTCTTGAGTTGCCAATGCCTCATAAAACTCGTTCTATGGCAATTGGTTCATGATGACCGGGTTATCTGCATAAGCTGCAGACATCTCTACGACTGGTCTCTGACCGGCGTCCGACCTGTCGTTTGCTTCTCCTCACGGGTGTCTTAGAAACAACATCTATCTTAGAATATTTTTCTTTGATGGTAGCTAGTTCCTTTTCCTTAGTGTTAAGAGCAACAATCAATTCATCGATTTCAGGTTGTTTTTCATTCTTCAACTTTTCATGAACGGTGAGAATTTCACTATAGTCTCTTTGTAATTTCATGAGTGCCCTCATGAGATTATCTACCTTGCTTTTATCCGAGGTTTTTCTTAACTTTTCATTTTCTTCCAAAAGTTCATCATTCTCTGTTTCTAATGCCTCTAGGTGATCAACTAATATAAGAGAAAACTTTCTAAGTCCTAGAAGTTCAGCCTTTTGAATTCTCCTTCTAAGTTTAGAATATTTTACCTTATGTTGTTCTTCTTCTCCTTCTGATTTTGAGGCATCATTGTCTTGTGCCATCAAGCACACATTTTCAAGACATAGGTGAGCCTTTTCCGCTTCTGAGGTGTCGCTGTCTGAGGTTTCATCACTCTGTTCAGAATTTCCCCACGCGGCAACGAAGGCTTCTTTCTTTGGTCCTTTGTTGAATGATCATCGGACAGGCTTCTTGACCCTGTCGTTGTCCTTTTGTGATCGCTGAGGGCAGTCTTTGATATGATGTCTGTGTTTTGAACACCCAAAACATTTGTCATTGCTTTTCCTCTGATCATCCGACTCCTTGGACTCCTTGCCTTTCCTCATTTTATTCTTATGAACTTTCGAACGTACCTCTTAGCATAGAGGACCATGTCGTCATTGTCGTCTCCTGACTCGGACCTTTCATTTTCATCTACTTGAAGGGTTATGCCTTTCCCTCTATCTCTTGATGAGCTTTCCGAGTTTCTGTGATGTAGTTTTAACTCGAAAGCCATTAAAGATCCTAGCATGTCTGCCACATACATCTTAGAGAGATCATGCACTTCTTGCATGGCATTGACTTTGCTATCAAAGGAGGCAGGAAGAGATCTGAGGAACTTCCAAATTTGATCCTCGTTAGAGATAGTTCTTCTAAGCACCAACATTTTGTTGATCAGCTTAGTGAACCTTGTATGCATTTCAGAGATGCTCTCCTTTTCTTACTTCTTGAATAGCTCCTAGTGAGTGAGTAGCAACTCAATGCGAGTCTTTTTTATCTCATCATTCCCTTCATAGGTGACCTCAAGAGTTTTCCATATCTCTTGGGCCGTTTTAGCTAAAGCAATCATTGAGTATTGCTCAGGTAGTAGTGCACAGTGAAGTATTCTTACAGCTCGAGCGTTGAATACCAGCTTCTTGATTTGCTCATCCGTCATGCTGTCGATAGATATGTCTTGTCCTTGAGGATTCTGGAAGGTGTAATCTCCACGTGTTATCACCCTCCACGTTCTGGGATCGTCAGACTTGATATGAAACTCCATCTTGTTCTTCCAGTGAGTGTAGTTTTCTCTATTGAAGAGTGGTGGTCGATTCGGTGCAGAACCTTCTTTTGCTGCTAGAATGCTTGCATGAGACATCTTGATCGTCTTCCAAAGCAGTTAGCTTTCTAGAAGAGACCTGCTTTGATACCAATTGAAAGTCGCAAGCGCTCCTGATGCGTCCCCGACGTGACATGGACGTATCGTGGACTCTAATAAAACTTGATAGACGAGAGGAAACGGTTAAACTGGAAAACACATTTCGATTGAGAATTTACACACACGAAATTCACTCAACCTCCCTTGCCCCACACACGGACTCCCAGGATAGTTTCGACTTTACCCCTAAAGTCGTCAACCCTCTCCTGACTATCGGCCTACGGTTCCCCAACCGTTCCCTGACCTGTCGCTCTATCAAATACCCCCGTATTGATACTCTAACCCAGTCCTCTAGCTCACCAACTCTCTAGCACTTACACACACTCCAAAGTCTGATCCACACTTTCCCAGATTATCTCTATCTTTTCTCTCGTACAGGGCTTGTCTTACAAGGAACATTAAATCATGTATTTATACAAGTTAGTTGAGATACCAACTAACAACCTAGGAGTTGTAGACTCTAAGAGTAGAATACTCATTCTTTTACGAATATAATATGCGCACCCTACTGCAGATTTTCGTCCAACTTGATCTGGAGCCACCAGCACATGTGTTGCCTTGTGAATGGGCAAGTTGGCGGCGCGTCTCCCCAAGTGGTCGGTCACCACTTGCACACTTCAACTTGTCTGAACTTGTCTGGCTCATTAATGCTCATAAATGCTCTCTTCTGAAGTATTACGGCTATGTAATGATGTTCATCAATAGCCTTTGTTTATCTTGTTATCTTGCACATTAATGAGATACACCTTTTGTCGTGTGTTTGTCATGAGCAAGTTGTTTGTGTGGTTATGAATAATCTGAGTGAGTTTGTCGACGTTGCTAACTCTGTTTGGTCCTTGTTTGATGTCTGATGTAAGAGATATGTGATGGTGTGGATCTTGACTGCTTGTGTCTTGCTAGAAGTTCTCTAGAGCTCTCGCCGACAGGTGCCCGAATGGTAGAGCACATGTCGTGGATTGAGCGCGCTTGCAACCTTGCGTGCTAAGCCACTCATGACTTAAGTGCGCTTGCAACCTTGTGTGCTAAGCCACTTATTCACCTGTCTATCTGAAATCGTGAATCTTGACAAACGCATTAGATAGACAACACAAGGTTTGCTATCATCAAAACTAAAGGATCTTGTCTTAACACGCAGCCAGCCCCGTTTTTCACCAGACAGAGGTGACAACAAGAAGGAAAAAAAGAAAAGAAGAAGAAGAAAGAAAGAGGGGACTCCCTCACCTCATTCAAAGCTCAACCACCACCATTAATGGCTATCTCTTTCTTCTTTCTCTTCTTTGTAGTCCCAATGTTTGAGTAAACCCATTTTGTGCCTTGGATGGGGGTTTGACCCCAAATCCTTCAAACATGCTTGTAATACCAAATTTGCTTAATATAGTTGTTTTAGCTCTCTAATTTATTGAGTGTGCTAGATTGATCACATATGTGCATTTATGGTTTCTCTCAATTTCATAATTTTTTGAATTAGGGATTTGTCCAAAAGAGAGATAAACCCTAGATTTTGCCTTCTTTAACTAGTTGGTAAATTCTATTGTTATTGCTAAGGATTAGTGTTTAATGCTAATTAGTAATTTAAACCCAACCTAATGGAAGGATTTATTGAGCTAATTAAGAGCTAGCTTTATCTAGGATATTAGTGAAGCTACTAATTTAATCTTAATAGACAACTAGAGCAAATTAGGATTATAACTAAGTTTGGGGAGCATTTGGGCGATTCCACCTTTATAGAGCACATTTCTATCCAATCCATCAATACATCATTTTAATTTAATTGTTCTTGGAATTTTCTTTGAATCACCATACCATGCTTGCCTATGGCTAAACCCAATCTCCTTTAATTGCTTTTATTAACTAAATACCTGAACTCGGGAGAATAGTCTCTCAATTTCCTAGCGGAACGACACTTTTATATACTACTACGACTGGGTACACTTGCCCATATCTAGAACTTTCATAGTTTACAATCTCTGCATCACCTTTAAGGTACGATTTAGTCCTTGTAGTGACTCTCAATTAGGGGTGAGAAAACGCGTAGTTATTTTGGTTATCCGAAATAACTAGGTTTTTTTGTTCGATCATCGTATTTTGTAACCGTTCTACAAAATTTTGGTTATTTCTATAAAATGGTTATCCGTAATAAGTATGGTTTGTTATCGGATATTGAAATTCAAACTTCAGTTATACGTAATAACCTAACTTTTATAAACATATTTTCATGAATTTTTTTCTTAATCCAATAATTTTATCTAATACTTCGCTACTCACTCAATTAGGTTTAGGTTTTAGTCGCTTGTGTAAGTTATTTCATGAAGTTCAATTATTTAAGGAAGTTTGGTAATTTTAGTTTTTTAGGAAGTTTTATTTTAGGAAGTTTGGTTATTCAGGAACTTCGGTTATTTGGCGCATGGACCCGGGTCTTTCAAACCTTGTCCTATGTTGATTGAGTTCATTTGGATCTAATTAGGTTATAGGTCCACTTATAACCTGAGCTTAATAACTATGTTATAAAAACTATAATTATTAAAAGTAAGCTTAGTCCACTGGAACCTATTATGAGTCACCACCTAATTTTAACCTACGGTAAATTATCAAAGGTTAGAGCTCGGGTTCGGGGGGGGGGGGGGGGGGGATTGGTATATAACTTTTCCAAATTCAAATTACTTTCACTACCCTTCGAAGCTATTTTTCCTCTAATTATGTCATTAACGGCTTACTATGATGTTGATTAAACCTAAGTGTGCAAGCTTCTGTATTATTGCATTTTTGATTGAAATTGAAAGTGAAAATTGAAATGACCTAATCTAGGGTTTCGGGGGCCGAATTAGGTCAAATTTTAAAATGTTTGTGGCCACGGGCTTAATGTCCGTGCCCACGGACCTAATCACACTAATATTTGAAATTTGCAAAAGATAGAAATTTCAAAAGGTCCAGACCACAAACAGGGTGTCCATGGGCCTGAACATGTTCTATAAAAACTCCAAATTTATGAAAAAAATGTAATCCCGCCACCGTCCGAGGGCGTCCGTGGTTGCGGACATGGCGTCCGTGGGTGCGGACGACCTCGGACGACAGTGTTCGGGAGTTTTCTGGTGGTGTTTTTGGCTTAAATTTTATGGGTAGATTCCTTGGAAGATTTAGAACACGTTAATGATAAAAAAAATTCAATTTTAAGTCAAATTTAACATGAAACTTAACTCACAAGTTATTAGGTAGAAAACAAGTTAAACCCTAATTAAATTGTCGGGGAAATTCGATTTGATTGGAAATTTACACCAATAATGTATTAACACCAGAGGAGTCATAAAATTTGGTTTCTAACCAGGTTTGACCCCGATAAACTGATGTTCCTTCACGTCGGGATTTTCTTATTGTTTCGTCGACGACTGATCTGAGAATCTGGACCCGAGCTTCTGACTATGTGGCTTGGGTGAGCTCCTTCACATTTTGATTAAGTTTTATCAAACTTTTGATGGCTAGATTGTAGACGGAAGTTCAAAGACTTCATTTTTGTAGTTTTCGGGAGATTTCAATATGATTTGTTGGTCGGGAGTGGGAAAAACGTGGGAGAAAGGTTCGTGGTCAGGTTCTCTGACTTCTTAGGGTTTTGTATGCGTTTGAGTTAGATGGGAAGGTTTCTTATAGTACAACAAATGAGATTAAGAAAGTTCGGTAAAAGATCTAGTTTACCGAAACTGGTTGGAAAACTTTTGGATGGAATCTGGTTATGAAATTTTACCAGTATATAAGGAAAATATTTTTTGAACTTTTCAATATTTTATTTATAAAGATTTTTTGTAATCATTTTCCCATCAGATCTGTTATGAAATTAAAATAATTATTGGAAATCAAAATTTCAAAATTCCAATCTCATTATGCTCTAAATATCATCCTTTGTCATATTAAAATTTCATGATATTTTGAGTTGTTCTGGACCATTTTCAAAGGAGAGAGAAAATTACAAGAATGACTTGTATTTTTCTTTAATTTTGGGTTTCAGCTTCAAATAAAACTTGCTGGGCTTTCGGTCATGGACGAGCCTAATAACTAGATTACAACTTTTATTTTAAGGGAAATTTCATGAAAAGCCACTATATTTTGGCTAATTCATGAAATACCACTAAAAAAAGAAAGTCACGAAATACCACTATATTTTCGTAAAAGTCCATGAAATGCCACTATGTCATTGACCAGAAGCAAAAAAGACAAAAATACCCCTACTAGTTAACAAAGTACTTTTAAAGTTCACAATATGACCCTACGTGTTAAAATATTCACAAAAATTTCAAAATACCTTAAATGTAGATAACTATAATGTTTTTGGAATTTTTTATAAAAAATTATAAAATAATAAACATATATGAAATATCATAAAACATTAAAAAGTGAATATTCTTAAAAAAATTCAAATTATTTAGTACCATAAAAAATATAGAGTTTTAAAAAATAATTTACTAAATTTTCTACAAAGTTAGACCAATATAGTACTATAATTTATACCAATTAATTACCATAATTTTTACCATGCATTTTTTTATTTATTCAATTTTGTAGTTGACTTTATGAAATAATATGATTTTATTGATTATTATTAAATTGAATTTTTTTAAAAAAATATATGGTACAATACAAGTTTGATGCTAATTAAATTGGTAGAAAAATTGGTACTAGTCATAATTTTTAACATTATTTACACCAATTTTTCTACCAATTAAGCACCATAACTAGTACCAAGTAATTGCCATAATTTGTACCATACATTTTCAATTATCTTTGTTTTTTATCAATTTAAGTTTTATTTGAAATAAATTATATTATGTCCTAAAGTCATCAGCAAAATGGAACATAAATTAAAAAATTCCAAATATTAATTAAAAAATATAATATTTTTGAATAATAATTTAAATTGGTTGAAAAAATAATATAAAACTGCATGGTAAATAGTTGGTATAAATTATGGTAATTAATTGGTATAAATGGTACTGTATTGGTCTAAATTGTAGATAAATTAATATAAATTATGTGTTTAAAACTCTATATTCTTTTTTATGGTACTACATTTTTTGAAAAAAAATTTAGGAAATATTTATTTGTTTTCAATTTTATGATATTTTTATGTATTTTATTTATTTTTATAATTTGTTTAATATTTTAATTATTTTTTATAGTTATCTATTTTTTTATATATTTTGAATTTTTTGTGAATTTTAGTGAATTTTTAACACTTAGTGCATAATGTGAACTTTAAAAGTACATTGTTAACTAGTAGGGGTATTTTTGTCTTTTTTGTTTCTGGTCAATGACATAGTGGCATTTCATGGCTATTTACAAAAATATAGTGACATTTTGTTACTTTCTTTTTTTAGTGGCATTTCATGAATTAGCCAAAAATATAATGGCATTTCATGAAATTTCCCTTATTTAATGGATGGAAGCCTTTTCCTTTTGATTTTCAAAAGCTATTTTTCAGAATAAAAATTCCTTAAAATTCCGTAAAATTCCCTTCATGATGATCAGGTTGTCATGACTGTTATGAGGTGCATGGCTGCAAAGATAGAAAATTCCAAAAAAGTTAACAAATTGTGATTCCGTGTCTTTTGACCGTTTTGCCCTTCGTGGTACCCGTGCCTAACGAGACTTCTTATGGGGGACAAAATTTTGGATATAATAAGGCGATTAAAGGTTAGCAATGAAATATATAAATTAGTTATCGGTTAAAACGGTTATCAATTAAAACATATATTGTTACTAAATTCAGTTTTTGTTATAGCCGAAATAACCGAACAACATGCTTTCTTTCAAACTTCAGTTAACAGATATTTGTTCTAACTGTTTGTTCACCCCTACTCTCAATATGATCTTATACACAAATTATCAACGTAGATAGGATTATACTCTGATCTAGAGATTGCACCCTTTCACATAGGGATGAACATAATTAAGATACCATTGAGATTAGGTGGAAAATCATCTTCCCACATCATACTAAGAACCATGTTCTTTTCGTAATGACTACAGTGGGCCTGAAGGTCTTAGAATCTACCATTCAACCTATCAAGGCTAGGGGGATTTGAAGAATTAAGTTGCTTCGATGTATATATGACATTAAAAGTATAATAGTGGATTGAGCTAACACTTATTTAATAAGATGTTGTTTTCCAGCTAGAGCCTGAGTGAAGAGTAGATTGATTAAAGGATTTTATAAGAAGTATATTTAGGAAACTTGCTTGATCTGGTCTTAAATCCCCGCATTTATAGCACATGACATTGGCAACACCTATGAGGCCCACAATTGCCTCTTTTGATATTGCAGCTGCCCCAACTGCCCCATACTAAATTGTATGGCTAATTTCAGAAGTAGGTCATTTTTTCGCTAATGATTGAAAACAATACATTCACGAAGTGCACCAAGAGCTTTCGGAAGCTAAAGCCTCGAAAGGGAAAAACTACCCTCGTTATACTTTGCAAAGGAAGATGAGAAGAGAGTGTTGTATCACCACAATGATCAATTGATGATAAGTGCACAGATAAATGACAAGATGGTGGATCGTATTCTGGTAGATAGTGGAGCAAGGGGAAATTTATGTCCTTATAAGCCTTCCAAAAAATAGAAATCCGAAAGAAAAGGTTAAACCATATTCAGCAACTTTGGGAGGCTTCGTAGGATGTATTTTTGCCCAGTTGCAGGAAGTACAGAAATCACCATGACCCTTGTAAAAGGGGATGAAATGAGAACTGAAACACTCACCATTCATATTCTCTCAGGGCTTTCAATCTACAATATGTACATGAGATGCCAAAAAATCAATGCTTGTAGAGAAATACACTACTCATATTATTTGAAGATGAAATAATAAGGTCTGGAAGAATTGCAACCATAGGAGGAAGTCAGAAGATGGCTCGGGTCTGTGACATTTAAATAATGGAAACTCTTTCGGAAGGCAGAATGGTGAAAATTGTGGGGTCACCCCTAAAATATCAAGGCAATGAGTTGCATTATCCTGAGCCTTTACATGAGAGAGAGCGATATGATGATTTAGATAAGCCGAATGAGGTACCTCTATACTCTGATCCCTAAATTCTTTAAATATGGAAACACATTTGATTCCAAAAAACAAAGTTATTTAATGAAATTTGTGGAAATGAGAAGGAAAACATTTTCATGGGGACCGGAAGAGATGCAGGGTAGATCCAGGCGTTATCCAGCATAATATGGGGTGACTACTCTTTTTGAAAAAAAAAACAAACAAAAACCAATTAGTCAGATTTGAACTCATGACATCTCAATCACTTCCTCTGTCTCAAGCTATTCCACCATCACATGTTTTATGATATATGAGGTCATTTATACTATACATATGAACTATATTTAATATACATATAGAAATCTCTGACTTCTTTGAAAAACGTGGGGTCACGTGACCCCACGGGAACCCTCTTGGCTCCACCCTAGGATTATCCTAGGCATCTAGTAGTAAGACAAAGGAAATCTATTTAAAGTATAGTTCATCAGAAAAGTAGTATAACCGAAGTGCTTAGAAAATGTAGTGATGGTAAAAAAGTCTATCGAAAAGTAGAGAATATGTGTAGATTTTACATATTTATCTAAAGCTTTTCAAATTACTTTTACCGTTGCTATCCATAGACAGATTGACAGTTACTACAACACAAAGTTTGGTATTAAGCTTCCTGATGCCTTTTCCGGCTGTAATCAAATCAAAATGAATAAAGGATGCAAAAAAGACATCATTCATAACCTCTGTTGGAACTTTTGCTACAATGTGACATCGTTTGGCTTAAAAAATGCAGGAGCAACCTTCTAAAGAATGATTGACATAGTGTTCAAGAAACTATTGTCCTAAAATGTAGAAGCATATGTAGATGATATAGTCGTAAGAAGTAACTCTGCTGAAGAACACATGAAAGATCTGGAAGAAACTTTCAATACCTTGGATAAACTTAAGATCAAGTTAAATCAGGAAAAAGGTGTCTTCAGTATTACAAAAGGAAAATTCTTGGGGTTCATTGTCGGCTAAAGAGGAATTGAAGTGGATCTAGAAAATTCCCAAGCTATGTTGGACCTGTCCCCACCCAAGAACATCAAGGATGATCAAGCTTTAAATGGGAGGCTAACTACTTTGAGCAGATTTTGTTTGAAGCTTCAATAGAAGTCGCTGCTAGGAAAAAAAACTTGTGGGGACTGATTTGTAAATATCTATCGAGAAGAGGAGGCAATTTCTAGATTATGTTTCTGGAAACCATTCTGAGTGGGGTAGATAAGACTTTGGATCTCTTTGACTAGACTAACTATACCCGAAGACTGACGAAGGATGGACCCCCGTTGCACTCAAGAAGGCACCAAAAAGGTATCTTTGACCAAGCGAGGAGGCATAACTAGGCACGATCAAGGACTGCCAGAGCATTGTCAAAAAGACTAGAAGTCAAACTAAAAAATGATCAAAACATGCCCAGAAGTTGACAAAAGGCAGCCAAAGAACCAATTTCCGGTAGTTTTAGACTAAGGCCAACAAGCCAAAATAAGATAGAAGCTATTAAGTATTTTTATCTTTAAAGCTACTTGTAAATGACATATCATATACTTGTAAATTACAAATTGTATTTGACAGCTTGGCATGTCATAGGCTTGATCCTTGGGCCTATAAATAGGGGTTCACCCTTGATAATAAAGGGTGAAGCAATTTTGCATCTTAACAACAAACTCGAGTTCTAAGAAAACCTTTCTTTTTGTTCTTGCACAATCAAGGATGTTTTACACTCCACAAATCATTCCTAACTAGTTGCAAACATATGATCTTGCAAATAGTGTATGATCCATTAAATTTAGGGAATAATTTAGAGATCAAGAGAGCTAGGTTTAGAATTTATACCTTTACAATGCTCCTGTTACTAATAAGTGAGGTCTCGATTTACGGGTGTCCAAGGTTGTTGTGTTTGGGGAGAAATTGAATGCAACTATTGTATTCAATCAATGAGCTTGAACAAGCACATTGAATTTGCTGAGGAAAGGTGGTGCTGAGCTGGTGAAATACCTCGAACTTAATTAGGGTGATTAAATTACTCTAATACAATACTTGAGGGCCTAATAGTTCCTAAGTAATTTTGGTAAAGATAATAAATCCAAAAGAAACAAGAAAAATGCTTAAAAAGCAAAAAACGCTAAATTGAGCATTAAGTGACCCTAGGAGGAATACAACCATGAAAAGGGTATTGGAGGATATCTAGTGCTTAATAAGGCCTAAATAATATATGGGAATGATTCTCGAAGAAAACGGATCCAAATAAGGTATTAAAACGCTAATAAAGCTTTAGCGCACGTTTTTCAAGAGAACCCGAAAATGGGACTTTAAGTGGTCAAATGAACCCGTAAAAATTATAGTTCATCAAATAACTATAATTAAACATTAATGGAAGCTTAATAGCCATTAAAATTAAAGAAATGACAAAATTCCAGAAAACGGGCCCAGTTAGTGAATAGTGCTAAAACCGGGTAATTTAGTGAGCATTTTCTGTAAAAGACGAAAAACACTCCCAACTATTATTATTATAGGGGGGCGGTTTTGATTAAGTAAAACATCCCACTCACTCTTGACTAGCTAGTTATCTAAATAAGCAAAAAAGTAAAAAGTGAAGCAAAAGAAAAAGGTACAAAGTACCTTTATTTTCTCTCTCCCCTCATTTCCTCCTCCCCCTCTCGTTTTTCTCCTTCCTTCTGTAGACCACTGCTCTCTCTTCTACCTCCCTCCTTCTTGAATGATTTTAAAGCCCCATTAATGGCTTCCCCTCCTTCTCTCCCTTGTACAAGCTCCATTAAAGCTCCAAATGCAAAATAAATTACATATTCTTCTTCTCCTCATCATTCTCTATCTTCCTATCTTTCAAAATCTGAAAATAGTGAAGTTCATCTCCATGGGTTTTCCCCATTTGAAGAGAAAATGCATCAATGTGTAGTTGGAGGTCCTCTCTCTCCAAGGTAAAAATCTCAAGAAACGCATTTTTCTTCCTTCTCCTTTGGTGACCGATTTTTCCCCTCTTGTAATGCCTCATTCTTTCTTGTTTTTGAGCTCAATTAACCTCCAATGGTGGTGGACTTCCCTTTTGATTCATGGGTGAAAGCCCCTCCTTAAAAAGGCTCCAAAAGGAAACCTAACTTTGGGTGTTTAAGCCCTTAAATTGATTTAGAGTTTCCTAAGGGTTTTAGAGAATTATTGAATGCATTTTTTGTCCTTGGATGTTGGGATGGAGTTAGGCAACTCCATTTCCACTTGACCAAAATTGGAGGAGAGGAGGAGCAAAGGAGCATTAAGAGAGAACTTGGTGAAATTAAGGTAGCAATCTACCTTGGAACTTGTTTAATTGCTTTAGGATTGGATGGGTAATTAAATTAATGAAACCCAAATTGAGAGGAAAAATGTGTTTAATTGGTGGTTGGTAAGAGTTGTGGAAATTTTGTTTGATTTAGGGCCTAAGTGCCATTGTATTGGAGATGAGCTATTGTTGTTTGAAGAGGATTTTGATGACGCTTTGGATTGATATTGTGTGCTGGTAGGACCCCTTTAAGGGTGTGGCTATGTATGGAATGAAATTGGTGAGAATGTGAATTTGGACATGTTAGGTTTATGGGGAGGTTATGGTGAAATTTCGGTAGGAAAAGGGTGTTTCAAGATGACTTAGTGAATTGGGGAAAACCTAGGTCTCAGTGTTGAGTAGGCGGTAGTGGTAGCCTGAGTTGGTATTTGGAAAACTAGAAAGAGAGGGATAAAAATCTGTAGCATAAAGAGGTGTGGAGACTTAGAAATTCTAGAAAATGGGTTAGTGCTCATAGTCATGGAAAGGGAGAGTGAAATTGGGCATAGTTAGTGCAACTATAGGAATGAATTGGAATGCTCAATAAGGGATTTGGTAAGGTTGGTAGGAGGTAGAAAACTAGCAAGAAGAAGTTAGAAATGCAAAAGAGTGCAAAAGCAAAATGCAAATGTGGAATTTTGGATTTGTTGAATTTGAGCAAGAATTGGGTGGTGGATTAAACCAAAGATTTGGAGTGGTTTAGAGCATGTTTTGAAGTGTTTAATTATGTAGAAAACTTGTGGAAAGATTAGGGAGAAGTTTGAGTGATTAAGGGTGGATTTGGGGCTTAAAATGTACCTTAATAGCAGTTTTTTAGCAGGGTCCGGGACGTCCGGGACTTAGATAGGAACCAAGTCCCGGACCGCATCAAAAATAGGCCGAAAGTGAAACAGGGGGTGGTCCGGGACTATAGTCCAGGACCAAGTCCCGGACCAGGTAAGAAAATTAGCCGAGAGTACGTTAATGCATTGGTCAGGGACTAGGGACCCGGACCATGTCCCGGACCATGCCTGAAATGCCCCGTAGTGTGTTTTTAACGGGGCTAAAGGTGGGGGATTGATTGGTATTGGTTTTAGGAGTTGTTTAGGAGTTGTTTGGTGACGTTTAAAGGTCCAAATAAGTGTAAACAAGTTTGAGGAGTGATTGAAAATTTGTGAGTTTAAGTACACTAAGTTAAACCGAAATAACGGAATAACGGGGTAAGTACGGGAGTAGCAATTATGTACCCACCATAACGCCTTAATATTAATTGAACCATTTGACATGTAATTAGTGGTTCAAGAGTAAGAATGAGGACAATACTGGAACAAGTGTGAGCCGAGGAACGTGAGAACACCCGGTAAAGTTAACCCCGGTGAAAGGTATGATTTTCTCATGCCCTGTATCCTAACTTGGTTACCCCGATTTGTGTGCTTGTTTGATTGTATGATCACCTAACAAGATAAATGCTCGAATCGGATTGTTTGCACTTGTTGGTACTTGTATTGTATTGTTGCTTGTTGGTTTGTAATTGCACTACAGTTTGTATAATTCATGAAATGTGGAAGTTGTGAATGAATTGTTTGAATGTTGATTGTGCATTGTAGTTCAACTCATAGTTGAGTCTTGTTTGAGTTGAGACTCTAAGAAAGAGTCAAGTTGTGAACTAACAAAAACGTGGTAACACACTAAAACTATCGAACCAATATACAATAACACAAACCTATGAACTCACTAGAACGTGAGAGAATTGTACGGGATTAGTAACCTCCCGGTAACGGCTAGAGAACCGAATTGATTTAATCTACACCATAAATATTAGTGGAAGTATATGAGTAACCACTAGTAGAAAAAATATTATATAACACGCATTTTATAACACAGTTATAACATAATGGTGGTATAAAATTTTTTACAACTCGGTTATGTACATAACCGTGTTAAAATATGTGAGGGAAATATTGTATCTCTGAGAAATAGGTTTTTTAACACGGTTATACCTAACCCGTGTTATAAGTTATTAGTATACAACACGGTTATTAAGAACTGTGTTATAAACAGGCTTTTATAACACGGTTTCATATAACACCCGTGTTATAATCTCTTTAATTTTAGCCAAATACTTCCATTCCCCCTCAAACCCGCCATATTGTCACTCTGTGTTTTCGCCTTGCCCTCTCTCGACTCCTTCAAAATCGCCAACGCATTCACACCCACGTCGCCGCATCGCCGCCACCACATTCACCTCCGACCTTGCTGCCACTTCCGCCACCCCATTCACCTCCGACCTCGCTACCACTACCGCCACCAACATCTTCTTGCAGTTTCTCTTGTAAATCGTGGTTAAGACCTACAAATCGCATCAGAAACCGGTTCAGCCTTAAGCTACACCACGACTTCTTCTGGGCTGCAAATCGCCACCAACAAACACCGACCACCTCCAACGACTACTTCTTGGTGGCACCGTACGTGGCTGAGACCTACGAATCGCCTGGCTGCTTCTGAGTTGTATATTAGGTACATTTAGCAAATTTTATGAAATCACCGTGGCTGCGACTACGACTGCGACGACTTACTTATTCTCCTCTTTGCGTTTGCGCCGATCTGCCGCTTTTCTGAAGGGTTGATTTTTGGAGTCTGGAACTGCTCATCTCCCACTGCATATTGAAACCGGAACCGGTGGCGGTAATTCTTGAACTTATCTTCTATACTTAGAGTTTTTGGCGATTGGCGGGCTAGATATCACTATGGACTGAGTTGGCCATTTGAATGTGAACCTGAGAGATGACATGGTAAAGACTGGAAAGATAGGTCTTGTAAACTAAAATATAACAATACTAACGCTGATCTAACGCTGATTCTATACAAGTTTATAATATGGATACAATTTTTTACCTCTAATGAAATTTATTCCATTCCATCAAAAGAAACATTAGCTTATTATGAAGAACGCGCCAGCGGTAACTGATCCGGGTTTTTCGCTGAATTTTACCACTATTGTCGCTGCTGTATGAACAAGTTTGATTTGGATTCCGGCTTGGCTTTTATGCTTAGCTAACGTGTTGATTAAACCCGTGAAATTATGCTTTTTAGTACCTGATTTTCGCTGCTGTTAATAGGCTTTTCTCAGCAGTTTTTCCAATTAAGAGTAATGCAATATCTACTTCAGTTTTTGCCCCTGTTTATGAGTCTTAATAGGACGTGAGTGAATATGATTTTGCTTGGCTTGGTTAAGCCTTGTTTAGCTCTGTTTTCAGAACTTTGTCTCTGCAATCTTGACCACATGGATGAGCATTTCAATGTTGATGATTTATCAGGTTGTTTATGCAAAAACAGATATTAGGGCCAATTCAAAAGGAATCACAACATTCATTATTGAGAAGGGGGTGCAATTTTCCTATTCATCGTCTCTTGTCTAATCACACCTTTTGTGCTAATTAAAGGAAAAGAGAAGTGACTTACCCATTATGTTATGCCAGACTCAGAAATCGACAACATTACTCATCTTCTATGGTTAACTCTTGTAGAGCCTTATTTTAACTATGTTGTGTTTCCTTTACTGCAGCTTTAGTACTGCCCAAAACTTAGACAAACTTGGGATGCGAGGAAGTGATACGTATCTAGCTGTTTGCTTAATTTTCTATAATGAAATTTTGGTTACTTATTTGCAGTCTAATGTCACAGCTTATCCAAATCACAGGCGTGAACTTGTTTTCAAGTTTTTTTTGTTCTGGAGGAGAATGTTGTTGGTGAAGAAGGGAAAGGTGATGTCAGATTACCATATTATGGATCAATATCCTAAATTTGAACACATCTCAAAACATAAAATAAAAATAAAAGGCATTCTTGTTCTATCACATCCTTTCAGTGATGATAATCTCATGGTTAGCCTGTCTTGAATTATATGCTCATGACTGGGTTTTCTCTAAAAAAATAGTAAATGGAAAAATTACTTGAGGCATTGCCTCCTCTGATAGTTCGAAATGCTTGGATATTTAGGGGATCTATATGACCGCAAATCAGACATATAGATTTCAGTCTAATTAAGCTGAGATGCCATCTAATCTTCTGTTTCTTTTAAAAAGAGAGTTGCTTCCTTATCTCAATGCAATAGAATTTGATGAAGAAATGTAGATGAAGTTCTTTTTTTTTAATAATTGTTGGCAAAGGTAATATTTAGTCAAATTCTCTAAAATTGATCTTTTGGTTAAAGGTCAAGTAAACTTTTGCAGAAGGCTGTCGATTCTTATGGTGAAACTGAACCTATCTTTGCTATTTAACAACTGAACAAGAGGTCCTTATTATCTGTTTATTTATTAACATGTCTATTTTTCATCAGCTATGCTTGATCAGATCCCATCTGCCGTACTAACTGGTACAGAACATTCAGACTTCTATGATATGAAAGGTAACTATTCCATCATTGTTTATTATTTCTTTATGTTTATTTTATCCATGTTTGATCTGGATTCTTGAGCTGTTTCATAGCCCACTTAGAGGTTTCTTTCTCCACTGCTCTCAGTTGTTAAAGCGTATCAAAAATGCATAATCTGATTGACAACCATCATGATATAGTACCGCTTACTCTTTATGTTGTATAGACCTCTTTGACAATAATTTCCATACTATTGAAACTTCTGTGATTCGGATATGGAGGCATGAAATTGTCGATAGTTTTTTATGGTTTTGTTGAAATGAGGAATGCCGATCGCTCATTTCTAACTTGATCAGTTATAATGCTTGTAGCGCGATGATCCGTTGTATTCTTTATTTGTTAGTTGTATTGTTTTGGTTGGTTATATAATAGCTGAGCAGAATGAAACTTTGAAAAGCTTTATCTATGCAGAGACCAGTTTGCATCAGAAGTATCAAATCTTGCTCAGAAGGAAAAATATTTACCAAAGGTTTGGAGTCTCTACGAAGTGGGCTTTACGTGTTCACTTTACCATGTTAAGTTCCACATGCCACTTTCAAAGAATTACCGAGTTCTAAAAATTTTCACCTTTCTCAATAATTTTACTGTCTCAATAACTTCAATAATGGGAAAGATTCCACGATGATGAAATATAGTCGTTCTTTGAGATTCTAAGTATGAAAAATTTAAGACTGTCTTTTTCCTCGTTTTAACTGTCTTTTTCCTCGTTTTAACTGTCTTTTCTTCATATGAAGCTCATCAGTTGGGAGCACGTGGGTGCTTTAGCAATGAGCGAACCAAATGGTACGCTTCTGAACCTCATTTTATATGAGAAATCATGTTGTTTGGACACATCTTTTGCTCAATCATTGTAAATTCTCATTCTTATGGCATTTAAAATATCCAATGAGTCAACAATGAAAGTAGACCACTACATAATCTGAGATGTACATTTTCTTTCTACTAAATTGGATCAGTAAAATTAAATCATACCCTGTACCAGCATTGTTCATAATTATCTACTTTACCACACTCAAATGCTTTTCTCCAAACACTGTATACCAATTGTAAGATCAGCTTTCTGCTAAAATTTATGGTCCTTGGCATATTTAGCTGTATACTAATTACTGTTTGCTGCTCTTGTTTTTCTCCAGCTGGTTCAGATGTTGTGAGCATGAAATGCAAAGCTGACCGTGCTGAAGGAGGTTATGTTCTAAATGGGAACAAGATGTGGTGTACCAATGGCCCTATTTCTCAAACACTGGTATCTCTAAGATGATTGAGCTTTGAAATAAATATTTGTTTTTTCTGATGTATTATGATGCTTGGTGAAATATTAAGATAATGGAAATATACAAGAAAATTCGGCTATTGTATGCTAAGAACTCTACTTTTGGCTTTCCTACAATAATTCAAGGTATACAAGAGTATGCAGATAGAATTTCTCAGAGTTAAAGAGATGAGATCAAAATTTATTATTATTAAAAATATAGTTTGTTACTCTAGTTATAAATGTTATTATTAGATTACAATTTCTTGGGAAAATCTCATAAAACCTCTTTGATGTTCTGCAAAATATACAATATCATTATGTGCTTCTCATGCATCCTTTTTGTCATAGTTTATTTCTGTCAAACCTAAGTGGATTGGTTTAAATTTTTTTCTTTGCATGAAGAATATGTTAACTTGACGATTAGGAGTGACTAAGTATGATATTTTTGGAAAACATATGTATTTTCAGACCTGAATCATGTCCAACCTAATTAATTGAGACATATCTGCCCAAAATTGGTTCTATGTGCAAATCAGAAAAGGATTGAAGTGATCTCTCGTCTTTTTTCTTCGTTTACCTTCTTTCATATACCTCTTAATCTTATAACCTGATTAATATCTGCTCTTCTTTTCTCTTTTTCCTGTTCACCACTTCAATTACTATCTAAATGCAATTTACTTATACAGAAGCTCATAATTTGTTCAGATCAAAGCTAACATAAATGCGATAAATGTGAGTAGATAAGCCCCTAAATTGGTTCAGAGTTGGTTCTCTGTTGCGGGTGTTTGCTACGGAAGAGCAAAGTGCAGAGTCTACCAAAATCAAGCTGCTGCAGGAGGAAACCTACGGTAAGAGTTCTATTATCATGGCACAGTGAAACATCAAAACTGCACTTTTTCCCTTCTATATCCTTTTTTTGTTATGGCAGTCATGAAAATGCAATTTGATATCCTTTTGTGTTGTTTATTAGTAAACGTTATACTCCAATAAGCATCTATGAGCTGATTTTGACCATTCTTTACATAAACATCGTTATCACTAAAAAATATTTCTACGGGTGTTTTTTGAATTAGAATACCGTTTGTTTGGGTTTCGATTGAGTATCACATGCATTTTTTATCTGATCGGTGTGTTTAATTGTTTGGTGTTGATTTCCAAACTGCAGCCTTCTTCGTGGGGAGTTTCCCATTACCGGAATTGAGTGCTTCCCTCAAACTGCACCAGTATTAGTGGCTAACAGCTGGTTTCGCTGCCAAAAATACATTATACATGTAGCTCTGTTTTAACTCGGCTAACAGCTAGTTTAGGAGTACTGATTCTTAAACCTGAATCAAGAAAGAAAGTGATCGAGGCTTATAGATGTTAGAGCAGCTAATTAACTTGATGACGGATTTTGTGCCTTTTTATTTCCTCACACGTCATTGTCCAACTTCCAAAATGTTTTCATTAATCGTGACATTGATTTCAGAAAGTGATTCATGTGGATCAAAGTGAAACCAATTTACTGTATAAAGGATGGTCATATCTTCAAGATGTTTATAGTAGAGAGAAGGAAACAGTTAGGAAGTTCTTGTTTGGTTACTTATACTAGACCTGTTTTAAATACAATTTAGGATCACTTGAAGGGTCATCTCTAACCAGGTTGTAAGCTTCTTTATTTCTACGGGAAATTCTTTGTTCACTGATTTGTTTCCAAAATGTGAGTGCAGGTGTTTACAACAAACCTGGTCAGCCCACCGCAAATAGAAACAAGTTGGAATCGAAGATGAAACCTCTAAGATTCAACCCTCGCATGTCTTCAAATACTTCTCTTGTAAGAATATTTGCTTCTAGTTCTCAATTTATAAATCTACTTTGCAAGTATTAAAGTATGTTTTTCATTGAATTAAACTATCGTTACAATGCATTAATTGAACCAAAACTGAGCAATCTATGGGCTGCTATAGTGCTTATCATTGCACTCTTTCTGCACTACTGTTTTGATTAGATTACAAGCATATTGAATAGTAGTATAGCAACACTCCTGAGCAGAACAAACAACGTCTAATCTGGAAGCATAAAACTTGATGTGGTCATGGCTTAAGGAGTTTGTTGAACCCTACCACATCCCATGTTTACATGATTATAAACTTAGGATCCTATAAGTTAGAAACTAGCCACTCTTGCAGGGAATACATTTTTCCCAGAATTTCTTGACTTACCAGGATCAACCACAACTAGGTTACCTTGACTCCTGTCCAATCTCCGGACCACAACTGATCCACCGGAGAGCATCAGTTAACTAGCAAAATCCGGGTCTTGTCATATCCTCTGTTGAGATGTCTAGATTTAAGTCATTAATTACGCTTTTCCCTACTATAGTTACATGTGCGCTTTGTTGAGAGCTAATTTGAGGATATCAGAGTGATGGCGGACATATCATCTTCTCCTAGAAAACCAAATAAGGGGATCTTATAAATGAACACTGAAATTTTTTCCATACCAGTTGTTGCTCTACGTACTCCTAGTTAGTTACTCATGGCTTCAACTTGAATTGCAAATTCTTATAGTTGTTAGCGCACAAACACGTCAAGGGATCCTACAGTGGTATTGACAAGGACAAGAATATGACGAAGACAAGAGGGTCAAAACGGTCCAAGCCGCAGATTCCGATCCAGACCCCGGGCCCCCTTCAAGGCCTTGTTCCGGCTCCACACTCTATGATCGGGTTCTGTGTTCCGGCCCCGTACTCCATGACCGGATCCCGAGCCTTACACTTTGGGGACCGGAAGGCTTTATAAGGAAAGAAGTGCCAAAACTAGAGGAGAGGCTCCAAGAAAATAGTATCACATGTACAAAGGTTAAGAGGAGGACTTCACCCTAGAAAGTATATAAATAGAGATGGGAGGCTCACTTGTAAAGGGACACAAGATGAGAAGAGAGAGAAAACACTAGAAAGCTCTCTAGAGTTGTAATAACAAAGGAGGTAATAAAGATATTCTCATTAGTGGATGTAGGCTGAATATGGCCGACCACCATATGTCCCGTGTTCTATTAGTTCGTAAGATCAGAGGAACTTGATTATGTATTTTCATTTGGCGCCGTCTGTGGGAAACTGAACTGCTTTTCTAAGCAACCCGATTATACCACAAGATGGGAGTTTTTCGGTAAAAGGTCGTTTGTTCGAAGGGACAATGTGATTGTCGAGTGAGAAAAAGTTGAGAATTGTAGAGATCGGCTTACTCATGCGCACAACCAAATACGAGCGTTCTAAGGTTCGATTCTCCTAACATAATCAGACAAGATTCAACTCCCCCGGGAAGATTGAAGGAAGGAAAGCGCAAAAATTCGCTAAAAACGGAGCCCAAAAGTGGAATCAAGGCAGAACATGATCGGTTAATAATCGTTAATCCTCAAAGTTACCGCTGAACATCAACAAAATCAAAGGAGCAAATCAAGATCGAAGCACCAAACTGATGATGCCGGTCCGATTTCGCACCCCCGATAAGAGAACGGAAAGAACAAGATGAATGGAAGGATCTGGCTCAATCAAGGTTGCTGAACAACTTCAAAGAATCAATGCGTTTCTAGCATTTGTCAGACCACGCCTGAAGATTATCAAAATTCGTCAAAAATTCATCTACGTCCAATCTTGCGATCAAACTCCGATTTCCCAACCAAGCTCTGTCGGAAGTGCAAGGGAGACAATCGACGAGAGCCAAAAAGATTGCCTAAAAGCCAGGTAGCTCGCGAAGTTGAAGCTTCGATGTCTCGTGGAGATTCAAGAAAAGGCCGGATATGGAAAAATATGTGGCGGAAGTGAAACCGGTCGGAAAAAGAATTACCGAGAATACTACAAGTTCCGGCCCAAAACCCAGGCAAAATTGACGATGGAGACTTATCAACAAACGAAGAAGCAATCAGCCACTTGATAAAATATTCATTCTCGCTCTCTTTTTCACCACATTTTCAATCTCGCAACAATTACATTTGATTCAAAGCAATCAAATTTGAAGCTAACTATGCTTGTTCTGAGTAGGAAAGCGACCGGAAGCATGCTTACAAGGATCGAAAGGGATAACTCCAAAGTGGAAAATCTGGGCTAGGCGAGGAAGATCGATAGGTGCACAAGCTTGGATTAATCAAATCAGGAAGAGAAGCTTGCGACTTCAAAACGCCTGTCCTTGTGGAACCCAGGCGCACAGACCAGGCGGCATTTTCTTCTGGTCAAGCATCCCATGACCGGGCAGCCAGACTCCCTTGCCGCATCTCAGTCTCAGAGGCAAATTCAACTTCCATGACTGGAAGGCATCTTCACCCATATAGCCATGCGGATTTACGGCGGAATCCCAGCGGAGGCAGGTGATAAGAGAAGAAGGAAGTCGATGATCTCCAGAGCGGGATTAGTCAGTTCTAATTACCAGAAGCCACATCTTTGGAAGGCAAACGAAGGTTAACTCCCATGAGTTGATGGAGACCGGAGCCGAATCTCGGACAAAAACAACCGAAGAGCGGCGTAAAACCAGGTGAAGAAAGTAATAACTTACAACAAACAGGCGAGTCGTAGAGAGCGAATTCGGAGTAAAAACCTCAGTCGAGGCTTATGGCCCACGATCAACAAAGGCGATGGACAGCACTATCGTGGCTTCAGTCAAGAAAATTCAACCCAATCAGCTCAACATCAGGCTAGGAGCAACGTCAGCTAGGCGTAGCACCATTGCAAATCCTTAGAGTCAATTGCAACTCTTGTACAGTAGAAGATTTCGCTTCCATATCAATGCGGCATCTTAACCCGGTGGCTCAAGACCAAAGCAACATCAGTAGCTCTTTCCCGAAGAAGCGATTTAGACTCCGGCTCATCCCTTACAAAGATAGGGCGTCAGTCCATGACCGGAAGGCAGCCCTACTTCCTTAACCGCATCTGTGACTCCGGCAAGTCATTCATATTGATACGGCAATGTTTCGACCCCCAGCAACTCCGGCCTCCGGCATTCAATCCAGAAGCAACGACGACGTCCCGGCGTAGAAGCAACAATGGCCGGATGCTCCTTGACCAGACTTCTTTGGCCGCAACAAATTTCCCTTGCCGCATCAAACTTCTTTGGCCGCACCGAATTTCCCCGGCCGCATCTCAGTACATGACAAAAGCGTGACCGGAAGACATTCCGACTTCCTAAAAGTACAAAGCTATCCTCGATTCAAAACCAACGACGTCTTTCCGTCAAGATCAACCTGAGATCTCAAATTCGGGCCCAAACGTAAGTTCTCCAAGATACGAATCCCTTGAAGAAGAAATCATGATCAGACGACAACGACGACAAAGCCAAAAGAAGGAGCGTCAGAAGCTAAAGATAAGTTCATTCAGTCTTAAAATACTAAAATATCCATGACTTTGCAAACCTGATTGCCTTCTCTAAAAACTTGCACTCTCAGATGCGATTAAATGATCCGTATAACCAATATGAGTTGTCTTTAATCTTTAGAATTATTGTCTGCAAGCCTCCTGCTGATTTCAATCTCTGTATAAAGGCAGAAAATATTTTGTGAAGACCATACAAGCTTCCTTACATGCTTCCTTTCTCCTTAACCAAAAGACTTGCTACTGTTTAAGTATGCATTAGCCGTTTTAGTTTTTGCAAATCCTGTTAAACAAGAGATTGTTATCCGTCTATCTTTGATTCCCTGCTTAGTCAAGATCAGGTATAAATATTTTCTGCTCAGGTCTCGCTTTTGGAATTACTGCTAACAAAAATACAAGACTCTCTTTGATTTAAATACTCTGACTGTAAACCTGATGCCTAGCTTTGACAAACTGATCTATGAGCTGTTATGGAAATTGGGATTTGGTTTTGTTTTGTTCATGATTTCTTCGCTATTATCGACAGATCTGTCACAGGAACACTTATGACCATGATTGTTACCCTATTAGTGCTTCAGTTTTGCTTATTGATATAAACCTCAATATGACATACATAGTAAATATGCTGTACCTCTCTAGCTAGGTGCCCATCTTGATCTGAATTTTAGTCTTCTGGAAAACATTAGTATGTAATGAGGTTTCCTGAGTTACTCATACTTCGGCTATAATAAAATAATGAGAGTCAATACGGAAGGTGAAGTTCTTACTTCAAATACCTTCTCTGGCTTTAAGCTGCTAATGCATGATACTACTGAGTAAAGATAGCTCACT
Source organism: Limonium bicolor (assembly GCA_023374045.1). Classification (NCBI taxonomy): domain Eukaryota; kingdom Viridiplantae; phylum Streptophyta; class Magnoliopsida; order Caryophyllales; family Plumbaginaceae; genus Limonium; species Limonium bicolor. The sequence goes on from CM041777.1 coordinate 51,243,487, forward strand.
TGTTTTGCTTATGTTTCCCAAAGTTTGAGCTTATTGATACTACTTTGTTAAAATTAACTCAGCAAGTTTTTTACCTCCCGAGATATGCAATCCTGTTTCTGATTTTGTATAATCAATTTCGAATTTTAACTCAATTCTTCGGTATTATCTTGGTATTTCTGATAAGTTGATACATGTTCTCTTTAATCTATCTTGATAGATCCCTTGGCTGTGATTATTTCTTCATCAATGTTCAGATTTAATCTCCGGAATCTCCTAGCTAATATTATCTGTACCATTGCTTGCTGTAGGTTTAGTTTTTCTTTAATATCAGATGTCTCATATTAGATTGCTGTTGTCATTGTCCTGCGATAGGCGCTCAGAGGTGATCTTATGCTGCAGCATCTACTTCTGAATATAAGCCCTAAGTGTGAGCAGAAAAACTGTAATGTGCGAACTGCTTTTGTTTTTTATTTTATTTGTAACGTCTGTTGTATCAAGTTTTAAAAGTATTGTACCTAAGATTAGGGAATTCCCTTGCACTATTTAGGTTCTGGTTGATATGTCGAGGTGTTTACCACATTGAATCTATCATGACAACAGCTTGATTTCTTTTGCTATTATATGAATAAACTGATTTCAGCCTTTAGTAGAACCATGGTCAAAGTTTTGTTTACAGTCTAAAGATGTAAGGTATATATCTGATCAACTTGGCTTCTATTCACGCAGCGGCATAAAGCGCTCTATTTACTCCTGATTTCTGCTGCTCAAGTGTTTTATTCTGTAACTACTGAAACAATTAACCTGGTAATAAGGGTCTGTTACAACCATTTTTGTTTCGTTGCCTAGAGTGGTGTAAGCCATGCCTGTTACTATGATATTACTTTCAGTATATCTGCAGGCCGTATTAAGACTACATCGGTTGAGTTTAACAGACTCTCTTTTAGTCTGTTTCGAGATAAAATGTTTGATCGACAGAGCTGATTATATGTTATTTTTCACTATTGCTGCTGCTTATGTATTAATTAACGAGTTCATGATGTATATTCCTTTATATATGCTTTCCTCCACAATGATTGGTTGATATACAGCAACAGTATAAGTTGTTTTGATGCCTTTGTTTCTAACTGGAATCTGTTGCTGGCTGTATGCCTCTCATAAATGCGAAAAACTACAGGATTGTGTGGTTTGCCTTGGTCATTGATTAGGCAGCCCTTGAAGCGTCCAAAAGCAAGCGTTCAAAATGCAGATCAGACTTTAGATACAAACTCAAGCTCGCAGAAGCTCCGGCAAATGTAAAGTTGAAAATGGCACACTCGGCATCTGTGGATACTACTCCTTTTACTGAGGAAACTGCTGATACTGTCAAAGAGCACCTCAGACACTTCCAGACAACAATTCCTTTTGCTGTTCATTCTTCTAACAGAATCAGTAACGTGAAATTACAACCTCAAGCGGCGTGCCGCACCGAGACCGCATCCTCAGGCACAAAGACGGATGATGTCCTCAACACAAAACCAAACGGCACCTTCCCTCCAGTTAGAACTGAGAGCCGATTAAAACAAAGAAGGAGAAGGCTCGAGTCGTAAAACCAACAGCTCTTAACGGTATGAGCATCCCCTCTTTTCTTCTCAAAATCAAGGTAACAATTCTAAAACTCTATCTAAAAGACATCAGTAATACCTGTTACAATTGTTTCTTCCTATGCTATTAGAGCTTAGTGACTTGTCTTATTGTCTCAGCCTTTTATATAACCGTTTGAAAACCCTCCGGCATTCTCTGAAAATATTTATGTATGCACTATCTGGCATAAGAAATCACATATGTGCACTTTAGTCTTAAAACTGTTTAATTTGCCGCATAGTTCAGACTGTCGATGAAATCGAGCAGTTAAAACCTAAAAATCCTATGATGCTGCTACTGATAAGGATACACAAGCGGCTAGCATTTGATTTTCTGTTGGAGCTTTCTGTGTGAATCTGGCCACTGAGTTTGCTGGCTATTTTGAAACCTTTTAGTATCACATTGCTATATTTCAAAGCAATTCACAAACAACTCTACAAAACCATTTTACCACTGTTTAAGCAAGCAAATGTAAAAAACCTTCTTGATTTGGTTTAGCCTCTAAGCTTTCTGTTTCAATAGTTTCGAGGCTGGAGGATTCAATGGCGTCAGTAGGCACGGCTTGAATGTTTTTCTGCACTTTTAAAAAAACTATTTTCGTCTGTTTTAATTACAGTTGCAGAAAGAGAGTAGAAATCCATACAAAATTGCATGCAAAATAACCTTACTTAGTCCTGTACTAAGTCCATTGTTTAACATGAAAGTCTGGAGTTCTGGTTTGTTTCTTAAGTGTAGGAATAAAACATAATATTAGTGTCTTGATCTGTGTTGTAGCGTAATTGTAGTTGGCTCCCTAAGTTGCTACTAATTCTGTTTGAAAATTTCTGAAATAATGTTTTCACTACTTGGAGTGAGTTTACACCTGTTTATTCAGTTCTGGATGCTCAAACCTCGCTGGAAGTACATACTTCAAACAAGAAATCGTTACAGAAATTCAAAGCTCGACAAAAAACAAAAGCAAAAGTAAGTAAGGGAAAAACGCAACTTCAAGCTACAGGCTGTTTTGCAATCAGAAATCCTAGAGGTATGATGATATGAGTCTATCTTCTGCTTGGATCTTGTGTCTCTTCAACCTATACCTTCTCAAGAAGTAAGGTACAATCTAAAATTGTTCTGAGATTGAAAATGATAAATTACAAATTTGCTAGCTGCCTTCCTTTCTATCTAATGGCAGAGAATTGCGCTGGTAGTTTTGTTTGATCCGAGCTTAGATTCCTGCTCATTTACTTCCGCACTTCCTATCAGTTTTGGCACGCTTACTACAACAATTCTTCTAGACAAGTTTGAAATACATGTTTATGCTCTATTTTTTGCTTCACTTCTGTCTCTGTTTGAGGTCACAAGATGACCTCTTTATTTTCTGATCCTGTTTTTGCTTAAGCAAACCATGTGTACCACTGTCATGAACTAATAAAAGTTTGTACAGTACTAACAAGTTATCCGCTTCTTTTATGCTACATCTCCTGCCTGGCTTTAATCGCTGTCATAGACCTCTTTTCAGCAATTTATCACCTATGGGCATGCCTTATCTTTGCTACCGACTAATCCCAGTTACTAAGTCATTTTGGATAATGCTGATTCCCTGCAGTTTGGTCTTATGAACACAGCTCACCCCTTAACTGTTTTTTTGCTGCCTGAGTTTTGTCTTCCTGCTCTAAATTGGCCATTTAAGCCCTGATCGTGTGCTAATAGTCAACCTGGGATATCATGAATAATAAACCCATGCTGCATAAGAATTTTGCTGCTTCGTAATGATTATTCTCAGCAGTCCGTAGTAACAATATTATGCTTACCTTGCTCCTACTTTGTGCCGCTATGAATGGATACCGTTTCAGCAATGCACTTGTCCCGCTTTCACCACTGATTCAAGCTGCCCTATGAATCAAGTCGAATCTGTTTTAGCATAGGCTTCGGCTATGCCGCTTGGCTATTATACATAAAGCTGGAGCAGGATAACAGATGCTCCACCAATCTGAACAACTGCTGAGCAAAGGAGCCCTCTACCCAATGAGAAAGTTGATCGCAAGTAAGGAGGAAAGTTCAGCAGACCCTGGGATCGGTACCGAATACAACCTCATATTGTTCTGGTAAGATACATGGCAAGGTATTAGGGCGGTAAGCTCTGTGTAAATTGACAACCCATTTCCTGCTTATTCTAAAACACTACTCATATGCTCTTACTATCGCATGACTCTGAAGTTACAGCTGTTGCATGAAAATATCTTGGCAGTTTTCAAGACTGCACTTCTTCCGGCTAATATATGCCTAACTAGGTATCGATTTATATAAAACTGAGAGCTAATATGAAGTTACGTGATGCAATTTATCTTTTCTGAGATTCTACAGAACTTTAGTAACAACAATGGTAGTTGGCAAAGGTAGTGACAAACTGAATTATTGGCTTAAAAACTCTTTCCTCTTTGATTGATTATGATAAAGGTATGGATAGAAGTGAATAAGGTTTCCTTCCTTTGCTGCTGGTCGTACTTCTGCATTCTCAGCAATTATGCAGCGATGTTATAGCTTTACTATGCCATTACTCTTGACAGACATTTCTAGAGGTTCTGCCCTTTGACAATGTCACAGAATTCTTCGGTTATCTTGTGTAATCATCTGCTATTTTGTGTAATCCCTATCAGATCATGCCTTTGTTTCGGGCTACATATCTTTGAAGTCATAAATTAATGCAGAGTCCTTTAAAGAGCTGCATAAATAGCTTAAACTGTTGTTATCTCAATCGCACTTTCTGTTCTGTTTATGTCTGCGCTGAAGCAAAGACAGGAGCTTAAACACTGTTTAAACATATCTCATAATTAGATAATTTCTGCGGCATTTTGTTATTTATATCATATTTGCGCTGTTGTGTTTGGTCATCAGATCAGGGGTTGGTATCTATTTTTACATCTAATTCAAAGGCCTTGCTTTTAAATTGTGTAGTAGTCTCATAGGTTTCATCTTGTGATTATACTGCTGCAATTTGAACATTACTTAATTAAACCCTGAGCTCCTGCTGTTAAATTTAGACATATCTATCTTGGATACCAACTTACGCTGTTGGTAAAAAGCTTGTTTCAGCAGGTGTTATAGCTAGAAATAATGCCAGATTAGGTTCAGTTTGTGAGATTGTATAGGACTATATTGAGACTAATTTTTGCTAGGCTCAAGTAAGTGGTGTTTAGGTCTGCTCACGAGAAAATATATAGCAGTAAGGGGTTAATATCTTAAACTACAGGTTTCTGTTACTCACAATTGTTGATTTGATGTTTGTACAAAAAGTCAATTGTTTAAAAAAAATGACCGGAGCCAGAATTCAACAGAGGAGCATGAAGCCTGGAACATAAATTCAAGAGAAAAGCTCTTTCGAAAGACCAAGAATCTTCTCACCGTTTTTCTTTCAGTATTCTCTCCTCTCAAATAGCAAGGGTATGAAGGAAGTGATGAAATGTTTGCTTACAGCCGCTGCATAATCAGTATCAAAACAAAGAAATGCTAATTCTTCATCTACTTATTACACTGGTATGTAGACTTATTTGCTTCTGATTGTGGGACCTTGGATGAGTATGGTAAGTGGTTAGAATCATGAAAACCAGTCCAGATTAAGGTCTCGATTATGACCTTTTCCCAACTGCTTCATTACTGTTAAATGATTCACTTCTGGTTCAATATTTTGCTGCACCTTATAAAAAAAAGTTATGCATGACAATACCTTGCCCTCTTTAAGTTGTCATTTTCAAATCTATTGGATGGTCGATACCCATCTGTTCTTGTTGTATTATACAGCAATCTTTTTGCTGCTGTTTGCTGATCTAAAACGCACTGGTGCTATATTACAACACTCTGAAATTGCAGATACTGATATCTTAAAATATTTATCATGTGCAACATGTCCTACCCTGCCTCAAGAGAGCTAACAAGGTCTCTAAAGAAAGTGCAGGTACTTTTTACCAGGGGACTGATCACCCCCTGAAGTATTCAAAGAAAGCACCCGCCAACGAGCGGCAGGCTATCATGCCTTGAAAGAAAAAGAAAGCACCCGCCAACGAGCGGCAGGCTATCATGCCTTGAAAGAAAAAGAAAGCACCCGCCAACGAGCGGCAGCTATCATGCCTTGAAGAAAAAGAAAGCACCGCCAACGAGCCGCAGGCACTTGTTGCCTTGAAAAGTAACACTTTGGGTTGAAATGAAACCCGCCATCGAGCCAACAAAAACCCATCTCTGGACCCATCAGGAGCTCTGGTCGCCTGTAATGGGTGCATTGTTAGGTGTGGGACGCCGCACCATACTTGAAACACATACCATCCTTTGGCTAGCATAAGCAAAGTTGGGAAAATATTATCTTTATTCTCCCTTTAAGGGAATTATCATCCTTTGACTAGTATAAGCAAAACTTTATCACCATATTATTTAGCCCTTTCAAAAAGGGAATGGTTCTTATTAAGGGAACCATTGGTCTTCTTTATGGAGACCTCAGGGATTCATCCATCAAGATATATCATTTCAAAGATTTATGTCCCAAAATTTCCAATTTGTCAGAAGAAAGACACTTGTGGGACTTTGATTGCACTGTACCAACTTTCTTTTTGTAAGTTCATTTTTCTTTGTAAGGGCTAAAAAAAAGAACTTGTGGGACTAGAGGATAGGAGAAGGGAAGAAATAGAAAGAATGTAAATTTCAATTTTTCTTTTCTGTAAGTTCCACTTTTTTAAGTAGCAAAAAGTAGACTTGTGGGACTGATGACAAGGACAAGAATATGACGAAGACAAGAGGGTCAAAACGGTCCAAGCCGCAGATTCCGATCCAGACCCCGGGCCCCGTCCCCCTTCAAGACCTTGTTCCGGCTCCACACTCTATGATCGGGTTCTGTGTTCCGGCCCCGTACTCCATGACCGGATCCCGAGCCTTACACTTTGGGACCGGAAGGCTTTATAAGGAAAGAAGTGCCAAAACTAGAGGAGAGGCTCCAAGAAAATAGTATCCCATGTACAAAGGTTAAGAGGAGGACTTCACCCTAGAAAATATAAATAAGATGGAGGCTCACTTGTAAAGGGACACAAGATGAGAAGAGAGAGAAATACTAGAAAGCTCTCTAGAGTTGTAATAACAAAGAGGTAATAAGATATTCTCATTAAGTGGATGTAGCTGAATTATGGCCGAACCACCATATGTCCCGGTGTTCTATTAGTTCGTAGATCAGAGGAACTTGATTATTTTTTTCAGGTATCAAGCCACCTTTGATAGTCTGGTTCACACCTAAGGAGATTATAGATTGTGGTGATTTTTCCCTTGTTTTTTCACTTCAAAAGTGAATTGCTCTCCTGCTCTATACTGCTACTGCATTATCACTCTGAAATAAGCATTAAATTGATATTATCACGCTGAAATTGAGTGAATATGTTTTTCTTGGATTTGTTAAGCCTTGTTTAGTTCTGTTTCTGAGCAGAAAATGTGGGATGTAAACTGGTTCTGTAACACCCCTACCATTAATGCTGTGCTTACCGTCCAATCTCCTTACACATCAGATATACGCAGCGGATAGATATTTACATATTGAGGGTGATACAATGCCGTTAGTCACCCACGTGACTAACAAGGCTACTGCTACTACATACAACATCGGTCTGATGGACCGGAATCCCGAGTATTACATATCTACCATATATATTTCATACACCAATACACGCTACATTCTTCCATTCGATACAATACTTCAAATACCATACAATATAATCCACATACCGAGTTTACTAAGATCCTTATACAAATATACTACCTCTTCAAGGTTCATACGTACTCACTACGGGACTACTTACTACCCGTTCCTCACAAACTACTTACTCCTAATTACAAGGGTGTGCCTCCGGTCTCTTCCTTGACCATATTCGCTTCGGGTACCTGCACACTAAAAATGTCCCCCGAAGGGGTCAGCTTTCTCCGCGCATGATAACCGCATACCCCGCGTACTAGTGAGGGTACGCCGACCACTTGGTCGAATACATGCGGTTCATTTTCATACAAGCATACATGCATACATGCTCTTACACACAGTACAATAATACTTACACAACATACATACATACAATTCATTACATACAAGGAATACGATATAACCATTCAATACTCACTTACCTTTCTTCCGAATACACATACTTACTACATACACAAAGTACAGTTCTTGTTAGCTTCATTGTTCCACCCGGTTAATCGGGTGGAGATTACTCTTTACTCGTTACTTCATACATACGCATACATACTCATACATACTTACGGATCCATACTTTACTCTCTACTCTTACTCAAGTTAAGTCGTCGGACCCCGGCCCTGGGGACTACACCGTCCCACCTCCGGGATTTACTTGACTCACTAATCCGGGATGCTACCCATTTAAGGGATTTGGGCCGCGGACCAGTTTAAGAGTCAGGAATTGCAGCCAACCTCTTGTGACTCCGCATCCTCACGCGTGGCCGAAGCTATATCGGACTTGTACTCATTCCAGTTTACTCACTTAAGTTAGGAGTTAGATGTTAGGAATTAGCACAAGTCAACATCCAAGCCACAAATAACAATACACATATACACATACATACGAGGTACAATACATTACATAAGTACAATACGAGGTTTGAATACCATTCATCATCATTCATATATTTCATGAATTATACAAACTAGTGCTCAAGACAATAAATATCAAGCACAACATAAGCCAAGCACAGGTAAGTGCAATATAGTCCGATTCATGCATTTATCTTATTTAGGTGGTCAAATAAGCACGCAAATCGGGGTAACCAGATTAGGATACAGGGCATGAAGAAATCATACCTTTCACCGTTGTACTTGTATCCCAACGTTCCTCCGGTATTCACAATTCAAATCCTATGATATACATACAACCGAATAATTAATCTAACTATCATTAACTTAATTCGGTTATCCTTACGCTTCCTAACTCATACTTACTAGGTCTTCACATTCCTATACTTACATTTTATTTACCTACTTTTAATTACTTAATAATGGTTTACTTACACATATATGCACGTATGTATAGGTGGGTATACATATACATACATACATATACTAACCATAGTCTTATAGTTTTTTTTTGTAAGTTTTGACCCGACCGAACTTGCGACCGACCTTGCAAGTTCGGTCCGAGTCAGTCGGTTACATCAGGTGAAAATTCCAGGGCCGACCGACCTTGCAAGTCCGGTCCCAAGGTCGGTCCATTCCAGTAAGTTACTTAACGGAAAAATTTTAGCCCGACCGACCTTGCAAGTCCGGTCGCAAGGTCGGTCCATTCCAGTAGCTTGCTCGACGGAAATTTTTCTGGCCGACCGAACTTGCATGTCCGGTCGCAAGTCCGGTCGATTCCAGAAGCTTTCCCGTCTTTGTAAATCTGGGCTCGACCGAACTTGCAAGTCCGGTCGCAAGTTCGGTCCGGCCCAGCATTTGCATTTTACTTCTGTTTTCAGTCCCATACTTTACCCATTGTTTCTCCAATCTTCTTACATGTAATCTCACATGTTTAAACACTACATAGGCCCTTCAAATTGCCTTAGTTCATCCACTTTACATACTTACTAATTCTTACTTGTACAATTTCATCTCATTCGCTTCTTTACCTTATTACCCATTTAGTGTACTTAGTTTTACAATTTTAGGTTGGTCCGGGACCTTGTCCAGGTCTTAAGTCCCGGACCAACTCATGGTCTAACTCTCGGCGTGTTTTAATGGTATGGTCCGGGACCTTGTACAGGGGTCAAGTCCCGGACCCAAACACTGAACAAGTCTCGGCCTATTTTACAGGGGTGGTCCGGGTCCTTGTATGGGACTTAAGTCCCGGACCACCACCTGCTGTAACTCTCGACCATTTTTAATACCCTGGTCCGGGTCCTTGTACAGAGGGTAGGTCCCGGACCCTGCTACAGATTAACCGATTTTACATTTTCAAAGTCTGTTACATTCTTTAACTTTGCCCAATTAATTCCCCATTGTTCCTACACTTAATCCCACATGTTTTAGCACCTAATTAGTCACCTAAACATGTTTAAATCCATTACTAACTCATTACTCCTTTCCATACTAATTCTCACACCAATTCTCCACATTTACCTTGCAACACTTACAATGTTCTCCTAAGTTGCAATTTGCTACAGATTTAAACTCTCACCTTCTACATCTTTAGCTCCCTCTTACAATGTCATTTCTAGAGTTTACAATACACTAGTTATCTCTCCAAACCTACCAACCAAACAGCTCTAACAAAAATCTGTTACAAGTACTTGGTTTCCACCTAGTTTCTAGTTTTCTTAAGTGTTCTAATTCTAGATAAATTTTGCCATAGTCTCCCCTATATTTTTATACTCTCACCACATATTCTAGTTCACATTTTGTTACCCATTTCACCTGTTCAAAACAGCAATAATATCCAAAGCTCCCATACATAATACTAACACTTAAGCACTCTAAAAATTCCTGCACTCAACATTACTTCACAATCTAGTTGTAACAGTTTTTAAAAATGTCTTTTAAGGGTTTTAAAACATTTGTTTCCTCCTACACATTACACTATCAATACCTTACCATTTCCATTACTCATTCCAACCTTTTAAAATCTGTTACATACATATATATACCAAGCTACGCAAGTGAGTATCCTTACCTTGTTTTTCCTTCTAGTTTTCTTTCCTCTTCTTGTTTCTTCCTTCTTCCTTCTACCGGTTATAGTTTCTCAACAATCTAACATTACAACCCATTCATAAATACACCATTCAATACTAAAAACTAACCCTAACATTACTTAAGCTTTTAATGTATATTCTAGGGTTTAGGAGTTTCATTACCTTGCAAGGGAGTAGGTGAAACTTAGAGGAGTTTAAGAACAAGGTTTCCACCCCTTCAAAGAAGCCAAAACCGGCTGGGTACAAGAGGAACCAAACAAGGGTTTAGTTCAAATTCGTTTTGCCTTTAAGGCTAGAAAAACAATGGAGTTTCGAAGAGATTTTTACCTCAAAAGAACAAGGAGAACAAGGTGGCTCCAATGGTGGTCTTGAAGCTCCAAATGGGGTATACCCATAAAAACGAAAATGTGTGTTTTCGAATTTTGGAAAGATAGAAACGTAGCTCTTGGTGAGAGGATTACAAAGGTGTAGTTTTTGTAATTTTTGGAAGAGATTTGAGTAGGTTACAAGAGGAGAGAAGTTGAGTTTTTGTGTTTTGTTTCAATCCTCCATGGCCATCGGTTGAGAGAGCAACCAGAGAAGAAAAGAAATAGAGAGGAGGAGGATGGGGGGGTCTGTACGTGAGGGAGAAATGGGGATAGGAGAGAGAGAATGTGAGAGTAATAAAGTAAGGTGGGTGTTTTTACTTTATTGTTTTTGTTGTTTAGTAAATAAGAGAGGGGTGTGTGTGAGGGATAAAAATCGGACAGCACCAGACCCATATGGGTTTTGAAAAATTCTTTTTACATTATTGGACACATAAGTTTGTGTTATTTATATTTCTACCCCACAAGTTCCCGTTTTTGACAGTTTTTACTAATTTCTCGTTTTATTGATTTTATTGGTTCTAAAGCTTCACTAATATTTATTAATGATTATTTAGTTGACCAAAATTGTTACGAGTCTATTTGACCCGCTTAAAGACACGTTTTCCCGGTTACCTCGAAAAACACGCTTTAGTGTTCATTAGTGTTTTTAATCCATTTTAAGGATCCGTTTTCTTCGGGATTTGTTCCCTAATATTTATTTAGACTTAATTAAGCCTTTAGAATCCATATAGTATGCCAACCGAGGTCTCATACCTCCTGTGGTTATTTAACGCTTATTTAGCGTTTTTCGCTTTTAAAGTTTCTTTATTTCTTTTGCATTTATTTTCCCTTACCAATATTTCTTAATCATTATTAGGCTCTTAAATACCTATTAGGATAATTAAATCACCATATTTAAGGTCGGGGTATTTCAGGTTCAATTGTTTCTGACTTTTGCTCCAAGTTACAACAGTTTGATCTCATGGATAATGCTCCTTCTTTATCTGTTTTTACTGCTAGGTGCTGGATTCAGGGTGCTTTGTCTCTGGTTTTTGCACTGTGCACTTCACACTTGTTATTTTTCACTTTATTCTAGCGCATAGGTCAGTAAAGTGTAGTATTATGTTAGTTGCATGTTTTCTTGAACACTTCTTAACTGTATTTTGTACTTGTTCTTATATTTCAATTGGTTTAAATATCAGGTGTATGAATTCCATTCTATGTTGCGGATAGCTATACCATGAAGGAAGTCGCCCTTATAAGAGAAGAATTGACTCATTATTTTATTCAAACTTCTGGTGTTTGTATGATACTTTAAGACTGCTTAGTCATGTAATTATACAGTAGTTTCTGTTTTTGTAAAGGTATACATGTGCATAAGAATTGTGGGATTGTTGTTGAATTTATGCAACATAACAAAGAATATATGACAATGAATTTGAACACTTCTTGGAATTTGGCGTGACTGCACATGTAATGTATGATGTGTAATAGGTAGGAATGGATAACTACTGCACAAGGGAAACTGGAAAAAATTGTTAATGAGTTTTATAACACGGTTGATTAGCATAAGCGTGTTATAAAAGAGTGAATAAATGGTGGGATTGATGGTTTTATAACACGGTTGAACTAAGGAACCGTGTTATAAAACAGTTAGAATTTGGCGGGCACAACATTTTATAACACGGTTCCTTAGTACAACCGTGTTATAAAACTTGTTTCGCTCCAAAATTAACACAGTGGTAATCCATTTTATAACACGGTTATAGTTGAAACAACCGTGTTATAAAACTTTTTATAACACGGTTTGGAACCGTGTTATAAAATACAATACTTTATACGACTGCAATATATAACACCCTTCATAACCGTGTTATATAAGCTAAAACAACCGTGTTATAAACTCTTTTTTCTACTAGTGAACCTCTATCTAGAGGATTGATAATAGTTCAAACTATGAACAATGAGAGGAACCGACTAAAATGAACAATGTCACGAACATGAGAGTGGTCGATAAGTAGGTTAAGACCTTAAATCTTAGAATACTAGACATTGAGAATTCCCTAAGCCAATAGATGTTATCGAGAGAGATACCTCTAGGCTAATCCATGAGATTGTGAAATGACTATGAGAGAGGAGTTTTGGGAATTTGAGTAGTCCGGTAGAGAACTGGACATTGGTGAACTTGAGGAGCTAAATGCATAGCTCCTCATGTATTTGTAAGCCCGGTGGTAGGTCTTGTGTATGACCCTGCCCGGAGGTCGTGGCTAAAACTTAAAAGATGCCTTTGAATATTGAGTATTGAATTGAGAACTTGGGTTTTGGAGTATTGATTTGAGTATTGAGCATTGAGATTTGAGTTGTGACTTGAGAGATTTGAGAATTTGAGTTTGAGCGGAGGATTGAGTGGAGCATTGCTGAACTTGTTGAGATGGTCAGTAAGAGTACCCAAGAGAGTGGGTAAGACAATGAGAAATTGAGTAAGGCACAGTTAGAGCTGTCAAAATTTGACCCAACCCGAAAACCCGTCCGTTTTATCCGAACCCAAAACCCGATTGAAACCCGAAATATTTAAATATAATAAACCCGAAACACGATTAGGTAAAACCCGAAATGACCCAAACCCGAAATGACCCGAAAAATTTATAACCCGAAACCGACCCGAACCCGAAATGACCCGAAATAATAGTAATTAAAAATTATCCAAACTCGAAAAACATGAAATAATTGTGACCATAAATTGTCCCAAACCTGAATGACATAAATAAATATGACAAAAAACTTGATTCAAACTTAGTATATCTGAATAAAATTCAGAATAGGCATTGTATTGAAAGTTCTGTAATCTATATGTTGTATATTCTTATAGAAAATTAGGTATATATTTATATTATAATTTTTTCAAAAAATATTAACTATGACCCGAAATAACCGAAACCCGATTCTATCTGATACTATTACAACCCGAACCCGAAATGACCCGAACCCGAATGACCCGAACCCGAAATGACCCGAAAGTTTAATGACCGAACGGATATTGACCCGAAAAGATATGACCCAAAACCCGAACGGATAACCCGTTTGACAGGCCTAGGCACAGTGAGGTAGAAACCCTCAAGCCTAAGTAGAGAACAAATTAAACTAACCTCTTGATGTGTGTTAGTGTTTGTGTTCTTCATTGAACCTTGATTGTGTTGACATACACATATAATGTATTGTTGCCTTGCATGCTGTTTGAAATAAAATGAATCTCATGCTCTCGACCAAATAGTCGGCGTACCCTCGCTAGTACGCGGGGTATGCGGATTTCATGTGCAGCAATTTTGTTGAGCCCCTTGGGGCACCATTTTTAATTTTGCAGGAACAGTGAAGCCGTCAACCGTTTGAGAGTAGGACGGGGTTGTGATTAAGCATGGGCAATTGTTAAATAGTTGTATTGTTGTATTATGGAATTGTAAGACCGAAAGGTCATCAATAGTCTTGGGAATTGTAGATACTCGGTATAGCATTGAATGGAGATTGTATTTGTATATTATCAGACTGAAGGTCATATTTGGTTTGAGAATTGATGAGGAAATGGAATGTATCATTTTGGTATAGTGTACTCGGTAAAGACCCATCAGACCGATATTGTGTTGTGTTGTTTGGAATTGGCCTAGTTAGTCACGTGGGTGACTAACGGCATTGTTTCACCCCCGATTGTATTTGAATTTCCGCTGCTTCTGTATTGGTAATGGAGACGGGTTAGGAGTTAATTGTATGATTACCGGTAGGGGTGTTACAAAAAGTGGTATCAGAGCGAAGTATCGCTCTGATGGTCTAAATACCGAGTTTAGGAAAATACCGAGTTAGGAATTAGAGACTTAGGGCTAAGGGTTGAGTGTTAGCGTGTGAGGTACACTAGTTAGGAACTTTCAGTGTGATCTGGATACCTACATAACCAATCCCGCCCTCCGCAACCCCCGTTATAAGTTGGGGAAGGAACGCCAGAGAGATGGAAAGACCTCTCATACTCGGGAAAACCTGATCTGCCAGTTGTAAGATAAACTTTGTAAAGAAAAAGAACCAGTCATACGGTAGATTCCAAGAACTGGAAATCCCGAAGACGGTTCCCGTTTCAACGACAATAACCGTACTGAACGGTAGTAGATTGAAGATCCTAACCAGAGGATAACTAAGTTTGCGGCACCATGGGGCGACGTGCTTTGCAGTCGCGAGAACCATGCGCAACCAACAAGAAGGAAGCATAGTGACACAATGAGCAGAAAGGTGAAGTAACAAGACCAGAGACATGAGAGTCTGCGGACTGCAACGTTTGGCAATACCACCAACAACGGTAAACAAACCGACTAAGGAATTAGTCAAGGTTGGATAAACTCCAAACTTGCAACGCCAAAGGGCGGTAATACCCAAATAACATAGTTCGGACAACTATGGGAGTAATCATTAAGCTTACACTAACAGGACTACCATGTAGTTCCTAAGGATCCGATAAACCTCAGTAACCACCGCCAATGTGGGAACGAGCTATGGAGCAAGGTACATGGAGTACCACAAGGATCGGGAAGCACCCGAATTATCGACAACCTTGTCAAGAGCATTGAGAACCACTCAGGGAATTGATCACTAAGATCAAAAATGGATGGAAGATCCAATAAAGCCACCAAACACGGATGAAAACAATACCGTAACCGGTATGTGCTAACCTGAAAACCGACCTACCCGCGCACTTGCCAAGGCAAGTGCAGCAACTACAAGGCAACTGGAAGACGCTTAACAACTAGCAAGTACTTACTAAAGTACCACCATGACAATGGAAGCAAAGGCAGGATTACCGAACTTAAGAATTTTAAGAACCAAACCTTGGAAAGGCCTAACGGCCTGACCATCTTGTTAACAAACATACCAGTCAGCAAGAAGCTGGACTTGGTCAAGACCTCAAACATGGCAACGCCATGAAGATTTCTTACAAAACCCAGGATTTTATTTCAAACACAAAACTTTTCTTTCAAAACCACATCTTTTCTTTTAAAACCTCAGATTTTCAAAACCAAACCAGAAGAATCACGGTGAATATCATAGAATGATACAAGAGGAGTTGACAATAGAATACTTCACCTAGGCGTGTGATGAGCACTACGAGTGTACCCAATACGGGATGTGGGACGACCGCACTCCGAAGGAGCTTGCGGGCCTGACAGACCATTTTTGAGTTAGTCGGGTAAGTGGTAACATACCAATAAGGTACCCCACGTATGTATACATGTAGTGTACGAAACACGGGAAGTAGTCAGCTCGATTCTATGGTCCATAAGTGAATACAAGCCCGAACAGTTGGACACCTCGAACAATCGAAGAAACTCAGATAAGCTTACAAGCTAAAGGGAGTCAAGAACTTACTCCAGGAGGATGATTAAGAGATAGGAAGTGCGAGAAGCACGAGTAATTGACTAAAGACATTGGATATGTCTCAAGAATTCGAAACGAAAGCATGAAATAACCGGAATGGATACCCGGTCTAAACACAGTGAGGCAAATGCCTAGCATGAACACACCAATGTTCAAGGAACAAGGTGAAATACCTAGAGTGATCATCTAAGGTACCGGAGGATACCGTTCACCACCGAAGGAAATACCAAATTGGTTAAAACCATAAGAGAAGTATCCATGGTCTACCCTAAGAACGGGAGACGTTATAACCCTAAATGGGACAATCTGAAATCCAAACCGCAGTGCGGAGTAAACTAAACACACTCAAATGCTAGCCGGATGTAACGGCTTAATCAACAACACCCAAGAGCAATCCATAAGGGGTATCAAAGTCAACATAGTTGAACAAAGTGTCGTGAGAAGAGCACAAGAGCTATAACGAACACTCGGTGAGAACACCGAAGGGGTCCCACTTATCAGGGGACACCCTAAATTAAATGAATGGTACCGACCAATATCAGAATATTTGAAAGGCCTCCAAGGAACGGAAGCGTGATGCGATGACCTCATCATGGAGCCCAGTAAGTATCTCCAAACCAATTGATGGTATAAGGAGAACCAATGCTTGTAAACAGTGTAAGATGAGCAAAGCTCTAGGCAACGTGGCTAGTATGCCATGAACCCACTACAATTCATAAATTCAACGGTTGTAAACCCATTGTGAACCATATGGAAAGTTTCCATGAATAGCACCAGTAAAGGTAGTTTAATAACCAACGAGCAGGGATACCCCTCGTTAAGGTGGTCCCGCAAGAGCGGTGAACATACAGATCCCAAAGAAGAGATACCGTCAATAAATGGCTGGAATATATACCTTTCAGAACCACTAATGTAGTGGAGCTTGAGCCTACATTATTGCCAAGAAATGAGGAAATGAGCTGATTAGCAATTATTGGAAACCAAGGAGTAATCGGTTAAGGGAAATATCATATGTGTTATAACATGAAGTATAAATAAATAACGCTCAAGAAGCTTGGAACCATTGTATAAATGGTAGAATGCATGAGCTGAAGCTAACAACGCGGATGCCATGTAAACCAATAACGGTAAAATCAGTAGAACATGGTGCGCAGCAAGCGACCCTATATGTGAATAAACCACAAAATGATATGGAGTTTATGAATAAAGATGGTAGACAGAACGAGTAACAAGGAAACAATATTCATTCCTATTGCAATCTCACAAGAGATTTACTACCCAGGGGTTTACGCCTCTGCACTCCATGGGACTGAGTGTTTTGGTATTGCACTTGTGCAGTATGATCGAGTGGGATAGCTAGGAAGTTGGGAAGATGACAATTATGTAAAGGTAGAAGGAAACATACGAAGTCATAAGGACCAAAGCATAGAAAATGTAAGGTCATATTCAGAAGCTACTGACAATAGAGGAAGCACTACAACTAAGTAGCGGCTCAACCTCAACCGACAACATGTCGGGAGAACCGAGTGAATAATCACTCAAGTACACAATAGTATGAAACATTGATTCCAGAGAGCTGGATAGAAAACCGGTAACTCATTGAGTTCGTGTACGTAAAGAATATCACGCTGAATGAATAACCTTATCCCCAAGATAAAGGGATAAAAGGATAATGTATAACACATTTAGAATAACGAGAAGGGCAAATAAACCCTAAGTTATCAGGGTCCGCGCAGAAGCTAGTGGGCCCAAATTCTAAGGTTTAATACGCCTAGTGAATGAATGGCTAATTATCAATGCCTTGAAGCCTCTAAGTAGAACGGTACCCGGTTAAGAGTTTAAAAACTCCGATGAGAATTCTTGGTGCAAGGACTAACCAACAATATGTTAGACCCTTTGACCAGAATACATTGTACAATAGACCGCATGGAAGTTGAACCACTCCATGACGGCTGAACGCCTTAGACCCATGTCCAACATTGACGCATGGTAGATTACGTGGGTAATCCCTTTTTAAAGGGGGTAGGCGAAAACAACGAAATGTATGTTTTACGTGATAGTGCGTAAACTACAATGCACATAGCGCAAAAGAATTGTTGTGATGATTGGTACTTATGTTACATAAACATATGTATCCATTCATAATGTAATTAAGGTTAATTGTGAGATTTGAAGTGGAAAGGAGTATTGATTGTGAGAGATTGGGTGAATGGAGTAGAGAAATTCATGGGGAATGAGAACCCCGATTGGTAATAGTTTGGGAAATGAGTATGTTTGAGGAAATTGATGAGTACGTTTGAGAGTTTGATGAGTATAAATCAGTATGGAACCGATGTTGAACCTAGCGGGAAGTGAGCCCCCTAGGTAACTTGACTTGATTGTATTCGTGAATATTTGAGGATAGAAATTGATTTTACTTGTGAACAATTGAGTATAGGAAAACTAATTGGAGATTAACTTTGAACTTCTTAGGTAGTAGTTGGAGATAAATAAGTAACAATCGATGAGAAGGCTAATGGAGCAATAATTGATGGTATGAGTAGTAAATGAGTAAATGAATTCTAGAAATTGGTAAATGCATTGATGGGTGATTAGACTAGCAAGATTAAAAAGATAGAAATGAATTAATGTTTGACTATTTGATTGTGTGAATTGAGGTGGGAGGTGGAACTTGGTTTGCTAGCGATCAAGGGAAACCGAACACCAAATGTGGGTGGATGGATAGTTCAACACCAATGCTGATCATATTGGGGTTGAATAACTCTTGAAGCTCCTTATAAGTGGCCATAAGTAATCACACTAGTAATAGATGAAACTAACATAAATTGGAACTTGGAGTTGCATGGAAGTTTTCAAAATGAATTTCCAAAATGATTTTGGCAAATGATTTTCTTCAAACTTGAGAATGAGGATCGGTTTGAAACCGCTCCCACGGGCGCTAGTGGATCTTCCATGACTAGGCACAGGTATCCGGTTGAACCATGGAGGTGAAGCTAGTTGTGAGTCGGTGGAGGTGATGATTAGTTTTGAAACCGCTTTCACCCCTCGTGGCTGTGGCCTTAGTCTTGATGACCGGTTGAATGGTGGGCGTGTGTTTTGTATTTGTCCAAGGGCCGCCGGATATGAGTAGTCTGGTCAGGGAAGAGTACCTACTTTGGAGCCTAAGGATCCTCTAGAGGTGCAAATGAATTTGATCGGACCAAAGGACCGTAGAGCAAAAAGAGTAAGTGCTCAATGTCATGACGGCCGTGAACTAGAGAGCGTAAGTGTTCAAACGTGACCGGTACCTAAGGGATCACTCGATTTGGGGGAGGACTTAGTGCCTAATTGTCTGTGGATGGACCCCCATTGAGAGATTGGGCAAATATATTTTTGGCTGCTATGCATGCTTGACATGTTGTGTGAATGTGTGGTACGTATTCAGTCAGTCATTGGAGTCTGACAGGTTATAGAGAGAGTATAACCTTAGCATTGGGTACCTTGGTGATTAACAATCTTAGACTCACTAACTTTGTGGGCAAAGTTCTTTAAGGGGGGGTAGGTTGAAATACCCCGAACTTAACTAGGTGATTAAATTACTCTAATACAATACTTGAGGGCCTAATAGTTCCTAAGTATTTTGGTAAAGATAATAATCCAAAAGAAACAAGAAAAATGCTTAAAAAGCGAAAAACACTAAATTGAGCGTTAATGACCCTAGGAGGAATACAACCTTGAAAAGGGTATTGTATATCTAGTGCTTAATAAGGCCTAAATAATATATGGGAACGATTCCTGAAGAAAACGGATCCAAATAAGGTATTAAAACGCTAATAAAGCTTTAGCGCACGTTTTTCGAGAGAACCCGAAAACGGGACTTTAAGTTTCAAATGAACCCGTAAAATTATAGTTCATCAAATAACTATACTTAAACATTAATGGAATCTTAATAGCCATTAAATTAAAGAAACGAAAAAATTCCGGAAAACGGGCCCGGTTAGTGAATAGTGCTAAATCCGGGTAATTTAGCGAGCGTTTTCTGTAAAAGACGAAAAACGCTCCCAACTAGTATTATTATAGGGGGCCGGTTTTTGATTAAGTAAAACAGCCCACTCACTCTTGACTAGCTAGTTATCTAAATAAGCTAAAAAGCAAAAAGTGAAGCAAAAGAAAAAGGTACAAAAGTACCTTTATTTTCTCTCTCCCTCTCTCATTTCCTCCTCCCCCTCTGGTTTTTCTCCTCCTTCTGCATATCACTGCTCTCTCTCTCTCTCTCTCTTCCTCCCTCCTTCTTGGACGATTTTGAAGCCCCATTAATGGCTTCCCCTCCTCTCTCCCTTGTACAAGCTCCATTAAAGCTTCAAATGCAAAATAAATTACATATTCTTCTTCTCCTCATCATTCTCTATCTTCATCTCTTTTCAAAATCTGAAAATAGTGAAGTTCATCTCCATGGGTTTTCCCCATTTGAAGAGAAAATGGCATCAATGTGTAGCTTGGAGTCTCCTCTCTCTCCCAAGGTAAAAATCTCCAAGAAAACGCATTTTTCTTCCTTCTCCTTTGGTGACCGATTTTTCCCCCCTTGTAATGCCTCGTTCTCTTCTTGTTTTTGAGCTTCAATTCAACCCTCCAATGGTGGTGGAATTTCTCTTTGGGATTCATGGGTGAAAGCCCCTCTTAAAAGGCTCCAAAAGGTAAACCCTAACTTTGTGTGTTTAAGCCCTTAAATTGATTTAGAGTTTCCTAAGGGTTTAGAGAGTTAATTGAATGCATTTTTGTGTTCCTTGGATGTTGGGATGGAGTTTGGCAACTCCATTTCCACTTGACCGAAATTGAGGAGAGGAGGAGCAAGAGGAGAATTAAGAGAGAACTTGTGAAATTAAGGTAAGAAATCTACCTTGGAACTTGTTTTAATTGCTTTAGGATTTGGGATTGGTAATTAAATTAATGAACCCAAATTGAGAGGAAAAATGTGTTTAATTGTGTTGGTAAGAGTTGTGAAAATTTTGTTTGATTTAAGGGCCTAAGTGTCATTGTATGGAGATATGAGCTATATTGTTGTTTGAAGAGATTTTGATGAGCTTTGGATTGATATTGTGTGTTGGTAGGACCCTTTAAGGGTGTGGCTAGATTAGGAATGAAAATTGGTGAGAATGGTGAATTTGGACATGTTAGGTTTATGGGGAGGTTATGGCGAAATTCGGTAGGAAATAAGTGTTTCAAGATACTCAGTGAATTGGGGAAATCTAGGTGTTCATAGTGTTAAGTAGAGTGTATTGGTAGCCTTGATTTGGTATTTGGAGAACTAGAAAGAGAGGGATAAAAATATGAAGCATAAAGAGGTGTGGAGACTTAGAAATTCTAGAAAATGGGTTAGTGCTTATAGTCATGGAAAGGGAGAGTGAACTTGGCATAGTTAGTGCAACTATCTAGGAATGAATTGGAATGGTTAATAAGGGATTTGGTAAGGTTGGTAGGAGGTAGAAACTAGCAAGAAGAAGTTAGAAATGCAAAAGAGTGCAAAATGCAAAATGTGAGAATTTGGATTTGTTGAATTTGAGCAAGAATTGGGTGGTGGATTAAACCAAAGATTTGGAGTGGTTTAGAGCATGTTTTGAGGTGTTTAATTATGTAGAAAACTTGTGGAAAGATTAGGAAAAGTTTAAGTGTGGATTAAGGGTGGATTTGGGGCTTAAAATGTACCTTAATAGTAGTTTTTAGCAGGGTCCGGGACTTAGGATAGGAACCAATTCCCGCCGCATCAAAAAATAGGCCGAAAGTGAAAACAGGGGGTGGTCCGGGACTATCCAGGACCAAGTCCCGGACCAGGTAATAAAATGAGCCGAGAGTACGTTAATGCATTGGTCCGGGACTAGGGGCCCGGACCATGCCTGAAATGCACCTGTATGTGTTTTTAAGGGCTAAAAGGTGGGGTATTGATTGGTATTGGTTTTAGGAGTTGTTTGGTGACGTTTAAATGTCCAAATAAGTGTAAACAAGTTTGAGGAGTGATTGAAAAAGTTGTGAGTTTAAGTACACTAAGTTAAACCGAAAACGGGATAACGGGGTAAGTACGGGAGTAGCAATTATGTGCCCACCGTAACGCCTTAATATTAATTGAGCCATTTGATATGTAATTAGTGGTTCAAGAGTAAGACATGAGGAACAAGTGTGAGCCGAGGAACATGAGAACACCCGGTAAAGTTAACCCCGGTGAAGGTATGATTTTCTCATGCCCTGTATCCTAACTTGGTTACCCCGATTTGTGTGCTTGTTTGATTGTGAGATCACCTAACAAGATAAATGCACGAATCAGATTGTTTGCACTTGTTGGTACTTGTATTGTATTGTTGCTTGTTGGTTTGTAATTGCACTATAGTTTGTATAATTCATGAAATGTGGAAGTTGTGAATGAATTGTTTGAATGTTGATTGTGCATTGCAGTTCGACTCATAGTTTAGTCTTGTTTGAGTTGAGACTCTAAGAAAGAGTCAAGTTGTGAACTAACGGAAACGTGGTAACACACTAAAACTATCGAACCAATATACGATAACACAAACCTATGAACTCACTAGAACGTGAGAGAATTGTACGGGATTAGTAACCTCCCAGTAACGGCTAGAGAGAACCGAATTGATTTAATCCACACCATAAATATTAGTGGAAGTATATGAGTAACCTCTATCTAGAAGATTGATAATAGTTCGAACTCTGAACCTTGAGTAAAGTAATGCATGGTAAGGGATCACCAAACCCCTTAGAAATATAGTTGAACCCCAATGAGAGGAACCGACCAAAATGAACAATGTCACGAACAAGAGAGTATTCGATAAGTAGGGTAAGACCTTAAATCTTAGAATACTAGACATTGAGAATTCCCTAAGCCAATAGATGTTATCGAGAGAGATATATACCTCTAAGCTAATCCATGAGATTGTGAAATGACTCCGAGAGAGGAGTTTTGGGAATTTGAGTAGTCCGGTAGAGAACTGGACATTGGTGAACTTGAGGAGCTAAATGCATAGCTCCTCATGTATTTGTAAGCCCGGTGGTGGGTCTTGTGTATGACCCTGCCCGGAGGTCGTGGCTAAGACTTAAAAGATGCCTTTGAGTATTGAATTGAGAACTTGGGTTTTGGAGTATTGATTTGAGTATTAAGCATTGAGATTTGAGTTGTGACTTGAGAGATTTGAGAATTTGAGTTTGAGCGGAGGATTGAGTGGAGCATTGTAGAACTTGTTGAGATGGTGAGTAGAGTACCCAAGAGAGTGGGTAAGACAATGAGAAATTGAGTAAGGCACAGTGAGGTAGAAACCCTCAAGCCTAAGTAGAGAACAAATTAAACTAACCTCTTGATGTGCGTGTTACTGTTTGTGTTCTTCATTGAACCTTGATTGTGTTGACATACACATATAATGTATTGTTGCCTTGCATGCTGTTTGAAATAAAATCGCATGCTCTCGACCAAATAGTCGGCGTACCCTCGCTAGTATGCGGGGTATGCGGATTTTATATGCAGCAATTTTGCTGAGCCCCTTGGGGCACCATTTTTATTTTTACAGGAACAGTGAAGCCATCAACCGTTCGAGAGTAGGACGGGGTTGTGATTAAGCATGGGCAGTTGTTAAATAGTTGTATTGTTGTATTAATGGAATTGTAAGACTGAAAGGTCATCAATACTCTTGGGATTGTAGATACTCGGTATAGCATTGAATGGAGATTGTATTTGTATATTATAGGACTGAAGGTCATATTTGGTTTGAGAATTGATAAGGAAATGGAATGTATCATTTTGGTATAGTGTACTCGGTAAAGACCCATCAGACCGATATTGTGTTGTGTTATTTGTTTGGAATTGGCCTAGTTAGTCACGTGGGTGACTAACGGCATTGTTTCACCCCCGGTTGTATTTGAATTTCCGCTGTTTGTGTATTGGTAATGGAGACGGGTTAGGAGTTAATTGTATGATTACCGGTAGGGGTGTTACAGCTGGAGGAGTAAAATGGACAATGCAATTACAACAAAGCGGGAAACAATTCTGAATGCAGCAAGAGTGGCTACATTAATCTTCCACCAAAGAAGAAATAAAAAGGGAAAATTCACAATATACCCCTGTTTTCTTTCGTAATTCACAATATACCCCTTTTTGAAACTTTGTCACAAGATACCCCTGTTTTCTTTGCTAATTCACAAAATACCCCTTTTTAAAAACGGCGTCAAATATTCCGTTAACCTCCCCTGGAAAATGACTATTTTGCCCCTGACCCGTTTTTTCTTTTTTAAAAAAATTCACAGTTTTTTTGGCTACTTTTTTTTTGAAAATTTTTAAATTTTACAATATACCCCTATTTAAGTTTGTTGTTCACGAAATACCCCTGTTTATGTTTTGAAGTTCACAAGATACCCCTGTTTATGTTTTGTAGTTCACAAAATACCCTTATCACCCTGATGCCCTGGTAAAGCATCGCCTAGTTTTCTCTTGTTTTTCAAGTGCCTTCAACCTCTTCATAATCCCAATACAAATGTTGTTTGCATTCCAGTTCTCTGAGGTTTCTTGTCTCTCGGAATGTCTCACCAATAGCTGAGTACGAATCCCTGTCATTCACAATTAGACACAATTATAATATATGACCAGAGACAAACATGTATAACATGGATTATTTTCATAGTTAGGTAAATACCTTCAAGTAAAGAGTAGACTGATTTAGTCTTGTGGACAAACAATAATGTCACAGGAATTGGGTTTAAAATGGCTACCTCTTGGTCAAACTCAGTAGCGGACCAGAACTTTTGTTTAGGGGGGTCAAAAACCCTTTTAACACTATTGTTCTTTAAAACATTATTTATTTTGTATTTTTTAAAATTTATAAGAGCATTTTACAAATTTCAAAAGTTTGGGGGGGGGGGGGGGGGGTGGCCATTAGGGAGATGGATTTTGGTGCATTCAAATATCTGAGTGATATCCCATTAGAGTGCTTGGCACAACACAAGTTTGACCAGGGGCAGACACAAGGGGGGAAGGGCCCCTCCCCCCCGAAACCTCAGAGAACTGGAATGCAAACAACATTTGTTCTGGGATTATGAAGAGGCTGAAGGCACTTGAAAAACAAGAGAAAACTAGGCGATGCTTTACCAAGGCATCAGGGTGATAAGGGTATTTCGTGAACTACAAAACAAAAATAGGGTATCTTGTGAACTTCAAAACATAAACAGGGGTATTTCGTGAACAACAAACTTAAATAGGGGTATATTATAAAATTTAAAAATTTTCAAAAAAAAAGTAGCCAAAATAACTGCGAATTTTTCAAAAAAAGAAAAAACGGTCAGGGGAAAAATAGTCATTTTTCAGGGGAGGTTAACAGAATATTTGACGTCGTTTTTAAAAAGGGTATTTTGTGAATTAGCAAAGAAAACAGGGATATCTTGTGACAAAGTTTCAAAAAAGGGTATATTGTGAATTACGAAAGAAAACAGGGGTATATTGTGAATTTTCCCAAATAAAAAAAAGAACTTCATCAATGATAATAAATAATATGGAAAATTCAAAATATACCCCTTAAAAGTTTCATAATTCACAATATACCCCAATTTTAAACTCGTTCTCCATATACTCCTAAAAAGTTTCAAAATTCACAATGTACCCCTAATCCGTGAAATAACTTTGAATAATTACTATTTTACCCTTGACCTTACAGATCATGTTTCAAGTTCATAATATGTCATTTTTTATTCAAGAGAATTTTATGAAATTCTACAAAAAAATAACAAATACTACAAAGATATAAATAATTACAAAAAATATTAAAAACTAACTAAAACATATATAAAATTGAAATAAAATGAATAATTATTATTATTAAACATACACAAAACTTCAAATAAGTTAATTGTTTCTTTCTTGTTTTTACCTTATTTATTAATCTTTATTAAAATATATAGTTATGATTAGATAATGATTGAATATTATAAATAAACATATATACATGTCAACTAATAATAAAACTAATCAAATATAAAATGAATAAAAATTTAAAATTATATATTTGGACCGGCCTACTATATTTGCAGTCCGGTCTCAATTCCTAATCAATACTCCCTCCGTCCCAACCACATTGTCCACTTTACTATTTGAAGCTTGTTGTTTGACTTCAATATTTAACATGTAAGATAATACATTTTTATAAATCTATATTTTATAATGAAATCCTTATGTGAAAAACTATATATTGTAAAAATTATTTTATCTTATATATTTAATATTAAAGTGGAAAAGCGTGCAAAAAGCAAATGAGACACTTATAACGGGACGGGGTAGTAATAATGAACCGATATTTAAAAAGGGTTTAGTCCCAGCTGGCTGGTTCGAATGACCACCTCTAAGCTGCTTAGAGGGAGCTGATTCGCTTAAACATGTGATGTGCCGCTTAAACCGCCCCACGTAAACATGTGGCTAGTAGTCTTACTGCCCACGACATTCTCATTCATGAATATGCGAGTCGGGGAAGACCACGGTCACCGATTCCTGGTATTTGTATACTACTACTATATATATTTTAATGAGGCGGTTATGGGAATAGGGCTAGCTAGCTTACTAATGCTGGCCGAGGATTTATTTGTGCTGGTTTTGTTCCTGAACTTGGCTTTAAGCCCTTTGCAATAAAACTTTAATTATCAAAAAAAAATTAAATGAAATAATTGTGCACACCTGTTGTATAGTGTACGGACAGTCGTGGATGGATGCACTGCCCGGTCAAAACCAAGCGCTGAGACTGAGATGGGTAAGTTGCCTATAGAAAACTATGGTAACGACAAAACACAACATACATACAAGCAGGATAATTCAAAACCAAACGCGTCCTTATCAGTAGTACTATAATTAATACTAGTAGTAGTACTAAAGTTGCCTTTTTCATAATCTGTATTAACAACCCACCGCTCCTGCTGCCCTACCATACCACCCGTGAAAGCAGAGGCGCTTCCTGTATTTAGAAAAGCAAAATGGCGAAAATAGTACCGACATGAACTAAACCCAGACCAAACGCCCCCAGTTTTTAGAATCAGTTTCTTTTTGCCCAAGAACCCCCTGTGTAGTGTAATCATATTCATAATGATCCCTCCCCAATTAAAGTAACTAAACCCCTTTATAAACCCATCCCCGCATAAATCTCATCATCAACGCAAACAATCCAAAACCCAATTATTTCCACTCTCTAACGACAAAACACTTCACTGATCATGGACACGCACATCGGACCTGTTGACACCTGCAAGCCGGATAACGGCGACGTCTGTTGCGCTTCAAGGACCACAAGCGCAGTGTCAACAATCTCACCGTCACCAATCATCGCCGCCGCTTCAGAATCCACACTCGGCCGCCACCTAGCGCGTAGACTGGTCGAGATCGGCGTCAATGACGTCTTCGCTGTCCCCGGGATTTCAATCTGACTCTGCTCGACCATCTCGTAGCCGAGCCTACACTCAACCTTGTTGGCTGCTGTAACGAGCTCAACGCTGGCTACGCTGCTGATGGATATGCCCGCTCTCGGGGTGTCGGAGCTTGTGCCGTCACTTTCACTGTCGGCGGGCTTAGTGTTCTCAACGCTATCGCCGGGGCTTACAGTGAAAATCTTCCTGTGATCTGTATTGTTGGCGGACCTAATTCCAACGATTATGGAACAAATCGGATCCTTCATCATACATCGGGCTTCCTGATTTTAGCCAAGAGTTGAGGTGTTTTCAGACTGTTACTTGCTATCAGGTAAAATTTTGGAAGGTTTTCCTTCTTTTTTTTTGGTATGTTTGTGTGATCTGTCATTGATGCTAATATAGTTGGAATATTATTGTTCTCGAGTATCTTTCAGGCTGTGGTGAATAACCTTGATGATGCACATGAACTGATTGACACCGCGATCTCGACTGCTTTGAAAGAGAGCAAACCGGTGTACATCAGCATCGGTTGTAATCTCCCCGGGATTCCTCATCCTACTTTCATCCGGGAGCCTGTTCCTTTCTCACTTTCCCCTAGGTAAAAGCTAACTCCCCACCCTATCTCGGTCATTTTCTGATTTCTCATCTTATGCATGCCGATGTCATCGAGAATAGCTAGCGATCGTCGATTTCTTAGATTCTGCGTTCCGGATCGAATGTTAAACCTATTTATTTAGGATATCGCTGTGTTATTTAGTTTTCATATCATGTAGCAATTTTGGTACTACCTCCGTACATTAATATATGTCGTTTTAGGTAGTGATTTTTGTTTAAAAATATCTGTCATTCTAGCTTTTTTACACAACTTTTTCCACTTTTAACACTACTATTCAACACAAAAGTAATTATTATCTAGATGAAAAAGTAAAAAGTAGGGTAAATGCGTCATTTTTCTAGATAGATATTGTTGAACGGAGGGAATATTGTTTTAGAGCTAATGATGACCTTACAAGTTACAAAATTATCATACAGAATGAGCAACGCTTGTGGTCTCGAGGCAGCCGTTGAGGCAGCAGCTGAGTTCCTTAACAAGGCAGTGAAGCCCGTCATCGTTGCTGGGTCCAAGATCCGTGTAGCCAAGGCTCGAGATGCATTCGCTGAGTTCGCCGACGCCAGTGGCTATGCAGCATCTGTCATGCCATCCGCCAAAGGACTTTTCCCGGAGGACCACCCACATTACATAGGAACTTATTGGGGAGCAATAAGCACAGCATTCTGTGCGGAGATTGTTGAATCAGCCGATGCTTATCTCTTTGCAGGGCCCATCTTCAATGATTACAGCTCAGTTGGTTACTCTTTGCTTCTCAAAAAGGAAAAGGCTGTCATTGTCCAGCCTGATAGGGTTGTGATAGGGAACGGACCTGCTTTTGGTTGTGTTTTTATGAAGGATTTCTTGAAAGCTTTGGCGAAGAGGATTAAGAAAAACACGACTGCTTTTGAGAATTACGAGAGGATCTATGTGCCTGAAGGCCATCCTGTCCACAATGCCACCAATGAGCCTTTGAGGGTGAATGTTCTCTTTGAGCATATACAGAAGATGATGACGGGTGATTCTGCTGTCATTGCTGAGACTGGTGATTCATGGTTCAACTGTCAAAAGCTTAAATTGCCACGGGGCTGCGGGTAAGCATGAACACATACATTGGTGCTAGAAAGGGGATATATGGTAGCTGAGAACTCTCAGTTTGAAGATGTACAATTATACTAAATTGCTATCGAGTATAATAAGCTAAAGTGTTCTGTTCTGTTTCATTGCAGGTATGAGTTTCAGATGCAGTATGGTTCGATTGGTTGGTCTGTTGGAGCAACCCTTGGGTATGCTCAAGCCGCATGTGATAAGAGGGTGATTGCCTGCATTGGTGATGGGAGCTTTCAGGTATGCTGACTGCTTAAGTTCTTATATTTGGTTCTCTTTCTTTCCTTCCAAATTTAGAGCATCATGGATTAGATCCATCTGGAGTGGCCTGGTTAAGTCTAGAAAGTGTTAAATACAGTAGTACATGACTCATGACTGGAAGGGGAGGAGTGGAAGAGTGGGAGTGGGCAACTATTAGAATATTAGCCGACGAGGTCATCCTGAGCTACATGTGAACTGTTTTAGAGGTTTAGGTTTTAATATTTTTTTGCGGTGATCATTTCATGGCGGCCTCTTGTTGTGAAGCACCACATAGTAGTTGGGTCTCTGTTAGAAACGCATGTGACACAGTTAAATATTGTGCTATGTGTTTTCTCGGTGACTATTATATTATATAACAACAGAGTTCTTAATCAATCTGCTTGTTTGTTTTACCAGTTCTTTACATAAGAAAAAGAAGCAATATAATTACATGTGCTTTTCCGAAAGCTGTGCAATAAAGTTTTGGCGAAGGATATACATTACCGGAGTTTCCTAACTATGAGAATTCCACTTGACCTTTTAGATCTAACTAATTGCTGTATTTTCTTGGTTTCTTTTCTTTTATATGTGCAGGTCACAGCTCAAGATGTGTCAACTATGTTGCGATGTGGGCAAAACACTATTATCTTTCTCATTAACAATGGTGGGTATACTATTGAAGTTGAAATTCATGATGGCCCATATAATGTCATCAAGAACTGGAACTATACTGCTCTCGTGGATGCTATCCACAATGGGGCAGGCAAATGCTGGACATCCAAAGTATGTTCTGAGAAACTTGCTTACATCTTGTAGTTTTTAGTATCAGCTTTCAGTTGAGGATCTCAGTATTTCTTTTGATATATTTGGTTGATCTTTATGTATTTGTTCTTGCAGGTTTTCTGTGAAGAAGAGCTTATTGAAGCTATCAAAACAGCAACAGGTCCAAAGAAGGATTGTCTGTGTTTTATAGAAGTTATTGTACATAAAGATGACACCAGCAAAGAGTTGCTTGAATGGGGTTCTAGGGTCTGTGCTGCCAACAGTCGCCCTCCAAATCCTCAGTGATCTCGTCCAGTGTTGGTGATTTATGCCTGTGTTTTCATTTAGGGATCCTCTTAGAAGACAGCAACTTTGGCGTTGTTGCTAGTTGGTACCGTTCTTTTTTGTGGTCACTGCTTTACTTGTAATGTGCATAAGTCGACATTTATCTCTCGTTTTTCCGCAGTAATCTGAATAAGATGCGTACTGGAATGGAACGGGTCATCTGCTTTTGCTATTTAAGGCCAATTAAAAACTAGTCTGGAATTTCTTTTCACCGGATTAATTTTTAAAATTTTCACCTCTACATTTTTTAAACCCGAAATTTACTTTTAAATTTCTAGTTATTAGTTTCAAATATCTAGATATCAATAAAAATTACATCCCCCACCCATGAGGTTTGGTGTATTTTCACAGCCCACCCATGTAGTTTGGGAAATTACTTTGCCCAACCACCATTTATCCGTTTTTCATCCGTCACTCTAACACTCACTTTCGTTAGTGTTGCCCATGTGGCATCTCACCATTCGCTCCCCCAAATGCTGACATGGCTATCCTTTCTTCATCTATCCGCCTCTCTGTCTCTCTATTTGGTTTCACTCTCTCCATCCCCGTATCTGTACTCGACTCACTACTGCAATGGTGGTTCTCCTCTTCGCATCTGCACTCGCATCTGCTCGTCGCCCTCTTCTATCCCTTGCGTGTTGATTTTTCGCTCATCTGCGAACCCTTCTCCTCTTCACATCTGCTCGTCGCCCTCGTATATGCTCGATTACTCTTGCAAGCTGATTTTGCTCATGTGCGAACCCTAACAGACGGGTATCTGAACTCAAGCCCTAGCTCTGCCTGCTTTGTTTGTTGTGTTATGTTAGTCGATGATCCACTGGGTCGTGACTTGTTGTTATACTGGTCGATTGTAATGGCTAGCACTGCGTCGATTGTGAACCTCAGCTTTGCTTGTTGTTTTTCGGGTTGATTGTGAACCCTAGCTCTGGTTACTGTTTTCTGGGCCGATTGTGAACTCTAGCTCTGCTTGTTGTTTCCTGGGTTGAATCAAGCTCTACTTGCTGATATATGGGTCGACTATGAACCCTAGCTCTGCTTGTTGTTTCCTGGGTCGATTCTAGCTCTGCTTGTTTTTTGGGTTGATTTTGAACCCTAGCTTGCTTGCTGTTTGAATTATGGGCACATTTTTGTCACGACCTTTGTGGAAATGATGTTGTTTATGATTTGTTAAAGAATTGCCCCCATACCCGGTGATCCCAGTTTTATTCTGATCCTTCACATTTCATTAGTGTTGTAGCGGTACCATTGATTATCTCATCTAGTTCAGTGGTAGCAGTATTCGTATGTTTTCAATTGTTTTTCCTGATGTGAGAAGCTGGAAAATAACATACAATTGACTACTATACCATATATTGCTCCTGGCCATTTGATGAAAACAATTGGAATTGCTCCACTTTGTTGTATGATCTACTGGTATTGCTGCACTAAAGCTGTGATGATGGGGCTAAAATCCTAATCTGAGCTCACACTTTGTCATTGATGATGTAACTTGGTCTGCCTGTTGTTATATGGGTCGATTCTGTTTTTTAGCTCTACTTGGCTGTTTTATGGGTCGATTATGAACCCTAGCTCTACTTGCTGTTTGAATTATGGGCAGATACTTGTTACCATTCCTGGAAATGATGTTGTTTATGATTTGTTAAAGAATTGCCCCCATACCCGGTGATCCCAGTTTTATTCTGATCCTTCACATTGCATTAGTGTTGTAGCGGTACCATTGATTTTCTCATCTGGTTAAGTGGTAGCAGTATTCGTATGTTTTCAGTTGTTTTTCCTGATGTGAGAAGCTAGAAAATAACATACAATTGACTACTATACCATATGTTGCTCCTGGCCATTTGATGAAAACAATTGGAATTGCTCCACTTTGCTGTATGATCTATTGGTATTGCTGCACTAAAGCTATGATGATGGGGCTAAAATCCTAATCTGAGCTCACACTTCTCATTGATTAATCTATGTTGTAACTTGATCTGTTATTGGTGAGCGAGGGCAATGATCCTACTGATGTTATACTTCTTTGCTACTGTGTTATTCACTCACAGTAGGTTAGTTGCTACACTATGTCATCATTAAACAACAGAAGTAATGACAGTCGCAGTCGCCTTACATTTGTTAATGTGAAGTGTCGCTGCAAGAGGAATGCTCGGTTGTTCATTGCGGAGACATGTGACAATCCTTCAAAATTGTTTTATCGATGTGATTGTGCTAATGGCATCTTCAAGTGGTGGTATGAATTGGAGCACAATATGCATCTATTGAGACCTGAAATTTACAATGGTGGGGAGGTCAACTCAAATGATACCAACGTCGATATGATCATTCAACAGCAACTGCGTCAACTCAGAGATGAGCTAGCGGAGTTGAAGAGATAGAGTTGATCTGAAGTTTGAGCTTAATAAGCTCATCATTCTCTGTTATGTAGTAGTTGGTGCAATCGTGGTGTGGTTTTAAAGATAGTTTAGTGTAGTTATTGTACAACATTTCAAATGTACTAGTGATTTGAATGTATTAGTAGTGATACTCTAATGTGTTAGCCCTCTGTATGGTACTCTAATGTGTCTATATTTCCCTCTGTATGGTACTCTAATGTGTCTCATATTTCCCTCTGTATGGTACTCTAATGTATCTCATATTTTACTCTAATGTAAGTTACATGTTTCTGTCCACACTGCCTTCATGCTATCGATGATATGTCCTACTACAAAATGTACAGGTTTAAAACAAGAATTCTGAACATGAATTCAGAACAAGAATTCTGAACAAGAATTCACAATAATTCTGAAACAAGAATTGTGAAACAAGATTTTTGAACAAGAACGATGTTAAGAAGACTTAAACAAGAATACTTAATCATAAAAGCTGTCATGAGTTGTCCAAACAACAAAATTAACAGACAACCTCATGCTGTCAACATACAACACCAACACTTCCTCATTCATTAATGTCACCTACTGAATAGAATCTGATAGCCATCAACAACTGTTAGGGAGGTTTTGGTCATCATCCAGACAACAACATAGTACTAGTGGTTCACACGAGTGCCATCCTTACAAAAGTGGTGAACTAAGCACCAGCTTACTTGATCCATTGAACACAAAATTAGAAAAACAGCAAAACAAACACTACAGACACAACAACAGTGCACTACTTCTCCCTTCAAAGTCTCCTGCTCTGTCGAAGTTTGACAAACACCAACACATTTGTACTTCAGAAACCTACAAAAATAAGAACATCAGTAATAAGTTAGTGGGTATACTTCCGTCCATGTATTCAGACAACAACAAAAAAAATACAACATACTTCTCGCTTCAAAGTTGAAGTCTGACAAACGCCATCACAATTCTACTTCATAAACCTGAATAAATAAGCACATCAGTAACAAGTTGGTGGATATTCTTCTGTCCATGCTAGGGCTTGAGTTCAGATACCCGTCTGTTAGGGTTCGCACATGAGCAAAATCAGCTCGCAAGGGATAGAAGAGTAATCGAGCATATACGAGGGCGACGAGCAGATGCGAAGAGGAGAAGGGTTCGCAGATGAGCAAAAAATCAACACGCAAGGGATAGAAGAGGGCGACGAGCAGATGCGAGTGCAAATGCGAAGAGGAGAACCACCATTGCAGTAGTGAATCGAGTACAGATACGGGGGATGGAGAGAGTGAAACCAAATAGAGAGGCAGAGAGGCGGACAGATGAAGAAAGGATAGCCATGTCAGCATTTGGGGGAGCGAATGGTGGGATGCCACATGGGCAACACTAACGGAAGTGAGTGTTAGAGTGACGGATGAAAAACGGAGGTAAAGTGGTGGTTGGGCAAAGTAATTTCCCAAACTACATGGGTGGGCTGTGAAAATACACCAAACCTCATGGGTGGGGGGGTGTAATTTTCCCTTAGTTTTAAATTGAATGGAAGATGGTGGTGACATGCCAGGTTGTAAAAAATGGTAGAGTTTTAATACGGGCTATCAATAATACATGGTACGGATGATATGGTTGATAACTCATCTAACATATAAATATTAATTCATCAAATTATGTCCCACAAAAATATAAAACAAAACTTTCTAATGAGATATATATTTTTATCTCCTAGGTAATAATCTATAGGGAAAATTACATCTCATCGATGACGTTTGGTGAAATTACACATCTCATTCACGAGGTTTTAAAATTACTTTGTTTATCTATGTGGTTTCCTTTATTTTACATCCGACAATTTTTTTAATATTTGATCAATTTAAAAGATGTTTAAATATTGTTCAAAATTGATAAAATTTTACATGGATGATGCTAAGGTGTTATATTTTTTACCAATGCCAAATCCAAAGATTTTAAAGTTCATATATGATTGTAGGACTCAATGAAAACACGTAGACATATCAAATATTTTATTGGATCCCACAAATCACATATGAATTTAAAAAACTTTGAATTTCACACTTACGGGGCTGGAGGAGTGGAGAGTGGGAGTGGGTAACTATAGAATATTAGCCGACGAGGTCATCCTGAGCTACATGTGGACTGTTTTAGAGGTTTAGGTTTTAATATTTTTTTTGTGGTGATCATTTCATGGCGGTCTCTTGTTGCGAGGCGCCACATAGTAGTTGGGTCTCTGTTAGAAACGCATGTGACATAGTTAAATATTGTGCTATGTGTTTTCTTGGTGACTATTATATTATATAACAACAGAGTTCTTAATCAATCTGCTTGTTTGTTTTACCAGTTCTTAACATAAGAAAAAGAAGCAATATAATTGTATGTGCTTTTCCGAAAGCTGTGCAATAAAGTTTTGGCGAAAGATATACATTACCGGAGTTTCCTAAATATGAGATTCCCACTTGACCTTTTAGATCTAACTAATTGCTGTATTTTCTTGGTTTCTTTTCTTCTATATGTGCAGGTCACCGCTCAAGATGTGTCAACTATGTTGCGATGTGGGCAAAACACTATTATCTTTCTCATTAACAATGGTGGGTATACTATTGAAGTTGAAATTCATGATGGACCATACAATGTCATCAAGAACTGGAACTATACTGCTCTCGTGGATGCTATCCACAATGGGGAAGGCAAATGCTGGACATCCAAAGTATGTTCTGAGAAACTTGCATACATCTTGTAGTTTTTAGTATCAGTTCTCAGTTGAGGATCTCCTCAGTATTTCTTTTGATATAATTGGTTGATCTTTATGTATTTGTTCTTGCAGGTTTTCTGTGAAGAAGAGCTTGTTGAAGCTATCAAAACAGCAACAGGCCCAAAGAAGGATTGTCTGTGTTTCATAGAAGTTATTGTACATAAAGATGACACCAGCAAAGAGTTGCTGGAATGGGGTTCTAGGGTCTCTGCTGCCAACAGTCGCCCCCCAAATCCTCAGTGATCTCGTCCAGTGTTGGTGATTTATGCCTGTGTTTTCATTTAGAAATCCTCTTAGAAGACCGCAACTATGGCGTTGTTGCTAGGTGGTACCGTTCTTTTCTGTGGTCAATGCTTTACTTTTTTTTTTTTGATCATAAACCTTGGATTCTCATTCATTCATTCAAACATAATTCATCCCTGTCAAAAGTACAAGCTATAGAAATCTTGTAAGGGATGTCTTCTCCCACCCATAGTTGGAAGAAAGAAGAGCTATTGTACATATAGGAAATAAGAAGCAAAGGAAAATTACACACAGAATTCTCTAAACTAAGCATACTGATATTACAAAGTTCAGAAACATAATGCAGTTGTTCCCAACTTTCAAGCCAAACTGAAGTTTGAATTCTCTGTTCTTTCTTTCTCAAGAAATCATAAATTTCTTGATTACAGACGTCTATCTCCATATCCTGGAAACCTTCCTGAATTGCCCATTTCATTACATAGACCAGTCCTTGAGTTTCTGCCATTGAAGGCCAGATAAAAACTAGTCCGGAATTTCTTTTCAAAGGATTAATTTTTAAAATTTTCACCTCTACATTTTTTTCTCCCCAAAATTCACTTTTAAATTTCTAGTTATTAGTTTCAAATATCTAGGTATCATATCAATAACTAGTTTTAAATTGGATGGAAGATGGTAACCATGAAGTTAAGTTTTGTTTGTGTATAGTGGTATTGGAAATCTGTAGATCCTAGGAACACAGTAAGATCCATTAATCTTTGACGAAAAACATCTTTGAAAGAGGTTAAATTTTGTAATATATGGGGTGTTTGTTAAAAAAAAATAGTAAAACAATTTCTTCTATTTAAACATTTTTTATATTACTATCACTTTTTTTTAACTTATTACTGTTCACTATTTGATGCTGACTTAAATTAAGAGAGTTGAAAGGTGGATGTAAATTGAATTGAACCGTATATGTTTTTAGGTTAATCGTACATGTTCTTTCGGTATGATTAACTAAATCGTGTAAATTGACTGATTTCGGTCTCAGTAACAGTATCAAATTTTTTAAAACGGTTAACCGATTATATAAATAATGAAAAATTGAAAATATTAATGTTTACCATATATAATAATTAATGTTAGCTATTGATGGAATATACATATTATTATATCTTTTGTCACATTTGTGTGAATTGTCACCCATGATAGGTGAATGATCAATGTTGTATTATAATATTAACGGTACGGGTCATATCATTAAAAAAATATGACTTCAAGGTTAACCTATAAAACCGAACCGAACTAAGGGGGCGTTTGTTTTGGGGTAATCAAGAAAGGGAACCGGAATGATTCCTTTTCTTGTTGTTTGTTTTGTCAGTTTTTCCTATTTTTCAGGAAATGGAAAGGGAATAGGATTTCCCCAAAACCTTCTATCCTTATTCCCCACCATCTACTAGGGAACGAGATTTCCTTTCCCCAGAACACTTTGACCGATAACATATGACCATTGACCGATGACTAATTACCTTTAATCGGTGGCCGGCAAACGTTGACCGGCAATTAATGGCCGTTGGCCGGCAGTTGGTAGCCGTTGACCATTAACCGATGATCGTTGACCGGTCATTTATTTCATTTCCCCCAGCTCAAACAAATAACCGGGAAAATCAAAAGGAAAAATTTTTCCATTACTCTTCATTCCCTGTCCTGATTCAATTC
This sequence comes from Limonium bicolor, assembly GCA_023374045.1. Classification (NCBI taxonomy): domain Eukaryota; kingdom Viridiplantae; phylum Streptophyta; class Magnoliopsida; order Caryophyllales; family Plumbaginaceae; genus Limonium; species Limonium bicolor. Next base: position 51,281,053 of record CM041777.1, read on the forward strand.
TGTTCCCTCGCTTGAAACAAACGCCCCCTAATGCAATTTTAAGTTTTTTTTAAAAGAGTATAGCATTTTATTAGTTAAGCATGTATGTGTTAGGTTTACAGAGTAAACTTCGTAATTGCTTTACTAAGCATATGCTCAGAGTGATTAACTATTACAGGGAAAGAACGAATATATATACAGAATACACAGGAGTGCACTATACAAGTATATCCTAACACCCCCCCCCCCCTCAAGTTTAGGGGGATTGGAAATCACACTTAACTTGCTCAGTCCCTCTTTGGGTTGTGGCCCACTAAGGGGTTTAGTGAGAATGTCAGCTTGCTGTCTATTGGCTGGGACATAGTCAACGGCAACGACACCTTGTTGAAGTAGCTCTCAAACATGATGGACGTCGATGTCGATGTGTTTGGTCCGTTGGTGAGATACCGGATTTCTTGCTATGTGAACAGCAGCTTGGCTGTCTGAACGGATCGGTACAAGAGTAATGTTGGTCACTCCTAGCTCAGACAGAAGGCGAGTGAGCCAGGCTACCTCTGTGCAAACAGACCGCATTGATCTATACTCGGCTTCGGCGGAAGACAAGGACACCGTGGACTGCTTCTTGGACTTCCACGAGATCAGGCTGCCACCAAGACGGATAACGTATCCACTGACGGACCTCCTGGTAAGATGACAGCCCGCCCAGTCAGCGTCGCAGAAGGCCTCCAGGGTGAAGTCATTGTTCTGTTTCAGAATGATACCGAGGCTCGCACTGGACTTCAGATATCCAAGAGTATAAAAAGCTAGTTTCAAATCAGGTCCAGTTGGAGAGTGCTGGAACTGACTAAGATGCTGCACACAAAAAGCAATATCAGGGCGAGTATAACATAGGAAATTCAGCTTTCCTACTATCTTTCTATAAACAGAAGGGTCATCAAGGACCTTGCTATCAATTTTGCCAACTTTCAAACACGGGAGAGGACAGGGATGTTCCTTGATGTCAGCTTAATCATATTCTTTCAAAAGGTTATCAATAAACCGCTTTTGATTCAATATTAGACCATCTTTTACTCTAATGAACTGTATGCATAAAACAGATTCACCAAGCCAGGATCCTTAATACGGAAAGTAGCATGCAAGAAAAGCTTAAGAGATTTGATTTCCTTACTGTCATTACCCGTAATTGCAATGTCATCAACATAAATGACTAAATAAACACATCTATCACCTTGTATCTTGTAGGAGAGGGAGTAGTCATTTTTTGACTGAATGTAACCTCTCTTCTTAAGTGTGATGTTCAACTTTGCACTCCACTGGCAAGAAGCTTGCTTCAGCCCATATAGGGACTTCCTTAACCTGCACACTTGCTGTGGTTTGTCAGTGGATAATCCTTTAGGTAGCTGCATATAAATCTCCTCATCTAAATCACCGTGCAAAAAAGCGTTATTGATGTCAAGTTGATAAATTGACCAGTCCCTTTTAACAGCAACAGAAAACAAAACTTTAATAGTTGTTAACTTTACAACAGAAGAAAAGGTTTCTAGATAGTCAATACCCTCTTTCTGAGTATAACCCTTCACCACCTGCCTAGATAATTTGTACCTCTCTACACTCCCATCAGCTTTGGGTTTTTACCTTATAAACCCACTTACAGCCTACTGGCTTTTTTCTTAGGGGGTAAATCTACAACATCCCATGTATTATTCAGTTGAAGAGCCTGAAACTCCTCATTCATAGCCCTCTTCCAATGATCAAACCGATTGGCATCTTCAAAAGTGACAGGTTCATAATATGCATCAGAACTTTGCATATGTGAGAGATAGGCAGATGAACGACAGCAGTGTCTTGAAGAAATTAAAGAAGAAAGTGTGTGCATACATTACTAGAAATATAAGAACAAATATAATCCTGCAGACTAGCAGGGGTTCTAGTATTCGGCCAGATCTGGTGGTAGGAACAATCTCAGAGGAATGAGAACAGAAACATCAGAAGAATTAAGTTCATATCTTTGACAGTTCTACCAATTACCTCACATTGTTGTTGTGAACTCCTAGTGACTGATCTAAAGGATCACCTAGACCATCTGTCTGTTCTTCCACCAGAGAGTCAAGCGCAAAGGGAAACACATGTTCTATGAAAGTAACATGTCTACTTTCTCTGATTTGACCAGTCTTCAGATCAAGCAACTTATATCCTTTAGTACCAGTAGGATATCCCACAAAACAAGAAATATGACTCCTGTCCTGAAACATATCGCGAATTAAAGTGTTGTGACAGTAACACAAACATCCAAACACCTTAAGTTGTTCAAATCAGGTTCTTTATTATAAAGAACATAAAATGAGACTTACCGCCAAGAACTTTGCTAGGAAACCTATTTATTAGAAACACGGCAGTAAGAAGACATTCTCCCCAATATTTCAAAGGAAGTTTGGACTGAAACAAAAGTGATCTCGCAGTTTCCCAGGAGATGCCTATGTTTCCGCTCAACTATACTGTTTTTTGCGGAGTATAAGGGCAAGAATTTGATGGATTATACTTGTCTCTCCAAAGAATTTAATACCTTCAGTGAGGAACCAAGCTCAAGCATTACATCTCCGTTCTTAAAATCTCAACACGAACACCAAACTGCCTCTCAACAGTCCTAATGAACATCTTAATGCACATAAAAGCATCAGCCTTATTAGCCAGCATATAACCCAAGTAGCTCTTGAGTGATCATCAACCAAAGTCAAAAAATATCGATACCCATCATGAGTAGTTTCATTATACGGTCCCCAAACATCACCATGCACTAGATCAAACACAGCAGCAGATTTCGTGACAAATCTAGTGAAGGGCAATCTAGCATGTTTAACCGCATACAAATATCACAATCAAACATATTATCAGTAGAAGGAATATCAGAACTCATAGATCGAGTTTGCTTCAAGGACAAATGCCCTAAGCGCATGTGCCAAAGCTGCAATTAGTTAAAGAAGACCTAGGAAAGAAACTAGAGCAAGCACCCTTACTACAAAAAACAGGAGAGCCAGTAACAGGTCTCACAAAATCATCAGAAACACACACATTCCCAGTGTTATCAGAATTACACAACAGTACAGTACTACTATCAGACTTCTTGTTGCAGAAAGCATCCAATGCACCCCTTGCAGAACATAAATTCCATTAAACTCTCTACCAATCTTCTTTAGCTTCCTCATAGAAGTCTCCTGATAACAACAAACATTATTCTTTAAAGAACTGAGCTACCCACTGCTTAACAAGCCACTAACAGAAACAGGTTGTACTTGAACTGGGAATGTAAAGAACATGCTTCAAAATAAATTTCCAATTTTAACATCCCCCATTGTACTAACATGCTCCAAAGACCCATCAGTTAATTCTATATTAATATGCTTATCAGTCAAGTAAAAATTGACAACCATTCTGTCTTGAAACAAACATGATAAGCAACCCCACTATCAACAATCCAACTAGCATCTAAACAATCAACTGAGCAAGAGACAAAAATTTTAGTTTGTATACAATATTATCAAAGCTGAATTCTTTACCAGCCATTGCTACAGGTGCAGTCGAAGAATATGAATTCTTGGTGAAAAAACTCCATCATGGCCTGGTACTGACTCAAAGAAACGCCGGGAATCAGAGAAGCAAGAACTTGAGAACTAGCTGGAGAAACAAGAACTTGCGAACCAGCTTCATGAGGAGGAACTTCAGAGAGTTGAGCAACAGGCTTCCTCCCCTTTGATTTGAATCCAGGCGGAACCCTAACTTTTTGTAACAACTCGCGGAGGCATGTCCCGGTTTCCCGCAGAAATCGCAAATTACCTTCTTATAAGGAATGTCTGTTTGCTTTGGTTTGCTAGGGTTAGTGAAAGAAAACAAACCCGATGGAGGTTGAACCCTAATCTGTTTCTATTTTTCCTCTTACGCCAACATGGAGAATGCCTGGTCTACAGAGGGAAGAGGGTTCATCATGAGAATCGAACCCCTGGCTGGCCAGAAAGATTCGTTCAACCCCATGACGAATTGCATCAGACGCTCCCTTGCGCGGTAAGAAGACAAGCTGGTATTTGAAATACAGAGCAATCCGGAAGTTCATCCACGTTGTCGAGTTCATCCCAAAGAACTTTGAACTTCAAATAGTAATTTAAAATGGAATCGGTCCCTTGATTCAACCAGACAATGTCACACTTGAGTTCCAACAGGCGCACCCCATTTGGCTTCCTGTATCGCTCATGAAGTTGATCCCATATCATTTTGGCGGTTTGAGAGAAGATTACGGTATTAGAAATGTTCTTGTGGATGGTATTGAGTAGACACACCATGACCATGGTGTTACAACGATCCCAAGAATCTCTTTCTGGCGACAGGCTTCATGCGGTCTTGGAAGCGCACCATTGACAAAAATGAACTTGTTCTTTGCGCACAGGGAAAGGGTGACTGAGCGTTTCCATAACCCAAAATTAGGACCTGTTAGCTGATTAGTGGTAAGGCTCATACCAGGTCCATCCGACGAGTGTAGATAAAAGGGATCAGAATAATCCGTTCCCACACCCGCATTGACGTTGAGGACGGTCCGCTGCTGTTTGGCCTGCGCCGTGACGCCTTTCCTAGTGACTCACTGCCTCTTTGGTGATTCTTGCACCGCCGGCGTGAGCTCTCCTCCTCAGACATCGTGCGTGGAAGAAGAGACGCAGAAAAAGGAAACAAGGAGAAAGAAAGAAGAAGCGAGAAGCTTCAGAAGGGGAAAACAAAAGCAGAACACAAGCCTGCTCTGATACCATTTAGGTTTACAGAGTAAACTTCGTAATTGCTTTACTAAGCATATGCTCAGAGTGATTAACTATTACAGGAAAGAACGAATATATAATATATAGAATACACAGGAGTGCGCTATACAAGTATATCCTCTACATTTTTTTTCTCCCCAAAATTCACTTTTAAATTTCTAGTTATTAGTTTCAAATATCTAGATATCATATCAATAACAAGTTTTAAATTGGATGGAATATGGTAACCATGAAGTTAAGTTTTGTTTGTGTATAGTGGTATTGGAAATCTGTAGATCCTAGGAACACAGTAAGATTCATAAATCTTTGACGAAAAACATCTTTGAAAGAGGTTAAATTTTGTAATATATGGGGTGTTTGTTAAAAAAATAGTAAAACAATTTCTTCTATTTAAACATTTTTATATTACTATCACTTTTTTTTAACTTATTACTGTTCACTATTTGATGTTGACTTAAATTAAGAGAGTTGAAAGGTGGATGTAAATCGAATTGAACCGTATCTGTTTTTAGGTTAATCGTACATGTTCTTTCGGTATGATTAACTAAATCGTGTAAATTTACTGATTTCGATCTCGGTAACCAATTTTTAAAACGGTTAACCGATTATATAAATAATGAAAAATTGAAAATATTAATGTTTACCATATATAATAATTAATGTTAGCTACTGATGAAATATACATATTATTATATCTTTTGTCACATTTGTGTGAATTGTCACTCATGATAGGTGAATGATCAATGTTGTATTATAATATTAACGATACGGGTCATATCATTAAAAAAAATATATGACTTCAAGGTTAACCTATAAAACCGAACCGAACTAAGGGGGCGTTTGTTTTGGGGTAATCAAGAAAGGGAACCGGAATGATTCCTTTTCTTGTTGTTTATTTTGTTAGTTTTTCCTATTTTTTCAGGAAATGGAAGGGAATAGGATTTCCCCAAAACCTTCTATCCTTATTCCCCACCTTCTACTAGGGAACGAGATTTCCTTTCCCTAGTATACTTTGACCGACAACATATGACCATTGACCGATGACTAATCACTAGTACAAAAAGGGCCTATTTCGGCGGTTGTAAAAGGCCTATTTCGGCGGTTCTAGAACCGCCGAAATGGAGACCGCCGAAATAGGGATGAGACCCTATCTCGGCGGTTGTACAACCGCCGAAATAGGCGCATTTTAAAATTAAAAAAAAAGGACCTATTTTCGGCGGTTCCTAGCTAACAACCGCCGAAATAGGTCCTTTTTTAAAAAAAAATATTTTCGCGTCGTCTTCACACCTCACAGCAGCAGTTCCGGCGATTTTCAAGAGGCGCAACCACGAGAATAAGGCGCAGAGCATGTAAGTTCACCACGAGAGAAGAAATGAACACGTACAGCGCAGAGCATGTAAGTTCGAGTATATTACCGGTTCCCGGAGAGAATAAGATAAGTTCGAGTATATTACCACAAGAATAAGAACAAAGCGCAGAGCATGTAAGTTCGCCTGCAAATTACCGTGAATTAGAGGATGAAGAAAGGTGTGAGAGCATGTTTATTTGCCAGTTAGGGTTGCATTACGTGAGAGAACGGATGAAAGTGAGAGCAGTGAAGAAGAAAGGCGCAGACCATGTTCGCCATGAGAGCAAGTTCGCCAGTGAAGAAGAGAGGCGCAACCATGTTCGCTATTAGGGATACGAAATTAGAGAGAAGAAAGATGAGAGGATAGAGGCCAGAGCAAGTTCGCCATTAGGGATACGAAATTAATTAGAGGCGCAAGCAAGTTCGCCAGTCGGTGAGCAAAATATATAAAAAGAAAGTCTATTTCGGGTTGTTACTAACAACCGCCGAAATAGACTAAAATTTAAGCGGCCTTTTGAAAATTTTGGAAAAAATCCCGGGAAATTAACCTATTTCGGCGGTTGTGGATAAAACCGCCGAAATAGGGCCCGAATTTTTGTAGTCTGGAAAAGACACCTATTTCGGCGTTTTCGGGTTCCTAGTAGAACCGCCGAAATAGGTTCTCGGAGCCCTATTTCGGCGGTTTTATCTACAACCGCCGAATAGGGGCGCCAAATAGGCGTTTTTTGTACTAGTGAATTACCATTAATCGGTGGCCGGCGAACGTTGACCGGCAATTGGTAGCCGTTGACCATTAACCGATTATCGTTGACCGTTTATTTATTTCATTTCCTCCAGCTCAAACAAACACCCGGAAAATCAAGGGAATTTTTTTCAGTTCCTCTTCATTCCCTGGCATGATTCAATTCCGTTTCCTCGCTTGAAACAAACGCCCCCTAATGCAATTTAAGTTTTTTTTTATATAGAGTATAGCATTTTTTAGTAAGCATGTATGTAAGGCGGCCATATAGATCGATAGATTGATAAAATCACTCAATTTGATTTTCTAGAATTTGATTATATTTTGTTTAGATCAGTTAGCTTTACTTTAGTTTATTTTTTCATTAACTTTGTAATTGCATATTCTTTTAGTGACGAGACCTATATGCAACATTGATGTTTCACTCAAGTATGTGATTAATCAAATTTATAAGACAAACACAATAAAATAAACATCCCCAATAATAAATATCAATGGTTATATAAAATGAGTGTGTATATTTTCTCATTGATATATCTGTTTAACAATAATAGTAATCAAACAGTCTGAAACATGCACAAACCGGTACCAAATTGTTCATAGTTCAATTAACAGAACCACATAACATTCAATTAGTCAAGTGATTGACATCTGAGTGGTGGGAGGACTGAAGGGGACGGAAGGTCCTAAGTTCGAATCTTCTTACCACCCACTTTTGGTGGGAAGTGGGTGGGTGAAAGGAGTTTATTCTTTCTTATTACTCATTGTGGGGGAGTGGAGGAATGGAGTGACGGTGGTGGGGGAAAGGCTCTGATTACCCAGCCTAGGAAAGGTTGTAAGAAGAGGTCAAGGAAGGTCCCTAGGACAAGATCTATGTAAGAGTGTCAGTAGCTCAAAAGGAAGTGATGAGAATCTTCGTCGCATGCAAAATACGTAACAACCACAAAGCTACGTTTAGTGTCATGGATTTCCGAAATCACTAGAGGTGCCAAGACTGATAAGGAACATATGGACAAATGGAGTACCAATAAGTGGAAGTAGGAATACGAGGTCGTCCAGGAAATATGGACAAGGAAGAACTTGCAAAATCCGGAAAAGCGAGAAGCCAATAGCTTCATCAAATCTACCCAAGGTGATATTAGAAAGATCGAGACTGACAGTCAACCTTCAAAAGATGAAGAAATGATGAACAATCTATATAAGTGTGTGGTGGTAAACGTAGAACAAGCAAGAGCAGCGAATGAAACACTACAAATATTCCAAACCATGTGGCCTAATGTAGCAAGCTATTAGCATTCTCAAGATGCAAATTCCTTATAGTGTTTAACTCAAGAGCGGAAGTGGAAAGCCAATACCGATGATGTTATGACCCAGTTTTTTTTATTTTCTTTCCGGCTCGTAAAAGGATTTCATATTAATTTTTGACCTTACATTGGTGTATTTTTGACATTCTCCTATTATTATTATGTTAACTTGGAGAAGGAGGGAAAAGGTGTCCCTTCAATTTTGCTATTAATTAAGGAGTTGGGAAAGTTATTTCTTTTCTTACTAATCTTTCTGTTTCGTTATCGATAAGGGAGTTAGGGAATTTACTCCTTCTGTTTTGTTATTATTTAGGGAGTTAGTAATTTATCTCTCTTAGTATTCCCAACTTTTCTTTTCCCCTTCCTCATTCCGTGTTGTAATTAATTGGGGAAGGAGATAAGTCTCTTAATATTTCATTTTCGTTTTGTTATTAATTAAGGTGTTGGGTTGCTATTTGCAGTACAAAATTACTAATCACCGCAGTACAATTTTTTTTAAAATCATATTAATGTGGTAAACATGTAATAACATACTATTGTAACTTTTGTTTTTTGAAAAAATCATTTTGTCAGCGTAAACTGAAAAAAAACGCTCCCACGGTAGTAAAAGACGTTAAACCTGTTCTTATTGCGTTATAACATTATAATTATGATTTCACATTATTAAATGACATTTTATGTTACGTTTCATTAAATTATAAACATTGTCGTACTTCAGTACCGAAAACATCATACTGAAATTGTAGTTAATAACACCGGTTTCGGGTAACAGTAAAAGCGTTTAAACGTTTCTTAAACGTATAAAGTTAGAATACGGCTTAAAACATATACCTTGACGTTTATTATGTTTAGTTATATACGTTTTCATGTATTTACTACAAACGACATTTATATAGTGAAAACGAGTCAAAACGAGAGTTATTGTGAAAAAACGGTCAAAAACACGCACGTTATATATAAACGGGACGTGTCCCGTATCTTCATTTCTCTCACACACACACTATCTCTCCTCCAAATTCAGTCACCAGAATCCTCTCTTCCAGATCGCCGGACCACCTCTAGACCACCACTTGACCACCGCCGGAAAAAAATTCCGGTGACTTTTTCGAATTTCATTTACAAGTTGTAGATCTTGATGTAGTGAATCCGAATCTGGTGTTTGTTTTTACAAAAACACATTAATTTAGGCTAGATCTACAAATTAAAATTCTGAAAAAATACTTGAAAACTCCATTAATGGAGTTTCGGAGCTCGCCCCGGCGGTCGACACTACCTGCTCCTGTTCGCCCCTGCATTCGACACGAACTATGTCGGTTCACCCCTGTAATCGACATGAACTGTGTCAGTTCGCCCCTGCATTTGACACAAACCGTGTCAGTTCGCCCCTGCATTCGACACGAACCGTGTCGGTTCACCCCCAGCATTCAACACGAACCGTGTCGTTTCACCCCTTCAATCGACACGATCCGTGTTGGTTCGCCTCGTCGCGTGACACAACCTGTGTCTGCTCGCCTCGCGGTAATAAAAGACGTTAAACCCATCCTTATTGCATTTGAACATTATAATTGTGATTTCACATTATTAAATGAAATTTTATGTTACGTTTCATTAAATTATAAACATTGTCGTACTTTAGTACAGAAAACATCATACTGAAATTGCAGTTGATAACACTGGTTTTGGGTCACGATAAAAGCGTTTAAACGTTTCCTAAACGTATAAAGTTAGAATACGGCTTAAAACATATACCTTGACGTTTATTATGTTTAGTTATATACGTTTTCATGTATTTACTACAAAACGACATTTATATAGTGGAAACGAGTCAAAACGAGAGTTATTGTGAAAAAACGGTAAAAAACGCGCACGTTATATATAAACAGGATGTGTCCCGTATCTTCATTTCTCACACACACACTATCTCTCCTTCAAATTCAGTCACTGGAATCCTCTCTTCCGGATCGCCGGTCCACCGCTAGACCACCACTGGACCACCACCGGAAAAAATTCCGGTGAGTTTTTCGAATTTCTTTTACAAGTTATAGATTTTGATGTGGTGAATCCGAATCCGGTGTTAGTTTTTACAAAAACACATTAATTTAGGCTAGATCTACAAATTAAAATTCTGAAAAAATACTTGAAAACTCCATTAATGGAGTTTTGGAGCTCGCCCCGACGATCGACACTACCTGCTCTTGTTCGCCCCTGCATTCGACACGAACTTTGTTGGTTCACCCCTGCATTCGACACGAACCATGTCAGTTCGCCCCAGCATTTGACACGAACTGTGTCGGTTCACCCCTGCATTCGACATGAACTGTGTCGGTTCACCCCTGCATTTGATACGAGCCGTGTGTGGGGGACCCATCAAACACTGAGCTTAAGGAGACAATGGCTAAGTTGTTAGAGTTTGAAGACAGCTTTCAGGCGATGGCAGATTTCATGTGGCATACTGGTGTTGTTCAGCTATGTCCACTTATTCAGTGGTGTTCGACCGGGCAGAGGGTACCTATGAATGAGGCGTGTGGTTGGCTCTACTATACGATCGGTACCACCATCTTTGCTAATAAGGGGCATGGACGCATAAGTCCTCTACCGTTCTGGTTAGTCACTCCCATGAGCCGACATGTGAAGCTAAAGAAGTACACATGGGGAGCAGGTACTCTTGCATGGTTGTATCGCCAGCTGGGGATAGCATCTCTTGCTTACTGTACTAGCTTTGCTGGCTGTTTGACCCTTCTCGAGGTAAGTGTTTTAATGTACAACAATGTCTAATAATTTTCATGAATTCACATTAATAGTTGGCATAATTTTGTTTTTTAAATTTCCGTAGTGCTGGATATATGCATACTTCCCCACTCTTAGACCAGTAGTTAGTGCTGATTGGGGTGATGGGGGTGATAGACCGTGGGCTGTGAGATGGGTCAGGTCCACCTCCCAGCAGAAAGATAAAGAGTCGATGGAGAACTACCGCAAGCATCTAGATGCTCTAACAACAAGAAATGTAAATGGTACAACAATTGCAATTTTTATTATTTACATTATTGTTTCTTATTGATGCTTACGTTTCCCTGTGATCCAATGTAGATTGATTGATTTCCCTACGGTCGCGAGAAGGTGAATAAGAACAAGGGTACCATTGGTACAGGGGTACCTTGCAGTACATAGGCGTGAATGAGCCATGTATAGTGTGTGAGACACTACACGTGAGTGTGCTGCTACTGCGGGGTGCACTAAGATAAGGTCGGTGTTGCACGTATGTGATGAAGGTTATCTGGATTGGTACGTCAAACACAGCCATCCAAAGATTCTGAATCCTGACATGTACAACAACACCTTCCTTCATCGACCGGATCCCACCCTAGTAAGTTGATCTCTGCCTTTGTATAATTTCAGTTGATTATAATAATTTGTGAATGCTAGGCTAACTTAATAATATTATGTTGCAGCTCATGAGTGAGGCAACTGAGATTGGTAGGCCTTACTTTCCCGGGAATCGTAGCTAGGATTGGCGTTACTACCGTGAGGAGATGCCAAAGAAGGAACAGAGGGCAACTGAACAGGGGATAGATGAGGCCTTCAGTACCTTATCTATATGGTATTCATACTATCACCAGTACGACGCCGTAGTATAGGGTTTTATGTTTTTGTTGTTTTAAGATATAGTTTGGATGGTTTGTTGATTTTCTACATTTGCTTGACTAAACTATTTGTAGTTATAATTGATCTTCATATGTAAGACCTTAACTTGTGTTATGTTAGAAGTTTCACTAATTTATGTTATGTGGGATTGTCTCCTTACAAAAGTCCTAAACTTGAAACTCCCTGCTTCTGGGAATTGAAAGTTAGGGTTCATTACCAAATTTTATAGCTCCAAACATCTATCAAATGAATATCTAATAATCCAAACATCTACCAAGCGGAACAAATCTACAGTTTATGTCACGAGAACTAAAATATATCCAAATGTAGAAATTCCGAGCTACAGTCACGTAAGGAAGAAGGACTTGAATTTAGAAACGCTTTCTTGATCCTAAGTTACATTGCCCGTGAGGAAATGATCTTGATTATTACATCTTTAATGTAAAATATATTTTGAGTTGTTAGGAGGTTTCTTAGAACTTCAAATCACTCAACTATAAGACAAAATATTGGAAATACGGCATCCCAAAACTCGAGATAAATAATGACATGAATTGAGCTAATTCGTGACACTTAAAATCACGAGATTCATCAACTCTTGACAAATAGTAACACGGATTGAGCTAGGTCGTGATTTTAAGTGTCATGACTTAGCTCAATTCCTGTCATCATTTGTCACGAGTTTAACTACAAGTTAGTAACAAAAAAAAATGACTGTAAAAACTGTTTCATATATCAATTTTTATTTTTTAAAAGAAAAAACGGGCGCCCCAATACATTGCAATGTATTCCAGATAGTTTGGCAAAAAAAATATTGTACTGCAGTTAGTAAAATCACTATTCATCAAGTATAAACTTCTTTAATTAAATCAAAAGTGGATATCAATTAATGAAAAAAAAAGTTGGACTCACACTTTGTTACATGTTTACAACATTAATATGATTTTAAAAAAATTGTACTACGGTGATTAGTAATTTTGTAATGCGAATAACAACCCTCATTAAGGTGTAAGTAAAGATATTAGATGCCCTTTCCGTTTCATTATTAATTAAAGAGTTAGGTAATTAAATTCCCTTTTGACAATTTCCTAACTCTCTCTTCTATGATTTCTACTTCACGACCATTCATTTCCCCTTCCTCTATTTATTCTCGCTCACTCTTCCCTCAGCTATTCGCAAGATAACTTCCGCTTTATATATCTACTTCTCCTTCTGCTTCTCCTTTCATCTTCTTAAATCTTTCCCTTTGTATTTCAATTGTTCGAGTGCTCTGGCGTTGGTAATTTGTTGATCGAGACTGAGAGATCTCTGGTTAGTGAATCCGGGTGCGGTTGCTGTTCTTCGTTCGAGTTCCCCTCGCTCCCTTTTCTGATGTCGGTCCTCTTTTAATTGTTCGAGCGTTCATGATACGAGTGGTGATTTCGAGTGGAGATTCGAGTAGTGCGTTGAGTGAAGTCCGCAGAGATAGCATTGCTTCGGATGTGAGGTAGGTGGTAGATGGATTCGGTTGGGTGTGTTCACCCACGGGGGTTTTGATCCATGTTTCCGTATATGTTTATTAGACTCTCTATTTTGTTGTGTTTTGGTTGATTTCTGATTTGCGTTTTTAATGTGTTAAAACCCCGTGGTTGTATGTGTTCGACTGGCTATTTTACTACAATAAAATATGTATGTTTTGTGGAGGATTTGTGCCTTTGTTCTGGTCGATTTCCGCAATCGATTCTGCATTTTTTGAAAAGACTTTGTTTTCACGTAACTTCTTCGTTTCCGTTTTGAGTGTTGTTTGCGGTGTTGGATTCCTCTTTTCGTGTACTATCTGTTTTAGCATGTTTTAGCACGTTTTTATGTATGTTTTGTTTTGTCCTTCTACATGCTTTCGACCTTTTTTTTTGCTCTACAAGTGAGTTTCGACTCTTGACTTCAGTTTGACTTTCTCTGATTTAGTAAATTTGGTTTTAGACTTCCGCTTCAGCTACAAATTCTGTTTTCGTTGTGTTCAATACTTTGTGTTTTGGCGTGATGCTTTGCAACACACTCTATTCTGATGTGATTAAGCTTTTGTTTTGGGACCTAGTCTTCTTTGTGTTTAAGCCGTGGATGGCTGGCTTAAGCTATCTCATAGCATGCTACGCAGGACGTCCTTCTGTATATCACGGGTGTCTCCCCCGTTCCGTTTATGGATATTTCTATCCATTATGTTCACAGGTGTCTCCCCTGTTCTATTCACGGGACTCGTTCTCGTTCTGTTGTGTGTGCATTGATCACTAGTGTCCCACTATGTTTTGTGAATTGTTTTGCTCTACTTCTGTCTGTATTCTATTTTGCTTCTGTATTTGACAGACTGTTGTGTGCTTTCTGTCTTTTGGAACCTCTGATTTGTAAAATACTCGATTTTCATCACTCTCTATGTTTTTTTTTCAGATGGACTCCTGTGTGCTTTTTGTCTTCTGAAAGTCTCTGATTTGCTAAGCTTTTGTTTTCTAATATGTAACTATTTTGACTATCGCTTAGCCCCTTCTGCTTTTGACTTGCTTCTGTTTTGAAAGACCTCCGCTTTGTCTCTGATTTTCTTTGGCTAAGCGCTTTTGTATACGTACAAATATAAGTATGTTTAGTATCTGTTTTGAGCATGCTCAGCTGATGAAGTTTATCACCTGCTGAGCTATAGTTTGGCTCACCCCTATTTCCGTCTGATTTGCAGGTTTTAGTTCCTATTTAGAGGTGCGGCTTCTGCTTTTAGTTTTTGATTTCAGATTTTGTAATTATTTCGTTCACTTTGGAGCTTGTTTGTACTTGGTTTATGTTTTGTATTTCGATTTGGCTTCTACTTGTGTATTGTAAAGACATGTTGTAATCGTTTATCTGGTAATATATGAGCATTAGTTTTGTTTTGGGGTTTTGATAGTGTAGCCTTGCGTGTCTTAGGTAATAAGCGCGCGGCGTGTAACAGTCTCTCAACCAGGGTGGTTTTAGGGTCGTTACATTTAGTGGTATCAGAGCTAGGTTTGGTTTTCGTTGGGATTTGTCGGGTGTTTGCATGTCTACGCTTCCGTGTCATTGTCTGCTATGTGCTATGTGATGTCTACTGCGTGAATTATTTGTTATCTACTACTTGATTTGATTGTTATCTGGTGTCTGTCATGTGGGTTTACTCTATGGTTGTCCACTATCAGAGTAGCGCAACGGAAGCGTAGTGTCTGTTTGCATTGCTTGTGTATTCTGAGAGTGAGTCCGAGGGAGTCGGGTCCTTTGGGAAAGAATGATCGAATGTGAGTTCTGGTTTGTTTGAGTTGTGTGCTCAGTTATGAGCTTATGTTGTAAGTTCTGTGTTGTGTTCTGGTGCGAGCTCGTGAGTGTGTTGGCCCTTTGGATAAGGACGTCTTCTGAGAGTTGAGCATTCCTTCAAGTTTGGCTTTCTGTAATCTTTTGCTTTGCTCATTCTATCAGTTAATCAGCTGGTGAGGTCTGTGTGTTAGCTCATTCGAGATTAGAGCTTTTGAGGTGTATGAGTGTTCTTTCTGTGCCTCCAGGCTTATCCTTCGGTAATCATCTACTTTTTGTTTCTTCTTTCAACAAGTCAGCCAGTGTGTTCTGAGTGTTCGCTCTGTGAGGTTCAAGCTTCTGAGACGTGTGAGAGTTCTTTCAGTGCCTTGAGCCTAAGTGCTAGTAATCCTTGCTATGTTTCTTCTGCCAGTCTGAAATACCCCTAATCTTTAAAATATAATTAAATGATCTATTAATGATCTAAGATGATTATTAAACATCTAAATATTATTGGGGAACAATCTAAAAGATCTCAACAAGGCAAAACACGCCTTAAGATCGGTAAAGCCAAAAATGTGCTTTAAGACACCATGAAGGTTGTATGACCCCAAGTAGGACCCAAGTGGATTCCTAGGTATTATAATGAAGTAAGGAACACAATAAAACAATTCTCAAGGAGAACTAAGCTCAGGAACACCCTGTGACACAAAAATGTGCGCTAAAACTCCTTAAAGCACGTTTTTGTGAGATTGCCTTTTAAATTAATTTTAATGGGCTTAAAAAATTATAATTATCCTTAAATATGATATATAATCATATTATATCATATTAGGAATTTAATCCCAGAAATTTACGAATTTTTACAAATTTATTATTAAAATATTAATAAAACCCTAAGTGGGGCCCGCATGAGTCAATATTGACCAAGCATGGTCAATGGTCAACTAATTGACCCACTTGGACCATGGCAGCCGGCTGGCAATAAGAGAGGAGGCAAAATAATTCCTTGATTGACAATAATGCTACCTAATACATTACTTTTTGAAAATTAAGCTTACTTTTACATTATTTCAAATTCTTTCATCATTCCTTCCTTCCTCCTTCCTTCCTTGTCCGATCTCCTCCATCCCAGCCGAGCCCTCCCTTCCTCTCAAGCTCTCAAAGCTTGCTCTTGAACATGGAAGGCAAACCTAGCTCTTAAGTCTTTAAGGTAAGTGTTTTAATGTCATTTTTAGCCCTTTTTCTTCATCTCTTCACTACCAACACCTAAATTTCGTGGCTCATCAATTCCTATGGCTTATTCTCAGTGTTCTAAGGTTAGAACAAGAGCTAAACTCGGTTGAGACCAGTAGAGGGACCAAGGTTGTTCAAATCTACATTTTAAGGTAAAAATTGCTTTAAGCTCATAACTTTTGATTCCCTTTGAGTTTGGCTGTGAAACTTTGGTCATAGCCTCATCTCCTTATCCTTTTCATGTGGAATCTGTTGGTTAGCCATTTGGAGCAAGGGTGACCGAGATCCAAGAGAAATACTATCTTTTAAGGCATTTTTCCAAGGTAAAACCTAATAACAAGGTAGTATTTCGAGATCTAACTATTTCCTATGTCAATATGGTGGATCTAACACCTTGTGGTGTGTTTGGTTCAGGTCGAAAATACCTAGACTTCCCTTGCATTTTTAAGGTGATTTTTGCCTGAAATCTTACATTAATTATCCCTTATGGTTAAGCTCAAGCTTGGAGGGTAACCATATCTTGTTTTTGTGTATTAAACATGTCTAAATCAAGTGGTGATTTTTCCTACAAGTGGCCGAGAGCATACAAGGCTTAATCAAGGTATAAACACCTTAAACTTATGGTTTTTGTAATTTTTAAGCATATACATATATATGGCCGAGAGTGAATATATATATATAGGTCATATTGACCTAAAAATGGAAAAAATGGCTAAGATAAATTAAGCTAGTCATTTAAGGGATTTAATTAACATGATGGTCAAATTATGACATTATGTGGAAAAATAATTAAACCTAAGTGAGGCCGAATATACATGCTATATTTTGAGACATTTATTGTGTAATTTATTTTGCAAGTTCAAGATTGTAATAAGGCCATGTCATTAGGCCATTTTAATTTAAGTTTATAAGCTTATTTAGTTTTATTTATGCTTATAATTAAAATTGGGGCCAATTCATAATTACTAGGAATTTAGAAAGCCGTGGGCTTAATTTAGAGCAATTTAGGCTTTTTAAATAAATTTAATAAAAATTATAACATTTTATAAAATTTTGGGTCAAAACTGTAAAAATAGAAAAGTATGGGGTATTGTTGGTAATTACCGAAAGTTTGAGTCCCAATTGGTATTAGAGGTCAAAGTTGACTATATAGGAGACTTTGACCAACTTTGGAGAATTTTAGAAATTAAAATACTACCTTATAATAAGATACTTATTAAATTGTAAAAGATTTATAAGACTTGGGGTGGTATTGTGATTTCCGAAAACTTGGGGGTACTAAAAGGAGTTTAGTACAAACCTTAGGTTATTAGGAATTTTTAGGAATTGATTTGGTTAAATTTGGAGTTAATATGAATTAAATAAGTATAATATAAGGTATTCATAATATTGTTACAAATGGGTAACACATGTGGTAAAATCGAGATTTAGAGAAAGTATAAGGTTAGGAATAATGTTTATAACCTTTTGGTATAGTTTGGTGATTTTTTGGAATATATACAAGGTTTTATAAGGACATATGTATAATATATGATTTTAATGGAATTAGAAAACTATATGTTATAAAGAGGGGAAATTGGTGAATATAGAAAGTTAAGTGGTGGAAAAATAATTTAAATAGACCATGGGGCCTGTTCGGTTATTTTGAGAAAATATAACCATAGGTTATAATTATATTAAGGAATAAGGATTATAATATAAGGTATACACTAGTGTAACAAGGAAATATAATTTGGGGTTGAGTTGTAAATTATGGAAGTTTGGTGGGAATTAATTAATACCGAGAGTTTAAGGGCTGTTTGGTATTTATTAACAATATATAACTATAAGTTTAATTGTTTTAATGACATAGTTGTCAAAATATATGTTATATAACTATATATAACATGGTATGAATTATGTGGAGGATTTTGTAAATAATTAAGGAACATAGGTGCTGTTCGGAAATATTAATATTTTTGAATGAACTTTATAATATGGTTTTGATGTTATAAGAATTATAACATTTGTAATATAAGAGGTATTCATTAAAAAGAATGAATATATTATAAGAATTGCCATATAAGAAATAGTTCCATGAATACATACACATAAATAAATATGTGTTGTGGAGGAAAATATATGGTTTAATGACCATATATTTTCACAATTAAAATGACGTATGATAAAGGGAAAAAATTACAAACATTGGATATGGAATGTTAGGACTGTACATGTGATAATAAGGATTGATAATGCAAAGTATTGTTTACCACATTGAATTTGGGAAAAAGAAAAAAAAAGAGAGAAACAAACCTAGAAAATAAATACTAAGGTGAAATGTATGGTAGGGCTGCCCAAAAAATTCCGAAACCGCGGTATCCGACCGAAACCGAAGTGAACCGTACCTGTTTTCAGGTTAACCGTACCGGTTCTTGCGGTATGGTTAACCGAACCGTGTAAATTGACCGGTTTCGGTTTCGGTAATGGTATTGAATTTTCCAAAACGGTTAACCGCTCGGTTAACCATGGTAACCGATTATATAAACAACCAAAATCTTTAAATATTAATGTTCACCTTATATAATAATTAATGTTAGTTATTGAGGGAATATGCACAATATTATATTTTTTGTCACATATTGTTGATTTGTCACTCATGAATTAGGTGAATGATCAATGTTATACTATAATTAATCGTATGGGTCTTATCAATAATAAAAAAATACACGGCTATAAGGTTAACCGATAAAACCGAACCGAACTAAAGGTTAACCGGTCTAAACGGAATGGTAATGGAATCGGATTTTAGAAAACCGAATTAAACGGTTAACCGAATCCGGTTAACCGATCTAAATGGAATGGTAATGGAATTGGATTTTAGAAAACCGAAGACCCGGTTAACCGAAAGCGGTTAACCGAATAGGCGGTTAACCTACCATGGGCAGCCCTAATGTATGGTGTATGACAAGAATCATACATGCAATATAGAAACAAACTATATGATGTACAAACATACATTAGGTTACATGTGATAACAAAAGCTCAACTATAAAGTATATTAATATACGAGACAAGACTACGCTTGTAGTATAACACTTTTCCAATCTCGAGTTAAACCTAAAACCCGACAAACATTGACAGTTAATAACGGGGTTAACCGGGAGGTATTAGTGACGGTACGGGGTACCGTAGAATTTTGTGTTGTTATACAGTGTGCTAATCAGTAGCATTATGTATTGTATAGACTGTTAGAGACGCACGGAGCATAGGATCTTGCTGATTCATACTCCACCGTAATACTTTCAGGGTGAACGGTATGTTATTTATGTGGCTTGATTGTCTCTGAGGATTTCCTCAGTTCAGACATTGTGTGAAAATCTGTGATAAGATTGAATGTCTGCTTGTGTGAATTAATATGCTTGAGTTGTGTATTAATGTTGCCTTATTATTACTGTTGTGCGATAACAGTACCGTTCGTATATATGAACATATTATAAAACACTAGCGGCAATGATGCTATCTTATATGTGTAATATAAGGAACGTAAGTAAAACGTTGTAGCATTAGGATAATAAGATATAAAATATCTGAGACTTATATACGGAGCATTGGCCTCTTTAACGCCGCTCTCGTATCTAGCACTGGATCCCGAGTCGACATACTCAGGATTGAACTACGACCTTGGTCCGCTGTGTTAGAAAAAAAAAGAATAGTAAAGCGATGCGATGGTATAGATAAGTTTATCAAGGATGTGGCTCTTGCTGTGAACTGTGATCCATTAACGATACTAGGACACCGTGTGGTAGCCGTAAGTATCTGGATAAATTTCCAACGAACTACAGATTGTTCGTAGGACGGAGACTCTACCGCTGGAGTGGCTATTGCCGTGGGTGACCCGCCATAAGAGATGGGTAACTTAGAGACACGTCGTTCTAACGAGACGTTGTCATTAGACATGACTGAACAATTACGAACGACTATATTAACTCGTACATTAGGCGAACATTATTTGGGCTTGCATGCCAAAGATGAGAGTTCATACTCGTTTATAATTCTCGTTACTTCGCCTTGTTGTTCATTGGTTGTGCTTTGTGGTTATGTGTGGTATGTTGGTGGATTTGTTTGAACGAGCCATTGTGCTCATATTGTGTGTTGTGAACTGGTTGTCGAGTCACCGTACTCATGTGTGGATTGTGGTTGGGTGTCTGGTCGAGTGAGTCGCTGAACTCAATTATGAAATATTAAGTGTTGTTGGAATGGAGTCTCTGTACTCATATAAGCGCTGCAAACGCTTTCAGTGGTTTATTACGATACGATGTGTGAAGCCGGGGGCTTGTTTGTTATTTGAGATTACTGCAATATATATTGTTGTTTTACAGTTTCAACATCGAACTATTTGTATGGAAACGAATTGCATACTCTCGACCAAATAACTGAATGGTCCGAGGGTGCACGACAGTCAGGTAATAACATACTCAGCAGGGGCTGATTCCATACCACAAACTACCATTTTTGCAGGTATGCAACTTCCGGTGTCGGCAAAGAGAGTGACGCGCTGGGTAGTTTGATTACAGGTATTTAAACATGCACTGTTGCATTTTAAATACGAACCTAGAAACATGTATAGGTTTTGGATACGTAGAAAGCTCACTGTGAATGTATTTTATATTGGTTTTGGGAGTTTAGATCTATCTCTTGTTGTCACTGCGAGAAAATGTTTCGTATTTAAGAGCTTATCAGGAAGCACGTTATTACTCGTATGGGCGAGCAGGAACGGTGACCAGTAGTCAATTGTTGAGATTACCGCTGCGATTATATTGTTAAGTAAGATGATTAGGAGCCAAATAGAGTAGGGGTGTTACACAGTCTGTCAGCAGTAAGTTCTGAGTGTTGGCTTTCTGTGAGTTTCAAGCTTTCGAGATGTGTGAGCGTTCCCTTCTGTGCCTTGGAGTTATATGTTTGTAATCTTCTGCTTGTTCTTCTATCAGTCAATCCATAGTGAGTTTTGTTTTGAGTGTTGGCTCCTTGTGAGTTTACGTAGTATTCTGGCACTAGAAGTGCATTTGTCCATATTCCGGGTTTCGTCGAATTTTGAGGATGAAATTCTTTTTAAGAGGGGTATAATGTTATGACCCAGTTTTTTTTTAATTTTCTTACTGGTTTGTAAAAGGAGTTCATATTAATTTTTGACCTTACATTGGTGTATTTATGACATTCTCCTATTATTATGTTGACTTGGGGAAGGAGGAAAAAAAGTGTCCCTTTAATTTTTGCTATTAATTAAGGAGTTGGGAAAGTTATTTCTTTTCTTACTAATCTTTTCGTTTCGTTATCGATAATCCTTTTTCTCTTAACCGATTGGTAAAAACTCGCTCTCTATCAGGGACGATTTCAGAGGCGATTCGTCGTCCTCTTCGGTTCTCTTCTGCGTCGTAGAGAGATTGGATCCCAATTAGAGATTCTCCTCTAGTCGTTGGTGGCTCTCTTGGTCAGTTCAGGTGCCGACACTGCTCCCCCTCCGCGGCAGTTTGGAGATTCGTCATCCTCGGACCTAGGTATTTCCTCTTCGGTCTCGTTAGTCAAATAGGGTAGAACTGTTCTTGCCTTCTGGTGGTAGTGCTGGCTGTAGTGGATTTCCTGCCTTTCTCTTTACTAGCTGTTGGCGGGTCTCTTCTTCGGTCTCGTAAGTCTTTTAGAGTAGCCCTTCCTCTACGGCTTGTGTTGTTTCTTCGCCTTCAATCAGTGCAAGGTGTCGAGTCTAGGCCTCTTGGAGGCGGGTGCTGTTTAGATTGAGCTGGTTTTAGGTCTGGTTCTGTCGCGGGAGTCAAGTGGGAAGGATAGCTTGGGTGGTTTGCTTCTAGTGGTATTTTCTGATTCTCCCCGGTGAGAATTTCAGATGAGTTCCCAAGATTGATTTTCTTGACCTCGTTCTTACTGTGTGTCTCTTGGTGTTGATCAGACTGTTTTGTTGGGTTGGTTTTGAATCAACTAGTTTGCCGGATTTTGTTTGTGGTTATTGAGATTCTGATTCCAACCAGATGAGTTGTTTAGATCTCAATTGTAGGGGTTTGGGGAAACCCATGGCATACTCTTGGATTAAGAGTTACATCTTTATCTGTGCTCGAGCTCTTTCTTCCCAAAGTGTCTTGGGTGGAAAGAAGTGCAAATCCTTTTTCCAATTCCAAGTTGCCTGGGTGTGTTCTCCTTCTACGTATGTCCTTCGTGTTTTGGAGAAAGATAGGACAGCTTCAAAAAGGTTAAAGATCAATCTGGTGAAGGCTGACCTTGCTGAGAAGCAAGGCAGCCAGGAGAAATGAATCCAATAGATTTCTGCTGCTGGGAGTTAGGTCTCCTTCTAGCAGTAATTCAGTAAGTTATGCTTATCCAGAAGTGCAAAGTGGCTAACTGTCCTTCTTCTGAGACTGAGAAGCAAGCTAAGATAGTTTTTAAAGATCTTGGGATTAATATGAAAGGAAACTGTTGTAGGGATAGTAGTGCAAGCAACCTGGGTGCGGGAGTTGTTTCCCTGCTAATCAGGAAGAAGAATTTCAGCTGGATTTTTGGGCTTTGATCTACAAAGTGGAACAGAAGAGTAGACAGAAAGGAAGTGGCATTAAGGAGGGGATAAGTGATAGATACCTGAAGAAGGTTTATCAGTATAGACCAAGGTTCCAAGATCAGTTTCCTACAAGAAAGATTTCAAGCACTGTTATCGTGCAAATGGTTAGTCTTTTAACACATCAAATAGCTTTGGAGCTTATCGTTCAGATGGGTAGCCTTAGCTGGTGTTTTAAGCTAACAAGTAGATTGATCAAGAGGAGGGCATGTTTGGAGTTGAAGTCTAGTGATAACCTTTCTCAATCAGCCTGGCTGGTGTTTTGTGGGGATAACTGCAGTGGGCGCTTCAAGAATCTAACGAGTGCTCAGGGGGAGTACAAAGGTAGACCACATTGGTGTGTCTTTAAGAACAGGGAGGATGTCCTTTTTTGGTATAATGCAGTTTGTAAGTTTAAGCTTGATTTAGTTTCTAGTACTGAATGTATTTGGGGGATGATATTGAACCAATATTTTGACTCTTTAACTACTGGTAGAAGTAGTTTAAGAGTTGTAGATAATGCTAGCTATAAGCAGCAGAATGAAGATGGGGGTAGTAATCGAAACTCTATAATCCCTCTGTCCTAGAGCGTAATCTGTAGCTCTTGTTGGTTGTATTGTTACTCTTTATGAATGAATGAAATCCCAGTATTTTATCAAAAAAAAGATAAGGGAGTTAGGGAATTTACTCCTTCTGTTTTGTTATTATTTAGGAAGTTAGTAATTTATCTCTCCTCTTAGTATTCCCAACTTTTCGTTTCCCCTTCCTTATTCTGTTTTATAATTAATGGGGAAGGAGATAAGTCTCTTAATATTTCCTTTCCGTTTTGTTATTAATTAAGGTGTAAGTAAAGATATTAGATGTCCTTTCCGTTTCATTATTAATTAAAGAGTTAGGAAATTATTCCCTTTTGACTATTTCCTAACTCTCTCTTCTAGGAATCTACTTAACGACCATTCATTTCCCCTTCCTCTATTTATTCTCGCTCATTCTTCCCTCAGCTATTCGCAAGATAACTTCCGCTTTATATATCTACTTCTCCATCTACTTCTCCTTTCATCTTCTTAAATCTATCCCTTTGTAATTCAATTGTTCGAGTGCTCTGGCGTTGGTAATTTGTTGATCGAGACCGAGGGATCTCAGGTTGGTGAATCCGGGTGCGGTTGCTGTTCTTTGTTCGAGTTCCCCTCGCTCCTTTTTCTGATGTCGGTCCTCCTTTGATTGTTCGAGCGTTCATGATACGAGTGGTGATTTCGAGTGGAGATTCAAGTAGTGCGTTGAGTGAAGTTCGCAGAGATAGCATTGCTTCGGATGTGAGGTAGGTGGTAGATGGATTCAGTTGGGTGTGTTCACTCACGGGGGTTTTGATCCATGTTTTTGTATATGTTTATTTGACTCCCTTTTTTGTTGTGTTTTGGTTGATTTTGGATTTGCGTTTTTAATGTGTTAAAACCCCGTGGTTGTATGTTTTCGACTAGCTATTTTGCTACAATAAAATATGTATGTTTTGTGGAGGATTTGTGCCTTTGTTCCGGTCGATTTCCGCAATTGATTCTGCATTTTTCGACAAGACTTTGTTTTCGCATAACTTCTTCGTTTGAGCTCCGTTTTGAGTGCCGTTTGCGGCGTTGGATTCCTCTTTTCGTGTACTATCTGTTTTAGCATGTTTTAGCACGTTTTTATGTATGTTTTGTTTTTGAAACCTTCGACATGCTTTCGACCTTTTTTTTTTGCTCTACAAGTGAGTTTTGACTCTTGACTTCAGTTTGACTTTCTCTGATTTAGTAAATTCGGTTTTAGACTTCTGCTTCAGCTACAAATTATGTTTTTTTTGTGTTCAAGACTTTGTGTTTTGGCGTGATGCTTTGCAACACACTTTGTTCTGATTTAATTAAGCTTTTGTTTTGGGACCTAGTCTTCTTTGTGTTTGAGTCGTGGATGGCTGTCTTAAGCTATCTCGTAGCATGCTGCGCAGGACGTCCTTATATATCTCATGGGTGTCTCCCCCGTTCCGTTTATGGATATTTTTATCCATTCTGTTCACAGGTGTCTCCCCTGTTCTGTTCACGGGACTCGTTCTCGTTCTGTTGTGTGTGCATTGATCACTAGTGTCCCACTATGTTTCGTGAATTGTTTTGCTCTACTTCTGTCTGTATTCTATTCTGCTTCTGTATTGGACAGACTGTTGTGTGCTTTCTGTCTTTTGGAACCTCTGATTTGTAAAATACTCTATTTTCATCTCTCTCTCTCTGTTTTTTTGTTTCAGACGGACTGCTGTGTCCTTTTCATCTTCAGAAAGTCTCTGATTTGCTAAGCTTCTGTTTTCTGATAAGTCTCTGTTTTTACTATCGCTTAGCCCCTTCTGCTTTTGACTTGCTTCTATTTTGAAAGACTTCCGCTTTGTCTCTGATTTTTCTTTGGCTAAGCGCTTTTATATATGTACAAATATAAGTATGTTCAGTATCTGTTTTGAGCATGCTCGGCTGATGAAGTTTATCACCTGCTGAGTTATAGTTTGGCTCACCCCTATTTCCGTCTGATTTGCAGGTTTTAGTTCCTGTTTGGAGATGCGGCTTCTGCTTTGAGTTTTGGATTTCATATTTTGTAATTATTTTGTTCGCTTTGGAGCCTGTTTGTACTTGGTTTATGTTTTATTTCGATTTGGCTTCCGCTTGTGTATTGTAAAGACATGTTGTAATCGTTTATCTGATAATATATGAGCATTATGTTTTGGGGTTTCGATAGTGTAGCCTTGCGTGTCTTAGGTAATAAGCACGCGGCGTGTAAAGGTCTCTCAACCAGGGTGGTTTTAGGGTCGTTACAGATGACATGAAGGTACCATCAATGGAATATCAGTTCGAAAATGGAACCACTTGGACCAAGTGGAAACAAGAAATGCCTGGGTGGTGATTTGGGGTATTCCCTTGCATGTTTGGAATAAGACGAATGTTGCAAAAATGGCTCAACTTGCTAGTGAAGTACTTTGTATTGAAGAGAAGAAGATACATAATTGGTTGAAAATGCTGAGATCAAGGTTGCAATAGAAACAATGAATATGCATTTCATTCACAAAGGAGCAACGACGGTGGTGGATGGTCACAGATTTCTAGTTTGTATAGTTAAGGTTCACATCCCGCCAGCAAAACCGGTTGGAGTAGGGGAAGATTCAAGGATTGTGCAATTGACTAGTAATAATCGAAGAAACGATTCAGGTAAGGATGCAATTTCCCAGGAATTGCAAAAGGTGGCGCCTGTGTTGGAAGTGGGAGTGGATAGAATAGTCACGTGGAGGAATCAGAAGAGGTGGAAAATAATGGGAATATAATACAAGATGTGTCTGTGGCGGCTAAACAGTATATTATAATCAAAGATAATGATGAAGATCAAGATAGACTGATAGAAAATTCTTCTAGTAGTGGACAGTAGAATGACACCCTAATAAATGAGTTGGAGGCATGTGTAGAACAATCAACACCTGGTACGGACATCTTGAAGACCAATGAAATAGGATCATTAATTGCTTAAGAAGGAAATGACAATTATACTGACTGGGGTATAGAACAATTGTTTTCACAAAAGAAGGTGGAGAGATAGTGTAGAATTCGGGAGACAAGCAGAGAAGGGAGGGAGTCACAGGAGAAATAAATAATCAAAATGAAATTCAATTAACGGTAGAGTTAGTACATAATTCTGAACATGGGATAGGAGACACGTAAATTGAAAACAATTGACACACAAGTGTGAGTACTGAAACTAAGGTGGAGGATTGTCTTGGAATTGTAGAAGTCTTACGTTGAGGTTTAAAAAACAGAGTATGGGAAAAAGAGAATACTTGCAAACTTCTGCAACAAGCAGACAACAAGAATCAACAATAAGAGGCAACATGGTGGTCATAGCATCACAAATCCAGGACATGGGATCATCTACCAAAGCTGCTATGATCAGGAAGGAAATAAGGGAGTGAAAAGTCTTTGTAGTGGGGTTGTTAGAAACTCAGCAGACTTACAATGTAGCAAAGAATATTGGTTTGTTCTAGGGGGGCAAGAAGGTGAATATGGTCTGGGAAGAAATACAAGCTGAAGGGCGATCAGGGGGACTTG
This sequence comes from Limonium bicolor, assembly GCA_023374045.1. Taxonomy (NCBI): domain Eukaryota; kingdom Viridiplantae; phylum Streptophyta; class Magnoliopsida; order Caryophyllales; family Plumbaginaceae; genus Limonium; species Limonium bicolor. The sequence continues at coordinate 51,308,035 of CM041777.1, forward strand.
TTGATATCGGAGATGAAGGAGATATTCAAGCTACAAATATAGAAAAGGACAATTGATGGATGAGGTTGGGTATATCAATCCCAAATGATGGGTTCAAAGGTGCAAACCATGGGAACAACACCCAGCAAGAGGAGAAAGTGAGAAATGGGTTTTTGGGTTGGTAGTAATTGGAGATGGAACTTAGTTTGGAGAAGAGGCCTATTCTCTTATGAGGAAGAAATGCAGGAGCAACTCTTATATATTCTAGCTAGGTGTATACCAGACTGTTCAGGTGATGACCATATTGATTGGAAACGAAGTAATAGTGGACGATAATCAAAACAAAACCCACGCATATGATGTGAATCTTTCAAAGCTCTATGGAGTGGTTATGTTGGACCTAGGACCGAAACATTATGTTTGGTTTCTGGTTTTTGAGAAGCTGAATACAAGATATAGTCTTCTCGCTGCTGGAAAAAAAAGAATAAACAACGCCCCTTTAAAAATGGTTATATTGTAAATTGTTTTTTTATCATAGGCGGGACATCTTAATAAACGTTTTGCTTACAAAGCGTTGTTTATGTTATCGCGCCCAAAGATAAAAACAACGCTTTGCTACAAAGCGTTCTTTAAGAGATACGTATAAAAAACGCTTCACAAAGGAAGCGTTTTTTTTGTCTTTGGGCGCGATAACATAAAAAACGCTTCAGCTAAGAAGCGTTCTTTATGCTACTTATGGTCAGCATAAAGAACGCTTCTTAAGTGAAGCGTTCTTTATGTTACCTAAATTATAAACACTTTTCACCCTCCCGCCCAGTCTTCTCATCAATCTAATCACGACTATTCCCCTACCCACTCTCTGTAAACCTCGCTCTAACTACGCTCTATCTCTTCTCAATCGAAACCCTCTATCTCTTCTCAATCGAAACCACGCACTAAGCCCAGAAATTACCAATATTGTCGTCACGGCGCCTCTCTTCTCTTCCTTTCTCCCGATACTACGCTCACCATCTTCAATATTCTATCTTCCGGTACTGGTGATGAAGGCAGGCCACATGCATGCGTCGATATCGATCGGCACCTCTCGCTATCGGTAATTTTGCGCTCAATCTGCGAACAGATATATACATATATATATGCATGCATATCCTTATTTTTCATATACTCTTTCGATCGGTAATTAATGTTTGCAAAATCGAACGAACAGGACATACATGCCCTGTCGCACGCACGACGCCTCTGGATTCAGTACTCTACCTAGAAATATTTTACAACCCCAACTAGCGAAAGGAACATACATGAGCGCTAGATGTATCGCCTCTATTCTTCTACTGATGAGGTAATTTTGCAAACCAAACTTGTTAATCAGGAACATTCATGCTCTGTTTGTTTGGGATTAAAAGGCGTACGATGAAATAAAGTGTGTGTTTGGGAATAATTTTGCATGCAAACCAAACTGTGTCGCGCGCATCTATCTATTGTTGTACTGTGTGCTGATTTTTATCGCCTCTATTCTGCAATGAGGTAATTTAATTTGAAAACCAAACTTGTTAATTAGGAACATTCTGTTTGTTTGGGATTAAAGGCGTGAAATAAAGTGTACGTGTGTTTGGGAATAATTTTGCATGCAAACCAAACTGTCGCGCGCATCTATTTGTAATATGTGTTGATTTTTACTTGCTGGTTGTACAATGGACTTGGGAATTAATGTGTTTATTAGGCGTCAAATATAATGCGTTTCGGCATGCATACAAATATAGTCTCGTAGTTATGGCGAAATTAATTTGGTTAGATGACTATAGGGTGTATTAATTAACTATACAAACACATAGCATTACGGCATCGTCAGCTTGCTTGTCGATCCCCTTCCCCATATTGATTTTACCTTAACATCCACCCAGAAGTTTATCTACGTTTCTACCAATACCAACATCAAACTTTTAAGTTCCTTCACATTCTTCTCAGATTTGTTATCCGGTCAAGCTAGGCATTCCAATTAACCCTCTAATGTTTTGGAAATCTATATGACCACCATTGGCCATATTAGAGACCTCTACTTACAGCTTCTTAATTTCTTGTAGTTATTATTTTAGTATCCCTCTACATTTTTTGGCTAGCGCCTATGCACCTTCGATCGTCATCCACCCCTGTTTAAAAAAAAAATTGAACTCGGACGGGCCTAGGCCATCAACTTTATTTTCCTTCACGACCTTCCTTCTCTCTTTTTCCTTTAGTCACCTCTGACTAGTATATATGTTGTGGAAGCTTCAGTAGATTGAACAATCAGAACTGGACAACACTAAAAACTTTGGGGATGACACAGTAGAGACCGAGCGGTATTGATCTTTAGAAACATCACAGAGAAAATCGGATAAAAAGCCAGGCGAATTTGGCCGATGGAGACAGTTGCTGCCTCTGTTGAAGATCAAAGTATCGACGATCATGATGATTCTTCTACTGATACAAAAGAGACAGAAGAAGAAAAGCATGATACAAAAGAGACAGAGGCAGATACAGATGAAAGGATGAATGAGAACTCAGAAACAGAGAGGTTGAAGAAATTGGCTAAAAAGTTAAGTGAGGCTGCCACGAAGTAGAGTCCGGTGGCGATTAACGAATTACTGGCCCACTTCATGACCTTGAATGAAGAAAACGGTTTTCTAGAATAGTTATATGAGGAGGAGGAGAAGAGGAAACTTAGTCAATTATATGGTGGTATGGGGACTATATGAAGATAAAGTGGTACCAAATCGCCCGGTTGATGAGTTTCATGTCTTATGGATGGAGAAGCTAGGCACTTCTCCATCTCCAGTTTCGATTGGATTCGCATCTTCTTTTAGTTTTGAACTTTGATAGGTCTGAGAAATCTTTAAACACTAGGACATGAATGTCTGTAGATTGCATGCAGTCATTTGGAATACTAGCCACACACTGTTGATGTGGGGTGCATCGTATCTTTCAAAAAAAACTAGATGAAGGTCCCTTGGCAATTAAAAAGATTGAGAGATTCCCCCTAAGTTTGCATGTTAAGCGTCTTTAACAAATGATAGCAATAAGTGACAGATTTTATGCACAATAAGTGACAGCTTTTATGTTATACTGTAACCGTAGTAGAAAACTTTCTACTACGGTTACAGTATAACATAAAAGCTGTCACTTATTGTGCATAAAAGTTGTCACTTATTGCGATCAAGAGTATAACATAAAAGCTACCACTTATTGTGCATAAAAGCTGTCACTTATTGCTATCATTTGTTAAGACGCTTAACATGCAAACTCAGGGGGAATCCTACTTAGGGGGAATCTTTCAATCTTTTTAATTGCCAAGAGATCTTCATCTAGTTTTTTTAAAATGTACGATGCACCCCACATCAACAGTGTGTGGCTAGTATTCCAATTGATTGCATGCAATCTACAAACATTCATGTCCAAGTGTTTGAAGATTCTCAGACCTATTGATGTTCAAAACTGAAAGAAGATGCGAATCCAATCAAAACTGAAGATGAAGAAGTGCCTAGCTTCTCCATCTCCATCTTCATCCATAAGTCATGAAACTCATCAATCGGGCGATCTGGTACCACTTTATCTTCATATAGTCCCCCATGCCACCATATAATCGACTAAGTTTCCTCTTCTCCTCCTCATACAACTATTCTAGAAAACAGTTTCTTCATTCAAGGTCATGAAGTGGGCCAGTAATTCGTTAATCTCCACTGGACTCTACTTCGTGGCAGCCTCACTTAACTTTTTAGCCAATTTCTTCAACCTCTGTGTTTCTGAGTTCTCATTCATCCTTTCATCTGTATCTGCCTCTGTCTCTTTTGTATCATGCTTTTCTTTTTCTGTCTCTTTTGTATCAGTAGAAGAATCATCATGATCATCGGTACTTTCATATTTAACAAAGGTAACAACTATCTTAGCGAATTGGAAATTTCTTCTCAAGTACGTACGTATTATAAGTACTTTTGTGTTTGAATTGGTGATTTAACTATTTACGCATGTTTGGATAAGTTTAAATGGTGTACTTAATTGCTTTTATAATTCTCGCGTGCAGCTTGTTGATTTCTTCTCAATACTTATTCATAAGCCGATCTCAAGTTTGTCAAGGAGCACACATGTGTCGAAAGCACTAATTGATCAGAAGAAGTCATGAGTCATGTAGCTATCTTTCTTTTTTTCAAATGGTTGTATTGTACATGTTATGATCGAACTTGAACCATTTTTAGAATTTGGTTAACTAGCTAGTTACAAATGTTGTAGTTAATCGCGCGGTACTACACTTAAGCCTATGTGCGCCGGTATAATAATATTAATGCAAACAAAGTACTGCTGTTGATCTATTAAAATTCTCCAGTTTGGTTGATCTGGTACATATAATGCAAACAGGTTGTGAATGAATGACAATTTGTGATCTGTAGCGCGCATTTAATTTTGTGTTATGTGCAGGGTAATAAATTGTATAAAAATAAAAATATAAAAAAGGGCCATATAAGAAACGCTTATACATATAAGCGTTTCTTATACTCTCGCGCCAAATGTCATAAAGAACGCTTATATTAAACAAGCGTTTTTTATAGTCAGACATAAAGAACGCTTCAAGATGAAAGCGTTCTTTATGCCTCGTAGATTCCTGCCACCTTACACACCTTAAAAAACGCTTTAGCAATAAGCGTTCTTTTAAATTAATGTATAAAAAACGCTTACAACGCGTTCTTTAAGAGGTTCGACCATTTGCGTCACTGACATAAAAAACGTTTATAAAACGTTCCAAAAGACAAATAAAAACGTTGTTTATTCAGTTTTTTTTCCAGCAGTGTCTGCCTAGAAGAATCTTTAAGGAGCATGGTGGAATTCCAAGATTGAGATAAATGAATCTCCCCTTGAAATTTATGAAGATTGTAGGGGATTGGTGTATTAGGGGTGTGATTGTTTTCTTAATATTTGGGATCTCTCTTACTGTGAAAATCTCTCTTTGTAATGTGCACTATTTTAGATGTTACCCAGTGTATCTAGCATTGGATTATTGTATTAAGGATACAGGTTGGACACTGTTTTTCCTTCCTAGACATTTACCCACAAGATTTCACTTAGGAAGATTTTAAGAAGACCCATACAAACCTCATTCGCCTAGCTACCACCAGATTTTTCTAATTCATTTAATTACATGGCGAAAGCCCTACTTTAAAAAAAACATATATAAGTCACTCGTGAGTGATTGCCACATGCCGGAATATGTAGATGCAAGTGGAAAGCACTTAATGACGGTTTTTCGTTCAAGGAAAGTTGCTGATTCATAAGGGGGTGTTTGTTTTAACTGCAGAAAATATAATGACTTCAAGAAGGAAATGAAAAAAATTTCCAAAATATCCATCGTTCATCAACCATATTCATCAATCATCATCAATGGCCACAAACTAAAGAGAATCTCATTCGCTAGAGAATCATAATAGAGAAATTTGGATACCAAAAACAAACACTCCTAAATGATACCTGCAAAACCGGACACAATTCAAGTGTTACTGATCCCCACCGATCCCAAATCTAATCGATCGAGCAGATTTCTCAAGTCAGGTAAACTTTTTCAGCTCTACTAACAGTCCAGCATTAGCGAATACATTTTGTTTTTTCGAAACCAAAATTAGCTAATACTTGATATTACACCCATATACTTCCTCAAAAAGCCAGACACTTGTGACCACTGGCACCACCAAAAAACAAAGATCAAGTATCAACAGTATATACAAAAAGGTAACGCACGAACCCATTTCTAACTGGGTTTCCCAATTAGCCTATTGTCCTCAAGAAGAGCCTGGGGAAAGTAGGCTTGACACCTTGAAATATGTGACTTCAGAAGAGGAATGTTAGGGTGGGCACTTCTACACCGATGGCACCGCAGTTCCATTGACAGAATGGTCTCATCTTCTCTTACAGATGCGTTTCCGTACTTGGTTATCTCGTTGATAACATCAACAGAATCTCGAAAGAAAGATGTGGTGAATGAGTTCCAGTGCTTCTTGTTCTTGAGACAAGGAGAGTCAAAATCCTGGCTGATAACGTGAAGGTGTAGTTGTCTCATTGACGGAACCTGCAGCAAGTTCAACATCTTTTGTTTCATGTATATGTAAATAAATAGTGCTGAGTAAATGCCGTGACTAGAAAAACAGAGAGTGATAAACATGTAAACAGGACGAGTGGAAAAAAAGTTAATTCCCAAGCAAAGTGAACCAAGGGCTCTACTTGCAAATCTATTTAATATTTCCTTCCCAAGTATGCTACCGAGATACCGAACAGAATACTTTCCTCATTCATTCGCTCTTAGTTACATGATATCTTCATCTTCCACTTTTTTTCCCTTGATTAACCACGCAGGCACCTGCAGCAGTGGAATTCTACATCATGTAGAACAACTTTACTCCACACATGTGAGTAAATAACTTTTTTATTTTTTAATACACATCATTATTCAACAGAATACTCGTGCGCTAAAGAACCCCAAAGATTGATACTCACTTTGATCCCCTAAAGTCTACAGCATGAATGATGGTACTTTTAGCAGATAGGTTCTTTTCAACCATAGCAGGGCAACTAAAAGCAGATGTAGTTTTGAAGAACTTACTGAATGGTATCCCATACGAAAAACAAGCGAAGGGTCATCCACTATGAGCTTCTCCGCCCATTTGATACCAACCTCATGCATCGTTCTCAACAGCTTGAGATGTTCTTGGTGCACATTCTTCAGAGAATCAAGTCCGTTCAATCTTGAAAGTACGAGAATATGTTTCTTTGCCTGGAAAATTAATCATAGGGAAGGTTCATGGACTCACTCTCACAATGAGCTCAGAGAATAATATGTACACATCATAGAGAAGGTTCAAGAATTAGATTAATCTTAATATACCTTAGGATAAAGATCATTTATTACAACAACATCACTCGTTATCTCCAATAAATTACGCTCATGTTTCTCAGGATGCATCGCAATGTTGTATAAACTTTGAGCCCATGACCCCCATTTCTTTACTGCACTATCCTCCTTATCAGCCTTGCGGTCATGCACTTCTCCACCTCTTGCATTAGGGTTTCCTTTGGACTTCTTGTTTCTCTCAACTTCATGATCAGTCTCTCGTTTTGTCTTATGATCAGAAGGTGAATAATTTTCACGTTTTCCAACATTTTGATCACAAAGATTAGATGGCTGTTCCTCAGATTTGCGAGAATTCAATTTCGATGAGATTGACTGGTTCTTCACTATAGATGTGAAACCTTCAAATAAAGATCTGTAAGTTTGCCGAAGAATTTTACAGCCTTCCTCATAGTCGTTGAGATAGTTGGGCCTCTGTGGATTCATATTAGGTCCAAGAACATGAATCACATGAGTTACTCCTTCCTTACTATATAAGGGTGAAGTGGAAGGTAGGGGTACAACTACTGCCTTTCCAGGTAACAGAGATTTAGCTTGCTGTTCAGTAGCAGTTTTCAAGGATGGGCCTGCAGCACTAAATATAGCTGCATTAACACCCCCACCTCCAGGCTTTAGTCTCCTGCAGGAATAGAAGGTATGGATAGCTCTTCATGACATGAACAACATCAGCAGATGACTAAAAAGATTACTCAAGTGAAGCTGGCAACAATATTAGCAGGATTACAAAGCAAACCAACCAAAACCTAATGAAGAAGCATCTGCCAATCAAATAAAATATAAGCAATTAATCACAACATTCTGTTATCTCCATCAATTGAAAGACTGAGAAAGGTGCGGGTAAGTGGGTCCATAAGGAAACGAGCTTGGATAATGCAAAAAATAAAGTAAAGTTTCACCACAATAATTCTGAAGCACAAAAATGCGCGAAGATGTACTATATGCAGTCAATTTATTCAGAATCCAAGATAATAGGAATAACCTTACTATGTTTGCATATTCGATTCTCACTTTACCACTTGCGGGTTCACATTACATCACAGGGCACAGACTGACAGGATAGCTGGTCTTTCTTATTTTCGTATTGGGCAGGTTCTACTTCTGAGCATGTTGCTGAATGTAGCAGTTTGTAGATTATTAATTCAGCTACTCTAAAAACTGACAAATTCATATACTTTAACAAACAGATAAGAAGAACAATAAGGCCCCCTGTCTCCTATAAAGTGTTGTTTTATTTTGTTGCACAATGTTGCATGTCTTCGATAAAGAACACCGAAAGAAAAGCATAAACCGAACAAAAACCCAATGCAACATTAAACTACAAACCAAAATAAGAAGTATGATACAGTTGGTTGCCACAACAATAATAAAAACAATTTTTCTGGTTTCTTCATATCAAAAGTTGTTGCTTGCCTTTTATAAAGGTTTGAATGATAAACAAATGACTTCCCATATTCTGAATGTTGAGAATTTATAGAGAAACAAATTATTGAAGAGACTCTTAAGTATTTAGTATTTATTTTCAACTTTGGCTTCTTTAGGAAAACGGCATCAGCTAATTTGTAATGGGTGAGGGTGGAAACAGGAGCAGGAATGTCTGTTCCACTTTTGCTACTAATTTAAGGAGAAGAACCATGCAGAACCATCAGGTAGAATGCTTACCAGTTAGTTGCATTTGCTATAACACAGCATCGTAAACCACATTTGGAGTAAAGTTGAGTTATATCACCAACAAATGTGAAGAACCTAGAAGAATCGATATTCTTTTGAGCAGCTTTAGCTTTTACCAGAGACAGAATCCTTGAATTATGTGTTAAATCAACCAAAACCACCCGGGTCTTTCCAACTTTTGGCAACCATTCTTGAACTTGCTCAACAATTATATCAGAAGCTTTCTCAAGATCAAACTTAAAGTCTGCTGTAGAAATTGAGGGAAATGCAAGAGTAGGTACTTCATCAGGAGATGGTAAATTGCCATGATCCTTGTGACGAGAGGTATCGGCCCCAGCAGAATCTATCACCATATTGTCCCCTCCTCCCAACTCTTCATTAGGAATCGGAACTGGTATAGCATGCTTCACTTCACCGCCAAGGTCCTGATCATTTTCCAGCCCATTCGAACTAGAAGCTTTTGTCTTCCTAACATCAGAATTTGAAGTTCCAGGATCTACTTTCTTAAAAAACTTCATTATACCAACAGGAGCCTTGGCATCTTGGCTCTTCTGACCAAAACACCCAGGTGGAAGAATATCACTGGGACCAAGAGCAGAGTATTTTGAAATTGTGTCTTGGACATCATTGTAATTGTGGCATATAGTGATTCGACTATATCCCTCATCTAGCTTAGGCAATTCCTTTTTCTGCAACATACGGTTTACCACTGCAGCTGCTTTTCCTCCTTGCAAGTTACCTTCGTGGCCTGTCCTGTTGATACATCGAGAGATACAAAGTTTAGCGGGCAGATCAAGCACAATAGCATGAACATCTACTTGAGAACTCCCCAGCTTCACAAAGTCTGCTCGTTGGTCTTTGTCCAAGTTACATCTGTCGATAAATATACTTTTACGTTCTTTCAACGCATTGACAGCACTGGTCAAGCATTGAGCTTTAGTCCCAGATTTACCTTTGTTGATTGTATCCTGTAATGTATGGCTACCATGAATACATTAAAAAATAAAAACAAGACCAGCTAGCACTACTGCATGTAAATGACAGAAGCATATTTCAGGTACTATCGGTGTTAGCTCCCCTAAAAAAATGCATCAACTCATATCGATGTTACTCCAATTGGTGAAGTACGTTCCATATGATGGAACCTAGTATGAGTCATGAAAAATTTGAATTAAGCTAGACAATCTAACGTGGAGCTGGTTAGTGTAAACAGCATTGTCCTACAAATCTTGTCCGAGAGATGATGACCAGCATATACCATCAACCATTGCCTTTGCAATGGTCCTGACAACAGCTTTGATATGTCAACACCTGCTAGTACCAGCTTCGATAGGGAGACCCGGGATTTTGAAAATTAGTGACAGTATTAGGTCAGTTCTTACACTAGCATAGACATGGAAATTAGGCAAATCATCAGCACAAGAGCATTTTTTCATCCCATTCCACTACATTATAAACAAAGCCCTCAAGGCCCGCTACTCCAACAAGTCAGCAGTAGTTACTACTCATCCTAGCCATCGAAACCAAAGATGTACAGGAAACGGTGAACAAGAACAAGACCTAGGAAGAGGAAGCATGTGTGCGTACTTGGCAGATGCGAACCCAAGGGCGAGAAGAGGCGCGCATAACGTTGTCGCAGAAGGTGGACTTGCCACTCCCTGGCGCACCCATCAGTAAAACCAGTAGCGCTTTTGGCTTTCTCTCATCTCCATTTTCTTCGATTTTAGAATCATACAGCAGAAGGGAAGCGAAAAAATGAATTGGAGACTTGACGTTAAGAAAAGCCGAAAGCACAAACAGTACCCTAGATTTTACTCTCAGCATAGACCGAAATTCCTCTTACCTTTGCCCGAAACAGAATCGATCTCCATTAATGTACAGTTGCTGATTGGGGTTTTCGTCGCTGATCACGCTTTTTGTTTGGGATGATTTATGGCAAATGTTACTTTTGTTTTCGAGGATAATTTTCGGTCGCGCTGGGCGTCTTGCGGAGCGGCTCTCGTGCCATTGGTTTCTTGAGAACTTAAATTTACTGTTCTTGTCAGGCGGAGACAAAAAAAAAAAAAACCCCAAAAAAGAAAAGCAAAATGAATGAATCTAGTCCCGGCGGGGCTCGAACCCGCGACCTTCGGCTCATAAGACCAACGCTCTAACCAACTGAGCTACGGGACTAGCACATTCATAATCACCGGCATAATATTATATTCATCGTGTTTACACGTCAGGACCACTTACACGGATAACAATTTTATTACAAAAGCATCTAATATAATCTTCTCGAAATATCAAATATTACACGGACCTAACAGACCGACTAATCTAGTAAAAAAGCTCTCATGACCCTATCCATAAAGAAATATCATCCTCCCTGGTTCACCCAGGCGCAATCCCCAGGATGCTCCCAACTAATGGTTCCCCATTGAGAATTGTCATAATAATGAGGTTCAGCTGCCTGATATGGCCATACGATCGAAGAACAAGCTGGGTCTATACTTTCATTATTTACCACAAGATCAGTCAACGGCACTGCAACCTCTGAAGGACGGTGAAGACCATCTTGCACAGTAACATTATTCGCATTGGATGTACAACCACTCCAGAGTAGTTGACGACTGGAGGAGTTGTCAGTGGAAATAATACCACCATCATGGTCATCGGGATTAGGGATTTCATCGAAGAATGGACGATGATCAAGGATTAACCCACCAATACCAGCATGAGCATCATGATAATCAAGATAATGATGTTGATTGTTACTACTAGTAGTGTTCATCGTAAGCATGAGATCTTGATGCATGGAGATCTGATCTTTAAGGAACTTGACATACTGTATGGCTTGTTCAAGCATAGACACAGTGTCGAGTTTAGAACCCCGGCCGCCAGGAAGAAGGCTCTGTAGGGTTTTGAACTTCTCACTTATCTTGTGCCTCCGCTCTCTTGCTGCAACACTTTGTGGGTCCGTAGATAATTTCACTCCGACTCCTCCACCGCCACGATGCTTTCCGGTGGTGGTACTCCCGCCACTGCCGCCCTTCTTGGTTTTCTTCTTACTATTTGTGATCATCTGTTGTTTGTTGTAGTAGTTCTCAATACTCGTAGCTCGGTTGATGCTGCCGTCGTCTGAAGTAGGGTAATAGGAGTAGAAGTTCATTGTTTTCTTTTCAATTAGTACTGTTTGTTTGTTTGTATATATGATCTGATTGTCGGGTGGGTTTTGAGGTAACGGGTTATCTATCTATCTATCAGAGGTAACTTTACATATATATAGCCGAAGAGAAAGAAGTGAAGAGACTTTGGAGTGGGGGATAGAAGAACATTGATTAGATTAATGAAAGGATATGTCGTCAGATGGCTGGGTCAGTCAGAGCAGCTGCAGCAGCAAGCAGCTTTGAATGGATTTTGGGAGGGGCAGATTCTGGTTGTCGTGTTTTCGTTGACAATAATATGTGTTCGTACTGTTTAGTAGTGTTGTTTACTGATTTGCATCTATGTAGGTACGAAATGAAAACCTAGCTACCTACCGGAAGCTAACGAGGAGGGTGGTTCAGTAGAGGTTGATAGGGCTAGCTGGATCGACACTACTCAAGCTCACGCAAACTCTTTTGGTTATTTAGATTTTTGTCTCCTTCTTGCGGTCGATCGATCACTTTGCGACAGAGGGAGCATTATCTTTTAGTTTCATCATATAGCTAGATTAACTGATCTTAAATAAGTACTAGTCTAATGGCGCCAATGTGATAGGCAATTGAATTGCTCAAAAATTGCAACTCGAATCCAGATTAGCTACTGTTTCGACAAATGGCTACCTCATCCATCACTTTTAAGCCTTCCGATTTCTAGTGTTTGATTAATTGATTAGTCCTTCTAGTAATATTTTCTTTGGATACTTTCCTGATAAAATTATTTGACATTTATATCATGAATCAGTTTTGTTAGATACTAGTTCTTCAAGAAGAAAGTTATTTGCAGTCACTTTTGCACACATATGATACAGGCGACAGCAGGCTGGGAGCTTCGTAGTCGGTTGCTCACTATGATTCTATACCCTACTGCTCATTTTTCGACGTTTTAACTGTCCTAAAGTGATTGTGTGTCTTTGATGTTTTAGATTTCTTATGATGGTTTTGTTGGTGTGTGGTGTAGAGTAATCTTTTTTTATGTCGTTATATACTTTATAATGTCGTCACTTGCTTGACAGTTTTTTAGGGTTTAAGGTACCCTAAACCCTGACACTACAAACCCTAAAATTCATTCAACGTTTTTGAGCTTTCATAGAATAGTTTTTAGGGTGTGTGGTGTAGGGTGGTCTTTTTGAAATTGTTCTATACTTTGTAATATTGTCACTAACCCAACAGATATTTAGGGTTTGTGGTTTAGGGTCGGTAATTACAACCCCTAAAAATGCTTTCGACGTTTTATAGTTTTCCTAGGGTGGTTTTTAAGGTGTGTGGTGTAGGGTATTCTTTTTTGAAGTCATACAATACTTTATAATATCACCACTAACTCGACAGTTTTTAGAGTTTGTGATTAAGGTTTAGGGTCTTCAACGTTTTTTAACTTTCCTATTGTGGTTATTAGACCGTGGTGTAGGGTAATCTTTTAAAAATAACTGAATTATGGCTGCTCAGCGACTGGCTCTAAAGGGAGTCGTTAGATGGCTACGGGCTCTCTGGTCACTGGGCGGCTGCCTGTGACTACATTTAGTAAAGTTGTGACTGCAAATAACAATTCTCATTAGATAATCAAACGACCTAATATAGTGCAAAATTATGTTACTAATTGCTACATGACTCGACTTGTCATTACTTCTTTCTCACTTGATCCCAAATGTCATTCACGTGAGGAGTTGGAGACAATATATGTGCTACGATCAGTAAGATTTATCATCAAAATTTTCTATTTTTCTGCTTACAAATTAACATAAATCCTTAAGAAGACTAAAAAAACTGAGCAAGTTAGTACATCATTCGCTAAGAATTAAGAGAGTAAAACTTACACCATCTACAAACTTATAATCTTAAATTGACAGGAAGAGGCCAGATGCAAACTAGTTTAAAAGATATAGCACTTCAAAAATTGAGGAGAGTTAGTTAGCTCACACCTAGTTTGATTCTTTTAGGAATAGGTACTATGGCACAAAGGGTTTAAAACTAAGATTATGGAAATTGACTACAGTTCTTATTTAATTTTATAGTCAGTAGCTAGTAAGTATGATCGTACTTCACTCGTTAGGGTTGAAAGTTTAGTTTTTTCATTCCAATCATCGTCCTCTTATGTCTAGTGTATCAAATACAAGAACCGGTTAATCATTATCTCTTGAAAAAAGTCCAATAAGTTAAAAGAAGTAAAATGAGCTAGGAGCAAACTTAACAGCCAATCAAAATTCTAGCTTGCTACCCCTTCAAATGTGTGTGGCTCCAACGTCCAACACCTCAGAAACCCCTGCCCCCCGCCTATTTGTGTTTATTGTACATGAGAGGAGAGAAATTGTCTAGAAAAATAGAGAGCGGACAATTGAGGAAGATCAAATCACTAGCATTGCGGGGCTCATCTAATAGTACTACGTATATAGGTGGTAGGTTCTGTGATTTTTGCAATGTTTTGCTGCTCATGATTTATTTTTCTCGAGAAACTGGTGCTGATTTGATATTACTAATTTTTGCTAACTACTCTCTCTCTCTCCTCGTGCCCCTCTCCTGGTTATGCTCTTCTTACGATGAGACCCCTGGTGCTGCCGCGTCTCCGAAGCTAGGTCCCTCTAGGGCCATTTTTGTGTACATCATGGACTCTACGGTATTTCTGTAACGAAAGATACCTTCAAGTCTAGCTTAAAGATTATAGTTATTTTTGTTTGTTCGATGGAGCATGCAGCTGTCGATGATCAAAAGCATGCCATTGATGAAGGTCTCAAAAAATGAATCGTGCTGAAAAGAAAATTTCAGCGGTCTTGGGTTTTAAAACACGAGCAATACACATTATCCGTAGATTGGATATGATCAGAAGACCATGTAGACAAGAATGTTTGACCCCTTTTGTACTTAGGTGTGGACTGAGTGAAATCGGATGTGTTCTGAACGAACATGAATTTAGAACACTGAAGATGACTTTACTTGACATAGATATATAAGAAGGATTTAATTAATGAGATCCGAGCAAACCCTAATTAAGATCAGTTTCCTTACAATTTCATCTGTGTTATTTCAATCAGTTATGAATTAGTTAGCTATATAAACTCATTTTAGCTTGTCCTAAATCATTTGTTGTTGTAACCCTTTATTTACACTGAGAATAGTAGGAGTTTATTATGTAGAGGTCATGGATTTGAATATAAGAAATTCATTCTCAAAATCTTTAACCTTTTTATGTCCAAACCTGGACATCCGAGTCGGTGAAGATGAAGAGTAGGGGACGGGTTCAAATCCTCCTAAGTCCACTTTCTCACCAAGTCTGTCACATGGGGCTTGCCTTGTGTGATTTACCCGGTTGGTCATGTCAGCCGGTGGGCACACTCTAAGAGTAGTGGTCTCATTTTGCATATTGATAAGCTACAACCAAATATTCGCTGATCTAGCAAGTAAAAAGAAACAATACATTCACTTTCTTTCTTTTTAAAAAAATAAAATAAAACTGACGCTGCTAAGGGTTATAGTGCACATAACATAAATGAAAACTTGTACAGATGGTCATACAAACCTGTACAAATGTTCATTAAAACATGTACATCCTCACGTAAAAACATGTACATCCTCGCATTAAAAACATATAAATGGTCACATAAATTTGTACAAATGTTCATTAAATATGTACATCCTTAGATTAAAACCTGTACATATAAGGAGAAACTTGTACCGATGGTCATACAAACATGTACAGATGTTCATTAAAACATGTACATTCTCACAATCGAACATGTATATTCTCACATTTGAACATGTACATCCTCACATTAAACAAGTACATTCTCACATTAAAATATGTACATCCTCACATTAAAGTATAGAACGACTTCCAAATAGATTACCCTAACCCCACACACCCTAAAACCCACCCTAGGAAAGCTAAAAAACGTCGAAGGCTTTTTTAGGGTTTGCAGTGGCGGGTTTAGGGAATAGACCCTAAACCCACTACCACAGACCCTAAAAAGTTGTCGAGTTAGTTGCTACAATATAAAGTATAGAACGACTTCCAAATAGATTACCCTAACCCCACACACCCTAAAACCCACCCTAGGAAAGCTAAAAGATGTCGAAGGCATTTTTAGGGTTTGTAGTGGCTAGTTTAAGGCTACCACAAACCCTCAAAGCCTGTCGAGTTAGTTGCTACAATGTAAAGTATAGAACGACTTCCAAATAGATTACCCTAACCCCACACACCCTAAATCCACCCTAGGAAAGCTAAAAAAACGTAGAAGGTGTTTTTAGGGTTTGTGGTAGCAGGTTTAGGGTACGTGTAATTAACCTAGGATGGGAGAAAAACATTTAAAAATGTTGTGAGCTATGAAATGGGAGTTGATATTTGCTGACATTTGCTCATATTTAATTATGCATGATAATTAATTTTCTACATAAAATGTCTATTTATCAAAGAATTATTCTCAACATTATATTCACACTATATTTAAGGAAGAATCTATCAAGTTTTTACTATATGTAATATAATTTTTTTGTATGAGATTTTGTTCATAAGTTTAAATATTCTAGCTTTTCCGTGTACATTCAAACACTCTCTAAAAATGAAAATGTAAGTATTAGGAAACGTTATTAAATCATCTTATTTGTATTTTAAATTGTAACTAAATATTTATATACGTTGACTTTGAGTTTAAAATTAAAAAAACATATTTTTTATACTATATGTGCAATATATCATAAGAATACGGGAGACATGATTGGAATTTGGAAAAGAGAGTGAGACGGGAGAGGAGAGGAGAAATTAAAAAATATTGTTAAATGACAAAATTACCATGTTGTAGCCACCGATGACCACAGTGACTTGTAGCCAAGATTTTCCGAATGATTAATTAGTTCAGAAGATGGATCCTACTTAACAACCTTTGGCTGTGAGGATGCAACACCATCGATGTATTGTTTCCTCCCTCACCCTATGCATGTTGCCGGTTCACTCGGATAGGTGGTGAGTTATGGTGATAAAACGTGGACAGCTTAGAGAAGCTTTGTGGTTCTTTATTACACGTGCAGAAGGAGAATAATTGCAATGCTTATATGGGGTCCAGTGGACTTCTTCTTCCAGCGATTATGGTGGCATAAGGGTGTGTATCATCACCTTCTTAGTTTGCTATTAGTAGTGCTCTTACTTCAAATGGTCAAAGTGTCTAATGGTAATTCTTGGTCTTGGACTTTACCTAGGATAGTTCACTTATCGACTCTATCTGACTTTGAAGTGGAAGTTGCGTAACCAGGTTATGTAACGTTTTATTAATAATAGGTCAACTTTCAAAAAAAATAATTCTTCCTTACTAACTAAACTTAAAAACATGATTTAACATTTAAAAGTATTAAACAACCCTTTTATGGTAAATTCACTTATTGTTGATTTGCTATTATAATATACAAATTATATAACCATTATATTCATGTTCGGGCATTAATATAAGACTCATGAGTTCATCATTATCATAACAGTTTCACAAGATGATGTTAAGAATGGGTTAGAGTGAGAAGCTCTCCCTTCTCTTTATCTTTTGCTTGCCCAACTCTCCCTTGTTTTCTCCGCCCCTAGTTTCGCTCAATCTCTCCCTCTCCATTACTCAGCTTGTAGTGAAATACCCCGAACTTAAATATGGTGATTAAATAATTATAATAGGGTATTTAAGGGCCTAATAGTGCCTAAAGAATATTGGTGAAGAAAATAAAGCCAAAAGAAAAGAGAAAACGCTTAAAAAGCGTAAAACACAAAAATGAGCGTTACGCAACCATAGGAGGTATATGACCTCGGTTAGGGTCCTAGATGGATTCCTAAGGCTTAGTTATGCCTAATTAATATACGGGAACAATTCCCGAAGAAAACGGATCCATAAAACGGATTAAAAACGCTAATGAAGCTTTAGACCACGTTTTTTGAGAAAACCCGAAAACGTGACTTTGAGTGGTCAAGTGGACCCGTAAATATTATAGTCAATCAAATAAATATAATTCTACATTATTGGAAGCTTAAGAACCATTAAAATTAAAGAAACAAGAAAAATCCAGAAAACGGGGCCGGTTAGTGAGTAGTGCTAAAACCGGGTAATTAACGAGCGTTATTGCAAAAAGATGAAAACACCCCTAGCTAATTAACTAATGGGGGCCAGTTTTATTGAGTGGCTAACACTCTCCCTCCCAAATTAATAAGCTAGTCAAAGTGAGTCAAAAAGCAAAAGTGGAAAAAAGGGAAAAAGTAGAAAAGATAACTTTTCCCCTCTCTCCTCCCATTTCCCTCTTCTCTATCCTTCCCTCTTCTTCCCCACCGGTTTCTCCTCCTTCCTCCTCCCCATTTCTGGTGATTTATGGAGCTTCCATGGCTGCTCCTCTTTCTCTCCATGCTCAAGCCACATTTGAGCTCCAAATGCAAAATAAATCACATATTTGAACTCCCCTCACCAAGCTCTATCTTTCTCTCTTTTCAAAATCCACAAAGCTTGAAGTTCATCTCCATGGGTATAGCCCATTTGAAGAGAAAGCTAGAGATTCTTGAAGCTTGGAGTCTCCCCTTTCATTTAAGGTAAAAAGTTCCAAAGGAAAACTCATTTTCTTCATCCTTTGTCGTGGCCGGTTTTCACCCCTTTTTAATACCTTGTTTTCCTTCCATGTTTGAGCATTGGTTCAACTCTCCAATGGAGGTGGAACCCTCCTTCTGATTTGTTGGGATAAAACTACACTATAATAAATATAGATTTATAGCAAACTAATAGGCAAGTGTACCTATTCGGAATAGTATAACAAGTGTCGTATCTACAGAGAGATTGTTCAATTATCCTAGTCTTGGTAGTTAATTAAAAACTGTAAAAAGGGGTTTAGCCGGAGGCAAGCTTGATTTGTTGTTGGATTAGTACAGAAATAATAAAAACAGTAAAAACAGTTCTGTATTAAGTGGATGGAAAATGTGCTAGGGAAGGTGAAATTGCCCAAATATAATTCAGATATTAATTATAATCCTGGTTTGCTCTTATTTGTCTGTTAAGAATTTTATCTCGTGGCCTTCCTAAATCATAGATAAGGACAACTCTTAATTAATTCAATAGACTTTTTACAATCAGAAAAAGTCTAAAATCATTAATTAGCTCTAAGCGAGAATTCTTTTTATAACAGCGATGGATTTTATCTGCTAATCAAGGAGATAATATCTAACGTTTATCTCTCTTTGTGGTCTATTCTCTAATTTACAAAATCATTAAAATTAGAGAAACCGTAAATGCATAAAAATGATCAGTTGTTAAGCATTTAATAATTTAGAGAGTTAAAACAAATATTTATAAGCAAATCCGGTATTATAAATACGTCTGAATTATTTTGGGGTTAAACACCCATCCTAAGCACAAATATAAAATTACTCACACATCGACAGTACTAAAAACAGAGTAAAGATAGAAATAACCATTATCTCAGGAACTGCTTGCGAAGAACGGGTCTGCACTCGCTCACTTCTGCTGCCTCTTTTCTCTCTTTGTAAAATACTGCTTCTGTTTGAGTACGTACGTGAGTAAATGTGGTGAAGTGGTGAAATAAATAAAAGATGGAGAATTATGGTGTTACGGGATGAATTGAATGGAAGAGAATGGAGTGTGGTGAGCGTGGTTTGATTTTCTGGTTTTCTCCGTACGTTTGTTTAAGGTTGCAGTAGCTGAGTTTATATAGAGGAAGGGAAGAGGCAGATGCGTAAGAATTGATTGCAGGTTGATTGCTCTCTGATTGCTTCATTAATTGCAGGGGACAGAGAGCTGAAACGCGTGAGAGAATTAAGGTAGGCGGAGTAGATGGATATGGCAAGTTGCAGACAGTCGGCGCGAAGAAGAAAACTGTTCGCGACTGATTTTTAGTCACGTCCGCATTGGCGTCCGCCTAGCTAGACGCGGACAAAGTCCTGACCGCCTAGCCGTCCGCCCAGGGAGAGGCGGTTGCCTTATGTTTGGTCCGCCCTAGCGTCCGCCCAAGGAGAGGCGGTAGCCTCCCTGTCCGCCTTACGTCCGCGTGAATGCATGCGGTTGCATGTATATGGTGTCCGCCTTACGTCCGCGTGAATGCATGCGGTTGCATGCGTCGACCTATTTCCTTCTACAAACTTCAACTCGCTCTAGATTCTTCGTTTGGACTCCGTTTCCTGAGCGGTTTGCGTCTATACGTTCGTCTCTTTGTCTACTTTACTCCCAGCTTGGTTTTTCTTCATGTTAAACCAATAAATTTGTGAGATAAACAATAAAACATAAACTAGAGGAAAACTAACCGAAGTGGAGAAATGAGCAAGAAAAGTGTTAATATATATGAAATACACCTATAAAACATGCTCATTTGGAACTTATCACACCCCCCACTTATCTTTTGCTTGTCCTCAAGCAAAACCATGTACCCAAACAAGTAGGGAATGCTCAATATTAACAAATACTATTACGAAGGGTAGGATAAAGAAGTCAATAGTACATGATCTTAAACTTTCTAGAGGAGTGTGATCCATCACCTACTGGTGGCAGTACTCAGGGCAAAAATAAAAATTAGAGTTTCGGGGTATGATCCGGAGTACTTCAATGTTTCTTTTGTTTTAGGTGACTCTAAGAACTTTTACCATGGCCAACTTCTCTCAAGAATGGGCATTGAGGAGAAAACAAAAGGAAAAAGATTTATGCATTTGTTTCACTTTTGCATAAGAGATGAGAAGATAATATGTAAGCATCAAGCTTTTGTTTTTAAGGACACTTAACTCTCTTTGTTGGTTACCAATGGTGTCTCGCAAGTCCCCTATTTATTTTATTTTTTTCCTTTTTGACAGAGAAGCACCCCTTAGCAATCCCTAAGAAAGAAGACAGAAGGAACCCCTGAGTAATAAAAATCCATCCATTTCAGATCATTTGGTCACAGCGCATAAAAATGCTCCTCAAAAGTAATCAAAATTTTAAAACTTTTGAATTTGTACCATTTATACCATTTATACCATTTATCCCACAATTCATATCAGTATTTATTCTTAAAGAGAACAACCCACACATAAAGGGTCCATGATATTGAATTTGAACAAACGTAAGATAAGCAGAGAGATTAAGCATTTTAGCATAAAATGTCACCGAAAAGGGCACACTCCCCCACACTTAAATTGAACAATGTCCTCATTGTTCACCCAAAAAAACAAGGGAAGGTTTCAGAAGGCCTTTTCGGTAAGTAGATAAAATAGAGAGAACACAAAGCTCATGAATAATCATTTAAGCACATAAACTCTCCTCTGCATATTTTATTTAAATAAAAGCATAATTAAAGAAACTGGTACTCCCCTGAGATTATTTTTGCTAGCGTTATAGGAGTTCCCCCACACTTGAGCTTCAGCCTCAAGTAGCGTAGTATGGTTGCGGTGTAGACATGAAATTGCACCTGTAAGACACTAGAAGCAACCATACTACAAACGGGGTTAATAGTTAGCAAAAACAAAATTGAAAGAGAACCTGATAATTAAAAGAGCATAAAAGCATATAAAAGATAAGTTCGTTCGGGTTGCCTCCCGGAAAGCTGCCCTTCTTTAACGTCTTTGGCTAGACGCTTTCATCATGAAGTCAGCCGGGATCGAATAGGAACGTTGAAGTCGGCTTCAACGGTTGGGTGGGACGGTCATCATGAATTTTTGAAATTTGTTGAGTGGAATGCCCTAATGGTTCTGGTGGTGGGTAGCGTGGTTTGGTATATAATTTTCTTTTATCCAGAGCTGCTACCATTTTGATTGTGTCAGGGTGTATTAGTTGGTTATCACAAGATTCAACTAAAGCATTTTCAAGAGCATCATTACGAATAATAGCAGACGAGTTATCCTGCACAATAGAGTCGACAATGTCCATGGAAAAGGTGTCTTCTATATCAGCGGGTTTCTTCATAACCTTGGACATGTCGTATTCTAAAGTTTCGTTATGCAGCCTTAAAATGATTTTTCCTTTTTCAACATCGATTAGTGCTCTAGCAGTTCTCATGAAAGGTCGTCCTAAGATTAAGGGCACCCTAGTGTCTTCTTCTATGTCAATTACAATAAAATTAGCGGGGAACACAAAAGTTCCTACAGTAACAATCAAATCTTCTATTATCCCTTTTGGGAATACTAAAGATCTATCTGCTAATTGTAATTGAATAGAAGTGGGCATGCATTTACCAATCTTAAGTTTGTTGAAAGTTGAGAGTGGCATTAAATTGATACTAGCTCCTAGATCACATAGCCCACTACCACAATCAACATTATCAATGGAACATGGAATAATTGGCAAACCTGGATCTCCATGTTTTGGAGGGAGACTCTTGAGAAGTACTGCTGACACTTCCTGTGTAAGGTGTACAGTTTCCACTTCCTGTAACGATCTTTTGTTGGTGATGATATCCTTCATGAACTTTGCGTATATTGGCATTTGTTTTAAAGCATCTGCAAAAGGAATATTAATCGTTAGTTTCTTGAAGTGAGTTATAAACTTTCCAAATTGTTCATCTAAATTTTTCTTTCTTATTCTGTTTGGAAAAGGAAGTGGGGGAAGAATTTTAGTGAGAGAGGAAGGAGTAGATTCAGGAGGCTCCTTCTCCTCGGAAATAATTTTCGTAGGAGGTGGGGCTTCTTCAGCATCTTCATGTTCTTCTTCTGGATTTTCTTGAGGCTCATGAGCTTGCTATTCTTGGTTATCAGTATCATCTCGGGGAAGAGATGAGTTGAGCGGCCTACCACTTCTCAACGTCACTGCCTTGGCCTGTTCCCTTGGATTTGGATTTGGCTGACTAGGGAAAGCACCAGGTGGCCTTTGTGCAAGCTGCTGGCTGATTTGCTCCAACTGTTGGTTGGTTTGTTGTATCTGGGCTTCAACCCTTCTGTTAGTGGCTTCTTGATCCACGAGTCTGGTATGGGTCGTAGTCATGAATCCTTTCATTAAGTTCCTGAATTCCTCATTTGGATCAGAAGAGGTTGAGGATGGTTGTTGTTGTTGCTGGAAACCTGGAGGGGCACCTTGTGCTCTATAACCCATATTAGAATTTGGTTGGGGTCTGTTTCCCTGATAGGTATTTGGATTGTTGTTCTGCCCTCCTTGGTTCTGATCATTATTTTTCCATGAGAAATTCGGGTGATTTCTCCATGGGTAGTTGTTGTTGAAGTTATTGTTGTAGGAATTACCGGGGCGGTTTCCTATGAAGTTTACATCCTTGTACTGGTTTTTACCTTCGCACTGATGGGTTTCATGAGGACCGGCACATATGACACATCCTTCTGTAGGTGGAACTGGTGGTGAACTTGTAGGTGGGGAAGCTATTGTTTTTACGATTTCGTTTTGAGATGTTGTTAGCTTTTCCACCATCTTTGCAAGGGACGAGATCTGGGCTGATAAATGATCCGTAGGCTCAACGTGGAGTAGGTCTGCTGCTCGTGGCGTTCTTCCCTTGGATCTCGTCCACTTTCTTGTATTGCTCATCATGGTTTCGAGAAGGTCCATTCCTTCTTTAGGAGATTTCATCATGAAACTTCCTCCTGCAGAGGAATTGATGAGTAGTCGGTTCCCATCATCTAGACCGTTGAAGAATGACAGGCAGAGGGATTGATTGTCAAGACCATGGTGGGAACACTTCATTAGCATATCCTTGAATCTGTCCCATGCGTCGTACAACGTTTCTCCCGGCTCCTGACATAAAGTATTGATTTCACCGATCAATTGCCTCGTTCTACTGGTTGGGTAGTATTTGGGAAGGAATTTTTGGGCCATTTGCAGCCATGTGGTGATTGATCGGGAGGGAAGACTTCGATACCACCTGTTTGCTGAATCCGACAACGAGTGAGGAAATAGTTGTAGACGGATTCTTTCTTTGACGTTGCCGGTCTGACCAAAGGAATTGCAGAAGTCTAGGAAAAGACTCAGATGATTTGGGGCTTCATCTGGGTTCGCTCCACTAAACTTGCCTAAATCCCGGACGGCGGTGATGTAGTGGGTTTTGAAAGCCCATTGTCCGGTTTCTAGCGGTGTTAGTTTGGGGAGAACTATGGCTGATGCTCTTCCTTCGGTATCCGGTTGGTGGTAATCAGAGAGGGCACGGTGTTCTGGTTGATTTTCATGGTCTATTTCATCTATAACTTCGTTATCGGCCATGGCTTGATTTCTCAAGTTTCTTTGTGCTTGTAATAAAGTGCGCTCGGGTTCGGGTCTCGGACTGATAGGTGGAGAACCTCGGGTTCGAGTATTTGGCATGCACAGAAGATAACTTGTGGTTCGTCAGAAACTGCGAACTTAATTAGTAAATAGATAAAGAAAGACAGAGATATTGGTTAGGCTGATAAACGTTAATTAAACAATACTGATATATATTTTATATATATATATATAATATATATTTTAGAGTAAAATGACAGAAAATAAGTGACAAGGGAAATTAAATGACAGAAATTATAAGTTAGTAGTTAGTTGACAGAAATTTTAAATGACAGAAAATTAAATGATAGAAATTATAAGTTAGTAGTTAGTTGACAGAAATTTAAATGACAGAAAATTAAATGACAGAAATTATAAGTTAGTATACTGGGAATTTAAATGTTAGGGACAATGGAAATTAAATGTTAGGGACGATGGAAATTAAAAGTTAAGGACAATGGAAATTAAATGTTAAGGACAATGGAAATTAAATGTTAAGGACAATGGAAATTAAATGTTAAGGACAATGGAAATTAAATGACTGAAAAATAAATGACAATAATATTAAAAAGTCAGAAGTCAGATGTCCAAAGTCAAATGTCCGAAGTCAGATGTCCGAAATTAGATGTCCGAAGTCAGATGTCCGAAATTAGATGTCCAAAATTAGATTAACAACAAAATAATATAAACAAAATATTACAGTATAGCAAGTGAACTACCGGAAACTAGGGAAATTGATGGAATCAATTTCCCCGGCAACGGCGCCAAAAACTTGTTGGGATAAAACTACACTATAATAAATATAGATTTATAGCAAACTAATAGGCAAGTGTACCTATTCAGAATAGTATAACAAGTGTCGTATCCACAGAGAGATTGTTCAATTATCCTAGTCTTGGTAGTTAATTAAAAACTGTAAAAAGGGGTTTAGCCGGAGTCAAGCTTGATTTGTTGTTGGATTAGTACAGAAATAATAAAAACAGTAAAAACAGTTCTGTATTAAGTGGATGGAAAATGTGCTAGGGAAGGTGAAATTGCCCAAATATAATTCAGATATTAATTATAATCCTGGTTTGCTCTTATTTGTCTGTTAAGAATTTTATCTCGTGGCCTTCCTAAATCATAGATAAGGACACCTCTTAATTAATTCAATAGACTTTTTACAATCAGAAAAAGTCTAAAATCATTAATTAGCTCTAAGCGAGAATTCTTTTTATAACAGCGATGGATTTTATCTGCTAATCAAGGAGATAATATCTAACGTTTATCTCTCTTTGTGGTCTATTCTCTAATTTACAAAATCATTGAAATTAGAGAAACCGTAAATGCATAAAAATGATCAGTTGTTAAGCATTTAATAATTTAGAGAGTTAAAACAAATATTTATAAGCAAACCCGGTATTATAAATACGTCTGAATTATTTTGGGGTTAAACACCCATCCTAAGCACAAATATAAAATTACTCACACATCGACAGTACTAAAAACAGAGTAAAGATAGAAATAGCCATTATCTCAGGAACTGCTTGCGAAGAACGGGTCTGCACTCGCTCACTTCTGCTGCCTCTTTTCTCTCTTTGTAAAATACTGCTTTTGTTTGAGTACGTACGTGAGTAAATGTGGTGAAGTGGTGAAATAAATAAAAGATGGAGAATTATGGTGTTACGGGATGAATTGAATGGCGTGTGGTGAGCGTGGTTTGATTTTCTGGTTTTCTCCGTACGTTTGTTTAAGGTTGCAGTAGCTGAGTTTATATAGAGGAAGGGAAGAGGCAGATGCGTAAGAATTGATTGCAGGTTGATTGCTCTCTGATTGCTTCATTAATTGCAGGGGACAGAGAGCTGAAACGCGTGAGAGAATTAAGGTAGGCGGAGTAGATGGATATGGCAAGTTGCAGACAGTCGGCGCGAAGAAGAAAACTGTTCGCGACTGATTTTTAGTCACGTCCGCATTGGCGTCCGCCTAGCTAGACGCGGACAAAGTCCTGACCGCCTAGCCGTCCGCCCAGGGAGAGGCGGTTGCCTTATGTTTGGTCCGCCCTAGCATCCGCCCAAGGAGAAGCGGTAGCCTCCCTGTCCGCCTTACGTCCGCGTGAATGCATGCGGTTGCATGTATATGGTGTCCGCCTTACGTCCGCGTGAATGCATGCGGTTGCATGCGTCGACCTATTTCCTTCTACGAACTTCGACTCGCTCTAGATTCTTCGTTTGGACTCCGTTTCCTGAGCGGTTTGCGTCTATACGTTCGTCTCTTTGTCTACTTTACTCCCAGCTTGGTTTTCCTCATGTTAAACCAATAAATTTGTGAGATAAACAATAAAACATAAACTAGAGGAAAACTAACCGAAGTGGAGAAATGAGCAAGAAAAGTGTTAATATAATATATGAAATACACCTATAAAACATGCTCATTTGGACACTTATCATGATTCAAGGTTTAAAACCCCTTCTAGAACTCCAAAGGTAAACCCTAACTTTTATGCTTTAAGCCCTTTTATTGAATTAGAGTTATTCCAAGGGGTTCAGGAGTTTAATTGTTGTTCATTGAATTATTTTGAGTGCTGGGATGGAGTGTTGACATTGGAATTTCCTTGTTCGATTTTGAGTCAAGAGAAGTGGAGAAGAGGAAGAGAAGAATTGAAAAGAGAACTTGAGGAATTCAAGGTAAAAATCTACCTTAATGTATATTCTTATGTATTAGGATATTGGGAAGGGTAATCAAAAACCCAAATGAATGGTGAATTAATGACATTGAGCTAGTGAGAGCTTGATTGTTTGAATTGTGGTTGAATTTGGATTTAAGGGCCTAAGATCCATGCATTTTATGATTTATGCATTATGTTGTGTTGGGAGAATTATGGATGAGATTTTGATTGAGTTTATGTGCTGGTAGGACCCTTTATGGGTGTGGCTAGTGTTGAGATGATTTAGGTGAGAATTGATGAATTTGGGTATGTTAGAGTTGTAGGTAAGTTATGGCAAAATTTTAGTAGAAATTAAGTGGTTTAGGTGACTTGATGAATTGGAGAAACTAGGAACAAATGGTGGTTGATTAACCACCTTGGAAAGGTAGTTGGAGGATGGGAATTTAGTGAGCAAAAATCTGTAGCAAATTAGTGTATTAGTGCCTTGGAGTTTTGGAGAGAAACTAGGTTGTATAACCTTGGAAATGGAGGATGGACTTGGGCATAGTTAAAGGAAATGTCTAGGAAGGATTTGGAATGGTCAAATGAGTTGAGAATATGGTAAACCATCTAGAGAAAGGTTGGTAAAGTACAAGTGTGCAAAGTACAAAATGTGGGAAAGAAAATTTGGGTGATTGATCAAGAAATGAGTAAAAGAGTTGAGCAATGATTACGGAGGTTTAGAGCATGATTTAGGGTGTTTTAAGGTGGTTAAAACATGCTAGAATACTTGGGTAGAAGAATGGAGTTGAAACAAAGTCAAAAGGAGTAGACTAACTTCGGCCGACCCAGGGGACCGACCCATGGCTGGGTCGGTCGAGTTAAAATTTCTGAACCCGAGTGCCTTCTGACTTCGACCGACCCAAGGGGACCGACCCAGGGTTGGGTCGGTCGAGTTAAAGTTTCCGACCCCGCGATCTACTGGCTTCGACCGACCCAGAGGGGTTGGGTCAGTCGGGTCAAAGTGTTAGGTCGGTCGGGCCAAAACATATATATATATATATATATATACATATATGTGGCATTAGTAGTAAACCATTGAGGAAGTTGAGAACTTAAGTACACTTCAGTAAAACCAAGATAACAGGACAACGAGGTAAGTACGGGAGTAATAAGTTTACGTACTGTATGAGCTTGATATTAATAGAAATGTTTGAAACGATATCAGTGAATCGAGTATGAACCGAGGAACGTGAGGTGACACGGTAAAGTTATTCCTTGGTGAAAGGTAAGTATTTCTTGCAACTTGTGTCCTGCCGAGTCCTCTCGGCTTGTGTGTTGTTTGCTTGTGTGCCGGCCTAAAAAGATAAATGCATGACAAATATTTAACGCATTGTTATGTGCCTGGATGCATGTGGTATGTACTAACCAACCTTGTGTGATTGTGTGGTCTAACTTAATGTTGTAGACTGACCCGTTAATGGGTAACGATTGTTTGGGGACTCGTAGAAAGAGTCGTTCTGCAAACAACGTAAACATGGAAAATACACATGAACTGTCGGATAGAGAATAACGATAAGGCAATCTTATGAATTCACTAGAACGCGAGAGATAGGCACGGGATTAGTAAACCCTTTTAACGGTGAGAGAATCGAATGAAACAGTCCACGAAATGAACAATAGTGGAAAGACGTAAAGAACCTCCATTAGGAGAACAAAGAAAGTTCAATGATATGAACTCAAGAGAAAAGTAAAAAGAGATATACGGGACCACCAAATCCCTTACAAGAGATAGTCGACCTCCTATATGAGGATCCGACCCGGTAAGAGAAAATAATCCGAATGTATAAGTATTCGTAGTGTTGGGGCAACCCTTAAATCTGAGAATACATGAATACAAGATAATTCCCTAAGACATTAGAAGACATCGAGAGTGGTGCTTCTAGACTAATATATATAATTATATTATAACTCTGAGAGAGGAGTATTTGGGAATGTGAGAAGTCCGAGAGAGATTCGGACCCATGTGAAAGAAGTAGGAACTAAGAGAGAGTTCCGGTTACTAGTTGAGCCTTCCCACCATGCTAGACCCAGAGTAGGGTCGAAACCAGGGAAGTAAGACTAGGCTTGAAAGCCCAGTGGTGAGTCTTGTGTATGACTCTGCCCGAAGGCCATGTGTAATAGCTTAAGTATTAATTAAGAGAAGAATAAATGAGAAAGTAAGATTGAGGCATGTATGTCTAGAGAACTAAGAGAACAAGTAAGGTATCCGAAGAGAACGGATAAGGAATAGAATAATAAGAATGTGGCGTTAGGGAGGTAGAAACCCTCAAAGCCTGAAGAGTACGAAAGTGTAATTAACTAACTTAATGTGTTAGTTTTGTGATTGTATTTCAGTTTGAATACTTATATGAATGCGAGCATGTTGTATGTTTACTGTACTTCATGTTTGATTTAAATCAACCGCATGTTAAGATGAGAAGTAGTTGAGTGTGGCCCGGTAGTAGCGGGTTGCACGACTTCCATACCAGCAAAGGTGCTGAGCCCCTTTGGGGCCACCCATTATTTTTCAGGTACCCGAAGATGACTACCGTTCGAGAGTAGGACGGGGAATGCTACGACATGGGTAGTAGTAGAATTAATTACAATGTACTGTTGTAATCATGTAAGACCGAAGTTGTATCGGCATTGAGTTGTAATAGAAACTCGGTATAGTTTGTATTGAATGAGACTCGGTTTAGAAATGAAAGGAGTTTGAATTGTAATTGTATTGAGTACTCGGGAATTCCGGTCCATCAGACCGATGCTGTAATGAGTTAGGCCTTGTTAGCCCCGTGGGTGGCTAACGACATCGTTTCACTCACCGTTGTGTATAGAATATCCACTGCAAATGTAATGGTTATTGAGGCAATTAGTAGCTAATGAGGAGATTAGCGGTAGGGGTGTTACATCTAGAGTTTGATCAATTTACAAAAATGATGAATTACCATGTTATTGATATTGGGTAGCAACAACGCTGCTATCTCTCCTAATGAAATATCTATTCCTCGCAAAATTCCCGATGTCAGCCTTGAAAACACAACCTTTCATCATTTTACTCCGCATATGTTTGATCATCATGTCAATGGCTCCTAAAATCCTTTTCTACGTTCTCTGCTTCGTTTCCATTTTCACAATCAGATGACGATGGAACTTGCTGTCAACCAACAAATCTGATGGACCAACAAAGCATATCGGCGTATCTTCAACACACTGGATGGAGTGCAACGATACCAGAATTATGTTGGGCGGTTTTTTGGGTTTGGGGTTCTCTGCTAGCATGTTGCCTTGCTCGTGAAGAGGGTAGATGGTATGCATCTCTAAAATTAGTGGATGCATGTTTTATGAAATACCCCTATGGTTAATACACATTATTAAAGATTAATCATTGAGTAAGGAAGGCTAATGAGCCCTAATGAATTAAGAAAAAAAATGGAACTCCAAACATATTTATATAAGTAAATAAACATAGTAAAAAAGGTCATTACACCTCATATAAAATAATGGACTAATGTAGGAGTAATAATTAGGAGAAGTCAATTAAGAAAGTTGATGTAACATGTACCATAGCATTACATGAATTAAGAGCACCAATATCATGAGTGAAGCAAAGAATATACTTTAACTAGTCACAATAAATAGTAAAGTATACCAATCACTCAATAACACAAATAAACACACTTTAGGACATGGCAATCATGTTGGTCACAAACTAACACATGAAATAAGTCTTAATGTACAAGATATAAGTTCATAACATTTTAAGACATTACAATGTAATGAACCAAGTTATGACTAAAATATCCTCCCTTAATATCCTAGGGCCAGAAATTATAAGGGAAGTCAAGTGGCCAAAGTGCCACCTTGCACATTAGGAAGATATTTCCTTAAGTTAGAAGTCATGACTTGATGACTCACTACTACATTCACTTTAACAAAGCAAAATATCTCACTTACTCATCCTCCCTCCTCTCTGTTGGCCAAGCTTGAACCTTCATCTTCTTCCTTGATTTTATTCAAGCTTTCCTTGCTTCCTTTGAGAACACAACAATGGTGGACTAGACCCACCTCACCTTTCTTCTCAAATCTTTCCCTTTTTTTCATCTACAACTCAAGAGCAACACAACCATACTTTCTTCTCGATTTAAACCGGGTTCCCTAAAGATTTTGCGGCCAAATTTCACCAACAAAAGCATGGGAGGAGCTTAGCATAGATCCATCAAGCTTAAGGCAAGAAAAGGTGCTCTAATCTTCCATCCTTTCCTAAGGTTATATATAACCGAAAATATACCCATACTTATACTCATTTTCTTCAGCTTTTCACACACAAAGTGAAGTTCCTTATACTCCTTTTGTTGGCCAAAAATCCAAGGAGAAACAAAACTTCAAAGAAGACTTCATGGGTAAGTCATGAATTAGGGTTTTAAGTGCTTAAGCTATGTTCTATGTAAATATCTATACAAGATCTGATCATTCACCTACTTTCTATAGTTGGCCGAAAATTTGGGCAAAAATCTCACTTGGAGCTTCAAGGTAAAATCTTACTCCTTAGTGAACATTTTGGTGCTTTAAGCCTTAGGCTTTCCTTTGACCTTTTTTAGGTGTTTAAAGACCATAAACTTACTACTTTATCTTGTATTGTCATGGCTAAAAGTTGATGTCCATAAATCTTGTGTTGGTGGCCAAGGATTAAAGGAGAAACAAGTCAAAAATCTACCTTAAGGAAAGGGTAAGTGTAGCTCTAAGACTTTAGAGCTCTAATATGTCATTTAAGCTTTAGATATGTTCAAAAATATAAACTACACCCTTCTGTGTTAATAGGGCCAAAAAAATCAAGAGAAAAACCTAGCTTGGAGCATAAAAGGGTAAGTTCTACCGTAAGGCTCAGTTTGATGTTTTAAAGTGTTTTAAGGATGGGTATTAATTCAAGCCTTGAAGAACCTTGGAAAATGGTCTAATAAAACCTAAGTTATGGCACAAAATCCTACTAACATAATTGGTTATGTCTACCAAGGACTTAAGGACTTAAATGACACTTTAACATAAGTTTAAGTGGTTTTATGTGATTTATAGACTATGGGAAGTGTGAGAAGTATTATGGCCAAAGTTAAATTTTTTATGGTTATTTTATGCTTATTGGAAGTTTATTTTATGGCTTGTATTATGGCCACAAGTTTAAGTTAAGTTTATGAGCATTTTGGTGTTTTAATGTTTCTAAGAGTTAAGGACTTTATGGTATTATGTTAGGTGTGTTAATATGCTATTAATGGGGTGTTAATCTGCTTAGAAACACCTTAAAAAGTTGGTGTGAGAATACCTACGAATTTAGGAAGTGTTTGGAGAAAAAAGTGGACTTAAATGTGGTTAGAAGTTAATTGGATGACTTAGCAATCATGTGGCTAAAAGGATATGTGGGGAACTGTAAATAGGATAAATTTATAGTGGTAGAAAATAATATAACCAAAAGTTAGGTGTTAAATGGGTTAGGAATGAAAAATATAAGTTTTGGTAAAGTTTATGAGTAAATTGTAAAGTTTGGGAAACTTGTGGGACTAAACTATAATTTCTGGAAAATTAGGTGTAGGCGTATTATGGTCAAATCTAGATGTAGTTAGAGTTTTGACCAAGTTGGAGAAAGAATAGATTAAAAATTGGACTTATAAAGAGTTTATGATGAAATTGGAAACTTTGGAAATTTTATAGGGTTAAACTGTAATTTCTGGAAAATATGGAGTAAGGCAGTATAAATTGGTCAAACCTAGGTGGACTTAGGGTTTTGATCAAGTGAGAAAAATAAATGTGGGAAATGTGAGTTAAGGAAAGTTTAGTGGTGATTGGTAAGTTTATGAAAAGATGTGGGGTCAATTCATAAATATGAGAAAGTTCAGCGTGAAAACAGAATTAGACCTGGCAAAAGTAACCCGAACGAACCGAACCAATCCGATTCGAATCCGAATCTCAACCAAAAACTATAACTTGAAAAATGACCCGAAATCCGAAGTAAACCGACCCGGACCAAACCGAACCGTATTATTGTAAAACCGAAAGTAAACCACAATCCACAATCATCCGAACCGAAGTCATCCGAACCAAAATCAACCGATCCAAAGTCACCCATAACCCGATGATGACCCGAAATCCGAAGTGACCCGAACCGAAACCAACCGAAAATCAACCGAACCGAACCCGAACCGAAACCAGTGTGACCCGAACTAATATATCCGATGTGACCCGAAAGAATATATTGCATTAATTATAGGAGACAATGAGAATAAAACAGAATGTTTATACCCTATATCTAGTTTAAATACAAATAAGTATTTATCATTTGTATCATACAACACTAAACAATGCCCCACAATACCTTTATAATTAATCATTACTTAGTAAGTGGCGTACCTATAAAAAAGTATTAATAAACTTATATACACGAGAAATTATTTTAAATACACCACAAATATTTTGCACTATAAAATTTTAAAGTAATTAATTATCTTGCATTTTCATTAATCGCACAACTAATAATGAATTAATGATAATGTGTTACTCATCAATGATATATTCGTAAGAACCAAAAATATTTGTATATTTAGACTCAAATTTTATCACTAATTCATATCATTATTGTATTAATTATTCATATATTGAAGGTGTTTTTATTAATTAAAATTTTTCAAGCCTTTATCCAATCTTGTGAATAATTATCCCTCATTAGCAATTTAGCATAAATGTTTAATATACTTGAAGGTTTTTACCTATGTAGCAAAACTCTCATGCTTCTGAATAGTTATTCATCATTAACAGTTTGTAACTACCGTAAAAAAAGTCATCAAAAATTATTAACTAATTCCATTCGCTAACTATTAATAGATTGAAAATACAAGTTACTACACTTTGATACAATTTTAATAATTATTGACAAACATACCTTATTTATACTCCTCTCAAAATATTGAAACTACTAAATAATCTAAAGCTACATCAATAATTATGATAAGTTCAGAGTTAGTTGCTAAAGTATAACATGATGCAAATTATAATTATTTGTTTAAATTAATATTTTATATACATTTATACATGTTGAGATTGATTGAAGTCAAATTTGCATATCATGATGATTGAGTTGTTGGATTCTGTAATGGCAACCGAATTTAACGATTAATTGACCTGAATTTGACCCATAACCTGAAAATACCGAATAAACCAGAGGCTAACCCGAACCGTAAGTTACCCGACCCGAAGTCACCCTAACCGAAAGTCATCCAAACCGAAAATCACCCAAACCGATCCAAACCGACCCGAAATTTCAACAAACCGGACTCAACCCGAACAAACTGAATTCAACCGACCCGATTCAACCCGAACCAAATATTGAACTATTTAAAATCAACCCGATCCGAACCGAACCGAACCGAACCCAAACCGATTGACCCGAACTGCCACCTCTAAACAGAATAGACCACTAGGGGTTTGTTTGGAATTTATAAATAAATTGGGTTTGAAGTTGGATAAAAATTAAGTGAGAAGTTAGGATTATAATATATAGGGAAATTTCATGAAATGCCACTATATTTTTGGCTAATTCATGAAATACCACTAAAAAAAGAAAGTCACAAAATGCCACTATATTTTCATAAAATTCCATGAAATGTCACTATAGTCATTGACCAGATGGAAAAAAGACAAAAATACCCCTAATAGTTAACAAAGTACTTTTAAAGTTCACAATATGCCCCCAAGTGTTAAAAAAATAACAAAAATTCACAAAAATATCAAAATACAATAAAAAAAATAAAAAAAATTATAAAAATTTAAAAAAATTATAAAAATTAAAACAATTTATAAAAATTAAAAAAATTAAAAATTTATAAAATTAAAAAATTTTATAAAAATTTAACAAAATTTATAAAAAATAAATAAAAATTATAAAAATTGAAAAAATATTATAAAAATTAAAAAAATGAAAATATCATAAAATACAAAAATTAAAAACATTTAAAAATTACAATTTCTAAATATATAATTTTTTTGAAGAAATATTTTAAATTGATAGAAAAAATAAATAAAAATGTATGGTAAAAATTATGGTACTTATTTGGTATAAATTATGGTACTTAATTGGTATATATTGGTAGAAAAATTGGTATAAATTATTTATTTAGAGAACAATATTATTTTAATGGTACTGAATAAATTTTTTTTTAAAAAAATATTTGTTTTAATATTTTATGAAATTTTCATTTTTTTTTCAATTTTTATAATTTTTCCAATTATTTAAATTTTTATAATTTTTTTATATTTTTATTTTTTGTGAATTTTTTCACACTTAGGGGCGTATTGTGAACTTTAAAAGTACATTGTTAAAAAAAACCATTTTAAAATTTTATAAAAAAATTTATTTATATTTTTTTATAAATTTTTTAATTTTTATAATTTTTTATATTTTTATTGTATTTTGATATTTTTGTTAATTTTTGTAAATTATTTAACATTTAAGGTCATATTGTGAACTTTAAAAGTACTTTGTTAACAAGTAGGGATATTTTTGTCTTTTTTCCATATGGTTAATGACTATAGTGGCATTTCATGGAGTTTTACGAAAATATAGTGGCATTTTGTGACTTTTTTTTGTGGCATTTCATGAATTAGCCAAAAATATAGTGGCATTTCATGAAATTTCCCTAATATATATGAATTTTTGATGAGATTGTTCGGTTGGAAAAAATATTTGGTGGAACAAATGTAATAATAAGAATCTTGAGGGTATGGCTGAGAATTATATAAGGTTAAGAGTGAGTTTGACATAAGGTTGATAATTTTATTATATGACATTAAACATAAGGTCTTAATGTTATAGTATTAAGGTTAATAGAAACCTTAAGGAATTTCATGGATCACATGAAATAATGATTATTTGGAATGTTATAGAATTATATAATAAGGTTTGGGAATTAAATTATGAAAGAGAGAGGTTATGGAGCTAACCTAAGTTGCGTAGGCAGTATCGAAAGTTACATAAACCATTATGCACATGGTTGAACATGTGGAGAAATTAAAAGGTTATTAAACTTAGAATATTTAGAAGGTCATGACAAGTGTAACTACATTGACCATGACTAAGTTGACCAAGTCAATAGAAGGACCATATTGACTTAACTAGACTAAGTTGACCAAAAAAGATTCAAGTTGACCAACTCATTAGATTAAAAGAGAACTTGAAGGCCTAAGGGTATTAACACCTACAATCAAGTTACATTAATACCATATACTAATATGATATATATGAGTGTGTGTGTGTGTATATATATATATATATATACCTACGATCAAAGAGGATAAATAAAGTAAAGATTAATCGTAAAGTTGTAGAATGATACAACTATGTTAGTTACTAGCAAACGTTAGAGGATTAAGTAAATAATCCCGTACTTGTACTTTATGTAAAACCTGACTAACAAGGAATAGCAAACACCGGGGTTATAAGTATGAGGGATTTACGTATAAGAGATACCAGAATGGGTTGACGATTTATAACTTATTAATACTTAGCTTCGTATTCCAGAGCTAAGGAATTAGAGTACGAACGCGGGATTTGGAAGCTAGCCACTCTCATCGGTGTACGGTATATTGTTGTGTGATCCGATTGTTCCTGAGTATTTCCTTGGGTTCAGATATGAGTGAATTAATTATCAAGATGATATGTTTGCTTATATGATTATTATGTTTATGTGATTTGTTGCCCGAATAACTTGCGTAATTAATTGTGCGTGTTTATTATTCAAACCGAGGCAAATATTGACTATAACTTGAATTAAGTTATAGATGTGATAAGTATATTATCACCTATGGTAGGATAACAATATAACTTATATTATCCTAAGTTAACCTAAGATATACCTTAGGTAGAGTAACGGGGATACCATTCTCAAGTAAACGTATAATCAAACATGAGAATATCCGAGATAAATTCTAGGCATACACTAAGACCTAAAAGGCTTGTACACTAGAGATATATTCACAATAACACCTAGGGTTGAACCTTAGGCAAAGAGATTATGAGAACTTAATCATATAGTGAAAGATTGGTAATTGTGGGAAATCCAAGATGTTCTTGGTTGCGCATTGTGATCACAATAGAGTGGATGATTGTTACAGGTCCACCCGATATATTATATTCCAATGGATCATATTGATCTTTGGATGGAGGCACTACCACTGGTGCTGGCTCCGGCCATTGGTAACTCGCCGCACAATAGGGATAAGGAGGAATCGGAGGCACTACCGTAGGTGCAGGCTACTGCCGATGGTGACCCGCCATTAATAGGGGTAATTGGTTTAAGACATGTCGTCTTCTAACACGAAGATTGTCAAGGATTAAGAGTTAAGTAAATGGAGTTAATTAAACATTAGCTAAACTTTAGTACGAGACTTCAAATAACTCTCGTAAAGTGGATAGAAAACCAAGGGCCCTAAACGCCGGATAACGAGAATAGTTCAAAAGAAATCAACCCTCATTCCATTGTTATCCAAACTTATTCATTGTATTGATTATATGGATGAGTTTTATGTGGAATTGTGTATATGTATGTTGAATGAATTGTTGATTGTTTAAGTATTGCTTTTACAGTTTTATTATATATATGAAATGAAATAGCATGAAAATGGAACCGCATGTTAACTCGACCAAATAACTCAAGGGGTCTGAGGGCGCATGACGGTTGAATAAAGACATACTCAACAGGGGCTGATTCCATACAATACCAATATATATTACAGATCTGTAGCTGCAAAAGACGGACGCCGGAGTGCGGGTTTTTGGGTAGTTAGCTGTAAACTAGCATTTTGATTATGTTTCGGATTATGTTTTTGAATCTACAGTTGATGTATTTGGAATCAATACGGTTTAGATTGCTCACGTCTCTTATTTAAGATTGTATGTTAAAATTGGCTTTCTCTTGGTCATCACAACGTTTGTTGGATTGTGTAAGTATTGGAAGCCTTGTTACTCACATGGGTGAGTAACGGCGGTAACACCCGTATTAGTAGATTGTTTATATTATTTCCGCTGCATTATTCTGATTAAGTTTAGACTGATTGTGCTAAGTACGTGGTTAAGACGAGATTACGAGTTAGGGGAGTTACATTTTCGGTATCCCTCTTGGTAATGACTTTGGTGTTTCGACAGTCTAGTTTCTCGCTACATTCCAGCATCAGCATGTGCATGATTTGGTTGTTGTGCGACAAAGATGGAGGTTCTATCCACTATGGCGGAAGCCACTCTAGTAAAACATTGATTGCCATGGGAATCACCTTTTGTCAACCGCCAAATTTGGCTGTTTATTGTAGGCGTTCACGTAGTCAGATGCAGAGGAAAGGTTTATGATGAGTTCAATGATGCCCAACCCAGTCTAACCGACTGGCTGGTTTTTTTTTCCGACTTAATCTCCCGGGTGGTGATGGTTGCTCTCGGGTGTTCAAGGGTAGTCAAAGATGGTGGTTTCCTTCGGTGGAGGATGGTAGTCATGGATGGCCTGGTGTGATGGTGATGGTTGCACCTCTCCAACCCCATTTTTCCACTCGAACCTTGTCCCAGGATTGGCTTCAAGAGAAGCTCGCTCTACGGATGTTGGACTTCAAGACTGGAAGTTTTGGTGTTGGTCACACCTTTGTGGTTAATGTCCTGGGGTGGAGAATGTGAGAACCCTTCTCGTTTTAGGCTTTGTGTTGCCAATAAAAATGGAGTTGTTATGGTTGGAAGCTTGATGCTCTACGTTTCTAGTTAGATCGGTTTGCTTCTGAGTTTTGGGTGGCCGAGTTCACCGGCGTGTGGTGACCGTCAAGGCGGTGATGGATTCAATGATTGCAGTGGTTCTTGGTCTTTTGTGCTGAACATGCAGTTGATCTCCCAGAAGATCACAGTTGTCTTGATCATCTTAGATATATATGGTATTGTCTAGTCAGCTCTTGTATGGTCGCTTTAGTTTTGTTACCTTTGTAATAAACTTATGTAATGGGTATAGTATTAATATAAAGGGAGAAATTCACAATATGTCACTAAAATGTTTCATAATTCACGATATATTGAAACTTGTCCCTCATATGATACGAAAATGTTTTGAAATTCACAAAATGCCATGATTTGGTAACAAACGTTTACTGTGCTCTAGAAAATGACCATATTACCGCTGACAATTTTTAAAAAAAAATTTAATTTTTTGAAGTTAATGGTTTTTAAAATGACTTTTTTTTTAATTTTTTTAAAAGTTCACAATATACCCCTGTTTTTACAAGTTCACAAAATACCTCTTTTACAAAAAATAAATCACAAATTGCCCCTGTTTTTTTAAAAAATCACAATATGTCCCTGTTTTTTTACAAAAGTTCTCAATATGCCCCTGTTTTCCTTTTAAGTGTTGTAACAACTATTTTCTGTTCAAACGAAAATCCTTACTACTGATGGATGGGCTTATGATTTCTTTGTAAGTGTGTCTCACTTTAGGATGAGGGTTGTATCGATCATGCATCACCGGTGTCCACCATTGAAAGAAACACAAGCAGAGTAGTTGTAGTAAGGCTTTTGGTTTGAACAAAAATAGCTGTTACAACAGCTTAAAAGAGAAATAGGAGCATATTGTGAACTTTTTTTGTAAAAAAACAAGGCATATTGTGAAATTTTTACAAAAACAGGGACATATTGTGAACAATTTTGTAAATACAGGGTTATTTTGTGAACTTTTTGTAAAAACAGGGGTATATTGTAAACTGTGAAAAAAAATCAAAAAAATAGTCATTATAAAAACCACTAATTTTAAATAAAATAAAACTGTCAGGGGCAATATGGTCATTTTTTAGGGCACAATTAACGTCTGTTACCAAATCGTGTCATTTTATGAATTTCTAAATATTTTCATGGCATATGAGGGACAACGTTTCAAAAAACGGGTATATCGCAAATTATGAAACATTTTAGTGGCATATTGTGAATTTTCCCTAATATAAAAGTATGTTTACAAAAAAAAAAGTTTCACAAGATATTATAAGATTCCCACTCTTAAAATTCCACACTTTTCCAAGCCCATAACAAAGACGGAATTCTTGAAACAAATACTTTCATGCATACCTCTACTTGTTATCCATAAAAGAGCAATGAGAAGAAAACGCCTTCTCTGCACCCTGCCTTCCCCATCCATCTCGCCTTCTCTGGCTAAATTTGTTGTGGTTTTTAATCCTGATTCGCCTCTTTCATCCTGTTTGCACCCTGTCTTCCCCGCCCATCTCGCCTTCTCTGCCCAAATTCGTTGTTGGTTTTAAAAGCCTGCTAGTAGCCATTCCTTGCTCATCTAGCCTTCAAAATGTGCATTCTTTCCTTTAACTGCGGAGGTCTAGGGGATCCCAACTCCTACAGATGGGCAATTCGAACTCTAAAGCTTGAAGCTGCTGAGATATGCTTCCTCTATGAAACGAAGCTGGCCATTAAAGAAATGACCGGGATCGAACAGGGAATACGCAACTACCACTGCTACGTCATTGACAAAATTGGGCGTAGAGGTGGAGTCGCCCTTCTTTGGATCTCTATCAAGGTTAATATTATCTCTTCTTCTGCACATCACATTGATTTCAAAGTAGAAAGTGGTCTGGAGAGGAACGGGAATCTACGTATGGGCTTCATCAACGAAAAAGTGTAAAACATGGAATTTGCTACAGGACAAGCAATTTCACACCCGATCCGTGGTTGGTTTTTACAGATTTCAATGAAATATTGTATTGGTTCAAAAGTAGTGGTTGTGGTAATATAAGCCACTCTGGCATGCAAGCATTCCGAAACTGTCTAGCAAGTAGTGATCTGAATGATTTGGGATTCTCAGGAGGAATATTCACATTTAATTACCGCCAATAAGGAATTTGGAATACTAAGTCGAGACTGGACAGATTCACAACAACGGATAGCTGGATATGATCCTTCATAGAGGCTAGAAATGTTCATCTTCATTGAGGATGATCCGATCACAGGCCAATAAAACTCCTCTTTTTTCCAGTGCGGAATAAAAAAAGAACACTCTTCATATATGATAATTGTTGGTTGGATGACTCTAGAAGCAGAATAAGCGATGTAACGACCCCAAAACCACCCTAGGAGTTAGGGACGTTACACGCCGCGTATCTATTACCTAATAACGCAAGGCTCTAACATACGAAACCCAAAACTGAAACAAAGTACACTTTTATTAACTGAAAACAGATTACAAGGTCTATCTGACATTTACAGAAGGCAAACTACATTACATAATAGAATCTAATTACAAAGGGCCTTAAGCCACGACAACAAATACAAAACGAAAGACGAAGCAGAAAGCAGAGTGGAGTCTTCAAGGGAAACTTAAACCTGCAAATCAGACGGAAATAGGAGTGAGCCAAACTATAGCTCAGCAAGTGATAAACTTCATCAGCTGAGCATGCTCAAAACATATACTGAACATAATCATATACTCATACATAAGCTTAGCAAATCAGACTGGAAGTTCTAACAGAAATCAGATAGAGGATGAAGCTTTCTCAAATCAGAGGAGAGACATACCAGAACAGAAGTAGGGGTTTGTCAAATCAGAGCAGAGAAGCAGAAACTGAGCAAACTGAACGGAAGTCTTAAACCAGAACAAAGCAAACCACAAACTCAAAAGTCTAGATCAGAAGCTCAATCAAAACAGAAGTGGGACACTCGACTCCAGCTAACACATCAGAAAGGCAAACACTAAAGCCCTATGGATCCGCTGATCCCACATAAGAAGTCATTGAGATGACTATGGACCCGTTGGTCACTAAATATCTAGGGAACCCTGAGAAGAGAACAGAAGGGAACCCAAGGAACAAACAGAAGGAATTCCTACGCAGCATGCTACGGGACAGCCAGACCCGACTATCCAAGGCTCAAAAGCTAAACATCTAGGTCCCAAAATAGAAGCTTTAGAAAACGACACAAAAACCTTTAACAGCACAGAACGGAGGGCCGAAGCACATGAAACGGATCATAATCCCTTATCAAAACAAAAGTCATACACTCACTAGCAAACATGAAAACCAAACAGAAGCGTAGAAAGCTCAAACACTCTTTTAGAGCAAATCAGAGTTCAAAGGCTTATCTAAGACTTTCAAATTAAAGTACACATATACATGTTCTAAAACATATCAGAATAGATAGTACTCTAAAAGAGAAATCCAACGCCGCAAACGGCACTCAAAACGGAGCTCAAACGAAAGAAGTTATGCTAAAACAAAGGCCGGTCCGAACATGCGGCCGACCTTGCATGTTCGGACATAAGCCGAGAGTCAGAAAATCTGCCCACGCATGATGTCTGAACTTCAATGTTCAGACACATGTTTGGACACAACGAAAACTGCAAAATCAATTGCGGAAATCAACCAGAACCAAGCCATAAATCTCTCACAAAATATACATAACTTATTGTAGCAAATTAGCCAATCAAAAACACATTTCCACGGGGTTTTAACGCATCAAACGCACATCAAAATCAACCAAAAACATCACCAAATCAAAGA
Source organism: Limonium bicolor (assembly GCA_023374045.1). Lineage (NCBI taxonomy): Eukaryota > Viridiplantae > Streptophyta > Magnoliopsida > Caryophyllales > Plumbaginaceae > Limonium > Limonium bicolor. Next base: position 51,350,158 of record CM041777.1, read on the forward strand.
GTCAAAACAATCATATACGAAAAACAAACAAAATCAAAAATCCCCATGGACGAACACACACAACCGAATCCGTCTACCACCTACCTCACATCCGACACAACGCAATCTTTGCGGACCCGACAACATGCTCTACTCGAATCCTCGCTCAGAATCACGAACACTCGAACACATCGAAAAGAACCAACACCGGAAGGAGGAGCAAGGAACTTGAACGAGGAACAGAAACCCCACTCGGAACTCCTAACTCGAGATTGACAGACTCGAATCACCAACGACGCTGCCAGCACTCTAGTTGATCGATTTACAGAGAGGAAGAATTGAGAGGAAGAAGCAAAGGGAAGGAGAAGGGATATGCACGCAGAACGGGAGTTGAGAGGGGAATGTTAGAAACTGACGTGAGGGAAAGATCGTGAAATTAAATGAAGAGGGAAGGAAAATAAGAATGAGATATATTAAAAAGTTAGTTTAATTTCTACTTATTTAATTAGTAGCTAAAATAAAAAGGACCTTCCCTCTAACTTAGGATAATCAGCCATAAATGACATAATCCCGCTAGAGCAAAAAGAAGAATATTATTATTCTCCCTTTACGGAACCGAAACGAAATAAGAGTAGAACGAAATTAAATAAATAAAAAAATGGGGCATAACATTATACCCCCCTTAAAAAGAATTTCGTCCTCGAAATTCGATGAAACCCAGAATACAAATGAATGCACCGCAAGTGCGGGAATACTACAAACTCTAAGACATGCCGAAAGAAACTCACCGATCAGAAGGTCAACCTTCACAGGGAGTTGACACTCAGAACAGGATTCACAACTGACAAACTGATAGAAGGACAAGCAAAATATTACTGACACAAAACCTTAGAGCATGGCAGGAACGCTCTCGTCTCATAGAGCTAACACTTAGAACTTGGTAACTGACTTGCTGACCGAAGGAACGAAGCAAAGGCAACTGAGAACTAAGCCTGGTAGCACAGGAGCGGTACCCAGACTCACCACCGACTAACTGTCATGGAACATAGTAGTAGATCCCTACAAGGCTCAGACTAAGGCACAAGAAACACACTCCACATCGCTATCTTTACCCGGCTAACACACCGAACCTACTGGCTCAAACGCTAACAGAAGAATGAAACAGAAGGTTACTAGAACTTCCTCAACTTACTGCTAACTGAATGACAGAAGAGCACACTAGGAGGTCACCAACATATAGTCTCGAAGCACAGGAGAAGCACTCACGCACCTTAGAAACTCGCATTTCATAGATCCAGCCTTCAGAACATACTAGAAGACTCACTAATAGAAGGAACAAAGCAAAAGATTACCTAACCACTTAACCTTAGGGCACCAAAGGAACACTCACAATCTCAGAGCTCTAACTTACACGAGCCAGCTCATCGAATCACTGACTGTCTCACAGACAGAAGGAAACAAAACTGGAATTACTAAAAAGCTCAACACCAAGGCATGGAAAGAACCCTCACACTTCCAGAAACTCTAACTTTGCACCAACTATCACACGGACCTCTCAGATTGATTCACTAACGGAAGGAGCAAATCAGATAGTTACAGAAGGTTAAACTCGAAGCATATGCACAACACTGAAACTCACTACTGACAGGCTAACAGAGGAACTCAACAGAAGATTATCCCCAAGGCGCGGGAAGAACACTCACCCATTTCAGAGGCTCTAATCCTCAAAAAGCTAGCACTCAGAGTTTACTGGCTGGCTCACTGACAAAAGAAGCGAAACAGATGATTACTGAAGGCTAAGCACGAAGGCTCGGGAAGCACAAAAAAGATGACCACTCGTCTCAAAAGCTCTACCTCGCTCGAGCCAACACCCAACCTCACAGGTTGCTAACAGAGATTTTAGTAGGTATTTTGTGAACAAGTAACTCTATAATCCTAAGATACTAATACACAATTATGTACAAAAGATTGGACGGAAATATAAGAAAATAGACAACTGCCGGACATCCTGCCGGGTGGTCACATCCGGCATTAGAACTTCCTTCAATTAGGCCGGACATGCTCACATGGCAGTGTGCACGGCATAACACGAATAGCAGATGCGACATGCGAAAAATCAAGAATATGCCGGGTATACTTTACCCGGCACTCTGCACGGCACAAGATAAAAAATAAAAGGAACCTACTCAATCTAATACGGGTAGCAAACCAAAACCCGGTCAAAGTAGCAAGGAAGCATATTAAGACCAAGAATGTCGAACCCTAGGGACTTGTATAGAAAATTAGTCTTAGCCTTGGTAATTACTAAGTAAAGAGGGGGAAATGTGAGATATTTTCTAATCCTAATTAAAACTAACTGAACTAAGTGGTATTTACAATGAAATTATCCTTGATTCAGGGCTTAAAACCATCTAAGTATCAATATGAACACGGAACATAAATACAAGCCTTCAAATTAACCAACAATTGAATGCGTCGGGTGTCTTGCTGGATACCAGATGCACGACATATTCAAAGACATTGAATGTGCCGGACATTGGCCACCCGGCAGTGCATCCGGCATAGTCAATGTGCGTATTCTTATTCCAATTTCGGTCTGAAAACAGAAGACTCACTACCTATTAACAAATCGAGCATATGTCATGCCACGAAATGAACAAGATAATAGGAAAGATGGGTTAATTCTCACTCTTACTACTAACTCTTAATTCATAAGAAGGGAGTGGGAAGATCATTAAGAGTGTCTAATCTATTCCACTTTTGGATTTCTCTTCCTCAAGTAAAATTTGCATAAAGAGAATAAGTGATCAACCAATTAACTTGCAATAAGAACCAACTCTTAGTGAACTTGAAATTATATTAAGGAGAACACATTGTTTTACAAAGAGAGTTTCATCCCAACCAAGAACAGGAGAGATTACTACTCAAACACCCATGTAAAATAAAGAGAAGATACAAGGAGAAAGAATAGATTTGACATAGCCCTTCACCCTCAGAAAATCTTCTTTTCTTTTCTGGATGGTTGTGCAGCAATTTCCCAGTCGAAATGGAGTCAATTTTGTGGAGTATGTGTGTGGGAACATGGTAGGAATGATGTACCAGAATGCACAGACTCTCGCGCCTTTTATTGACAAAAACTTTTCAGATGCCGGATCCATGCCGGGTAGAAGTCATCCGTCATGTGAATTAAACACGTGCTTTCCAGTAACGGTCGAAACCGCCATGGCGCGAAAAGTCACTTATGCCGGACAGATGATATCCGGCACCATACCCGGCACCGAGTATTTGGTTAACGGTAAATAACTGTTATCTTCTGGTGAACAGGCGCGTCTTTTGCTTATGCCGGCTATAAAACACCCGGCATTATGCCCGGCCAGATCCCTTTTCTGATGCGTACATATGTCGTGCAGAAGGAACCCGACTCCACATCCGGCAAGGCTTGGTTTTTGATGTAAAACTTGCTCCTTGCATGGAAAACATTCAAGGCATTAGTCTGAACATATAAAATAACTTTTTATACAAATTAATGTAAATACTACCTATTCTAACTATATTTTAACTAATATTGCTACAAATCTAGCTTATAAAATATGATAAGTCTACGGCTTATCACAGACGGATTCACTAACAGAATGAGCGAAACACAAGATCGCAGAAGGCAAAGCTTGAAGGATTAGAGCAGTTCTCACACCAGCTGCTGACTGACAAACTGAAGGGACATAACAGAAGATTACTAAAGCTCAGCCTAGAGACACGGAAGAAACGCTCAACTCTCTCAGAAGATGTCTCTATCCAAAGGACTAAACAAACACACCTCTCGAACTCACCCACAAGCCACTCAGAACCAAAGCACAACACACTCTGGAACACACACACTGAAGCACCCCTAGGCTCACATCACACAGCTTGAAACTCTCAAACCAACACTCTCACCCAAACGCAGAACTCACGACTCAGCTCACACCCGATCTCACACCCCAACGTATCATATCACTTAGACTCGTAGCCCACACTCACAACACTTCCAATACTGAACCAAAGAACATACCTAACCGGATCTCACAACTAAAACACTTCCAAACCGAATCACAACAATCACCTGACCCAAACCCATCTGAACCCATTCACACCTCACATACTGAACACATCTCTCTAACTCACATCCCAGAATACAACACAACTCACATCACAAACACACAACCCTGGCATACCTCTCAAACAAACCAGAACTCACAATCGGTCATCCTTTTCCAAAGGACCCGACTCCCTCGGACTCAGACACAAAGCACAAAAGCACACAGACAAACAGACACTACGCTTCCATTGCGCTACTCTGATAGTGGACAACTACAGAGAAAACACACACAACAGACTCCAGAGGATAATTAAATCAAATAACAGATAGCAGACAAATCATGCAGCATACAACACTTAGCACAAATCACACAATGGCACGGAAGCGTAGATATGCAGACACCCACAAAACCAAAAGAAAGCCAAACCTGGCTCTGATACCACTAAATGCAACGACCCCAAAACCACCCTAGGAGTTAGGGACGTTACACGCCGCGTATCTATTACCTAATAACGCAAGGCTCTAATATACGAAACTCAAAACTGAAACAAAGTACACTTTTATTAATTGAAAACAGATTACAAGGTCTATCTGACATTACATACAGAAGGCAAACTACATTACATAATTGAATCAAATTACAAAGGGCCTTAAGCCATGAAAACAAATACAAAACAAAAGACGAAGCATAAAGCAGAGTGGAGTGTTCAAAGGAAACTTAAACCGGCAAATCAGACGGAAATAGGGGTGGGCCAAACTATAGCTCAGCAGGTGATAAACTTCATCAGTTAAGCATGCTCAAAACATATACTGAACATAATCATATACTCATACATAAGCTTAGCAAATCAGACCGGAAGTTTTAACAGAAATCAGATAGAAGATGAAGCTTTCTCAAATCAGAGGAGAGACAGACCAGAACAGAAGTAGGGGTTTGTCAAATCAGAGTAGAGAAGCAGAAACTGAGCAAACTGAACGGAAGTATTAAACCAGAACAAAGCAAACCACAAACTCAGAAGTCTAGATCAGAAGCTCAATCAAAACAGAGGTGGGACACTAGACTCCAGCTAACACATCAGAAGGGCAAACACTAAAGCCCTATGGATCCGCAGATCCCACATCAGAAGTCATTGAGATGACTATGGACCCATCGGTCACTAAATATCCATGGAACCCTGAGAAGAGAATAGAAGGGAACCCAAGGAACAAACAGAAGGAATTCCTACGCAGCATGCTACGGGACAACCAGACCCGACTATCCAAGGCTCAGAAGCTAAGCATCTAGGTCCCAAAACAGAAGCTTTACAAAATGACGCAAAAGCCTTTAACAGAATAGAACAGAGGGCCGAAGCACATCAAACGGATCATAATCCCTTATCAAAACAAAAGTCATACACTGACTAGCTAACACGAAAACCAAACAGAAGTGTAGAAGCTCAAACACTCTTTCAGAGCAAATCAGAGTTCAAAGGCTTATCTAAGACTTTCAAATTAAAGTACACATATACATGTTCTAAAACATATCAGAACAGATAGTACTCGAAAAGAGGAATCCAACACCGCAAACGGCACTCAAAACGGAGCTCAAATGAAGAAGTTATGCTAAAACAAAGGCCGGTCCGAACATGTGTCCGACCTTGCATGTTCGGACATAAGCCGAGAGCCAGAAAATCTGCCCGCGCATGATGTCTGAAATTCAATGTTCGGACACAGCGAAAACTGCAAAATCAATTGTGGAAATCAGCCAGAACCAAGCCACAAATCCTCACAAAACATACATAACTTATTGTAGCAAATTAGCCAATTGAAAACACATTTCCACGGGGTTTAACACATCAAACGCACATAAAAAACAACCAAAAACATCACCAAATCAAAGAGTCCAAACAATCATATATGAAAAACAAACAAAATCAGAAATCCCCAAGGACGAACACACACAACCGAATCCGTCTACCTCCTACCTCACATTCGACGCAATGCAATCTTTGCGGACCCGACAACATGCTCTACTCGAATCCTCGCTCAGAATCACGAACACTCAAACAAATCGAAAAGAACCAACACCAGAAGGAGAAGCAAGGAACTTAACGAGGAACAGAAACCCCCACTTGGAATTCCTAACTCGAGATTGACGGACTCGAATCACCAACGACGCTAGCACTCTAGTTGATCGATTTACGGAGAGGAATAATTAAGAGGAAGAAGCAAAGGGAAGGAGAAGGGATATGCACGCAGAACGGGAGTTGAGAGGGGAATGTTAGAAACTGACGTGAGGGAAAGATCGTGAAATTAAATGAAGAGGGAAGGAAAATAAGAATGAGATATATTAAAAAGGAAGTTTAATTTCTACTTATTTAATTAGTAGCAAAAATTAAAAGGACCTTCCCTCTAACTTAGGATAATCAGCCATAAATGACATAATCCCGCTAGAGCAAAAAGAAGAATATTATTATTCTTCCTTTACGGAACCGAAACGAAATAAGAGTAGAACGAAATTAAATAAAAAAAAACTGGGCATAACAAGCGAAACCTGGAGTAATGAAGATATTGAAGGAGGGTTCCCGGAAAGAGTCCCTCAATGCGGTTGCAAGCTCCTTATATGGGGTGGAACGCGGGCGCAAGCTGATATAAAAGCCTATTGCCTCTACGCAAGATGCCATGGCCTAGAGTGCAAACCAATCCCTGACCAAAGACAACATTATCAAATGGAAAGAGCTCAATTTGTAGTGCCCATTTATTATTAAGTTAAGGAAGAGATTTTCTAATTTGTTAATTATTTTTCTTCCCTCATTCCTGCCTCCCTCCTTTCATGTTCAGAAACTCTATTCTTCTTCTCCTTCTCCCTTTCTGATCGCTTTCAACTCCCGCTTTGCTTCCTTCCTCGCTCTACTCATCCCCCATCTTCTCCCTTTGCTTCTTCTTCGATAATTTGATCATTCGATTGGTCCGAGTTTTTGTGTTCATTGTTTGAGTCCGTTATATCTCAAGTTTGGGAATTTTGAGTTTAGATTTGAGGCTTTTCATTTCAGTTTCTTCGCTCCTCATTCTGGTTCCGACCTTTGTTAAATTCATTCAAGAGTTCGTTGTTTTCGAGTGGAGATTCGAGGAGGGTGTTGTGTGAAGTCCGTTGAGACTTGTGTGCTTCGGATGTGAGGTAGGTGGTAGATGGATTTGGTTGTGTGTGTTCACCCATGGGGGGTTTCTAATTTTTTTTCATTTTTGTGTGTGTTGCTTGTTTCTCTGATTTCGTTGTGTTTTGACCTCGACTTAAAATGCATTTTTTGCTTTGTTAAAACCCCGTGGGAATATGTTTTGATTGGCTATTTCGTTACGATAAGATATGTACAATCTATGGTGGATTTGTGTCATTTTGTGGTCTACTTTCGCTTCTGGAATGTGCAGTTTTTGCAGCGTCCGGACGCAAGTCTGGATGTGGCTTCGGACGCCTCTGTTTTCAGTCGATTTGTGCCTTGTCCGGACGGGGTGCGAGGATGAGTCCTGGGATTGCAGTTCGACTTGTGTCTGAACTTGCAAGCCCGGACACATGTCCGGACACTGTGTAATAATTTTCTTGGATTTTGCCCAGACGCGCTTCTATATTTTCAACCCAGCATGCGAAGTCAGGACACATGTCCGGACGTGTGTATGTTGGACGTTCAGCGTGCGTCCGGACTTGTATGTTCGGGCACATGTCCAGACAGTCCTCTGATTTTGCCTCAAATGTTCGTTTGAGCTCCGTTTTGACTTCCGTTTGTGGTGTTATGATCCCCTAAGTGAGTATGATCTGCTTTGACATGTTTTGGCATGTGTTTATGTGTATCTAAGTTTCAAAAGTGCTCCGCTCTGTTTATAACCTTTGAATGGCTTTAAGAGCATGATTTTTGTCTCTGTTTCCGTTCGGCTTTTTGTGTAAGGGCATTATTGTAATTCATGGGGAACAAATGAGGGCATCAATGTAATCAGTGATATGTACGGAAACTGTAAAATGGGATGGAAAAACAAAACGCAGTCTAACCAACCTTTATTATAACTCCGTCATTTTGGCATTAATCTTGAACTTATGGATTAGTCAAAATTGTTTAAAGTGGTCAAAGCTTTAATAAATTGGCCCATAAAGCCACAATTTTTGTATAAGCTTAGGATCAACAGACTTGTGAAAGTACTCCTTGGTTGCGTTCGGTAACCCATTTATGCTGCACAAATGGGCAGCACAAATGTACCAGCATATGCTATTTTAGACTTATTTATTTGTTTTTGTTGTTCGTCTCATTCTGCATGTTTGAGAGAGAGCATATGCTTCTTTCTCCTTCGCGTAGCACCCTTTCACTTCACTTATGTCTACTTATCTTATGACATTAGTTACAAGTTATTTTATTTATTACAAGTTACACAATGCTTCAAAATAATAACACAAAGATTAATATAATAAAAAAATCAATGATAATATCTTTAATGAAAAACTTAAAAAGTATATAAAAAATATTAATCTATATTAGTTTATTAACATATAGTTTAAAAAAATGTTATTAAAAGTTAAATATTAACTAATTAAATTCACACAACATTAACATAAAATTTGAAACTCTAGTCCTCGTTTCATCACGCTTGTATATTTGTAAGAATTATAAAATTATAGAACATCACAATATATTGTTAAAAGTTATTATTTGTACTTAAATAATAAAAATTGAAATTTTATTGGCTATGCTATTGGAGTCATTACCAAGCCATCCTAGAGTGTGCATGCCCGAAGGTTGCGAGTGCCAGTGTCACCACGGGCACGAAACCACTAGAGGTTGTCTTGGCCGAGCTGAGTTGTGTCGGCTTGTGACTCGAGCGAGGGCCGAGTTAGCGGGTGCTGTGGAGGACATCCGTCTGGGCCCGATGGGAACCGGGCATGCCTTTGAGCATGCACGCTACCAGGGTGGCTTGGTTGCAACTCCAAGAGGCGTTGAGCATGTTGTGCTCAATGTCGACCCTTAAGTTGCGAGTGCTAGTGTGACCACTGGCACGAAGCAACTAGGGGTTGTCCTGATAGGTTGACTCTTGCCACGAAAGGTGCAAGGGGCATTGCACATCAGAGCCGTCTTACGGTTCGGCAAGTGTTGAGTCTTGGAAAAGGGCGGAGACAAGGTGTGCCGTGGCCCGTATCAGCACACCTTACTGACTCGTACTAGTTGTGGTCTTTGGCTATTGGGTTGTTGGAGGCCTGATGGTTCCGAGGACGAGTGTGCCCGCTAAGGGACGCACAAGTACTCAGACTGCAGTGAGAGGGACGGAGTTGACTCAGTTTGAGCTGCGGCCTGGCATTGTCCGAGGCGTCTGGGCCACGGGGATGTGAATCAGTGTAGAAACTTGTCGTTGGGAGGTTTAAGTCCGCTCTTGACTCTTGCTTGTGGCTAAGTGGATGGTTAGTCTTTCTACAGTGAGTAGTAGGCTGGTTAGGTCTTTGACATGACGTCGGTGATGCCTAATTGGTCGCATGACTTAATCCGTAAGAGCCCCTTGGAGTCTCGCTTCCGCGCAAAAATTTTTGGATTAAGGTTGGGCATTACAATTATGGTATGTGGTGTAATATAATATTTGTAATTATAATACAGAAACGGTAAACACACTGCATATAACAGTAGCGGACCCAGAAATTTTGTTTAGGGGGGTTAAAAATTTTTTTGACACTATTATTCTTTAACACTTTATGTTATGTTGTATTTTTTCAAAAATTTATAAGAACATTTGACAAATTTTTAAAATTTTCGGGGGGCTAGAGCCCTCCCTAACCCCTCCCCTGCGCCCGCCACTGGCATATAAGTATAACCAAGGGCGGAGCCAGAATTTCGAATTTGGGGGGGCGAAGATTTTTTTTTTCCGCAACATATAGTGTACATTTGATTATATATTGAGCGTCCAATATGGTGTGTTATAGTATTGACAACAAAAAAACAACACATAATATGTATCTATTATACGACAACCTTTAAACAAAAGATAACTAAGAAATAATTTCTTATTCCTAACGAAAATAATTCTTACTACATAATAAAAAAACCAAGTAGCTGAAAGTTATTTCAAGATAGTTGTCTTCGGGAAGGTATTGCAATCGAATTGAATTTGAACATGATAAAAAAGAAGTTTTCGGGAAGCTTGTGTCAATTTGAGAGGAAACTCATGTACCTCTTTCTTTAACGTTAATATTATTTAAGAACACTTTGCTCCTCTCCTCTCTTTCATCATCATAATAATAATTAGAAATGGAATCAAATTATCTTATTGATTTAATTCTTGTAGTTTCATTTTGTCAATTTGGTTTATTGAACTATAGGAAACTAAATAGAAGAAATCTAAAACTTAATTTTAATATAAAAATTCTTCAATTATCAATTAACCGACGCTTAGACTTGGTTAATCGAAACTGAATCCTCAATTGGTGTATTTTGTTTTTAATCTTGATATGTTAGTGTCAGTGTTATACGCTATAGAAAAAAGAATCTTTTTTTGTTACTCCCCACTTTCCACTCCACATTAATCTCTACATAAAATACAAAAAGAGAAAAACATTATATGCGGTTAGAAGATTAATTTATATATATTGGGGGCCACCATAAAAACTAATATATATTTATGTTGATTTTTTATTTTATTGGGGGGCTAAACACCCACCATCCCCCCTCCGCCTCTGAGTATAACTAACTTAATTAACTTATGCTACATATATGTCATCCTATCAAACAATAGTTTTTAAAACAAATACAAATATACCAGTTCAAAATTACCCGTAAATATACTGCAAATATGACAGTATAAACCTGCTATCAAATACTATGATATAAATATAATGCCAAAACATTCATCCCGAACAGAGCCGTGGCGGACAGAACTATCTTTAATTTATCAAATAAAATAACCGCATGTGCGTCATAGTAAATTGAATTAAAGGACGAAATATGTCGACGGAAGGATTGACGATCGAGTGGTCGGCCTGCAGTTGCTTACAAGTGGAGTGGTGTTCGAACGATATGATAGGGTTTATAATTTTTAAACCTCCGGATTTTCAGTTTGGTAGAACTGTAATCATAAATAGGGGTGGCAATTTTTACACAACCCGATAACCCGACCCATACCAAACCCGAAAATAGCGGGTTTGGGTCACGATTATTGACCCATTTAATTATTGGGTCGGGTATGGGTTACCTATTAAAATTTGGGTTGGGTATGGGTTCAAAGTCCTAACCCGTCAACCCGACCCGTTTATTTTATTTTATTAAAAATAATAAAAATAAATAATTAGAAAAATAAAAATGTTACTAAGTAAATGCTAACCTACTATTAGTATAATACAGATTATGTAGTATCTTTTTTATGAGAGGTTGTTTATTTGATAAAACTACTTTGTTGTATTTCTTTCTAAAGCAAAAACAAGAGTATTCGTTATGTGGATTGTCAAAAGACAGTGTGGTGCTCTCTCCTCCACAGCTCCCACTGTGGTCTTATCTCTTCTGTACTCTGAAGTTTTTTGTCTATGTTTTGATTCTATTTCTGAAGGAGAAAATACAGTTATATTTGGCCCAGACGCGTACACACCACCTTCTTCTGTTAAGTGCTACTTTAGCATGACATGTATGTGGAAAAGAAAAAAGACGGAGGATAATGAAAACTTTGGAATATACCATATTGAATGTATGATTTCATTCATTTGTAACTCCGTTTGAGCAATCATATAAAAATTTTAATTCCAGGTCTTTTAAATTTTGCATAGCCTAATTATGTTGGGTTAAACGGTTGGGTATGGGTTTAATCATTTTATATGGGTCGGGTATGGGTTGATAACTTGTAACCCGATTATTATTGGGTCGGGTATGGGTCAATACAATTTTAATCGGGTTGGGTATGTGTGAACTTCAACCCGACCCATTAACCCGAATTGCCACCCCTAATCATAAATATAGGAGCACTACTACTTTTTTGCGAGACAAAACCGAAGGATTGTGATGAGACCTTTGCTGCTGCAAATTTCCTCTTTTAAACTGTACATTTGTTTAACTGAGATTTTATAGTAGTAGACTGTGTTGATCTCTCAATCTCAGACACAATCCACAATAAGATGATCAGACAGCCAACATCAATATCACCGTACCTCCGAAGTCTAGTCATCAGTAAATTAAAAGTCTTCATCCCCTCCGAAGTCCATATGAAATCAGTGACGCCATTGATACGTACATACACTCAACTTATGCTTTATGAAATGTCAGTGTGTTGTGATAGAAGAAGAAAGAATAGAATCATGAACATAAGATTCTCCCGAAAATTTTGCTAATTCCAAAGTGATTTGATTTGTGGCTAGTGTGTGTGTTTATTTTCCTAGCTATCTCTTGACTTGACGCTGATGGTTGTTGAATCAAACGGCTTGTCGAGAAAAAGGTTGAAAAACGAGGAACCAAACTAGAAGCAAAAAGAGAGAGATAGTGACATAACCAGAAAGAAAGGACTAAACTATAACAGAGAGAGAGAGAGACATGTTTTGTTTCTTTTAGTTCAAGGAAATTGGTTCTGAAACCTTCCTGCTCCAAAGGGATAGCTAGCTAGCTGATTTGATCGTTGACAGGTGGGAGAGAAGGATTAGGTAGGGATAAAAAGTAAATCATTGATTTGACTTGATTAGCTGGTAAAATCTCTCATGGAGGAAATCGCGAACTTTTAGGTTTAATGTACAGTGATTTCTGTGGTCGGTCATTCATTCATTCGATAATTCATATCATGTGCAGATAGATGCTGTAACTCTGTAGTTTATGATTCGTCTTACCATGGAGAGCCGTAGGGAAGGGGAGGTAGCTTGTCGCTGCTGCACTCAAACTAGGTAACAATTCTACTCGATCAAAGATGATTTTGTTTGTGATTGTTTTGCATGTGTTGGTGCGTCAATTGAGTAGAATGCATAATTTTTGTGGGATTGTGATAAGCATGTTGAGATACCTATTTCATATTATGTTACTTCTGCTATTTTAGATGGTACTTAGGTTTCTATTGTAATTGGTAGTTTGTATTTTAGGTTCTGTTGTAATTTTCATTTTATTTCATCACATATATTTTGTTAGATATTTGTGACCGTTTCTCTCTGTCACATATAAATAGGTCACATAAACACTTCTGTAAAGTTTAGTCATTCCAGTTCATCAATCAATAAAGTCGTATTCTTTTCAACACTTTATTTTTTCACATGGTACCACCCCAATACTGGGATATGTTTTCTTTCGACAAATAACACCTAGACGACGCTTCGGCTCTCTCGCAAAATAAGGAAGAATCCACTTCTACATCCATGGCAGGAGAAGACCAGAAAATAGAAACAGAAAATGTGAAGCAAGAGAAAGACAAAAATATCGTCGATCTTGAAGAGTCGAGTGGTTATACCAAACTCAGCCCCGAAGACGAAGAACTGTACACACATCCCTCTGATAACCCAGGTATTGTTCTTGCGCATAAGTTCTACGGTACTGGATTCGCTAAATGGAAAAGATCCTTTACCATTGGCTTAATATCAAAGAGCAAATTGGGTTTCGTCAACGGATCGACCAAGGAACCGACTATCAAGGTTCGAAACAAAAGGTTTGGGATAAAACTAACGGAATGGTGATAGGATGGTTGTTTACCGCTTTGGAAGACACGATAAGAGAGTCAGTCATGTACTTCAAGACAGCTGCGGAGATATGGAAAGATCTGTGCAAAAGGTTTGATAATCCGTCGGGGACGCGATTATATGCCCTAAGACAAGAAGCGCACAAGTTAGAACAAGGTACTTCCTCGATTAATGATTACAACACCAAATGGGTAAGAATCTGGAACGAAGAACAAGAGTTAATCGAAATACCACCTTGTTCTTGTGGTTCTGCGGAGTCAATTTGCAAATTACAAGAAAATCACAAAGTGCTGGAATTTCTCATGGGTATACGTGATTCTTACAAAGCTGTTCGCTCATCCTTTCTCCTCATGAAGCCATTGTCGGGGATTGATCAAGCTTATTCCCTCCTCAGAGAAGAAGAGAACCACCGGTCGGCACAAAAGAATTGAAGAAACGAAGGAGAATCGGGCGCCTTTGCAAACTCTACCAAAAATCGATAGCCTCAATCAGGGGAAATCAAGTCAGGAGAAAAGAAAAGAACGAAGTGTTCGCATTGCATAAAATTAGGGCACAGCGTCGATAAATGCTATTGGGTTACCGGAGACTTTCCTAGTTACTGGAAACGAAACCCTAGCAAAGAGAAAACGCTTTTCGCCGGATCTGTCTCTGAGAAAACATCAAACCAAACGATTGAAGATAGCCAACAAACACAACAGACCGTTGCGGGAATGAATGAGAATCAGCTGAAAGCTCTAGTCGCTTACCTCAGAAATCAAGACATAACCAATTCCAGCGACAGAAAAATGTGCATGACTTCCTACTTAAGGAGGAAGGAGGATGAAGAAACTGACTATCAACGTCAGTTTACAGGTAACCCTAAACTATTACCTCATTTATATTCTATCAGTGAAACCCATGTTATTTCTGATGAAAGACTGTAAAATGTTTGGATTATTAACACTGGAGCCACAGACCATGTATGTGGCAACAAAAATCTTTTTCTTGAGAATTATAAGTCTTGCTCTTATGAGGTAATAATGCCCGATGGGCACACTGGAAACATACAAGGAATTGGGAGTGTTAAAATTTCTGAAAACTGATTGTCCATAATGTTCTTCATGTCAGTGCTTTAAAGTTTAACCTTTTTTCTATTAGACAACTGTTGAAACAATTCGATGCTTGTGCACTGATATACCATAATAAATGTGTTGTGCAGGCCCTTAAATCTAAGAAAGATTTACTGTTTGGTGTGCCACATAATGGATTGTATGTTCTTGATTGTAACAATCTAGATTCAATTGCTGATGCACATTCTGTTTTGAATAAAAGTCCTATTGAGATTCAATCTAATAAGTGTGTTAACTATATTTATATTTGGCATGATAGATTAGGGCATGCCCCCCTAGAAAAACTGTTAAAACTGCATTTGATTAAAAGAAAAGATAAAGCGGTAGACTTTGTTTGTGATTCTTTCCACAAAGCCAAAGATCATAGACTTCCATCCCAAAGGTCTAAAACCACTAGTAAAGATATATTTGACCTTATTCATATAGACATCTGTGGTCTCTTTAAAGCTGTGACATATGATAACAAGAGATATTTTCTTAGCATAGTGGATGATAAATCCAGGGCTTTGTGGGTAAAACTTTTGCATTCAAAGTCAGAAGCTTTTCAGTTTGTTAAGTATTTTGTTTCTTTAATTGAAAGACAATTTAACAAACGCATAAAGAAAATCAGATCAGATAATGCCTTTGAGCTAGCCTAGGAATAGTTCATCAGACCTCTTGTCCTTATTCCCCACAACAGAATGGTATCGTGGAAAGGAAACATAGATACCTCATGGAAACATCTAGAGCTATCTACTTCAAATCACACTTACCAATTGAATTTTGGGGAAAGTCAATTCTTTATGCTACTCACATTATTAATAGACTACCCATCTTCTCTCTTCATGGGAAAAATACCTTTTGAATGCCTCTACGACACCTTACCAGAATATGATCATTTTAGAGTTTTTGGCAGTCTCTGTTATGTCTTAAACCTAGGAAATGTAGGTAGTAAATTCAATCCCAAATCTACACCTTGTGCATACCTAGGACCTGCTGAAAACCAGAAAGGACATAAATTGCTTAGGATGTCAGACCACAAAATTTTGGTTTCTAGAGATGTTACCTTCCACGAAACTTTCTTTCCTTTTCAGAAGAATGTCCTTCAAGATTTCAATAACAACAACAACAACACCTCTCATCTTCAACATCTTGATCATCAAGAGGAGGAATACTCCTTCATTCCAAACTTAAACAATGATCCTCCACCTCTTTCTGTTACAGAAAGACGAACCCACAGCACCAACAGTCAAGATACTGTAACTCACAGAGAAACAGAACCTGTCACAAATCCTCCATCTATTGTACCTCCAGAACAGTCTATTGAACAGCCTAGTGACACCAATTCAACCAGTGAGGAAGTAGGCCTTAGAAGATCAGCTCGCGTCAAACACACACCATCATATTTAGAGGACTACCATGTTTATACTAGTACCATAAACCGAGATGTTTTTTCAGAAATAGTCTCTGAAAGAATAAACAGAAACACCAGTCCTAATAATCCTTTTTTCCTCTCAGAGACTTTCTCTCTCACTAATGAAACACCATCTGTCTCACTCTCTTTCTCTTCTGTCAAGAACAAAAATAACCTAACTAAACTATTCCAAGTTCAAGAACCCAAGACTTATGAACAAGCCTGTCTTAGTGAACACTGGACAGAAACAATGAATAAGGAACTAACTGCCCTTATAAGAAATAACACTTGGGATCTTGTCAAACTTCCAAAGAACAAGAAGGCTTTAGGTTGTAGATGGATCTACAAAACAAAACTGAAAGCTGATGGCTCTATTGAAAGGCATAAAGCCCGTCTTGTAGCAAAGGGTTTTTTAGTCAACGATATGGCCTTGATTATACAGAAACATTCTCTCCTGTAGTAAGGATGACCACTATAAGAACCTTGCTAGCTGTTTCAGTCAAGAAAGGTTGGCATCTAAGCCAACTTGATGTGAATAATGCCTTTATCCATGGAGACCTCCATGAGGAAATATATATGCAGATTCTTAAAGGGCTTAAAACAGATGATAAGACCAATGCTTGCAAACTGAAAAAATCACTATATGGGCTTAAACAAGCCTCAAGGCAATGGTTTGCCAAACTCAGTGACTTTCTCATGTTCATATGATATATACAATCTGAAAATATCAGTCACTAATTTCTAAATTGTCTAACAATAAGAGCACTTTTCCGGTAATCTACGTAGATGATGTTTTACTGACTGGGAATGATTTAGAAGAAATAACAATGGTAAAAAAACAGCTAGACAAGGAGTTCTGCATGAAGGATCTAGGAAATTTAAATTTTTTTCCTTGGAATGGAATTTCTCCATCATGATAAAGGATTAATTATCACTCAAAGAAAATTCAACTTAGAACTTCTTCATGACTATGATGTCTTTCATACTAAACATATTGTTGCTTCGCTTCAGTTGGGCTTGAAACTCAAACCCAATGAAGGTAAGACGTTAAAAAATCCCACTGAATACAGAAGTTTAGTTGGAAAAATTAACTTTCTCACCCACACAAGACCTGACCTTGCATTTACTGCTCAACTTCTGAGTCAATTCCTATAAGAACCAACAGATGTACACATGTCCGCTGTAATACACACTCTTAGATACATTAAAGGAACTATAAACTATGGTATCCTCTTAAACAACACACTAGATTTTACCCTTACAGCCTACTGTGATAGTGATTGGGCAAGTTGTCCAATCACAAGAAGGTCAATTTCTGGGTATTATATTTTCCTTGAAGGCTCACCTATTTCCTGGAAATCTAAAAAACAAGGGAGTGTATCTCTATCTTTTGCAGAAGCAGAATATAGAGCCATGAAAGTTGTGACTGCAAAACTGGCTTGGTTAAGTAGTCTAATCAACCAGTTTGGCATTCATAATATCACTCCCATACCCCTCAAGTGTGACAACAGATCAGCAATATACATTGCTAAAAATCCTGTTGATCACCAGAGGACTGATAAGTCAGGAATTTACCTATTTCTACAGGGTCTTTTGATACCTAATTTGTTATCATTTACTGCTAAATTCCTGTCTTATGAGTATTTTTTATGTTTCTTGTTGCAATTGTCTTCTTTTATGGTTTTTGTGTGCTTTTTCAGGTTTTAATCTCAAGGAAACACATTCCTATCATTGTTGGAACACATGGCAAATCAAATAAGCTAAATGGAATCAAGAAATTCACCCTCGACCTAAATTCAAGCTTGGTCCGGGACTTGATGCTGGAGCTAAGTCCCGGACCACAATGTCGCTCAACTCTCGAATCAATTTCAGACATGGTCCGGGACCTTATACATGGCCTAAGTCCCGGACCACACCATGACAGAACTCTCAACCTGCTTTTATACCATGGTCCGGGACTTTATATAGATCTTAAGTCCCGGACCACAAATTGACTCTACTCTCGGTTTAAACTCAGGCATGGTCCGGGACTTGTTCAATAACTTAAGTCCCGGACCACAAAGCAGAGCAGATCTCGGGTTGTTTTTATACCATGGTCCGGGACTTCATACAGGACCTAAGTCCCGGACCATGACGTTGAATCCGACAATATGTAGCAGCGCCATGTGAAGAAAATGATACTCTTCGTATTAAATGGCCGCCCCATACATTAATCCATCCTTTCCAGCATTTCCTCCACAATCGTATTCCATCCCTTCCACTGCTACTACCTTCCATCCTCTAATCCCACTAATCTAACTACCTTCCAAATTTGCCTAACTGCACTCCCACCTTCCTTCAAACAAATAACATAATTAATTATCTGTCCACCACCATGCTGCCACGTACTCAACAAACAAGTTCTATAAGTAGAACTCTCTTCCTCTCATTCATTACAGACTCTCACGTAGAGAAAATACCACACCACACACTATCCATCCATCATACTCCTCCATTTGATTACATCCATCATCCATATTTCACACAATCCTCCATATAATATCATCTCATTACCCACCTACGTATCCATACACCTCCACAGAAGTCTGGAGTACACAAGCAGTTGAAGACTTCACCATTTTCTGGAGATTGAGCAGAAGAAAATGCTGATTGTGCACAGAGACTCCATCAAAGAATCTTAAATCAGAGTTTCTTCTTCTCTTCTTCTTTAATGTTATTTATATATTTTTATAGTATTTTCATTTTCATGGCTGAGTAGTTTTTATAAATTTCGGTTTACTATGTAATCCAAATTCAAGGTTCCATTATCTTTGTGATTTACCATTTTAATAGATTAAAGTGTTGTTCCTTATTTATTTTTATAAATCTTGTGATCTGGCCAATTACTTGATTTTATCAGTTTATCTGCTTATAAGTGAGAACTACGGTAGATAATAGACAACAGGAACGGTACCGGTTAATTTAGAGATGGTAATTCCTCTAGGATATTAACTGATCAGTAAACTGGATTTTTCTTAAAGCTGTTAGCAATTAGTAAATTTGTAACGAGAGTTAAAATTTATTAGCTGTTAATTAGATTTCACCGAGCGGGAGACCGAACGTGGAATATTTATGATCTAGGATTTTAGTCTAGATTTTGGTAAACACATTGAGAAAGGAACCGAAGAAATTGGAGGATTAGTAAACCGGAATTTCCCCTTTTTATTAAATCAAAAATATCATTATTTTGCCCACTGTCTTGTATTTATTACCTTTGCTCTTATTTACATTCTTGTTTCGTACTTTAGTAATTCAACAAACAAAACCCCCTTGTTACTGGAGTAAACCGATTCATTAGTTTGTTCTTAAATATTAATTAAACTAAAACGCTGCCTCCCTTGGATTCGATAACCTGGAGGGACACTTCTAGGAAAACTTGCTATAATCGACCGGTATACTTGTTGTTAGGTCATTACCCAACAAGGACAAAACATATAGAAGTTGATATTCATTTTGTGAGACAAATGATTCAGGCAGGTTTGATAGCAGTCCATCGTGTACCCACGCAGAACCAGATTGTAGATTTTCTAACAAAGACTCTTCCTGGAAGAAACTATAAAGAGATCCTCAAAGAAATTGGTCTCTACATGTTATAAGATCGCACTCAACCAGATGAGTCCCATCTCGAGGGGGAGTGTTGAGATACCTATTTCATATTATGTTACTTCTGCTATCTTAGATTGTACTTAGGTTTCTATTGTAATTGGTAGTTTGTATTTTAGGTTCTGTTGTAATTTTCATTTTATTTCATCACATATATTTCGTTAGATATTTGTGACCGTTTCTCTCTATGACTGTTTCTCTCTGTCACATATATATAGGTCACATAAACACTTCTGTAAAGTTCAGTCATTCCAGTTCATCAATCAATAAAGTCGTATTCTTTTCAGCACTTTATTTTTTCACAAAGCAAGGCAAGGGTAGATGTTGATATACTTATATTGAGATGATAATTATCTAGTGCAAGTTCTATGAAATGAAAGTGGATATAAATTTATGCACTAATTTTTGTAATAATTAAGTATGACAAATGAAGATAACTAAGGCATTATTTAATATATATAGCTTAGTGGAAGGTTAAGTGGGCATACTACTCCTACTACTTTATATTGAAAAACTCTATGGATTAGTTTTATAGAATTGAACAATAGATTCTTTAAAGAAATCTATGGAGGACTACCGATTAAGTAATTGATTTATCATATTTTCTCTCATGTTTTTTTAATTAATGATGTATATATAAATGGTAAAGAGCTACATAATAGTTAGATACATAGAAGACCTATATATCTGACAACAAGAAGGGCTCATCGTAGCTAAGTGGAGGGTGAATTTACAAAAACCTCTATGGCACTAAACAGAACAGCGCAGCGCTGACAAAAAAATTCCAAGGCCAACTGCCAAAATATAAAACACCAGGATGTACACAAGGACTCTAGCCATACAAGGAGCTCCTAGGAGCAAAGGACCCTATAGAGCCAATCAAAGTCTGTGCTGGATGTATTCATCTTCATCCATATGATAACTTTCATGGCCACCTTGATGTCAGATATTATGAAAGAGGGGTCTTTGGCTTGGATGGTCATGGCGTGCTTGCATCTTTCTATCCAGAGATGGTAGACAACATTTGCAACAACCGCTCTTTCACTAAATCAACAGGTCGGAGTCTCTTACAATAGCGGTTGATCTAGGATGCGCAGCTGCGTAGGCTTCTCCGGTTTGTAGAGATAGTAAAACGATAGTCATATTAGTTTGTTACTTAGTGTTGTGTTTCATTCTCTTTTATTGTCAGTTGTACTTTTCAATTGTTTGTCTATAAAGAGCACACTAGTACAAAAAATGCCTATTTCGACGGTTGTTTTGAGCCTATTTTGGCGGTTGTTCAACCCCCGTGTTAGAATAAAAAAACACACTTATTTCGGGGCGCCGAAATAGGTCTTTTTTTAAAAAAATCGATTTCACGTTGTCTTCAACCTCGACAGCAGTTCCAGTGATTATCGACACAGAGGCACAAATACAAGAATGAATAGAGGCACAGACACGAGAATGAATGGAGGCGCAGAGAGTGTATGCTCCTTGTTCACCTTGCAAAATTACCATGAGTGAAGAGATTGAAGAGGCGTAGAATGTTCCTTGTTCGCCTGTAAAATTACCGTGAGATAAGAGGAAGAAGAGAGGTGTGTAGAGTATGTTTGTTTGCCAGTTAGGGTTGCGAATTTACCACGAGAGAAGGGGATGAAGAGATGAGCACCGAGCATGTTTATTCACCAGTTTGGGTTGCGAAATCACCATGAGAGAAGAGTGACGAAGAGAGGAGCACACCACATGTATTTGCCAGTTAGGGATGCGAAATTACAGTGAGAGAAGAGAGGATGAAGAGATGAGGGAGGCGAGCAAATATGTAATGAAATAAAGTCTATTTGGTAACAACTGCCGAAATAGACTAAAATTTAACCGACATTTCAAAAATTTTGGAAAAAAAACGCCCCTGTTTCGGTTGTTGTAGAGATAACCGCCGAAATAGGACTCCGAGATTTCTATTGTCTTGAAAAAAGACACCTATTTCGGTGGTTGTCTCTACAACAGCCGTAATAGGGGCGACGAAATAGGCGTTTTTTGTACTAGTGGCAAGATAGTCAGGTGACAAATCATTTTGAGTTCTTCATTTTTTTTATATTTGATCTCTCTACTTTGCTGTCTTTTTCCCGCTCCTTTCTCGATCTTGCTTCTCTCCCAAACTTCACATGGTATCAGAGCGATAGAGTGATGATTGCGGCTAATCTAAGCAAGTCGATCTTGCGGCGAAATGGCATAAATTAAGAACAACCACTACAAGAAAAAGGGAGTTTAGCTACCGATAGAATTCATAGCCAAATGGATCGGGCTTCCGCAGCATGTCGGTGGTGGCAAAATTGAAATTCGCTATCGTTTTCTAATTTAGTAGCAATTATTTAGTTTGCTACCAAGAAATTCGGTAGCATAATTATTTTTAGTTACCAACCTATGACACATGTGTGGTTCTCTATACTGAATGATGTGCGTCATTCAATCCCACAAGAAGAGTGAGCCATGTGCACGCGTGGCCTGGAATTGATCCCCCAAAGTGTGGAATGGGTATAGATCGTCTTAACTGTTGTGTCATGATAATTATTTGCGACATATATATATATTGAAGACAAGATCAAACCAGAGATATATAAAAAATAATAAAATAAATATACATATGACTATGTCACATTAATATTTAAATTTACAAAATATTACAAAATTAATTTAGTGCAATCAAAATAGTAAAAATAATAAAAATTTAAGTATAATGTTGGCTTAAAATTATAAAAAATATAATATACATATATATATATCATTTAAAAATCTTAAAATTCCAGAAATTATACAAAAAGATAATATATATATATATTATATAGAGTTATTTATTTGTTAAATTCATATTATATAGTGTGACAAATACTAATATAATATACATCATTTTATGAAAATTATAACTTTTAATGAATTATATTTTTTGTAACTTTTTATAATTAAAATATTTTTATAAATTTAAATATATGAATAATTTAATTTGTATAATCTCAACTAGTTTAAATTGTTAAAACTTTACTATTTTTCAAAATCCTATTAATTTGTGTGTTGCTTTGTAAAAAAAACATTAATATATAATACATTTTTATGTACGTTTTGTTATAACCCAAAGTTCGTTGCATTTTATTTCGTTTGATGTAATTCTAAGTTGGCTTGTGCTGCGTAGGACATGGGAGCCCTTTTTAAATAAGAGGAGGGACAAGGTGGACTTTCCCTTCTAGTGAATTTTGGTAAGTATTAATTAACACTTTTTAATTAATCCTCACGCTCTACACCACGATCAGATCGTTCTCTCATTTGACAGTTTCTCAGCCTTGCTTCTCCTTCCTCTCTCTCAAGCGCCGTTCATCTTCTCGTTCAGTCAAGACTCCATTGACGTTGTGTCTGCTGTCAGAATTCAACTGCGGATTGCCTTTCTCTGTGGATTTCTGGGTTCTTCGAGGTAGGGTTGTCAGTTCGCTCTCTCTTTGATTCTCCGGTTCTTGAGTTTGCCCGTTCTGATTGCCCTCTGCAATTTATTTTATGATTCAGCGATTCTTCTCGACTCCTTCATCGGGTTCATCTGCTGGGACTGCTCTGTAATCTGTAGACAGATTCAGGTGAGGGTTTTGTTTCCGTTTTCGTTTCAGATTTTGGGTGTGGACAGTTTCTGATTGTGGTGTTCGTTCTCTGCGTCGTTGTGAGTTTTCAGTGGCTGTCTGATTGCATTTTCTGGGTCTGCGTACTGTGTCTGCGTGGAGCGATCGTTGTTCAGATTCGAAGAGATTTCTCTGTTGTAATTGAGGTAGGTGGCTTTCGGATTCGATCCGTGTGTTCAGCCTTGGGGAGTTTGGGTTCTGCATTTACTCACTGATTTGATCTTGTGTTGTGTGTGGTTTAGTCTGTTTAATGCCCCTTTCAATGGAGTAAACCCCCAAGGTTGTTTTGTAAATGTGTGTGTTGATTTGAATAAGTTTTGTGCTTCTGTTCGTGCTAAATTCGCTTCTGATTTCTGAGGTTTTCGGCATGTCCGAACTTCTGTCCGAACTTTGAAGTTCGGACATGCCCTTCTGCGCTTAAACTTTCTGAAGTTTTCGCTGTGTCCGAACTTCTGTCCGAGCTTTGAAGTTCGGACACAGCCTTCTGCATTCTCTGATTTGGCTTCGACTTGTGTCCGAACATTGATGTCCGGACACAAGTTCGGACTCTCCACGTCCTGTTTTCCAAGAACGTCCGAACATCCGTCCGAACTTGGATGTTCGGACACTGACTCTCCATCGTTTTAAGGTTCGACTTGTGTCCGAACTTTGAAGTCCGGACACAAGTTCGGACATCTGTCTGGTTTTGCCTTCTGAGTCTCGACTTGTGTCCGAACATTGATGTCCGGACACAAGTTCGGACAGGCTACTGTTTTGGCCATAACTTGCTCGTTTGAGCTCCGTTTTGACTTCTGTTTACGGGGTTGGATTCCCCTTCTGATTTCCAAGCTATCTATGAGCTTTGGTGCCTTTGGTGCACATATGCTTATCTGTATTTAAGCTTCTGTTTTGGGACCTAGTTATCTCTGTGTCTGAGCCTTTGGATGGCTGGTTTCGCTGTCTCGTAGCGCGCTATGTAGGATCCTTCTGCCTCACGGGTGATGTTCCCCGTTCTGTTCACGGGCGTTTCGCCTGTTGTTTACGAGTGAGGTTTCCTCGTTCTGTTCACGATGGTTGCTCGTTCTGTCTGTATGCTGTGATCGCTAGTGTCCCACTCTGTTTCTGCTTCTGTCTACTTCTGCTCTGTTTAGTCCCTTAATGATTGGACTTCTGTTTCTGATTCTGATATATTTGTGGATTCTCTTGACTCCTTCTGATTTGTCAATTTTCTGTAAATGTTTTGAGCATGCTGGTTGATGAAGTTGGTCATCTACTGGGCATAGTTGTGTGCTCATTCCCTACTTCTAACGCTTTTGCAGATTGATTAGCGAGGATCGTCTCCCTCAGCTTTGGAGTTTAGCTGCTTTGTTTTTAGCTTCTTTGAGACTTGTATTGAATTTGGGCCTTTGGGCATATTTTGTTAGCTTCCGCTTTTGACATTAGTTTGGTGGGTTCTGTAATGACTTTTGGGGATGTTTTAACATCACTTGTTTTATACTTTATTTAAGTATTCCGTTTGGGCCTTATTTGACTATCTGTTTAAGTTCGTTTATTAGAGCCTTGCGTTATTATGTAATAATACGCGGCGTGTAATACCCCTAACTCCTAGGCCAGTGTTTGGGGGTGTACATTTAGGTATCAGAGCTCTGGGTTCTAATCTGCTGGGATTTTAAGTTAGCCAGTCAGTCAGAAATGTCAGTGCTAGTGTCTGAGTTTAACTGCTTGCTGTTGGACTTTCAGAATGCCGCCAAGGAGAGCGAATAACCCTCCAGGGAATGTTGCTGATGCTGTTCAGCAATTCATGACGCAGCTCATGCGACCATGGCTGCAGGGGGCGGTCCAGCTGGAGGAGGACCAGCTGGGCGGAGCAGGCCCGGCTGGGCAGATGCTGGAGGGAGGAATGTGAAGGCGCTTCAGGAGTTCATGAAGCTGAAGCCGCCATCGAGGGGCAGGAGATCCCCAGGAGGCCAGCCACTGGTTGTCAGAGGTGGAGGATTTACTTCGGGTGAGGGCTCGAGGAGGAGCAGAAGGTCGACTTCGCCACCTTTCTGTTCAAGGCCGAAGCCAAGGAGTGGTGGAGGTCAGTGATGGGGAAGTTCCCACAGCCTTGGACGTGGGAGCAGTTCACTGGGGGTTCAACAAACAGTTCTACCCCGACGTTACAAGGATCAGCGCATAGGAGTATAACCGGCTACGCCAGGGCCGGGACATGAGTGTGGAGGAGTACGTCCGAAGTTTATCAGCCTGTCTAAGTTCGCACCTGAGCCTGACGAGCATAGGAAGGCCAGGAAGTTTGAGAGTGGCCTGAGGCCGGACATCCGATCTGCTGTGACGCGCTGCGTCACAAGACCTTCAGGGACGTTGGATGTCGCCCTTTGTAGAGGCTGACTTGAGAGGTCGCCAGTCTGGTGGGAAGGATCAGAAGAGGAAGCAGAGGTCCGATGACAGTGATAGGAGGGATCAGTCTGCTTCTCAGAAGAAGCAGTCTACTGGAGACCGCTCTGGGGACCGTTCGCGAGACAGAGGTGGTTCGTCTTCATCAGCTCCCGCTCCGAAGTGCCAGGTCTGTGGCAAGTTTCATAGAGGCCAGGACTGCTACAGGAAGTCTGGAGCCTGCTTCAAGTGTGGATCCATGGGGCATAGGATTGCTGATTGCCCTCAGGCTGAGAGGAGCAGAGGTAGCTCTGGAGGTGGAGCTGGAGGATCTACATCTGGGTCTAGAGATCGAGACCGGGCTGAGCAGAAGAAGCCCCAGGGCCAGGCCAGAGTGTACGCGATGGCTGGAGAGAGAGACCGATCGACTGACAGAGTTGTCACAGGTATTCTCCAGCTGTCATCTCGTTCTGTTTTCTGTTTGTTTGACTCTGGAGCCACCCACTCTTTTATTTCTGCTGAGTTAGTGGGTGAGCTCGGTTTGCCTGTTGTGCCTCTGGGTGTTGAGTTATGTGTGCATAGTCCATTAGTTAGGGACTCTTCTATGCTGTTGAATTCTGTTTGCAAAGATAGTCCTGTGTTAGTCAGAGATAGGACTCTGTGTGCTAACCTCATCCCGATGGAGATGACTTCTTTTGATGTGATTCTGGGCATGGATTGGCTTGCTGCGCACCATGCCCATATTGATTGTGCTGCTTCGAGAGTCACTTTTGAGGAGCCGGGTCAGCCCCGTCTAGTTGTAGCAGGGAATGGACTCCCGTGCTCGCCGCCAGTCATATCTGCGATGCAGGCGTTCCGTTTTCTGAGGAAGGGATGCCAGGGATATCTGTGCTACATCCCTGAGGTTCGCAAGGATGCGAAGTTGGAGGAGATTCCAGTGGTCAGAGACTTCCCAGATGTGTTCCAGGATGATGTACCTGGGCTTCCCCCTGTCAGAGAGGTGGAGTTCTCGATCGAGCTCGCACCTGAGACTCAGCCGATTTCGAAGGCCCCATACCGGATGGCGCCTGCTGAGCTCAAGGAGTTGAAGGTCCAGTTGCAGGAGCTGCTGGATAAGGGCTTCATTCGCCCGAGTGTGTCGCCTTGGGGAGCGCCAGTGCTATTTGTAAAGAAGAAGGACGGTAGTATGCGGTTGTGCATTGACTACAGGGAGCTCAACAAGGTTACCATTAAGAATAGGTATCCTCTCCCGCGCATAGACGACTTGTTCGACCAGTTAGCAGGAGCTAAGGTGTTTTCGAAGATCGATCTGAGGTCGGGATATCATCAGCTGAGGATTAAGGCAGATGACGTGCCTAAGTCCGCTTTCAGGACTCGTTATGGACACTACGAGTTCCTAGTGATGCCATTCGGGTTGACGAATGCGCCGTCAGTATTTATGGATATGATGAACAGAGTCTTCAAGCCGTTTTTGGACCAGTTCGTTGTAGTTTTCATCGATGACATCTTGGTGTATTCCAAGAGTGCTGAGGAGCACGAGGAGCATTTGAGGACCGTTCTCCAGACTCTGAGGGAGAACGAGTTGTATGCGAAGCTGAAGAAGTGCGAGTTCTGGCTAGATCAGGTGGTATTCTTGGGACATGTGGTCTCCAAGGATGGTATCTCCGTGGACCCGGAGAAGATTCGAGCTATTACTGAGTGGGCCAGGCCTACTAATGTCGGAGATATTCGTAGCTTCCTTGGACTAGCGGGCTACTATCGTAAGTTTGTGGAGGGCTTCTCCAAGTTGGTGATTCCGTTGACTCGTCTGCTGCAGAAGGAGGTGAAGTTCGAGTGGAGCGATGCCTGTGAGCAGTGTTTTCTGGAGCTGAAGAAGAGGTTGACTACTGCGCCGATCTTGACTCTTCCGGAGGGGACCGAGGGTCTTGAGGTTTTCTGTGATGCGTCCCATAGGGGACTTGGATGTGTTCTGATGCAGCAGGGGAAGGTAGTTGCATATGGCTCTCGTCAGCTTAAGCCATATGAGAAGAACTATCCGACCCACGATCTGGAGCTGGCTGCGGTGGTCTTTGCGTTGAAGATTTGGAGGCACTACTTGTATGGGGCAGCGTGCAAGGTGTATACGGACCATAAGAGCCTCAAGTATCTGTTCACTCAGAAGGAGTTGAACTTGAGGCAGAGGAGATGGCTGGAGTTGTTGCACGATTATGATTTAGAGATCCTCTACCATCCGGGTAGGGCGAATGTGGTTGCTGATGCGCTCAGTAGGAGGGGTCCGTCTGGGACTGTTTGTGCTTGTCCGGTGTGGAGAGGTCTGCTCAGGAGTTGCAGCGCATGGGTATCTGGGTTGTCCGTCCAGAGAGGTCTGGGATGTTAGCAGCACTGCAGGTTCAGCCTACCTTGATCGACCGGATCAAGGCCAGTCAGGAGCTTGATGTCAGTCTGTGTAAGATCAGAGAGAGTTTGTCTGCTGGTCAGGAGTCCGAGTTCCGGGTTTCATAGGATGGCTGCCTGAGGTTCAGAGGCCGTGTTTGTGTGCCGGCAGACGATGCGTTGAGGCGTGAGATCATGCAGGAGGCCATGGAGCTCCTTACTCGGTACACCCAGGAGGTGTGAAGATGTACCGGGATCTGGGAGACTTTCTGGTGGAGCAATATGAAGAGGGACATCTCCGACTTTGTATCCAGATGTAGGACCTGTCAGCAGGTCAAGGCCGAGCATCAGAGACCAGCTGGTTTGCTTCAGCCTCTTCCCGTTCCGGAGTGGAAGTGGGAGAGCGTCGGTATGGATTTTGTCATGGGACTGCCTAAGACTCCGAGGGGTTTCGATGCAGTTTGGGTCATTGTGGACCGGCTCACGAAGAGCGCTCACTTCTTGCCTGTCAGGAAGACTTCAGTTTGCACCGTTTAGCCCAGTTGTACATTGATGAGATAGTACGTCTGCATGGGGTTCCGGCTTCGATTGTGTCTGACAGAGATCCGAGGTTTGTGTCCAGGTTCTGGCAGAGTTTGCATCAGGCTTTGGGGACGAAGTTGTCTTTCAGTTCAGCTTACCATCCTCAGTCAGACGGGCAGACAGAGAGGACGAATCAGGTCCTAGAGGACATGCTCAGGGCATGTGTGCTCGACTTTGGGGGCAGCTGGGATCAGCACGTGGCACTGATAGAGTTCGCGTACAATAACAGCTTTCAGACCAGTATCGGGATGGCTCCCTTTGAGGCCTTGTATGGCAGGAGGTGCAGATCACCCATCTGTTGGGATGATCTGAAGGAGAGAGCGGTGATTGGTCCAGATTTGGTTCAGGATGCTGTGGGCAAGATTCAGTCTATCAGAGAGCGTCTGCTTGTGGCTCAGAGTCGTCAGAAGAGTTACGCCGATCAGAGGAGACGACCTCTAGAGTTTGAGGTGGGCGACCATGTGTATCTGAAGGTTTCTCCTGTGCGAGGAGTCGTTCGTTTTGGGAAGAGAGGCAAGCTTAGCCCTCGTTTTGTGGGTCCTTTTGAGATCCTAGAGAGGATCGGACCGGTCGCCTATCGCTTGGCTCTGCCTCCGTCTTTAGCAGCAGTGCACAGTGTTTTCCATGTTTCGATGCTGAGGAAGTACATTCCGGACCCGTCGCATGTGATGACTTCAGTCCGCTTCAGTTGAGAGAGGACTTCACGTTTGAGGCAGTTCCTTCGAGGATCCTAGCTCGGGACGTCCGTAAGCTCAGAAGTAAGACCATGCCCTTGGTGAAGGTGCAGTGGTCGGGACAGTCAGAGGAAGAGGCGACCTGGGAGGTCGAAAGCGAAGTTCGTTCTAAGTTCCCCGCCCTTTTCGAGCAGTAGGTATGTTTTAATTTCGAGGACGAAATTCTTTTAAGGGGGAGGTGATGTTATAACCCAAAGTTCGTTGCATTTTATTTCGTTTGATGTAATTCTAAGTTGGCTTGTGCTGCGTAGGACATGGGAGTCCTTTTTAAATAAGAGGAGGGACAAGGTGGACTTTTCCCTTCTAGTGAATTTTGGTAAGTATTAATTAACACTTTAGTTAATTAATCCTCACGCTCTACACCACGATCAGATCGTTCTCTCATTTGACAGTTTCTCAGCCTTGCTTCTCCCTCTCCTCTCTCTCAAGCGCCGTTCATCTTCTCGTTCAGTCAAGACTCCATTGACGTTGTGTCTGCTGTCAGAATTCAACTGCGGATTGCCCTTTCTCTGTGGATTTCTGGGTTCTTCGAGGTAGGGTTGTCAGTTCGCTCTCTCTTTGATTCTCCGGTTCTTGAGTTTTCCCGTTCTGATTGCCCTCTGCAATTTATTTTATGATTCAGCGATTCTTCTCGACTCCTTCATCGGGTTCATCTGCTGTGGACTGCTCTGTAATCTGTAGACAGATTCAGGTGAGGGTTTTGTTTCCGTTTTCGTTTCAGATTTTGGGTTGTGGACAGTTTCTGATTGTGGTGTTCGTTCTCTGCGTCGTTGTGAGTTTTCAGTGGCTGTCTGATTGCATTTTCTGGGTCTGCGTACTGCTGTGTCTGCGTTGGAGCGATCGTTGTTCAGATTCGAAGAGATTTCTCTGTTGTAATTGAGGTAGGTGGCTTTCGGATTCGATCCGTGTGTTCAGCCTTGGGGAGTTTGGGTTCTGCATTTACTCACTGATTTGATCTTGTGTTTGTGTGTGGTTTATGTCTGTTTAATGCCCCTTTCAATGGAGTAAACCCCCAAGGTTGTTTTGTAAATGTGTGTGTTGATTTGAATAAGTTTTGTGCTTCTGTTCGTGCTAAATTCGCTTCTGATTTCTGAGGTTTTCGGCATGTCCGAACTTCCGTCCGAACTTTGAAGTTCGGACATGCCCTTCTGCGCTTAAACTTTCTGAAGTTTTCGCTGTGTCCGAACTTCTGTCCGAGCTTTGAAGTTCGGACACAGCCTTCTGCATTCTCTGATTTTGGCTTCGACTTGTGTCCGAACATTGATGTCCGGACACAAGTTCGGACTCTCCACGTCCTGTTTTCCGAAGAACGTCCGAACATCCGTCCGAACTTGGATGTTCGGACACCTCTGACTCTCCATCTGTTTTAAGGTTCGACTTGTGTCCGAACTTTGAAGTCCGGACACAAGTTCGGACATCTGTCTGGTTTTGCCTTCTGAGTCTCGACTTGTGTCCGAACATTGATGTCCGGACACAAGTTCGGACAGGCTACTGTTTTGGCCATAACTTGCTCGTTTGAGCTCCGTTTTGACTTCTGTTTGCGGGGTTGGATTCCCCTTCTGATTTCCAAGCTATCTATGAGCTTTCTGGTGCCTTTGGTGCACATATGCTTATCTGTATTTAAGCTTCTGTTTTGGGACCTAGTTATCTCTGTGTCTGAGCCTTTGGATGGCTGGTTTCGCTGTCTCGTAGCGCGCTATGTAGGATCCTTCTGCTTCACGGGTGATGTTCCCCGTTCTGTTCACGGGCGTTTCGCCTGTTCTGTTTACGAGTGAGGTTTCCTCGTTCTGTTCACGAGCTGGTTGCTCGTTCTGTCTGTATGCTGTGATCGCTAGTGTCCCACTCTGTTTTCTGCTTCTGTCTACTTCTGCTCTGTTTAGTCCCTTAATGATTGGACTTCTGTTTCTGATTTCTGATATATTTGTGGATTCTCTTGACTCCTTCTGATTTGTCAATTTTCTGTAAATGTTTTGAGCATGCTGGTTGATGAAGTTGGTCATCTACTGGGCATAGTTGTGTGCTCATTCCCCTACTTCTAACGCTTTTGCAGATTGATTAGCGAGGATCGTCTCCCCTCAGCTTCTGGAGTTTAGCTGCTTTGTTTTTAGCTTCTTTTGAGACCTTGTATTGAATTTGGGCCTTTGGGCATATTTTGTTAGCTTCCGCTTTTGACATTAGTTTGGTGGGTTCTGTAATGACTTTTGGGGATGTTTTAACATCACTTGTTTTATACTTTATTTAAGTATTCCGTTTGGGCCTTATTTGACTATCTGTTTAAGTTCGTTTATTAGAGCCTTGCGTTATTATGTAATAATACGCGGCGTGTAATACCCCTAACTCCTAGGCCAGTGTTTGGGGGTGTTACACGTTTTACTATGAATTTGTATAACTTAACATTCATAAATTTATATATACATATATATATAATTCTATTTACTTCGTAAATTTTAACTAACACATTAACTAATTTAAATAGTTATTAATTTTAGTTTTTTATGTTATATTAGTTTATGTGGTTTTTGTAAATTAAAAATATTATATCGTAAAAAAAAAAAAAAAAATATGTATAAATTAAATAGTAATATATATAATATATATAACTTACAAATTTAAATTATTATTACTACTAGTTTATATCAATTTTGCAAATTTTAACAAACATGTGTACTAATTTAAATTATTAATACTTGTTCTCTATTATATAATTTATTAATATGTGTGATACTGTGAGACTTAAAAATATTATAAGTATCAAAAATATATTATGTTAGGTATATCTTATATGAGAAAATAAATTATTGTAGTGGTATGTAGTTTAATTATATTTCACGAATTAGACAAAATTTGTTTACTTATAGTTCTTTATTTAAATTTTGATAGCTAAAAGCTAACAAGTAAAATATATAAAATGTACTATATTGAAAAAAATTGTAATATTTATATAGATAATATATCCATTCTGGCAGTAGCAATATAGGTTAGTATTTCAAATTATATAGTAAGCACACGTTTAAGTTATAAGACAATATATATTTTGATACCGCATTCGTTTCTTATATTCTAGCATAATATCATCTGAAATTTTATTAGCATTATTAGTCGGTAGCGATTTCAAAATTAAAGATAGTAGCAATTTAGCTACTTATAAAAACCATTTGCTAAATAGTTGCACAATGACAACCGTATAAGTGTTAGTAGCAATTCATAATTTCGCTTATCTACTTGGTCGTAGCAACTTTTAAGATAGTAGCAAATTAGCTACTAGTTATAATATTTTTTACTACTGTTGCTCAAATAGTAGCATAATAGCTACCATGATTGAATTAGCTTCAACCTGCAGCAGCAATTTCTAAATTTAGCTACCTATATTGGTAGCAAAATTATTTTTAATGAAAGAACCAAGATGAAAGATAAAAATAGCTACTATTGGTGGTAGCAATCTTGTAAGGCGGTAAACATTTGGCTACTGGTTACAAAATTTAGCTACCTTTGTTGCTCCTGTAGCACAATAGCTACCACTTGGTTAATAACATTAAAAATCGGTAGCAATTTTTAAATTTAGATACCAATATGTGTGTAGTAGTTTTTCATCGGTAACGAAAATAACTTTTTCTTATAGTGAAAATCATCCACAAAGCAACTATTGGAGTCATTAATAGGATCCAAAGTGAAGGATGTTGAACCGTCTGATCCTTTGTATGTCTACACTTTAGATCATCCAGGTATGATCGTTGTGGTGAAATTTGATGACAAAATTGGTTTCTAGACTTGGAAACAACCTGTTTTAATGGCGTCAATGGCTAAAATAAGTCAAGAATGATAGATGGAAGTATTACTAGTGATGATGAAGTTAGGAATCGTGCCTGGAATTGATGTAATAGTTTAGTGATGTTGTGATTGTTGAATGCTTGGGATAAAGTTCTGTGTGAGAGTCTAGTAGTGCTACTGCAATTATGGAAGGGTCTGTTGGCTAGATTTGATCAAATAGTAGGAACTAGAAGGTTCAATCTAAAGAAGGAATTGCGCAATCTAGATCAGGGACTGATTGTGTGAAGTCTACTTTACTATGTTTAAGAAGATTTGGGATGATCTTAGTTCCACTATAGACATGGCTAGAAGTATATGTTACAAATGCGGTCAGGGTGAAAAGATGCGAGAAATACTTGAGGAAGACAAAGTGTTCGATTTTCTTATAGGGTTGAATGAGGTTTATATCAATATAGAAGGAAATATTTTGATGATGAAACCTCTTCCATCCATGGAAACTGCTTATTCTTTAATTCTTGCGGAGGAGAGGCAAAGAGAGAGCAGCAAGAGGAAGAAAGGAGAAGGAGAGATCAGTAGTTTTGTTAATGCTGCTGAAAGTAGTCATGGGCCACAACAGTAGATTAGATGGCAACAGAACAAAGGGAAGAAGATTAGAGAAACCTGTAACTTTTGTGGAAAACAGGGACACCCAAGAGGATAATTTTTTTGCTAAGAATGATTATCATAATGGTTAGAGATTTGGAAAGAACAAAAAGGTTGCAGGAAATGTTGCTACCAGTGACAAAATTGGAAGCTCAGGACATTTCAGTTATGGTTTGCCACGAGAACAAATCAGTTTGCTGATCAATTATCTCCAGAAAATGAATGTTGAACATGAAGAGGGTCATTCTTGTAATTTTGCAGGTATTGTTCTGTCTTCTAAATATGATAAAAAAAATGTTTTGTTGCTTATGCCAGTTCTGATAAGGATCAAGTAGTGAAGTGGATAGTTCAGGAATGAAAATGTTATTGGGAAAAGCCATTATGTTTTTATGGAAGATGGAAGAACTTAAGTTATCAAAACCAAAGGAGATGTTTTTCTGGGAAAGAAGTTATTGTTGAAGAATGCTTTTCTTGTTCCAAATTCTGAGCACAATCTACTGTCAGTCAACATGTTCACCGATTAGTTTGGTTGTAGACTAATTTTTGATGATCATTGGTGCATCATTGGTGCATTTGGCATGACCAACGATTGAGTATTGAGGCTAAGATTGCTCATCAAGTCAATGGTCTTTACATCCTGGATATAAAGGCCTTGGAAAGTTTTCTCCAACAGAAAGGAAAAGTTCAAGAACAACAGAATAGTTGTAATGTTACTAATGTAAATAAAAGTATGTACCGTCACTACAGATTAGGTCTCATTCCTTTTTCAAAAATTCAACAATTGGGCCTGATTAAGAAAGATGATGTTTATGATATTCTTGTGTGTGACTCGTGTAATAAAGCCAAAGGACACAAGCTTTCATTTCCTATTTCCCAAACTAAGAGCAGAGACTGTTTTGATTTGATACATATTGATGTTTGGGGACTTTGCAGTGACAAGACTTATGATGGTTTTTCATATTTCTTGAGCATTATAAATGACATGAGCAGATGTTTATGGGTTTTTCTCATGCAACACAAATCTCAAGCTACCAAACTTATAAGATCATTTATTATCATGGTGGAAACCCAATTTGAGAAAAGAGTTAAGATCATTAGTTCGGATAATGCCTTCGAATTGGAAGCCTCTAAGGAGAACATGAAATTCTTTGCTCAAAAGGGAATTATTCATCAATGATCATGCCCTCACACACCTCAACAAAATGGTATTCTGAAAGGAAACATCGACGCATCCTCGAAACAACAAGAGTTGTTTACTTTCTATCAATAGTATCATTAAAGTTTTGGGGAAATAGTGTGCTTATTTGCCACATATGTCACTCATAGAATTTCATTAGCTGTTTTACAGGAGCAAACACCTCATGAAATTCTATATAATGATGTTCGCACCTGCACTATGCTACAAACCTTTGGTTGCTTGGCATATGCTACTAATGTTAAATCTCACAAACAAAATTTTGAACCAAGGGCATACATATGTGTTTAGCTAGGTCCTACTTCTATCAGAAAAGGGCATAAGTTGTGGACTCTACAAGACAGTAAGATAATCCACAATCATTATGTGGTTTCTATGAAATTTTTTTCCCTTTCTTAGAACCACAAATATAGAAGATAAAATTTTGTTCTTCCATGTTCTATCATTGATGATGATGAATCAGTTCCCATGAGAGCTATTTAATATCACTCTCACACACAATACAACATTCCTGTTGTTTCACCTGTCAGCAGTCCCGAAAACATTTCTGGTATTTTACCAGTTAACAATCGCGACAACACCTCTAATGATAATCAACCTGGTGCAATTCATTTACGAGTGGCATTACGTCCAATAAAACAAATTATTGTTAATACTCATAAAAACGATAGCCTCGCTAGATCAACCATAAGCCGCATACCCTTATCATATTTAGAAGATTCTTTGTCGGCACACTTCTAAATGCTGAAACGGGTGATACTTTCACTAATCTTCTCTCAAGATGTTCATCTGCTGCTAGTGATGAAGATTCAAATAAGAGTAAGCTCCCAGTTCCCTCCTTGACAGGTATTTTCTGGAATTCACAAACTTTGCACCATGTTTGTACCATTGTTGGTGAATCAAATGCTACCAATTGTCTCATTTTATAACCCAAATCCTTCAAGGAAGCAAATCAAGATCCATAGTGGTGACAAGCTATGAATAGGAGCTTAAAGTTTTGGAAAGAAATGGAACATGGAAGATCACTAATTTACCTAAAGGCAAGAAGGCGATAAGTTGTAAATGGGTGTATAGAGTGAATTTGAAAGTTGATGGAACCTTGAAACGCTATAAAGCCAGACTTGTGGTTCATGGTTTTACACACAAACATGGGATTATATAGAAACATTTTCTCCTGTTGCTCACAATAGAGCTCTATTTACCGTTGTGTTAAAAACAATTGGATATTGGACAATTGGATGTAAATAATGCTTTTCTACCGGTTTTGCATGAGGAAATCTACATGAAGTTACCAAAAGGGGTCGATTGTGATTTAGGTGAAGTTGCAAACTCCATCGGTCCTTATATGGTCTTAAACAGGCTTCACAACAGTGGTATGCCTAACTCACTGTTTTTCTTCAACCACAAGGATATGCGAGTTCCAGTAATGATACTCTCTCTTCATCAAGATCAAATGGTGTGTTGTTCATATTGGTGTTTTGTTGATGATTTACTCATTGTGGAAATGTGATGAAGAGCTTAACAAATGAAGCAACGATAGACATAATTTAAGGTCAAAGACTTAGGGAATTTTCACTACTTTTAGGGATGGAATTCATTCATGGAACAGAAGGCTGATTGTTACTCAACGGAAGTTTACGGAGTTATTAGACGAATATGCTCTTGGTAAATCAAGGGATATTTCAAGCCCATTGGAATTGGGAATAAAACTGACTATCCAAGATGGAACTCATTTGCAAGACCTAAATCTTATCACAGATTAGTGGGTAAGTTGAATTACCTCACCAATATGTTCAGATCTCAGTTTCACATACAAATGTTGTCACGGTTCTTGACATAACCTGTGAAAATCACTTTTCTAATGCTCTACATGTGTTGCGATACATTAGAGGTACCATGAACCATGGCATATTGCTCAACAATAGCAGTGAGTTAAATCTTGTCGATTACGGTGATTCAGACTAGGCTTCTTGCTCATTACTCAAAGGTCTATTAGTGGGTTTTTGTATAGTTTGGAGGTTCACTCATCTTGGAAGGCGAAAAAACAAACTTGCATCTCATTATCTTCTACTGAGGCGGAGTATCAAGCTTTGCACAATTAGGTTACCTCTTAATTAGCCTAGTTAAGCAGGTTTTTTTGTTCGAATTAGGGGTGGAGTCTATTTCTCCTATTCCTCTACACTGTGACAACAAATCAATGATTTTTATTGCACGAGTCCAGTTGCCATGAACGCATGAAACATGTTGAAATTGATTGTTACTATGTTTGTGAGCAAATTCAGAAACATTTATTTGTTGTGCATCATATACCCTGTTCTGTGCAATTGGCTGACATGTTCACTAAAAGTATGAATGGTAGACAATATTAGTTGTAACTACCTAGGATGGAGATTTTCCCTATAATCACTTATGGGTAGTCTTTCATCTAATTTCAAGTCGTGCTTTTGATTATCAGATGCACGTCTTGAGGGGGTGTAGTCGTGTAGAGATAATAATATGTTAGTCATATTAGTCTGTTACTTAAAATGCTGTGTTTCATTCTCTTTCTTGCCATCTATACTTTTTAGTTGTTTGTCTAATAAAGAGAGAGATAGCTAGGAGACAACTCATTCTGAGTTTTCCATTTTTTAGTCTTTGTTCTCTTTGTTTTGCTTGCTTTTTCCCACTCCTTTCTCGATCTTGCTTCTCCCCCAAACTTCACACATGTCTCTTGATAGTTGATATTTTTTTTCTCTTCTATATATACTCCCTTCTTTTTAAAAGGCTAGTCATTTTTAAGATGATTTTGAACTAGTCTATTCATCCTTTTTTAATAATGACTATATTCATATCCGATGAAGTATAAAGTAACAAGTAACTTGTAAGAGGGCCTAAATTCTACTCCTAGTAGCATCTTCACAGGTCTCATTTCTCTTACATGACTTGTTGTAATTTTTTTAATGCATACATATATTAAGATAGAACGGTAATTACAGCCTAATGACAAATAAGTCCAAAAACAGGTAACTAAGATTCACAACTAGACGATAAACAAACGGCCTACTAACGACTAAGGGTCCGTTCGTGGGTTGCGAATTTTTTTTGCACGCGATCAAGACAAAAATAGAACAGATGTCATATTGTGATTTGTTTTTATTGTTCTGGGTCCCACTATGCCTCTCACAAAATGAGCTTTATCCCAACGCAGGGTTTTGCTGCGTTTAAAATTGGGAGAGATTAAGCTTGTGATCGAACGGATCCTAACTTGGAATATGGTTCACCATCGATGATCGCAAGAAACATAAAGAGAAAAGGCTATTACGAACAACGGAGGCCTAGTAGGCTGTTGCATCGTAGTTTGATTTGTCGAGACCCCAAGGTTTTAGCTAGAACCGTAAACATGCAAAACCAAAAGACCGGCGGAGAGGAACCACCATAAAGGACTATCCTAGGACTAGCACAATAACAAGTGAGCAGACCAGAACTAGGGCGTACCCTAGGTTGAATAAAGCAATGATAAAAAAAGATAAACAACCCAACCTAGCAAACCAACACCAAAGGTTACTCAATGGATGGTCAACAAAATACAAAATTAAAGCTAACATCCTAGCCCAAACCATGAGACCAAGTAACCAAACCATAATCCTAATAACCAAATTAATTAACCAGAGCACGACAGGACCAAAACCATCAGTCTCGACCAACTAAGAGACGAGAACAAAAGGCCCGCATCATAAACACCCAGAGATGAATCACCAAATGCACATCAATTGGTCGGTGAATATAGCTGGTTCAAAAGTGGGAAGCAAAAAGTCGTACAAAGCAATCAGAGTAGCTTGATTGGATCCCAGAATAATTTCATATGCATTTTCCGATCTAGAGTTTGTTTTCCTCTTTTGTATGCCTGGCTCCTTGACTAAGGAGACCCCCCAATGAGCCATCCACTACTACATTACCATCTCCTTCCTGTTCGAGATGTCTATGGCCAGTCGCATACAGAGATCAGCCAGCGTGATTGAACAGGTCGCCAGTATCTTTGTGGAGGGTGGTTCTCAAACACTGAGAATTTCACATGCAATACCGGAGTGACATCACCGGGGATTAGGGATCTTATGCCATCTTTTTCCCAACATCAGCAAAGGGATCTTCCGCCGAACCCTTCAGAATTCAAATCACTAGTATAGGTTAGCAAGGTGACAAAGCAAAGAAAGGGGAAATCAAGGAAACCGAAAAGAAGGCTAAAATGCAGGAGCGTAATGAAGGCTTTGGCTGAGCAGGAACGAATATCATGCTGGCAAAAACTGAGAATTGGGCTTTATTCGAAAAATCAAGTGGAGGAAGGGGCTGATAGCGAGGGGCGAAAGGATGTGTCGAAGAAGAAAAAAGTCAAATTTCTTATACTCTCTCCGTTAATAATATATGTCGTGTTTAGGATGTGATTATTGTTCAAAAATATATGTCATTCTAGCTTTTTGACTCACTTTTTTCCACTTTTACCCTACTATTCAACAAAAGTAATTATTATCTAGATAGAAAGTAAAAGTTAGGGTACATGCGTCATTTTTCTACTTTCCTTAATAAGTGTGTAAGTTTCAAAATAAAGATATGTTGAATGAGGGAGTATTACTTTCCTTCAATACATAAGAGAACACTGATTGAGAACATAATGATTCACTCCACTCTAGACTAGAAAGATTGGCTTTGTTCATGTAAGTTTTTTTTAACCAAACTTCGTGAAGTTGAAGAGGAGGTTCGTTCACGAATTTGATAGATGATTTTAAGGAAAACACCTTAAAACTCTATATTGCTCTCTAACAGGTGTGAGGAATTTGTTGATAATTTTTTATTCTTTTCAAGGATTTATTGTAGCATTGTGTAAATAGTGTCCCCTCAAACAAATTTATCATTCTGCTTCTTAGAAAAGAAATTCATTATATGGGAATAGGGTGGATTTACTCAATATTTTTATGGTCATCTGAAAAAATGTCAATAATTTGTTAGGAAACCTTTTTATCATAACCATAGACAACAACAAATCTTGGTAGACAATATATACATGATTAGTTTTGTATGGTTAGGTTAAATTGTTACGATCTCTCATTTCTCTCTGACTCTCCCTTTTTGTTCTTTTATCAAAGATATATATTTCCTTGTGTCACCCTCACTTTGT
Organism: Limonium bicolor; assembly: GCA_023374045.1. Classification (NCBI taxonomy): domain Eukaryota; kingdom Viridiplantae; phylum Streptophyta; class Magnoliopsida; order Caryophyllales; family Plumbaginaceae; genus Limonium; species Limonium bicolor. The sequence goes on from CM041777.1 coordinate 51,390,420, forward strand.
TACCAACTATTTCACAATTTTTGTGTGGATCAAAGGTCTTAAGGACCAACTAATATACCATAAATATAGCTTAGTATGTAACCCGAAACTAATGGTGCAATAGGTAGAGAACTTGCCTCTCTCTAGGCGAAAGCCTCTCTCTCTTTGTGAGGACTGTGTTCAAGTCTTTTTTCTTATTTCCTTGTTTCCATGGCCCTTGGTTTCTTCACTTCTATTGTAATCGTTTATGCCCTTTCTCAAAAATATGTGGTTGAGCGGGCTACCATAGCCTGCGTTTTCGAGCTCCATGACAGAAGGTGTGGACCGAGAAAGATAAGGAAACCACCAGTAGAGCGGCGGTCAATAACAGATCCAGCCCGATCCGCATCAGTAAAGGAGTAAAGATCACGAGGAGTTACAGTAGCAAAGTAGAGGCCGAGGTGTTTCGTAGCACTGAGATAGCGCAAGAGACGCTTCACTGCTTGCCAGTGAATGGCACGAGGTAAGTGCATAAATTGAGAAACTTGACTAACTGCATATGCAATGTCTGGACGTGTGAAAGATAAGTATTGCATACTGCCTATAATACTTCTGTATAGGCAAGGGTTTGAGAACAGTGGTGAGTCTAAAGCATCGAGATTATGAGAGGGAGTGATAGGAGTAACAGCAGATCTACACCCTTGCATGTCGGCCTTGGCTAAAACATCATGAATATATTGTGTTTGAGTAAGAAGAAGGTCATTAGGGATGCGAGTAGCAGAAACCCCTAGAAAGTATTGAAGATCACCGATGTATGTTATAGGAAATTGTTTGGAGAAAGCTGTGATGAATTTCTTGAGTAAAATAAGGGATGAACCTGTAAGAAGTATGTCATCTACATGTGGAGGGTGATTTTTCGGTATGAGGGGGGGTCTATCTAAATATGGTATGACTGAAAAGCCTAGATCCTAAAATGCCATTCTGTGGAGGGTGAAAACCTGTCACCTTGGCATCCCTCAAATACCTACTCTATCGTCCGTCTTTCCCAGAAAGCATAAGAGGAATGCTAGTGAGCACTACACCCGCTCTCAATGGGCCCCACGCGGACTTATGCCTCTATAAGGCGGAATTGACTAGAGTCGCCACCTAGTTTGACCTAAAGAACTAGGAAGGAAAGGGAAAGAGGGTTCTAAGAACCGTTAATTGACTCTGAGATTGTTGCCTATGGATAGGACTTATCTGGTCATTTGCAGAGATTCTGTGTGGGTTCGCACTGGGTTACACCCCTTGGAAGTGGCAACGACCACGACTTTGGATTGGTGCCCGAGGAAACCTCGGTCTCCAATTGTCGGGATTGCCTTCTTTCAAAACCTTTTTAGAGATATTAAAATTTAAAACCAATGAAAGGATTAGGACAAGAAGAGAGAAAGAGAGTGGATGAGGCGAGCTTTTCTGTCAAGCTAGCGCCAAGAAGAAGAATGGGTGAATTCGGATGAGCATAGAATGAGAATTGGGACAAGTCTGAGGTTGAGTGAATAGACAAGACTTTGTGTCTGATGGTTCGAAGTTTGGGGGAGCCGAAGAAGGTTTGAGTGTTTTGAGAGATATGAGAGCCACCTTAGAGGGGGAAAAAGGTTTTTTGTTTGGAATGGGGTCGCACCCTAGATGGGCTGCCTACGTACTCAACTCCCTGTTGAGATCAGACCTTACGTAGTTCACGGTTTTTGGGTTTAGGAGTTTTGAAGGGTTTTGATTGGTTTGAGATTTAAGAGGAGTTTGGAATTTTGAGAAGTTTTGGGTTTGAGATGTTAGTCTGTGAGACGCTCGGGTCTGTGAGACATTTGAAACCTTGAGATGTCGAAGTCTGTGAGACGCTTGGGTCTTTGAGACACTCGGGTCTGTGAGACGCTCAGGTCTGTGAGACATTCGAATCGTTGGAATGACAAAGTCTGTGAGACGCTCGGGTCTGTGAGACAATTAGAGTGTAAGAGAAATTGGAATGGAATTGAAATTGAATTGAAATCGAAGTTGAATCGGGGTTGAATGAATATTGATTTGAACTGGAATTGAAATGAATCTAGATTTGAATGAGTTTGGAATTGAATTGAAGTTAGAATGAATTGGATTGGAATGAATTTTGAATTGAATGAAGTTTTGAATTGAAGTTAGAATGAATTGGATTGAAATGAATTAAGAATTGAATGAATTGGAATTGAATTGGGCTGAATGAATTGGGTTTGAATTGAATTTGAATTGAATTTGGTTTGAATTTGAGTTGGGTCAGAAAAACGGACCGGGTCAAAGTTAGACTGAGTCAAAGTTAGACTGAGTCGTAGGATCATCAAGTGGGGTCAAGGTCAATGTTCATGTTGGCCAAAGTTGGGTCAAGGTCAAAGTTAAGATTGGTCAAAGTTGGACCAGGTCAAAGTTAAGATTGGTCAAAGTTGGACCAGGTCAAAGTTGGAAGTTTGGGCCTTGGTCAAAGTTAGACTTGGGCCTTGGTCAAGGTTGGAAGTTTGGGCCTTGGTCAAAGTTGGAAGTTTGGGCCTTGGTCAATGTTGGACTCATGGACTTTGAAGGTGTGGGCCGAAAAGGGCTTTTGGGCCTTGAAATTGGGCCGGTTTTGAGCCTTGAGATTGGCCGAGTTTGAGCCTTGAAATATGGGCCGAGTTTGGGCCTTGAAATATGGGCCGGGTTTGGGCCTTGGAAATTTGACCAAAGTGGGCTTTGAAATGTGGCCGGAATTGGGCCTTTAAATTGGACTAGATTTGAGGATTAGAAATGGGCTCGATTTGGCCTTTGAAATTGAAGTTGGAAGATGATTTGAATCTATGAGACAATTGGAGGTTGGAAGGAGTTTGAGATTTGATCTTAGAACTTTTGGAAGCATTTCAAATGCTTTGTGAGGTTGAAGTGTGTCTAATGAGTGTATGAAGAGTATTTAATGTTGACGTGCGAAAAGCTTTGATTTCAAAGAATTCATGAAGAATATCTGGTTTCAGAGTATGAGGGATTGATTTTGAGTGTGTTTGATGAGAGAGTGAGAGAGACTGATTTTGGAGTGTGTTTGATGAGAGAGTGGGAGAGACTGATTTTGGAGTGTGTTTGATGAGAGAGTATGAGAGAGATTGATTTGAAGTGGGTATGATGAGAAAGTATGAGAGAGATTGATTTGTAGTGGGATTTGACTCATTGGATTTTAAATTGATTTGCAATTGGATGATTGATTGTGAATTTTATTCTGACTTTAGAGGATGATTTGGAAAATTTTAAGAGAAACGGGTGTTCCTCACATGGGCCGTGTCTAGGACCCGTATTCATGGAGGATACCCAAACCTAAGGCTTTTCTAAAGTGGGCCTCAAAGGTCCACTAAGTGGGCAACCTAATGGGCTTTCTAGGGCCATTTGTAAAATCGATCAAACAATTGAAACGAAAGCGATAAAAAACAGAAGAGAGACCAAGCATAATATACATAAAAAAAAATACACAGATTTGTCGACATATCAATGAGGGTAGCAAAATGAAGCAAGATTTAGCAATTAAACAGGTTGGTCTCAAATGAAGATTGGACTAAAGTCATGCTATTATCAATTTACAAGCAAGGTTTATTCACAAAAGGCAAACGGTAGCGCAGGCAATAAAAGTATGTTGTTGATTGCAATCGAGAGGGTTGTAGGTGATGGAAAACTAACCCACGGGGTGGCCTGCCCCCGGTTTTTTTCACCCAATCAAATGTTAGAAAAATATGTCCCACCCGAATCAACTCATGATCCCGTCACAGCCATTTGTAATCAACAAGAATTTTGAACCCAAAAACATAGTGTAGAGCCCAAAACGCATCAGCATGGTCCGAGGTCAAACTCCAAGCCAACAAGGACTGGCCCATGTCAAACTAGCACGCCATGTCACGAATGTGTACAGTCCAATCGATCATATGTACCTCAGTCAAACATGTAATAAAACAGTAATGAGCAAGCAGAATTAAGCAAACAACGCAACCAGGGGAATGAGATTTAACCCAAATAACACGAGTTACACCGGTAGGCTCATAAGTAGCCAGCTCAAATCAAGTCGTTGGAAATTCATAGGCCCACTGTGAACGATTAAACTAGGTCAATCGGTAGTTAAAGGACCAGGATAGCAACCTAAGCTAAGCAGAGAAAATTAAACAAACGCAAACCCAATGAATAAATTGGTGGTATAACACAACAAATATTTCAGATTTAACAGCAATGGAATTTCTTCGGACTATAGCAAACAATCGACACACAATAAGCTAACTCAGACAGCTATGATCAAAATTTAGATGCTGGTTAATCAAGCTGTAACGAATAGACTAGGAAAGAAGCTCATAAACCCATTAAAATAAAACCTGGCAAAAGAATGAAAGTTAGCAAAACCAACACATTTATTTCACATAACCATTACGTCGAGCAGTACAGTAGCTATATTCCAACTATATATCCCAATTCGATGATGGCAGGTGAGCAAAGACGACGGTTCAAATAATAAACAACATGAATTAGATAATCAACATATGATCAAAGTTAGATGTAACCATTAGAAGTCTTCGCCGGTTTAGGATTGAACAACCCTTCACATCCCAAATGTTAGACAAATACGGTGGGTGCCGGACAGACCTTTTCTGAAATCCATCGGTGGAGGTATTGAAGCAGGCGCAGAGCATTTCTCGTTCGCCCGGCAGGTTGCAAAAATTACCGTCTGTGAAGACACGAAGCAGGCTTAGAGCATGTTTATTCCTTGTTCGACAGTTTGCTATCGATTGCAGGATTTAAGGACAGAACGAAGTCTTCTTCAAGAGCCATAATAAAGACTTTCTTTCTGACTCTGGTGTGCGACCGATGTAGCAGTTCGTTCCCATTCCAGTGGCCAACCTCAGCAGAGGCACAACACCAGGAGTGACTGAAGATGGGCGCAGAGCATGTACGCTCCTTGTTCACCCATTAGACTCGTAAAATTACGGTGAGTGAAGAGAGCAGAAGGAGGAGTGGAGCACGATGCTCCTTGTGTCGCCAGTATGGGTTGTAAAAATACTGATGGTGAAGAGAATGAAAAAAAGGTATGTATATTCCCTGTTTCCCAGCGGTTTGCAGACAAGATTGAAGAGAATGAAATAGAGGGATACGTATACGCGTTCTTGCTTGCCGGGGAAGAGAATGAAAATTAATGAGAGCTTTTCATCATATGCGAGTGAAGATAATGAAGATGGCGCAGAGCTCACATGTTCCTCCTACGCAAGCGAAGAGAATGATGATGGCATAGAGGCTGTGTGTCCTTTGCTCTCCAGTTTGGTTGCAAAAATACCATGAGCATGTAGGGGAGAGAGATGCAGTAGCATGTAGCTATCTCATTCACAGTGGGTTGCAAAACGTATTGAAGATAGGAAAGAAACCGCAACAGAGGCATGTTCCTTGTCACCAGTTGAAGAAAATAAAGCAACCCAGAACTTGTGCGCTCTTTGTTTGCCATCTTAGTTGCATAAACACAGGAAGAGAAGGACGAAGGCGTAGATATTAGAATATTAGAATAATATTAGAATAATAATAAACAGTTTGTTAAGAGTATCTAGGTTGTTACATAGAAAATCTAGGAGAATATTTATCTTTAGCAACAACCTCTAGGGTTTCTTTTCTTTGTAACTAGTATATACATTAGAAGGAGAGATGTAATGTTTACGTTCTCTATATACAATGTTTATTCACGAGAGTAACACAGAACAAAACTTCACGTCTTACAATACAGTTTCCACAAATTCTATCATGGTATCAGAGCGCAGGAAAATTAGTTTTTTTTTGTTGTTTGGCTCTCATGGCGGATGCAGTTGGCAAGGGCAAGAAGGATGCAGAGACACCTACACCTTCAGCAACAACCGGTACTTCAATCGACATCAACGACCCGATATATGTTCATGCTGCAGAAAACCCGGGATTACATCTTGTCTCAAAATTCAATGGGACGGGATTCCTAGGCTGGAGATTTGACATGATCACAGCACTCAAATCAAAAAACAAGTATGCTTTCGTAACAGGCAGAGTTAAAAAGCCAGACGAAGAGGATACCATACGATACTCGGCTTGGGAAAGGGCGAATTCCCTCGTCGTGTCTTGGGTGAAGAACGCACTTGGTCCTGATGCTCTTCAAGGAGTCCGGTTTCTTGATGACCCGAAGGAGGTTTGGGACGCACTTGCAGCTCGCTATCAGCACAGCAATCTCGCTGTTGTCCATTCGTTAAAACGAGACCTAGGAGAAACAAAACAAGGTGACGAATCTGTTACTGAGTATTTTACTAAATTAAAGAAAGTATGGGACGAACTTGAGCAGGCTCGTCCACCGAATAGATGTAGCTGTAACGGTTGCACCTGTGGTGTAAACAAAGCTATTTCAAAGGCCACTGATGAAGATAAGTTGATTCACTTCCTGATGGGTTTGAATCGAAATTATTTGTCGATTCGTGGGCAGATTATGGCAATGCAACAGCCACCGAGCCTGGAAAAGGCTTTTTCACTCATCATTCAGGAGGAAGAACAGAGGGGTGGAAAATTTTCGAAGGAGGACGGGATGTCCTTCTATAGTCACAAATCGACACAGATGGATAATTCCAGAATTTCTAACCCTAGCAACAGAATAGAAAGAGACCGTAGAAAACTCACCTGCACTTACTGCAAGAAGAGTGGGCATACCTCTGAAGCTTGTTTCCAGAAATTAAAATGCAACCATTGTAAAAAATCGGGACATGTTGAGGACGACTGTTATCACCTCCATGGGAGGGATAAAGTTCTCGCACGCAAGCGGAAAACAGGCACATACGCACATCAAGTCCAGGCAGAGGAACATACAGAGAATATAGAGCAGGATAATGGCTTCACCGCCAAACAGATACAGCAGATCACTGACCTTATTCGCACCGTCACTACAGTACCGAGAACAGAAGAACCATCGTACAGTAATTTCTCAGGTAACAACATTTTTTGCAATGAAATTTGTTTAATGAGTACACATAACCTGTTTGAAGGGAAGTGGATCATAGATTCAGGGTCGACAGACCACATATCTGGGAAGGAGAATTGTTTCGCAAACCTGAGGAAATTACGGAATGGAAAATCAATTGTTTTGCCCGATGGTAGCGCACGCACTGTTCATCTGGTGGGGGATGTGCGAATCGGGAAGAAATTTGAGTTGAAGGGAGTTTTATTTGTGCCAGAATTTCTGTTTAGCTTACTCTCTGTGAAGAAATTGACAGAAGATAGTAACACTGCTATGATTTTTGACAACCATGGCTGTCTTCTTCAGGACCGTTCGACAGGGAGAGTTGAGCATTTTGGGAGAGAGCTGGGTGGTCTCTACGTGTGGGATTCTACCAGTGGTCCAGCAGCTTCCATTTGGGCCGCGAGACTTTCACACAAGGAGCTCCAGTTGGGCCAAAATCGGGCTGTTACGATGGGCCGATACAGAAGCGAGCCGAAGCAGTTGAGTTGGGCTCGAGAGATCAGTTTTTTGTTAATTCAGCAGGTTTAGGAAATTCCTTTGTAACGTCTAAAGCACAAGCCATACATATTAAACTTGGTCATGTTCCGTTCAAGAAACTTGTTTCAATGGGTTTAATAAAACAGTCAGATTTTCATCAGAATTATGCTTGTGATGTGTGTTATAAGAGTAGAGCTCAGAGATTGCCATTCGGTCATTCTTCTATTAAAACGACGAAAGCTTTTGAATTGCTTCACGTTGATGTGTGGGGTCCGTTCAAAGTGGACACATACAATGGTTACAAATACTTTGTTTGTTTTGTCGACGATTTTACAAGAACCACATGGGTTCGTCTTATCAAACAGAAGAGTGCCGCTTGGGAGATGGTAATCAGTTTTATTAACATGGTTGAGCGGCAGTTTGAAGCAAATGTCAAAATAGTACGTACAGATAATGCGAGAGAACTTGGTAGCTCAAATGAAGGCACAGTTTATTTTTCTCAGAAAGGGATAATTCATCAGACTACTTGCGCATATACACCACAACAAAATGCAGTGGTCGAAAGGAAACATAAGTATCTTCTGGAGACTGCCAGGGCCTTGTATTTCCAATCTAAAGTCCCGCTTATTTACTGGGGAGAGTGCATTTTGCATGCTACTTTTTTGATTAACAGACTTCCTACTAAAGTTTTGGCAGGGAAGACACCATATGAGATTTTGTACACTCATAAAGTTACCTATGATGAGGTGCAACCTTTTGGGTGCTTGTGTTACAAGACCATCGTTCATAGTGCAGAAGGAAAGTTTGGTCCACGAGGAGAAGCTTGTGTCTATCTTGGAGAGGATCCACGGAAGAAAGGACATAAGGTTTTGAGCATTGATACTCGAGTAGTGGAGGTTTGCAGAGATGTTAAGTTTCATCCACATATCTTTCCATTCTCCACTGACTTGCAGGGTAGTGGTTTATGGACTCCTCCAGTTCCGCCCACTAACCTTTTGGATGCAGATCACATGGTTTTTCTTGATGAAGAAGGGCAATAGACTGTAGCTCATCCTCCAGTATCAGTTGTTCCTGAAGACAACGTTGAACAAGAAACACAAGTTCGTCGCTCCAGCCGACAGAAATCCCAGACCAAGTTATTTGAGTGATTATGTATGTAACACAGCGTTCCAAGAAGTCCTGGATGAAAGGGTGTATCGAAACAGTGGCGTTTGTGCAAATCTGGTCACAGGTTGTGAAAGTCTAACAGAGATCACTCCGAACGCTCGCATTGCTATATTGTCTGATGCTCACGGGACTGTGGCACCCTTGTTTGATATGAAGGAACCAACATCTTACAGGGAGGCTTCTAGACATGCTCATTGGCAGAAAGCCATGGATGACGAGTTACGTGCTCTTAAGCAGAATGACACATGGGATGTAGTTACACTTCCACGCGGTCAAAAGGTCATAGGGTGCAAATGGGTTTATAAAATTAAACTCAAGTCGGATGGCTCACTTGAAAGATATAAGGCAAGGTTGGTTGCCAAAGGCTTCACACAACGTCAAGGACTTGATTACAATGAGACTTTTTCCCCAGTTGTCAAGCTCACAACGATTCGAGCACTCATAGTCGTTGCGCTTAACAAAGGGTGGATCATTAATCAGCTAGACGTTAATAATGCCTTCTTACATGGGGATTTAGATGAGGAGGTCTACATGAGAATACCGGATGGTCTTACTGTTGACGGGGTTAATAAAGCTTGTTTGCTGCGAAAGTCTCTGTATGGTCTTAAGCAAGCTTCCAGGCAATGGTTCTCCAAGTTGGCCGGTTTCTTACGAACTCTCCAGTTCACCCAGTCAAAGAATGATTATTCTTTATTCTTCAAAGATACACAGCACGGCTGACTTTTTCTTGCCATTTATGTAGATGACATTCTGGTTGTGGGAGCACGACAAGCAGAAATCGATGAAATCAAAGGGGCTTTGGATCAGAATTTCAAGATTAAAGATCTGGGGACTCTCAACTATTTTTTGGGTATCGAGTTCATCCGTGCAGAGAGGGGCTATATTTTGTCTCAGCGTAAGTTTTGCCTGGACCTTTTACAGGAGTTTGGGTGTCATAATAAAAGGGCCGTCCAAGGACCCATGGTTGTAGGCAAACAGTTGTTGTCTGGTGATGGTGTTCCTTTACAGGACCCTACTACTTATAGAAGACTTGTGGGCAAACTCAATTATTTGTCCAACACCCGTCCAGACCTCAGCTACACAGTCCAGAATCTCAGCCAGTTCATGCAAAGTCCCACTGATATACATATGGAAGCAGCTCTGCATGCATTGTGCTATGTCAAGGGAACTGTTAATTATGGGATATTCTTACTGATGGACACTCTTCTAAGTTGTCTCTGACAGCCTTTTGTGACTCGGATTGGGCAGCTTGTCCTAACACAAGAAAGTCTGTCTCTGGATACTACATATTTCTTGGCGACAGTCCAATATCGTGGAAAACGAAGAAGCAAGGATCATTTTCGCTTTCCAGTGCAGAGGCGGAATATCGTTCTCTTCGTCGTGTGACAGCGGAGTTAACATGGCTGACACGCATCTTGTTTGAGCTTTGTGTTGATGGTATTACACCCGTTCCGGTCAAGTGTGATAATCAGTCCGCTATCCACATCGCCCGCAATCCGGTTTTTCATGAGAGAACCAAGCATATTGAAATTGATTGTCATTTTGTTCGTGAGAAGATACAGCAAGGTCTTGTCGATGTTCTTTATACTCACACTTCCGCACAACTAGCTGACATGTTGACCAAGATCTTGCCAGGGACGAGATATCGTGAGCAGATACATCGCATGGGGATGACTGATCATTCCAAAGTCAAGCCTTGGTAAACAAGTTTACCTATGGCTTGCGGGGGGGTATTAGAATATTAGAATAATATAGAATAATAATAAACAGTTTGTTAAGAGTATCTAGGTTGTTACATAGAAAATCTAGGAGAATATTTATCTTTAGCAACAACCTCTAGGGTTTCTTTTCTTTGTAACTAGTATATACATTAGAAGGAGAGATGTAATGTTTACGTTCTCTATATACAATGTTTATTCACGAGAGTAACACAGAACAAAACTTCACGTCTTACAATACAGTTTCCACAAATTCTATCAGTAGAGGATATACGTTCCCAGTTTGCCAACGTGAGCATAAGAGAAGTGCAGAGAGCTTGATGCTCTTTGTTTGCCAGTTCTAGTGATTTGCATACAACAGAAGAGGAGTAGAGGGTATAGTTTTCTTGTTTTCTGGCAAACATAAGAAGGGAGTGAAGAGGATGAAGAGAAATATGTACGCTCCCTTGGTTCGCCAGTTTTGGGTAGCAAAATACTGGTGGTGAAGAGAAACGAACAGAGGGGGCATATTGTTCCTTGTTCTCCAGGTTGTTGCAAAAGAAATGTGAGGAATGTTGAAGGGAGCATGTACGCTCCATGTCGCCAGGTAGGAGCAAATTACCATGTGAGTGAAAAACTTCAAGATGTTCAGATTTTGTGTTGTTTTGTATGTTTCTTATTTAGTTGGAGTGAATGAGGCACAAGAGCAGGTGTGTTCCTTGTTCGCCGGTGAGGAGATACGAAGATGAGAATGAATGAGGTGAAGCATATAAGTTGCTCGTTCAGCAGTGGTTGCAATGCACAGGAGTGAAGAGAATGTACCAAACAGAGCATGTATTCATTATTTGTTTGTTGTTTCGCAGAATCACGAGAGTGAAGGGAATGAATCAAAGTGACCCATGTTCGCTTGTTGGTTGGCAAAACTACTACCGACTTTTTAAGAGAATGAAGGAGACAAAAGCATGTATGCTCTTCAATCGCCAGCTAGTTTGAAGAGAATGAAATGGATGGGAGTTTTATTCATCGTGTGGGTTTTCACAATGGCTGATCGTGAAGAAAAATATGAGCTGGGCAAGTTGGCCCGATTGTTGAAGAGATCGATGGAAGTATTGTTCTCTGTGAGATATTTTTGTTTTTTGGGATGGGTGATAGGAGGCGGCTGGCTGTTTGTAGGTTACGATTTTTTGACAGATGAGGAAGAAAACCAGGAACGAAGGAGGGAGACGGTGTTGCTGCTGGTTTGGTGTGCTCAACGAAGAAGAGAAACCCAGAGGTGAAGCCCAAACCGTAGAAAATGAGAGAATGCCCTCGCATTGTGTGTCGGCTGTTCAGTCCTTCTACAGTAGGGTTTCCTTATATGTTTTTATAACAAGAGGGGTAGGGATAAGATGGTAGGGTTTGGGTGGGCTTTTTGAAGCCATGGGCTGAAAATAGAGTGGGTTTAAGGTATTGGGCTGGGCCAGACTTCAACCAAGTGTGGATTGGGTTTGAAAGATGAAAATGATTTTGTATAAATAGAAATGGAAATAAAAATACTAATGCTAATAGTAGATAAAAAATAAAATATAAGAAAAAGTGGATAGATGAATAAAAATAAAATAAAATAAAATAATAAATAGAATATAAACAAACAAAAATAAGATATAGTAAAATAAGTGAATAAACAAAAGGGGACGACCTTGAAACTGGACTGTCGATGGAAATTCATTTTTGAAGATTGTGTTTTTTTCTGAAATGTTTTGAAAAAGATTACAAAATGATGGTTTCGTCTTAGCACGCACATTAATATGTTTTGAAAAAGAAAGGCGACGACCCCTCTTATTATTTCGGAATTCGCTTTAGGGTTGAGAATTTTTTGGTGTCTACACTACATAAATAAGTAGATAAACATCCTCTGACCATGATGAAAAATGAATAAAAGTTGTGTGACTGTGACATTTTGAAACCAAGCTCCAAGAGGATAGTCACTGAGTTTAGTATACCAAGCTCTAGGGGACTGCTGAGTCCATATAGAGATTTTCTTAGGAGGCAAACATGATTAGGATTCATAGAATCAATAAACCTGGAGGTTGTTTAATGAAAACAGTCTCCTGCAGAACACCATGAAGGATGCCTTTTGCACATTCAACTGTTGGATTGGCCAGGCCTTAGTGACAGCAATAGATAGGATAAGTCTGATAGTTAGTTTGCTTCACTACACACGGCTGAAAGTTTCACTGTAGTCTAAGCCTAGGGTCTGAGAAAGCCTTGAGCCACTAGGCATGCTTTCTTTCTGTCAATAGATCCATCATTTTTTCTTTTAGTTATGAAAACCCATCGAACTCCAATAACATGCATATCATCTGTTTTTGGAACAAGGGTCCATGTTTGATTTTTATGTAGAGCCTGCAATTCTTTTTTCATAGCCTGGACCCACTCAGGGTCAGACAAGGCTTGCTTTGTGTAGGTTGATCAGAGAAGAGGAAAGCTGGTAGTACCTGTGTGTGATAAGGAATGGTTCCATTAGTGCGAACCAAAGGCTTTAAGGGTTGGTTTTAGAGCGTGTAATCATGTGATGAGGAGGATGGGGATCAGGGGGATCAGTAAGATCAGAGTTGTGAGTAAAGATAGGAGAGGAATTATGAGATTTCAACTGACTAGGGTTGCTGGTTTTCAGTATGTGTGAAGGAGTGAGTGGAAGGTAAAGTGGACTGAGATGAAGCAGAAGGGTATGGTTCTGGTGAAAAAGATGATAAATGAGTGTTTGGAGATGGGGGAGGAGGAGGAGGGTGATGTATCTGAGGGTTTGTAGGAACTGTAGAGGAGGTTTGATCAGGAATTAAAAGGGAGTAGTTTTGAGGAGTTGAGGCAATAGTGGGATTAGGTTTGATGTAGGCCATAGGAAAGGTTTGTTCATCAAACACTACATCTCTAAAGATGTACATGCGGTGGGTAGGCAGATGGTAACAAAGATAGCCTGTGTGATTAGGTGAGTAGCCAAGAAAAATGCATTGCTGAGATCTTAAAGCAAGTTTGTGAGATTGATAAGGTCTAAGGTTAGGGAAACAGGCACCCCGAAGACCTTTAAAAAACCATAATTAGGGATTTTAGCAAAAAGTACCTAAAAGGGAAAGGAAATTGTAGAACAGAGGTGGGAGTTCGATTCACTAGGTAAACTGCTGCTATGAATGCATAGGTCCAGTAATAAAGTGGCATAGATGCATGTGCCAGAAGAGTGATGCCTTTATCCATAACAAAATGATGGCTACTCTCAACAGAGCCATTCTGTGGATGAGAATGAGGGCATGTAATGCGATGCAGAATACCAGCTTGCTGAAAAACAGGATCCAAACCCTTAAATTCACCCCCCCCATCAGTCTCAACAGATTTGATGGTAGATGAATAATAATTTGCAACCAACTTTGAGAAAGTAACAAGACATTATACACATCAGACTTTAGGCGAAGAGGAAATAACCACATGTACTTAGTAAAGTCATCAACCACAAGCAAAAAGTATCTGAAACCATCCACTGACTGAATGAAGCAGGACCTCACACATCCATAAATAACAATTCAAATGGGTGCTTAGATGTAGAAAAGTGGTAGGATGGGGAAGAGCATGAAGTTTCCTAAACAACATGAAGAACAAAACTGTAATAGGGTATTAACAGTGGGAAGCTTAAAAGTATTAATATTTTTTGGTAGTGGTGGCTGAAGGATGGACAAGACGCTAATGCCAAATGGTAGGAGTAGCTTTGACTGTCAGATTTAGTTGAGGAGAATCTAAGAAATTTGAGGAAGTAGGACATAGATTCCTAGCTTAGTTGGTCCTCGAAACAACTTCTGATGTGTGTGACAATCCTTCAAAATAAAGTGGTGTGGGAGAAATTCAATAAACATGATTGTCAACACATAATCTATTAACAGACAGAAGATTCTTGGTCAGATTAGGACTGTGAAAATTTTGTTTGAGTGTGAAAGTTCTGGTAGGAATAGATAAAGTTCCCATACCCTGGTGATTAATGGGCAAAGTAGAACCATCTCCCAAATTGATGGTTTCAGAACCATCATAGTCTGAGTCAGAGATATTTAACCTTGATAGGTCTCCAGTGAAATGATGAGAAGCAGCAGAATCTGTAAGCCATTCAGAGGCATTAGAAGTTGAGTTATAAACTACAGTGTTTGTTGTGAAATTTCCTGGGCCTGGAGCTTGATAAGAGTAATCATAGAGATAATAGCAAGAAATGGCCTGGTGATTTTTCCTTCCATAAATCTGGCAAGCTACCATGTTGTCTAGCTGGCCTGAGAAATAAGAGTTCTATTTGTTGTCTCCTGTTCCTCTAGAAGAGTTATAGGAATTTCGGCCTCTTCCTTTGTTTCCTCTACCTTGGTAGCCTCCTCTCTGATATTTACCTTTATTAGACTGGTAGGAATTTCCAGTAGAGGAGGTGAAGGTAGCATTAGCACTACACTGGCCAGAACCTGCTGATTTTGTTGGCTAAAGTAGCCTCGAACTGTAAGAGAGAGCCAAGAATTTCAAAAGGAGTCATCTGACTCTTTGAGACATAAATGATAGAGGAACGGGATAAACTCGGGAGGTAGACCTTTAAGCAAATAAGTTTGAAATTCACCATAAGTAACCTCTCAACCAGCACTTTCTAAAGAGTGAACCAAACTTCTGGTTCGATTAAAGTACTCAGTAATATTTTCATCACCTTTCTTTGTAATACTCGCATTTAAAGATGGTACTAACCAATTTGAGCAGCATAAATGTTATGAATTCTATCCCACAGATCTTTGGAGGTTTTACAGCCAATAAGAGATACTATAATGCTCTCGGTAAGGGTTATGTAAATAACAGACCTGATCAATTGATCTTGGTTTACCCATTTTGAAAATTCAGGATTAACAGTGTTGTTTATGCTTTGTGAAGGAGCTGAGTAAGAGCCGTCAATGAACTTGTAGAGGTCGTTTCCTCTCAGAAAGGGACTATTGTGGTTTTCCAGAGATAAAGTTGGTCTGTGAGAGTTTGATGAGGTTACCTGCTGCAGAGAGCACATTTTGAGTGCCTGAATTCGAAGAAGAGGATGAAGATGGGAGACTAGACAATGAGGAGATGCTGTTAGTAGCCATAGAAATCTGAGCGCCGCCTTGGCTCTGATACCATAGAAGCAATGTAAATAGGGTAAATAATTGGCACTGTAAATGGCACTTTCTATTGATAGTAAGTAGAGTATATATACTGATTTACATGGACTGTATGAATAAGGTAAAACAGATAACTAGTTGGGCTTGGGCCGTATTTACAAATAACAAATAATAGAGTGGGCCCATCTTTACTATGTTGTACTACAATGGCTCCTTTTTCTCAAGGCAATTTTCCTTTCTCTTTTTCCTTTTCCCCCCATCTTCTTCCTTTGTTTTCTCTTTGTTTCGATTATCTGATTAATTTTCCTTGCATATCACCCCCTTCGGCAAGCTGCTAAAAAGAAATTTTAGCAATCGGGTTTGATGGAGCGAGAGATGGAGCTGGTTTTCGAGCGTAGGATGTTCATGAAAATTCTGATTCTGTAGGCCTCTTCTTCCCCATCTCGTCGTCGGTGGTGCTACTGCTGTTGTTCGGTTCGCAGAAGATTGGATGCAAATTTATACAACGGTGTGATCGAGTGGTATTTTTTGGTGGGCGACTAGTTGGATCTTGTGTGCGTGTCTCTTCTTGTGTTATCTAGGTCCGACGACTACTTGTCCCTCATCTCTTCCGCCATATTTCACAGGATCCATGCTTTCATCAGTGGGTTTAAGAGTGAATGATTTAATTTAATTTACTCAGTGGATGTTGCATTGCATGTGGTGTGAGGAGGTGGATTTTTGGGTCAAAGCATACGGTGTCGAGGTGTGAGTTGCTATCTGTCTTCTCCTGCTCGCTTTCTCTGTTGCAACCATTTCAACTCACCAGCAAGGAGACTCTCCGGTTGGCGGTGCAGGTGCAGAATGAACCTCCTGCAACAAAGAAAGAAAATTCATCCTCCCTTGGTCTTATCATCAGCGTTTTCTCTTCAACGATGATCATGATGCTGGTCACTTCCACCTCACAGCTTTCCCAATCTGGCGAAACATTGGAGTAGTGTTGCCGGCTGCACAAATCTGTGGGTTGGGGTGATCGGCATAGCGTCGATGAGGTGGATCGACGCTATGGAAGTTGGAGGTCGGTGAACATGAAAATGTTCACTCTGAAGTTAATAGGTGTTCAAAAAATTACGGTGATGGTGCCGAGTGTCCTGTTTATGTAATCTCCCCTTAGCAGTCTCAAGATTAGTTGGCCTGAAGCCTTAATTCTGGAGCTCACTAAGCTCTTATTCTCATAAGCCAATTATATTGTATCTCTAAATTAGATATCATTCGGACCTACAATGGAGTGGGATGTCAAAAATCGGGTTTTGGGTCGGAGCTCAACCCGAACCCTACCCCAAAATGTTTAGGTCAACCCAAACCCGACCTAAACCCAGAGGGGGTTATATTTCTTCAACTCGAACCCGAAGCGGGTTGACCCAATCCCGACCCGTTTTTTATTTTTTATTTTGTTTAAATTTTGAATTATTTAATAAATAAATATAATACTTTTAAATACTTCCTCTGTTCAATACTATTTGTCGTTTTAGGATGTGAGTTATGTCAAATATAAGGCATTCTAACTTTTTTACATACTTTTCCCATATTTGACCATACTATTTAATACAAAAGTACTATTATTTAGATAGAAAAGTAACAAATAGGGGTACATGCGTCATTTTTTTTACTTATCTTAATAAGTGTGCAAGTTTCTAAAACGACTGATATGTTGAACTGAAAGAGTATTAATTAATTATTATTATTAGTACATTTAGTCATAATTTATTGATGAAATGTTTAGTTTAATCCTAAACTAATCACTAAACACTAAGTTAAGTCATATAGATAACATATTTTTAATTTTTATTTTTTTCTATTTACGGTTATCGGTTGGCGAAGTTCACCCGAACCCAAAACGGATTCCAATAACCAAACCCGATTCGAAAATCTTTTCTGGTAAAAAATCTTAATCCGACCCTGGCTTTTTACAGGTCAATCGAGTCAAGATTGGCATTCCTACATGAAGGACTTGATCCCTAAGTTATCCCAACTATGTAACCTACTTGTTTTTTCTTTAGAAAAAATCTTCCACAACAAAGAGTAGTGTAGTGTTTAGATACAATGTTACTAATATAGGAGTATTCTGGAAAATCGAAACATTCAAACCGAATTGGAACCGAAATCCGTTAACCGAAGTGGTTTGCCGGTTCGGTTAACCGGTTAATTTCTCTGTTTTTCCGGTTCCGGTTTTGGTTATTGATTTTATAAAATCCGGTTGAACCTTTAATTTATCAATTTGTAAATTTTCTTAAGATTAGATTTACCAAAACAAGTGTACAATTATATAGTTAATTGCTAGAATTATACTAAAACCAATAAAATCTTACCAAAACCGACGGTTAACCGATTTAACCATACCGAAATCCGTAAATTTACGTTGTTTACTAATTATTAGAACAAAACACGTAATTTTAATACCATTTTAGTTACGTTAAACCGGTAAAATCACACCAAAACAATTCGATTAACCACTTCTTAATGAAATGGTTACGGTTATCAAATTCGAATCCACCAATGCAGTTAGCCGGGATCCAATCAACCGAATAACCTGGAAAATGTTTATGAACCTGGACTAAAGTAGCAACAAACAAGAAAGCCCATAAGAAAAATCATTCATGGGTAGATAGAAAAGAACAGGCTGAAGGAGGAGAAAGGGCGTACTCCCACCGACCCAAGGGGAAGGAAAAAAAAAAAACCTTGCTCCCTCACTTTGTTACCAATTACTTCTCCTTTTTGTGTGGATCAAAAGGCTCAGTGTGCAACTAAAGCTGGTTTGAGAACATCTCCAGCGCAACAGCTTCAATTTATAAAATCAGCGGGTTTCCACCAACACCAATCAGTAGCTGACAATTCTACAAAACCATCAACAGAAGCTTCTCAATTTTTCACAGCAGGATCTAACATTTGACTGCTTAAAACCATCAACAATTTCCACCAAACACCAAAACTAACACTACAGCTTCTGTAAACCATCAGTAGACAGCTTCTCAATCCAACAGCAAGACAACAACAGCAGCTCCTAGCAGCTGTCCCCAACGACCCAATACCATAAATATAACTTAGTATGTTATGTTAGATACTAATGTTACTAAATAAATATGGAGTATTTTTTTTTTTTTTTTGAAGAGTGGAGTATTTTTTATCTAACCATATAAAAAAACACACGTTTCTATTTAAAAGAAAAACCACAAATGTTAGGCATGTAGGAGGGAAACCGAACACGAACACAAAAACCAAATCAGCGTATTACATGCAACTGTGTAAAGTCAAGACGAACACTCTACACACTCGTCAGACGTGGCGGATTAGGATGAAATCTATCGCCCGACATCTTGACAGCGCGAGAATTCCCATTTTTCCACGTGTCTCTTTCAGGCGGAAAGGTTCGTGTATATTAGCAAGGTTCTGGAACATCTCGGAGAATTGTGGAACATCTAAACAAGTCACTAGTGCCGCTGGAGATCAACTCTCTCTCTCTCTCGCTTACAAAAGTCATTTACTCTCCCCAACTATAGATTCGAATTCGAAGTCGTGAAGATCAACGATTGATCAACAGAGAAACCCAACACACATTAAGATAAAGGAAAGAAGGAAGAGAGTTGCTTCTAGCTAGCTAATAATCACTCAGGATGGCTGCAGCCAGCGATGAGTTCAGGTATAACACTAGTTAATTTTTTTGTTTTTTTGACAATTAATATTGCATACATGATGATGATGATTTATTATTATTATTAGACTAGTATCACCCTCAATCGACCACGAAGGCCGACTTCCACGAAATACACAGACGAAGGTCAAGGAGCTTTACGTAACATATCACCACCACTTGAATGGTACAATCTACCTTCCACCACAAAGTCCCTAGCTTTAGTGGTACAAGACATCGACGCTCCTGATCCAATGGTCCATTAGTACCATGGACTTATTGGGCTGTCATCAACATCCCACCGACTCTCAAAGGGTTACCGGAGGGTTTCTCCGGGAATAAAGAGAAATTAGGGAAGGAATATGATGAGAAGATTGTGGAAGGAAATAATGATTTGAAAGTACCAGGATGGCGTGGACCTAAACTTCAAGTCATGGACATAGGGTTGAGTTTAGTTGTATGCTCTTGATGTGGAAGAGTTGAAGATTGGGAATAAAGTTACTAAAGAGAAGATTGTTGAAGGTGTTGATGGACATGTAGTGGGAGAGACTGTTCTGATTGCTGTCTTCTGATGATTTGTAATTTGATGATGCGCATTTGAGTGGGAACTTGAATATGCATGCATAACTCTGTTCTGCAATGGTGGTGTTGAATACTTGTCGAATATTTTCTTTCTTAATGAGTACACGGCTATTTTCACGATCTTATGTTTTCGGATAAATCATGAGCATTTTTGTTCCAAACAGACTAGCGGGCTTTATATTAATCAAGTCCAATGTACAATTGGGCAGAAGCCCAGATGTTGTCCTTTATATTTATATGAATAACTGGATGCCAATTCTAAGTTAGGCCCAACAACCTAGAATAAAGCCCGAGCGAATTTTTTTTGGATTACCATAATTATGAAATATAACGTTCGTTTTAGTATGAAATTGCTTTTACTTGTCGGTTCAACTCATATGCAAGCATACATATAATTGTTCAATCATCTAACAAATATTATAATTATAGTATCGTGCAAACGAAATCACATGATAGTAGTAGGAAATAATCAACTGTTTTTTTTAATATATAGTTATTAGTGTTTATTTTAACAAGCGAAACATGTACAGTGCCCGTTGTAGCAAAAAATTGCAATTTTTGAAAAAGTTCTATTTCTAGTCATATGTCCACATATATGACGGGTAACGATAAAACATATATATTGCAAGTAACATAAAGAACTACAAGCCTTTGACATGGAACATGCATAGATTTTCTAATTTAATATTTTAGATTTATAATTATGACTTTTATTTTGTCTTTAGTGTGTAGTAACTTCTCATGTAACGACAACCATCTAACTAAATACAGATTCTGTTTTGTAATACATATTTCTAACTAAATACAGATTTGTACGGGAGCACATTTTACTTATCTATATATATTCTGAAAAGTCATTGATACTCAATAGGAATTAAATGTGAATTTAATTAAATCTGTTTTTCAGTTCAGCAATTTAAAAATATTTTATAATCAAAAATTAAATACCCTTAAATTAAAGAAAATAAATTACAACTAGCCGATGAAACTGCAAAAAACCGTAAAATCGTACTAACATAGATAATTAATTTACTTTTCTATATCTATAAATTCTATTTTTCTAGTTCTCCAGCTGCCAGTAAATTTTTGTACCAAAACTGGATCAATTCCATAAATTATTTTATATGTACTAAACGTGCTTAATACATCGATTAACTGATAATGCAATAAACTAGAACCCAAATTGCCGGATACCAATATGTAGGTGGTAATTCGGGTCCGAAGCTCACGCATATTTAACCCGATTTAAAATGTATTGACCTATACCAGACCTAAATTAATCGCGCCGGTTACAAATTTCAACCCCGTATCTAACCCATATAAAATCATTGAACCAAACCCGACCCATTTAAATATAATACTCTTGTTTTTTTTTTCGGAATGATCAATCGTCGAAAAGCATGCACATGATGCTTATTTAATTCGAATCAGTGTGTGTTGTTTTTTCAAATATCAACTTTTAACAGGGTCAATAATCTTAACCCTAGCTGTTATTTGTGCGGATGAAATGGTGTGAACGGTGGAGTTTGTGCGGCTAATGATGACATAGTTTTAGGTTTTCTAACGAAGAGTGAATGGTGAATATAGATGGCCTAGATGATGTATTTGGATTTATAAATTATTTGTGTGAACCTAAAGAAGTGATAGTATTTTTGTTTGCTATTTTATTAGTAGTTATAAATTAATACATATCCAACTAACATATGTTCATAATTATCTATTTATTTATTTTTAATTAAATTAAATAAATAGACCGGATTAAATTCGATAAATTTTTAATCCATACCCAACTTATATATTTAATAGGTTATTGATACCCGACCAAAAAATTTAATACATCAATAATTTAACTCTATGGCACTACTTTTCGAAGAAAAAGCGAGCATGGCAAATTGGCAACCACGAAAAGAATGGCTGGCTACTGTTCATAGAGACAAACAAAGACAAAACTTGTTTTGGTGAGTAGTAATAACGACATGATTGGACATGGATGAATATGTTGGGGCGATTAGACTGAAGGAAACATGCAAATTTAAATTAGGCCCGTTTTAAGGCAGGCTTTAGCCGAGGAAAAGCACCGTGTACGGGGTCTAATAACGACATGATTCTCGATGTCAATATCCAACCAGGCCGAAGTCTTATGGGACCCTGTCTACTACTTTCCCTCCGTCAAAGACCACTTTCATTTGCACAAATATTAAGAAAAAGTAGAGGGGGAAGGAAATTTGACAATACTGTATAAGACAGTATTTTGGGACAAGTTTAAAAAGCAAATCAGACTCTGCCATTGGGACAGGGAGTATAAAAAAGAGATGGAGATGGATTGCAATCAGATTTCTGCGAGAGGGCGCTTGTTTTTTGCCGTTTTTTGTTGTTTTAGTAAAAGGGAATGAGATTACTCAAAATACACTATATTGATTCCCCATCTCCTATTAGGGAATTAGATTCTCTTTATCTAGTACATTTTGACCGGTGACATATAACCATTGATCGATGACTAATGATCATTGACCGGTGAATGTTGACCGATATTTAGTGACTGTTGACCGGCAACCGGCGGCCGTTGACCATTGACCGGTGATCGTTTACCGATTATTTATTTTATTTCCCCCAGCTCAAACAAACAACCGGAAAAATCAAGGGAATTCTTTTCTATTCCTTTCATTCTCTTCCCTAATTCCATTTAGTTTCCCCACTCGAAATAAACGCCCCCTAAGTTTCATTTGTTAACTGATATCTAGTTGCGGTTGAAGTTGAAAGATAAGAAGATTAGTAATAAAAGACTAATATGGTATTATAAATATTTGTAACATATAGAAAAATAAATAAGCTTATTAGATAAGTCTGTAAAATAATAGACTGAATCCATTATCTTCTTGGTAATGAGTCGGGTTTGGGACAGGTGGACCATCACTCTCACCCATCACCTGACTTCACCCGCTCTCCACCTGTACCCGACCCGTCACCCATTATGTATCAACCATCAGTCGCGGGTGAAACAGATGAACCCGTTCACTTGTTTTTTTTTGTTTCTTGTTTGTTTGTCAATTAGGGTTGCAAAATTACCCCGGTGACCGGTGGAAAAATGTTCACCCATTACCTTTTTCACCCGTTTTTTGTGGATTTTTCTCCCGGTTTAGCATGTCGGGTGAAATAGGCACCCACTAACCCATTGCCATCCATCTGTGGAAAATGCCACATGCGCCAGTGGAGTTAAAGGACATGATGCATTACACACAGCACGTGCTTCGACTTCTTACTCGAGTTCCCAATGTTTGCACCCGCTCCACATCAACCAAGTCATCTTCTTCTCCATCTTTCATACCCTCATTGCATCAGTCTTTGTTCTAAAAGTTTAAGTATGAAAATACATGAAAGTTGTTAAATAAGTTATATGAGAATTTTATGTGAAATGTTTCCTTAAACTAAAGAAAAATCCATGTAAATGGTGATAGAAAGATCCACTATAACAACGAGATAAACAACATCTTTCTGTTAGAAGAGGTAATAAAACCCAACATTTCTTTCATAATAAAAGAGACCCACACTTTATATGTAAATAAGACTCGTTTTTTCTCCTCTCTCCTGTTATACAGGCATGCTTCTAAGCTCACCTCATTTTTATCGCTTAATTCTTTCACACTCTCTTTTTGAGGAGTTGATTCTTTTATGGCATGCCACTATATATAGCTACCTCTTGGCTTATTAGTTGTATAGAAATATTCCGGAAGTCATAAAAACGACTCAGTATGGTCTTCAAAATTTCTTCTTTTCTCAAAATTGAAGTACCATACTAACCTTGCAAATACCGATAAATAAAGAGACTTAACTGATAGAATTTCTTATGTAAGTTGGACCCTCCACTCATTTGCCTTTACGTGTAGGATTGTTAGAATTGTGCCTTCAAAAATGTCTATAATTCCTAACAATCACCCACAAAGTAATTTTTAATACATCTCCCTCTTCATCTACCATCTTGACATTTTTTCGCCATATATTTTTTGACCAACCATGACATTATTTTATTCATCAGTGAATTCAATCATCTCTTCAGTTGTCTCTAGTCTCTGGTTAAATTTCTCTACTTATATTTTGTCTCAATCATTCTTGTCAACTACTTTGCATCTTCTGCCATTTTCAAATCTCTTTAATTACCATTTTTTTAGTTACTTAACAAAGTTGTAATTGTAATCGTTAGTGAATTTACCGACAATTTCTTCAAATTGTCAAACTCCCACTATTCAACTTTTATATCTCCTTTTCATTGTCATTATGCATGTCATCTACTAACCTTGGATCTTCGTAGTAGGTCCTGGTCGAACCTAAGTGCTGAGTGTCCAGGTGAGCATGTTAGGGGTGTTTTCACATATTTTACGAACACTTTTCATGCTCATTTGTCCACTCTAGCTAGTTTTCCTAGTTTTGTGTTTTATTGGTGTTTTACACAATTATTGCTGAAACAGAGGAATAACATAGCTATTAATAAAGTATACGAAGAGACGGACATGTGGGCACAAACGGATCCAAAATCGGAGCTATAACGAAGAAGACAGAGCAGGCTTTTCCTCTCTGTCTTGGACCTCTACAAGGGCGGTCAGAAGTTCTGGACGCCTAAAACGCTCGTTCAGGGGTCCGAAATTGCCTCTGGTCTGGACCGTCTCTACTGTCCGCCCTTGTGGGGCGGTCGGGTTGAATTTTTACGCGTATTTTCTTTTCTAGTCTAGATCGCCCCAGGCCGACCGCCCCTGTGAGGCGATCGGGGCCGAAATTTTGCCCAGATCTGTGTTTTTAAAAGTAGAAAAAGAAAAAGATATGAGAGATAGGCATTCTACCAGAAGAAGAAGAAGAAGAAGAAGAAGAAGAAGAAGAAGAAGAAGAAGAAAGAAGAAGAAGAAGAAGAAGAAGAAGAAGAGAAGATCCTCGAATCCTCCTCCTCCTCCTCCTCCTCCTCAACTCCTCAGAAAGAATCCTAGAATCCTCCTCCTATCCTCCTCCTCCTCCTCCCCTCCCCTCCTCTCCTCTCCTCCTCCGCCTCTCTCCTCGCCTCCTCATCCTCCTCCTCCTCCTCCTCAGCCTCCTCCTCCTCCTCCTCCCTCCTCCTCCTCCTCCTCCTCCTCCTCCTCCTCCTCCTCCTCCTCCTCCTCCTCATCCTCCTCCTCCTCCTCCTCCAGCCTCCTCCTCCTCTCTCCTCCTACTCCTCCTCCTCCTCCTCCTCCTCCTCCTCCTACTCCTCCTCCTCCTCCTCCTCCTCCTGCCTCCTCCTCCTCCTCATCTCCTCCTCCTCCTCCTCTCTCCTCTCCTCTCCTCCTCCCTCCTCCTCCTCCTCCTCCTGCCTCCTCCTCCTCCTCCTCCTCCCTCCTCCTCATCCTTCCTCCTCCTCTTCCTCCTCCCTCCTTCCTAAGCCTCAGAATCGAAGAAGACTCCTCAGAATGAATGTCAGTCTTATATGGCTACTTCTTCCTTCTCTCATTTTTGTGCTTTAGTGTTGTGTAGTCTCCTTGTATCTTGGATGGGGATTTTGCCCCAAAATCCCTAACTAAAACTCCTTGTTTTGAACCTTGAATTTGTGTTTATGTTTAAGTTTAATGCTTAATGAAGATGAGTATTGAATGTTACGGCTTCAAACTTGTTACTCATGATTTGGGGGATTTGTTTAGGTTTTGCCCAAATTATCATCTTGTGTTAACTGGTTGGTTTGGCCTACCGATTAGTTTAGCATTATTGTGGGATTCTATCAAAATGTTATTTTGAGATAGAAACCTAAACCGTTGGGGACTAGAACAATATACTCTAATTTAATGATTTTAAGATTAGACTACATTGCAACTTAGAGGAACTTGAGCCATGTGCTACCGGCTGACTCGGGGCTTAGCTGATTAAGAAGTTCCGGTTAAATCGATTAGGATTAGTAGGTTATATAGGTTGCTAATTATTTAAGTGTTCCGTTGTATTTAGCTATAAGTTCAAGGGTCGACAAGAGGGTAGTAAGGGGAGGACGGGTGCAAATATCCATCCCGGGCTACACCTATCCTAGATTAGATAGTTTAATTTTATTGTTTTCTTTTATTTCTCCAATTATAATCAAAAACCCAAAATCCCCAATTTACATTTATGCACCTTTGTTCATATTTGTGCACCTTTGTTTATATTTATGCACATTTACTAAGCTTATGATTGATTAGATAGTTATGAAGCCCTGTGGATACAACCTTGTTGTACTACAATGATTGGGTTCACTGCCCATAGTAGCAAGATAGCTTAATCACTATTTTGCACAACAAGTTTTTGGCGTCATTGTCGGGGACTTCGGTCCAACTATCTGGTTTATTTATTATTTGTTTATTTTCTGTGCATATTTTTCATTTCCTTTATTTGCCTTTTTTGTATAAATTTGTGTTTTTAGGAACCTGTCTCTGATGGATGGTCATGATGATCAAGCAAAAGGTTGTTACGACTACACCTCTAGAGCAACCTACGACCAATACATTGATTGTCAAGGGTGTGGATCCTTCCATATGTGCCCCCTTGTGAGGATCTGATCCCAAGATCGGAGACTCTCATGGAGGACTGGTTCTTATCTGTCAATCCAAGCCCCTCTCAACAAGACATCAATCGATGGATCGGGTGCCAAGAGAGTGGAGGAGACCACGGGAGTGCTCATTGTTTTGAGAACATGACAAGGGTAGATTCACCCACTATGGAGGATCTTATTTCTAGAACAAACACCATCGACATGGACCAGCTCATTACACCAGCTCGGAAGGAAGCAACAATCAGAGAATGAAATGGTTCACGAGATGGAGCAGCAGACTAAGGATTAAGGAAGAAGACCTCGACATGAACCGAATGAAGCTCTATGCCGAATTGGTAGAAATAAACTCGATGATGGAAGGCCTGCTAAACCTTGCATCGCGGCAACCGGAGAGCAAAATGGTTCATCAAGTGGATCACCTTGTTGATGACTTGAGTTGCTCTCTATCTCCTCCCCCGTTTGAACATGAGCAAACACCATTCAACCATCTGCCCGAGCTTGAAGACAAGCCATCAGAGGACAGCTTCCACCTTGACTTCATGGAGTCCTCCCTCTGAAGTCAACTACCATTATTTCCCCTCCTTCTCCTTGCTCTACCTAGAAGATGAGGATAGGTACATCCTCAACCCTGAGGAGGAGATGCCTCCCTCCGAGTCATCAGAGGAGAGTGCTTCCATCGACTTCAAGGAGCCATCTCCCTCTGAAGTTGGTGCAGATCAAGGCTCCTCCCATGAGCCTCGCCCCAAAGACAAGGATATCTACATCCTTGAAACTGAGGAGGAGGAGCCATCTAACTTTGATCTTCATCTGGAGGATCAAGGCCTCACCTATGCAACAATTATGTAAGGTGGAAGCTCAAAGTTCACCCACTAAGTGTGGAGGTCACTTTCCCCTTTGATCCCGGACCGGAGATAGAAGACAAAGTCCATCCCGGAGTTCTCCCTACACTGCTCATTGAAGATAAGGATGTCTTCATCCTTAAATTCGAAGAGGAGGCTCCACCAAAATTTGATCCTCGCACCAAGGATCAACAATCTCAACACTTCCACCTGAAGAAAGATCAGTGGAGCTTGCACTTCTACATTCTAATTGTTGAGGTAACATTTCCTTTTGATCTGGGTCGCTTTTAAATGATTCATGATGCCCGCCCCACCCACCGTTGAAGCCGACTTCAACGTTCATATTCGATCCCGGATGACTTCAAGGTGGTATGGTCTAGCCAAAGACCTTAAAGAAGGGTAGCTTCCTGGAGGCAACCGGATGAATTTCTTTCATTTCGTTTATTTTAATTTGTCAAGTTCTCCTTTGTTTTGTTTTTGGTAACTCTTAACCCCAATTGCAGTCTGGTTGCTTCTTGTTTTAGGAAGGTGCAAGCATACGTGTAAACAGGCAAGAGAAAGAAAGCAAGCAGTCACTTGCTCTCCACTTTCACGTACAAATTCAGCTACATGCACATAAGTGCACGCAACAACTTGACTAATTTTGCAGCCCAAGCACGTAAGAGTGTGCATCCATGCACATTTGCAGACCCTCATTCACATGCCTGCATCGTGAGTCATGTACATAATGCAGCAAATTCTTCACGAGATGCATGTAAGGCAAGCTAGCGTGCAAGTAATTCACGTACAACATGCACGTATGGCAGCAACATGTAGGGGAGATATTTTCTTCAGCCAGTAACTTACGTGAGTCAGCGCAAGTCAATTCACGCATGCACGCAAATACGGGGCAGCGGGCACATAATTGTGAAGCAGCATGCACCCATGTAGTTGCTGCTTGCCATGCACGTAAATCCAAACTTCATGCACGTATGCAAGGAATTTGTCTTCAAGTAATTCGTGAGCAGCATGCACCCGTCAGACTTGCTACACGTGAAGAGGAGAGCGCATACACTCACACACGTAAGTGTGCAGCCATGTGCACATAATTTTGCCGCTACACTCACGTAACCATGCACTATGCACCCAATTTTGCACCTTAACGTCCACACCGCAACCAAGCTACTCTGATTGAGGCTAAAGCTCAAGTGTGTGTGTGGGGGGGGGGGGGGAGGTTCCTTTAATGCAAGCGACAACAGTCTAAGGGGGAGTACTCGTTTCTTTTATTTTGACACTCTCATTTCTCCTCTTTCATTTTGATTTTGCTTATTTTGTCAGTGGGCATAACTTCTATACTATAATTTTGTTTGTGTCTCGTGTGTTTTCTCTTCTGCCTACTTCCTGAAAAGGTCTTCTGAAACCTTCTCAGGTTTATTTGGTGAACAATGAGGACATTGTTCAATTTAAGTGTGGGGGAGTGACCTTTTCTGTGAATTATGTGCATAAATGCTTAATCTCACTGCTTATCTTGTGTTTGTCCAAAATCAAAAACTTGGACTTTTGTGATGTGAGTTGTTCTCATTAAGAACAAATACTATTATGAATTATGGGATAAATGCTCAAATTTTTCTTTTTGATTGCTTTTGAGGAGCATTTTACGTGCGGTGTGGCCAAGTGATCTTATATGGTTGGTTTTTATTGCTTTGGGGGTTCTTTCCGTCTTTTCTCTTAGGGATTGCTAAGGAGTGTTTCATTGTAAAAAAATCCTTTAAGGGACTGTGAGATGCATTGGTAACCAACAATGAGAGTTTAGCGTTCTTAAATGTAAAGGCTTGATGCCAAAATGTTATCTTCTCATCTCTTATGTGAAAGTGAAAAAAATTCATAAAACTGTTTTTCCTTTTGTTTTCTTCTTAATGCTCATTCTTGAGAGAAGTTGGCCATGGTAAAAGTTCTCCAAGTTTCCTAATAACTAAAACTTTGAATCACTCCGGATCATACCCCAAAACTCTAGATTTTGTTTTGCCCTATTCACACCTATGCCACCACTAAGTTATGGTTCACACTCCGCAAAAGTTTCAAAAGTTTGTTAATCACTTTTTGTTCTTCTTCTTACTACAAATTCATGTTAGTAGTTGTTAGTCTTGGAGCATTCTCTTACTGCTAGGGGTGCTTGGTTTTGCTTGAGGACAAGGCAAAAAGGTAAGTGTGGGGGTGTGATGAGTGTCCAAATTAGCATGTTAGGGGTGTACTTCTCACGCTTTATCAACAATTTTCATGCTCATTTCTCCACTCTAGCTAGTTTTCCTTTAGTTTTGTGTTTTATTGGTGTTTTACACATTATTTCTGAAACATGAGGAATAACATAGCTAGTAATAAAGTTATATACAAAGAGAACGAAGCGTGGGCACAAACGGATCCAAAATCAAAGCTATAACAAAGAAGATAGAGCAGTTTTATCCTCTCTATCTTAGACCTCCTCAGGATGAAGTTCCAGACGCTGAAAACACTGGTTCTGGGGTCCGAAATTGCCTTTGGTTTGGGACCACCCTTACCATTGCCCCTGTGGGGCGGTAGGGTTGAATTCGCACGCGTATTTCTTTTCTGGTCCGGATCGCCCCTGGCCGACCGCCCTGTCCGGAATTTTGCCCAGGTCTGTGTTTTTAAAAGCAGAAGAAGAGAGGAGAGAGAGGCATTCTACTAGAACACAAAAAATGACGATAAGAAGAGAAAAAGGAGAAGAAGAAAAAAAGAAAAGAAAGGAAAGGAAGGAGAAAAAGAAGAGAAGGAGGAGAGAATGCACATCTCCATTGAAGCTCTTCTTCAACCTCCCATGGCTAATTCTTCTCCCTGCTCTCATTTTTGTGCTTTAATGGTTGTGCAGTCTCCTTGTAGCTTGGGATGGGGATTTGCCCCCAAATCCCTAAAACTCCATTGTTGAATCATGAATTTATGTTTATGCTTAATTTAGTCCTTGTGCTTAATGAAGATGAGTATTGAGTGTTTATGGCTTCTAAACTTGTTACTCATGATTTGGGGATTTGTTTAGGGTTTTGCCCACATTATCATCTATGTGTTAAATTGGTTGGTTGAGACTACCGATTAGTTTAGCATTATTGTGGGATTCTATCAAATGTTATTCTGAGATAGAAACCTAAACTGTTGGGGACTAGAGCAATGTACTCTAATTTAATGATTTTGAGATTAGACTACACTACAACTTAGGGGAACTTGAGCCAAATGCTACCGACTGACCCGGGGCTTAGCTGATTGAGAAGTTCTTGTTAAATAGGTTAGGATTAGTAGGCCTAGATTAGGTTTCCAATTAATTAAGTGTCTGTTGTTTAGCTATAAGTTCAAGGGTCGACAATCGGTAGTAAGGGAGGACGGGTGCAAATATCCATCCCGGGCTACACCTATCCTAGATTAGATAGATAGTTTAGTTTTATGGCTTTTCTTTTATTTCTCCAATAACAATCAAAAACCCTAAACCCCCAATTTACATTTATGCACCTTTGTTCATATGTATGCACATTTACTAAGCTTATAATTGATTAGATAGTTACGAAGTCCCTGTGGATACGACATTGTTGTACTAAAATGATTGGGTTCACTGCCCATAGTTAGCAAGATAGCTTAATCTCTATTTTGGCACAACACTAAGCTCTATATCAATTTTTATAAAAATTGTAGTACGATAATGCACAAACACACTTGTAATTATGTAGATATGAGAAAACTTTAAATAAGTGACACGAGAATTTTACGTGGAAAACCTCTTAAACTAGAGAAAACCTACATGCACAATCACAGAAGAATTCATTATAGCGACTAGAGTACAACATCTATCTATTACAATTAGTAATAAAAATCAATCCTATTTTTCATATAGGGGATAACCCACAATTTAGGTGTAAAGAGGACTTTTTTTCCTCACTTACTTTCCTTGTGGCTTAGTTCTCTCACTATCTGCTAACAAAATTTTTGTAAGGGTAAAACTATGTACAAAAGAATGACATAATAACAGAATGAAAAAGAATAAAATAAACCCTACAACTCTATACGGGTAGCAAAAATCCTGGTCGGAGTACAGTGTGAGTAGATTACGACCGAGAGTATCGAACCCAAAGGACTTAATAGAAAATCAGTCATAATCCTAGTAATAGCCTATTCTAAAATAGAGGGGGAGAATGTAAATAAATTAATTCCTAACTAACTAAAAATCCTAACTAAGTGGTATATACAATGAAATATATTCGATTCGGAATGATGATCATCCTAAGAACAAGTATGATCACAAAAACCAAGTTGTCAAGTTTCAATTAACCAACTCTTGAACGTGCTGGATAGGTTGCCGGACAAAAGATCCACGGCACATTCAATTCTTTAAATGTGCCGGACATCAGATATCCGGCATGTCACCCGGCATGTCAAAATGTCAAGATTGATTTAACACTCTCAGACCATTATCGAACCCAGCAAATCTCTTGCCAGAAACGAACAAGAAAGAGGAGAATAGAAATAGGTTAATTCCAATCTTAGATCTTATTGCCCATCCATAGAACAACAAACTTTTAGACCACTAAGATCCCTTAACCAATTCTCTTGGAATTTTTAAGATAAAAGAAGAACAAGTAGCGAACTTTATTCTTCTTACACTAGAACCAAATCTTAGTTGAAACTCACCAAACTTTATTAATAATCACACAAGAGTCTTACAAGGAAAACCATTCCTAACCAAAGAAGACAAGGAATTCCTACTCAACCATCTATACAAAATGCAAGAAGAAAACATAAGAGAAATAAGGAAATGGCATAGCCTTAACCCAATGGAGATTCCTTCTCTTTGCGTGGATGATTGGGCAGAACTTCCTTGGACACCAACACATGGAATGGAGGTGGAAATGGAGTTGTGAATGGAGTGTATATGGGTGTTGAAGTGTAAGAATTGATGCAGCCCTTCGGCCTATTTATAGGCAATAAAATCTCCAAGTGCCGGGTGAAAGTCATCTGGCACCACGTGTTTAATATGTGTAACCGTTACAGTCAAAACTGCCAGGCGAAACGTTGCATGTGCCGGACAGGATACGTCCGGCACCGTACCCGGCAATGGTCAAACCGTCAACCGTAAATAACTGTCGCCGCTTGGTCAACCGTGGCGACTTTTCACATATGCCGGATAGGATGTACCCGGCAACACACCCGGTAGGGCTCCTTTTCAGCTCCAGGCTGTGTCGTGTAGGAGACATTCGGCTTCATGTCCGGCATTACTTGAATTCTTGCCTAGGAATTTGTTCCTTGCATAAAAAGCTCACAAAACATAAGTCTGTACAAATAACATACTTTAATGCATAATATAACATAAATACTATCTATTTAACCTTATTTAAATTAATATACCCCTAAATGTAATACATAAAATATGATAAGTCTGCGGCTTATCAAGGCTCTACACTTACCTTTGCTAGTCCTCGAGCAAAACTAGATTAGAAAGGAGTAACTGCTTATGCACAAAACAGATAAACTCTAGAATGACAATTAGATAAACATTCCCAACTGTCTGACTCTATTTCATAAGTATCACTTAATCTTCCTTATCTACCAAAAACATACTAATGGGTATAAAAATAAAGAATCTCAAAACCGATCAAAAACTTTTGGGCTATTTTGCATAAGGGACTTTCTAATCTCTCATTTTTCCGGTTTCCACCATTCAACTCTATTTTTTCTAGAGTTTCTAAAAATGGCCAAGACCCTCATCAATGGTTTTTATAGTTCAGCCCTATTTTTCAAGGGTTTCTGAACAACCATGTTTTTTTTAATTGAAGAGACATGGAATTTAGGAGAAAAATAAAAGGAAAAAACTCTCATTTGTTTCTTTTATTTGAGGCACCTTAGGCAACCTCAAGGAATATAATGCTTTTCCCTTGGAAGAAGATTTTTTTTCTTTTTCTTTTTTCCTCTTCTTTCTTTTGCACAAAAACCCTTTTTAAGATTTTCATCTAAAAGACTTTTTCATAGTTTGAAAAAGGAAAGAAAATAATACCCAGAAGTAAATAAAGGAAAGAATTAGGAGAAAGATCATATACTCATGTTAAATAAAAAGAATCAAGAAGTTAAAAACAGGAATCTAAAAGTCATTATAAAGCTTACCTCTTGAGAGAACAAGCATTTATGCATTCCTAATCTCATTCCAATAAAAAAACATGCAAAACTTAGTAAAACATTGACAAAACTCACAACTTATACATATTATTTATAAACACAAACTTATTTTTTTTATTAATAATTTTTAAGGGGGGAGGATCCCTGCCCTACACTTGCAGGAACACTGTCCTTAGTGTTTAAACTGAAAAGAAAATTTGGATTTTTTAATAAACGAAATTTAACAAAATGAAAATTAAATTTAAAAAAAAGATTTAACCCGGAACCAAATGAGAAGACACAAGTAAAATAAAATAAAAACAACAATGAAAAAGGAATAAGGAAGAGAGGCTCCTCTGTGTGAAGAATATGAATGCGTGAGGAGGACCCGCCCTACATTTAGCCTTTGTGGCTACTTGGCATTGTCAGAGATCTTTGATAGGATGGTGACTGAATTCGCATGCTCCCTTGGATTGGTTTGCGTTTGAGACGGGAGTTGACCTGGTTGTCTAGGTTGTGCCAGAAGTTGCTGCAACTGCAACGTTTTATGCTCCTTACGAATGGTCGAGATCTCGTTGTGAGCATCCTGGGTCTTGTTCATCAGAGCCAACATCATGTCGCGCAATTCAGCCATCTCAGCCTCTGATGATGATGCAGGGTGGGATGGTCGGTTAGAAGGGACTCCTCCATA
This sequence comes from Limonium bicolor, assembly GCA_023374045.1. Classification (NCBI taxonomy): domain Eukaryota; kingdom Viridiplantae; phylum Streptophyta; class Magnoliopsida; order Caryophyllales; family Plumbaginaceae; genus Limonium; species Limonium bicolor. Next base: position 51,424,291 of record CM041777.1, read on the forward strand.
AGGAGTCTGCATGTATTGCCTCTGACCTCCCTAGTAGCCGACTTGATTTTGGAAGTTTTGAGGGGGATGATTCCCCTGCTGCCATGGCTGCCTATACCCTTGGTTGCTCACATAGTTGACTTCCTCAGCATTCTGAAAGTCTTGCAATGCAGGGCCCTGAGTGTGTGGTCATGCACTAACCACATTCGCCTGCTGAGGAAGTTTATTCATTGCTATTTGCTCCACTACCTTTTGTAGAGCGCTAACCTTCGTAGACGTTTGAGCATTGCTCTCCAACAATTGCTCATGACTTTGCATTATTTTTCAAATTTGGCATCTTCCTCGCCCACTTGATATAGACCAGCGGGGTACCGCCTCTGAAATACCCCAAACCTTAATATATTAATGAACTATCTAATTAGGATATACTAAGGCTAGAAAGTGCCTTAGAAACATTAGATGAAGTGTTGAACAACAATTTACAACAAAAACATACTTTAAGAAACAATTAGAGCAAAAGGTGTTTTAAAGAGCATAAATAAATTAGGGAACTACCAATAAGTTCCCAGGAGATTTCAAATGTGAAATACCTCTAAGAGTAGTAATACACATTAAGCGGAATTAGCGTTTAAACCGAAAACGCACCTTAGAGCAAAAAAATGTGCTTTAAAGAAAAAAATGTGTTTAAGAAACCATAGTGATTTCATGACCTTAATAAGGATCCAAAGTGAATTCATAAGTATTATAATCAATCTAAGAACATTATGAAACCATTACCAAAGAAAACCAAGCTCAGAAACAACTCAAGACAAAAAAGATGCCATAAAAACCCCTTAAAGCATATTTTGGATATATTGTCTTAAGAATGAGTCTTGGATGGTTTTAAAGGCTTGATTATATGTGAATGTACTAAAATAAAATAATAAAATTATTTTCAAAGCAAACCAAACTCTAAAAAGAGTTAAGACACAAAAAGGAGCCCGAAAACTCCTTAAAACGTGTTTTTGCGAATTGTCTTCGAAATTGGTTTTGAGTGGCTAGTTGGCCTTGTATACATACTAAAATACATGTATACTGCCTAATATCATATTAGGAATTTAATTTGAAGATTGTACAAAAAATTTTACAAATATAATATTTAACGTGAATAGTAACCTCAAATAGTGCCCATTTAGTCAAATATTGACCAAGAATGGTCAATGGTCAAAATTGACCATCCTTTGCTGAGTGAAGTTGGCAGATACAAGGGGATAAAAGGCCAGCTTGCTCAATCAATTACATAAAGCAACTAATGAGTCATGACATTACTATTCACTTTATATTATAATAACATTACCTTTAAGACTTCCTTGGTTACCTTATCATCCTTGTCCCTTGAGTAAATCATTAATTAGACACTTACCTGAGAGCTCCCAAATTCGTAGCTCCTCCTCTCTTGAAGAAACAACACAAAAAACTTCAATGTTCTTAGATTAGTGCCTTAAAGAACACCTTGTCTTGCACAGATCATAACTTTCTCATCTTAAGACCAAATTCTAAGCTTGATAGCTCGTTGGAATCCTATTTTGAAGAGCTTTACAACCATAGCTCATGAGCCCCCACTTCTCAGGAAAAACCATGAAGAAGTGCCTTTGATTCTCGAGGTAAAACATTGCCTTCTTGGAAACTCTTCCTTCTTTGATTTTCATCAAGGCTGAGTGCCTAGGGTTACTAACCCTTCTTATTCTTAATCTTATTATATTATTTTTGGAGCCAATTTCTCTAGCAAATTGCTGTCAAAATTTCTAAGGAAAACAAGCTTATATTAAGCTAAAGGTTAATATACAAGGTAAATCCTACAACAACCTATTTCAAGGTTCTAATTGTTGATCTATATATGATCTAACATATTGTTCATCTTGTTTATTATTACCGAAATTATAAGTGTGTTAGATTTAATTTTGACACATTAAATGTTAATATTTTGTAAATCTAAAATTAGATTTATACTCCTTATGATAAGCTACAATATAAGCTATCATAATATACAAGAAAAATTCATATACTATGAATTTCAATATGGCCGAAAATTAAGGGGTTATTAATGAGTTAGAAAAATTATCTAACTTAGTTAAATTAAAGAATTAGAGTAATTAAGAGTAATATGTAAAATTTAAGAAGTTTTGGTACCTAAAGGTGAATACCGAAAATTAATGGGGTCAATATGTAATTTTTGATAGTTTAGATGATGAGAAAATAATTGTAAAATTAAGTTTACAATTTATAAAGAGTTTATAAGTGTTATAAGGAATTTATAAGGTTTTTTGTGTGTTTAAGGTTAATAAAAGATGGTATATAAATATACTATAACATTAGATAATTAAATCTGGTGACTTAGAGATGTTTAAAATGATTTTTGATGTTCAAAAATCTGTAGGAAAATTAGTTACGAAAATTAGAAATTAATTAGAGTTAAATTGGTTAATAAATGAGTTAGGATAAAAGAAAAGACCACAAGGGTAAAATGGTAATTTCCCTGGTCAAACATGGTCAATGACAGTTTATAAAATGTTAGAGGAGCTAGAATAAAATTTGTAGCAAAAGATTAGATATTAAAAGGATAAAGGAATAAAAAGTTAAGTTAAATTAACTTTAGGGGTAATATTGTAAATTATGGAAAGTTAGGGGGTTTGACAATAAAATACTGGTCAAACTTGGGTATATTTGGTATTTGACCAAAAGTATAAAAGAAATTAATTAAGTAAGACTTTGGAAGAAATTAGAAATAAAAATAACAAGTTTAAAACATATTATGAGTAAAATAGAGATTAAGAGAAAACTATGGGTAAGTAATGTAAATAACACATTTTTATGTGTTTAGAAGGTTAAGGAAGTTAAATAAAGAATTTAGAAAACAAGTTGTAAAAGAAACAGAGTTAAGACGGGGTTAAACGAGACCCGTGTATAACTTAAGGTATACGAGGGGTATACCCGTAATTTAATAAGTATAGGAGAAATCAATACTTAAAGTATTTTAATGAAAATACAAGTTACATTGGAAAAAGAAATAAATACGTATGATACAGACGTATACGAAAAATTTTGGTGTACATGAATAGTGCTCGTATACATGAATAGTATCCGTATACATGAATAGTAAATACGTGTACACGAATAGTAAATATGTATACATGAATAGTAAACACGTATACATAAATAGTAACTACGTATACGTGAATAGTGAAATACGATGAATAGTAAAATATGAGGCCGTATAAATGAATAGTAGAATACGAGATCGTATAAATGAATAGTGAAATACAAATGAATAGTGAACAATACTAAAACCTAATACAAGGTCCGTATAAGTCTAAAGTTGCTAATTGTGCAACTAAATAACTGCTAACGACGTTAGTGTGTTAATGAATTAGAATAGAGCTCGAAAACGCTCTTAAATGAATGAACCCGTTTAACGGTATACTATTATACTTGGGTTAACCTAGGAAGAGGTTTAAGTTGAAAAAAGAACCAAATTAGTTCTAAGACACATGATACTAATACTAGTTCTGGTTACAAATCTAGATAGTCGGAGGCGTTCGGCGGATTAGGCGAATGTGGTGTTAAGAGCTAGCCAATCTCCGGTGTACGGTATGGGATTCTTGTAGCTTGTTTGCTAACGGGGTCTACCTCGGTTTGTGTGCTATGTGTTATTGTGATACGACCAAACAGGATTAAGCATGAAACCGATCTACTGTATTGTTAATGTGTGTCCATTGCACACTAACACGACTTGATTCAGAGCTTGTTCATTAACTATGTTTAGTAACAATTGTATAAGGTTATAAATACTCCTGTTGTTGGTTGGTTAATACCAAGAGAGGTTTAACTAACGAATTGTCAATGAGACTTCAACTAACTAGAACTGGGAGGAGAGGAATCCGGGACTGACTCCAGTCATGCATGTTTAGGTTAGGAGGTCGGCATCTGTATCAGATTTGTCTTCCGCATATGGCTCGTCTACGACTTGTCGCCTAGGGTCGACAAACAGACCCGACCATCTCGAGTGAACAGTTCGAGGTGGGAGGCAAATTCAGGAGGCGGGGAGGGTCAAGCCTACATCCCTCATAACTCAAGAATTAATGTTTATTAACCCAATGGAGCTAATAACTCATTGGCTAGGGTTACCTTGACCCGACAAAAATAAACAATTCAGTTAGAGAACAACCATTTCTTTTAAGAGAACGGTTGACACTTATAAGGTATGGTCAAACACGAGAACTAAACAATTCTCAGGCCTCAGGAGTTAGGAATCTAACTTACTCATTAATGGGCGTCCATTACGACGTTCGATTTATTTGAGCTGTGAATGTTTCACATAAATGTGCTGTTGTTATTGTACTTCTTATTATTATTTGTATGAATAATCAACTGCATATATACGACAAAGTAGTCGTGTGTAGCCCTGTTAGCTTATGGGCTGCACGTTTTCTGTACCAGCCATGTGCTGAGCCCCTTGGGGCCTGTGATTTAAACTTTGCAAGTTGGTACCAGACGAGGACTCAACCTGAGAGTAGGAGTAGAGTGGTAGAGTACTTCGGGTTTTTTTTTACATTTGTTACACGAGTTGTGCATGTACACTCGTTCAGTATATTGATGAGATGTTAGTATGATGTATTAGGATATGAGATACTCGATATAAGTTGTGGTTATGATTTGCATTGTATATATGCTCGAGTAATTTTCCGGTTAGTCAGACCGTGACTTGTAAGAGAATAGGCCTAGTTAGTCACGTGGGGTGACTAATGGCGGTAACACCAATTTAGTAGAACTTTTCCGCTGCGTTGTTAATGTACGAGATGGACTTAGGGCGAAGATCATTGTATTTGGAGTTGGGGTGTTACAGCCTCTGGATCCACCTGTGGCTCAATCTCTAATCTCTTCGCAAAGAGATTCAATTCCATTAAGGAATTGATCTCCAGGCTTCTTCAGTATGTCTGTACCAAGGGAGGATAGGATCATTGTCTTGCATTGGTTGACCAATCCTTTGTAGAACAACTGAGATAGTTGTTCCTTGGTGAGGCCATGGTGAGGATATGCACGCAGCAACCCCTTGAATCTGTCCCAAGTTTCACAGATATTCTTCGAGCCAAGTTGTCTGAAGTTGTAAATCTCGGCGATCATCTCCATGGTGCGACTTGGAGGCAGGAACTTGTCATAGAACTTGGTTGCCATGTCCTCCCATGTGGTGGAAATAGTACTGGGAGACAGACTATGATACCATTTACTGGCGTTCCCCGTGAGACTATGGGAAAGAGGGAAAGTCTGGCATATTGAAGGACGTTATTTGTAGAGGTTAGGCTATTTGTGTGTTGTAAGAATTTGGTAATGTGGAGCAATGCATCATCCGAGTTCGACCCATCAAACATACCCAACTCTTTGACACATCAGATTTGATGATATGACTTAAGTTTTTGCCATTCATCATATTCATTTTGTGCAAGGAGATGGAGGTCGATTGCTGGTTTTTGGCCTTGGCTGGAAGGCCTATTAATGTTGCGGACGGTTGGTGTAGCCATTTGTGTAGGAAATGCGCTTTGTAGGTTTCTTCGTTGTCTGATGGAGCGAAGAAGGGTTCTCTCGATCTCTGGGTCAAGATTGGCTAGATCTTCAGGAAGAGTGTTGACCGAGAAGCATTCACCTTTTATAACTTCAGGAAGAGCAAAACAAAAGTTATAATATTTCGTAATAATAAATATTAAGACAATTATATAATTATATTTACGAAATGAAAAGAACAAACAAAATTGGGCATGCCGGATGCATTGTTGGGTGTGTAGCGCCCGACATTGGACTTCCTCCAGTAATGCCGGATTGATTTTACCCGGCGTTACGCACGGCTTGTTCAAACTTGAAAAGAAAAATAAATAAAAGAAAAAAAGAAGGGAAAGATAAAACAAAAGTGCAATAGGAAGGAATATTTATAAACAACTCTAATAATTTGAAGAGAGAAAATACAAAATAAGAGTTGAGATTGAATGTGCCCGATTTTGCGCCGGGTAAGCCTTGTCCGGCGTCGGACTTCCTACAAAATGCCGGAAGTATGCTACCTGGCACACAACACGACATACACTCAACCTATGAAACCAATTAAAACAACGAGTAAACGAATTTATAAATGTTGAATGTACCGGGCACCGGACATCCGGCATTGCACCCGACATATTCAACCGAATAACAAAATGGACAATTTAAATCAAAGAATAAAGAATATGGCGTTTTACCGAATTTAGGACTTGGACTAATTCCAAGTCCCCGACAACAGCGCCATTTACTAACAGATTATTTGTAGGGAGAAAAGGATGTACAAAAGAATAAAATAATGAAAGAATGAAAGAAATATAAAATAAACCCTACAACTCTATACGGGTAGCAAAAATCCCGTCGGAGTACAGTGTGAGTAGATTACGACCGAGAGTATCGAACTCAAGGGACTTAATAGAAAATCAATCCTAATCCTAGTAATAGCCTATTTTAAAACAGAGGGGAGAATGTAAATATTAATTCCTAACTAACTAAAAATCCTAACTAAGTGGTATATACAATGAAATATCTTCGATTCAGAATGATGATCATCCTAAGAACAAGTATGATCACAAAAACCAAGTTGTCAAGTTTCGAATTAACCAACTCTTGAACGTGTCGGATAGGTTGCCGGACAAAAGATGCACGACACATTCAATTCTTTAAATGCGTCAGACATCAGATATCCGGCATGTCACCCGGCATGTGTTAAAATGTCAAGATTGATTTAACACTCTCAGACCATTATCGAACCCAGCAAATCTCTTGCCAGAAAGAACAAGAAAGAGGAGAATAGAAATAGGTTAATTCCAATCTTAGATCTTATTGTCCATCCATAGAACAACAAACGTTTAGACCACTAAGATCCTTTAACCAATTCTCTTGGAATTGTGAAGATAAAAGAAGAACAAGTGGCAAACTTTATTCTTCTTACACTAGAACCAAATCTTTTTAAAACTCACCAACTTTTATTGATAATCACAAGAGTCTTACAAGGAAAACCATTCCTAACCAAAGAAGACAAGGAATTCCTACTCAACCATCTATACAAAATGCAAGAAGAAAAACATAAGAGGAATAAGGAAATGGCCATAGCCTTAACCCAATGGAGATTCCTTCTCTTCGCGTGGATGATTGGGTAGAACTTCCTTGGACACCAACACAAGGAATTGAGGCGGAAATGGAGTTGTGAATGGAGTGTATAGGGGTGTTGAAGTGTAACATCCCTTATCTCTAAATCATTACATCTTGCGTGGTCCCTGTAATTCATATTAAACAATATAATGTTATTTATCAGCGGAATTTAAACCTATGGGATGTCACCGCCGTTGCACACCTGTTGTACAACAAGGCTACCATAAACTATACAAAACGCTGTGCATGATTAGATATAATTTCCATAACATTTACATCACTTGTCCTTATATTACAATTGTAACTAAATACATTCGTATTCTAGGATAAATACATAATCAAAATAATGACAACTCCAAAATCACCAACACAATCTACCCAACCCCGCTCTCCGACTGAGTGTCTTTATCTTAAAACCTATAAAACATTGGTTGGAGGGGTCAGCCCAACCGCTGAGTATGCTATTAAGCAACCCTATTACCCTTTCAGTTTACACTCAGGTTATTTGGTCGAAGTTAACATGCAATCCAATTTATTTCATTCTAGACTTCAACCCTAACCAGGCAGCATGTATATAAGTATAGTAATACAAAATAGTAGCAATCAATCATATCATAACCTCACATTGCTTACATTCATCACAAGCAAACTCAATAATATTAAACATGTAAAAACTGCACATGACCTTCACAAGGAGAATTCAAACAGTATAAGCATATAAGGATTGCTCACGTCTACCACAGATAAACTTCAGAACTATGGACATATAAATCTGCACCCATGAATTACAGGAGAACTCCATTCATAGTAATCATATAAATGTTGCACACATGTTCCACAGGCGAACTCCAATAATATCCAACATATAAAAGTTAACAAATAACCAATCTCGAGCTTATGTTAGTGTTAAGCCCTTAGGCATCTGTGCCACCCATTATGGAGTTCATGAGTTCATTCTGTTAACTCATAACATAAATAATACATAAGTATACTGTAGTGGTAGCTTTATCTCATTATTCATTATCCCATAAATCAAGTGTGTCATTATGGTTAGGATGACACATCTCCCTATTATAAGGCGGGGAACCTACAGGCAGTGGCCCGCACCAGACGAGGTGATCCAGCCATCATCCCATTAGGACTATATGGACTACCAACATGTAGATGAGCATGTTATAACATCTACTAGTGTACACTACGCGCGACCAAGTCATACCTGGTTTCCTCATAATAAACACCCAAAACCACCATTTAATAACGGTCACCATCTTGGTTACCTAAGAATTGTGCTTAGGTAACTTATCTCTTAAATACTTGATTCCATAACTCTTTCCATTTAATGACGGCTTCCCATATCATTGCCTAAGTAGCTGTACTTAGGTATTGTATATAGTGGATATCAAATCCAACATTTAACTTGTTCCCTTGATCATCATTTCACAAGTTTTCTTCATACCATATAGTATATAGTATTACTTGTCGTATATAAGTTTACATAAAGTTAGAGATACAAAATAACATAGCACTCCAAATGGTAACACATCGTATACAAATGTAATCAAATTGTTGTATACACACAGGCATCTTCTTGCACATACAAACAATCACATGCTGGTATAACCATATTGTTAAACAATTATACATATCTTCTTATCAACCATTCAAACAATCACACAAACCCAAGGTAACCTCAGGGCATTCATGTGTCATGATAACATACCTGGAATATATAGCTAGAGTATAATGTTCTAGCCATGTGCGTCCAACCATCCAATCTAGCTATGTGCACTCAATCATCCAAATCTAGCCACATGCATACATTATCCAAATCCTTTTATGAGGTTTTTCCCCAAACATATTCGCAACCCTTAAGTCAGCCAAACTGGGTTTCCGATTCAAACACAGAACGGTAGAGCACCACCAGATTTGACCAACTCAACTAGGTTTCCAATGGGTTTTCTTGAGATTTTTGGACCTTGAATGGCAAGGCTCATGTTTTCGGTTTAAACAAGGCACAACAAGCACCTGTTTTCTCGGTTTGAATCCAGACACAAGAAGCACTTCAATTTCCTCTAGTTTCCGGTTCCAAAACTTCTCTTTCAAATGGCAACACGAAAGGAGACTGCAGGGGAGATGTTCCTTGTTTGCAGGTAGATACCAACCAGAGAAGGAGAAATTAGAGAAAGTAAGAAAAGAAATTTCAGAAAAGGCAAGAACAGAGACGTAGAGTTCTTGCTAGTTAGGGTTATTCCAGTGAAGAAAGTTAAGAAAGATCAGAGAATAGAGAGAGGCGCATGAGAATTCACCAGTTAAGGTTGTGTTCCAGAGAAAGAAATTCGAGAGACAGAGAGGGAGAGGCGGCAACTGAGAATGAGAGAATTAGGGTTTGCTAAATTCTGAAGTTGAAAGAAGAGAATGAAGGGGCAGCGAGCATGTATGCTCCAGACGCCAGTTTAGAACAAGTAGACTAAGGGTGCGTTCACTCCCGACGAAAAAAAATTTCACCACGTCCAAGAAGAGACTAGTACAGATGTCATATGAATATTGGATTTTATTTGCCATAGGTCCCACCTCCTATCTCACAGAATTGGCTTTATGTGAACGCAGGTATATCTACGTTTAAAATGGGTCTCGATTAATCTTCTGGTCGAACGGGGCCTAAATTAGTAAATGAAAATAATAAGGAAGGGAGATGGGCTTCTGGGTCCGAGTTTTGCAAGGTTGGGCTCCGATTTTTAATAACATTTGGACTCTAATAATTACTGATTATCAATTAGTAAATCAGTATGGCCCATACCACCTCTAATTATTTTTTTTAGTTCATAAAGCCTTCTAAATTAAGTCACTAAATTAACTAGCGTTTCACACTTTAGTATGTTAATTTATTTTATAATTCCATGTAATACATGTATATTACATGTCATAGTAACTTGATAATCACCTCAATTCAATTATTTCCTTATTTCCTTTCCCCTAATTATTTATATAATTTAGGGCTAAACTACCTCTTTTAAAACCTATAATTATTTAAATAAATATGATTAAGGTTTGTATTTCCTTAGATCATATAAACGTTTATATAAATTTATTTCTCTATTGATTACTTATACACATGTATAGATAATTAAATTGTAATTACCATTTTAATTCATTAGGGATATTTCATGAAGTGTAAGAATTGATGCAGCCCTTCGGCCTATTTATAGGCAGTAAAATCTCCAAGTGTCGGGTGGCATGCCGGGTGAAAGTCATCCGGCACCACGTGTTAAATATGTGTAACAGTTAACGGTCAAAACTGCCAGGCGAAACATTGCATGTGCCGGACAGGATACGTCCGACACCATACCCGACAATGGTCAAACCGTCAACCGTAAATAACTGCCGCCGCTTGGTCAACCGTGGTGATTTTTCACATATGCCGGATATGATGTACCCTGCAACACACCCGGCAGGGCTCCTTTTCTGCTCCAGGCCTGTGCCGTGCAAGAGACATCTGGCTTCATGTCCGGCATTACTTGAATTCTTGCCTAGGAATTCGTTCCTTGCATAAAAAGCTCACAGAACATAAGTCTGTACAAATAACATACTTTAATGCATAATATGACATAGATACTATCTATTTAACCTTATTTAAATTAATATACTCCTAAATATAATACATAAAATATTATAAGTCTACGGCTTATCACTATCTACTTACAAGAATAATTTTTAGTAATTAAAACGGCTCATTATGGTCTTCAACACTTCTTCTTTTCTTAAAACTGAAGTATCATAATTAATCTCATAAATGTTAATAAACAAAGAGGTTTAGTTGATGGAATTCCTTACATATGTGGCATTTAATGCACCCATTGGTTCCTTCACCTTGATGTTATAGGATTGTTGAAAATAAAACTTAAACCATAGAGATAATTTAACATGATAAACTATTAAGAGCCTATAGCAAGTTATATCGATGCACATTCTCTTAGGACTTAATATTCTATCGATTACAATAAAATGTTGCAATCAAGAACAAACTAAGAGATGGTTTATGAATCCAGTTACCAAACGTTCAATTAGAAGATGCCTCATAATTGTTTTTTATAAGCGGCACAACATATTATAATACCTTGTTAGCACCTAATTAACAAATCACGCATATAGGAATATAATCACTAGTTGCCACAAACAAAATTATTAAACTGAATGATAACCAAGCTTTACTTGTTGATTTTTTTCATCACAAGATGACATAACTTCATTTATGTTAAAATGATTTATTGTCTTTCTTTTATCTTGAGTTACAATGTAGCCTTCAAATTAAGTTCGACATAACCTACCAAACAAATTGACATATGGTAATATGAAACATGCATCCATATATACAAACATTTCATCCCAAATTACAACTCATATTAATACCACTCATAGTTGTCAGTATTCTATCACATTTATTAATCAAATTTAAACTCATATCACCTCAGTCTAAGCTCCAACATAATCTATTCAACACATCTAAACAACTCCACTCTTTCATGAAAATCATACTATTTTACACCATCTAAATATAATTATCACAAATTTCATTCATGCATCATCGAATCCAAGAAAAATCATACGTTGCCGAAGCTATCTTCCTTTGACGTGAGTTCTTTGTTGTTCTCTCTTTGTTTTCTGTACTCTTAGTTTGAAACAGTCTTCACATTTCTCTTATCTTTTCCTCTAGTGTCTCTAGTGGTTCTTTTAAGTCCCAAGGACTATAACTCTAACATTACCCAGGGAATGGGCCATTACTTTCAGAATTTGCATGGGTGTGTGGGTAAGCTGACCATTGTGCTCATACACTTCCTTCTTCTCTTCGATTTCACACCGCCGACATCACGTTCTTCTTCCTACTATCCTTGTCCCTTCCCCATAACCAGTGATGCATCATCATCATCATCATCTCCCATGGCCAAAATTCAAATGCAAGCTCCAGTTGAAGAATTTAATCTAAATGTAAAGAACTTACTCTTACTTTGGAGAAAAGAGAAACCACTTCCCTTGGTGACCTTGCTCTCCACCTTGCATTTCCCTTGGAATGGTGTCTCCTTTGAAATTTTTTCTCGTCAATATCAGTAGATGTCAAGGCCATGGAAGGCACACTTAGCCGAGTTTGGCGGTTCAATTGAGACTTCAAGATACAGGGTGTTGGCAAAATCCTTTTTCTGTTCGAGTTTACTAGCAAGGACAAAATACAAGTAATCCTCAATCGCGGTCCATGGTTCTATGATGGACACCTCCTTTTATTCCAGCTCATTAATCCATTAAAAGCTCTTGCTCATCGTGAGTTTAGATGGCTTGCAATGTGGGTAAGGATCTACGACATCCCACTCATCTTCCTCACACAAAGAATTTACTAGTAGGCTTAACAATAGATTTGGGAGCTTTCTGGACTATAGCGATGAGGATAGTCACTAGGCGGGTAATTTCTTACTATTCAGAGTGCTCTAAGATATTTCTAAGCCTATCTTGCGGTGTGTCAAGGTCTCGGTGGAAGGATGTTACTCGGTGCGTCGTGTAGCGTATGAGAAAATGTCCATTATTTGTTTCAGGTGTGAGCTATTTACTCAAATCACCAAAGACTTCCCTATTCGATTTGATCCTCTAGTTGGGGTCTATCCCTACGGGCCATGGCTGAGGGCAATGGGTCTTCACTGCGGCAAAAAGATTCTCCAAGAAGATGAAAGTGACGCATATAGGCTTATTTGTGGTCTAGATCACCCTACCTTTACCCCATCTTCATGCCCATCAGTCACATTTCATGGAGTTGTTAACCCAAGCGAGTACCCAGGTGATCATGCATGAGCTCCTACTCAAGGAAGGATGACCGGGTAACATGAGTATTGAGGATACCCCTTCATCACCATGTGAGGATGCACAATCTAGCACGAGTGGTGGTAGCAATAAGCGCAACTTTGAACGTATTGTTAAGGTTTTTCATTGGAAGATGTACGTGCTTTATCTAAGTCAGTGCTCCAAGAAAAAAAGGTAAGCAAGCGCAGACAAGGACTGAACCAACCCTCATTATTGAACTAATCCATCAAGCAATCCACCACATCAGTGCCAACCCTTGAAGATTTTATCGCAGTCCCTGGGCCAACTGGGGATTGTGGGGAGTGATGACCACATGTGCTTCTGATCACCAGGATAGGCATCGTATCGTGTCTTGATTATCAGACTTCTTAAGCGATTAGCTCCTACAATGCTTGTCCTTATAATCCCAGGAATCTTTTCTTTTCGGTCTGTTTCTCAACAGTATGTACCCTTTAACTTTGTTTCAACTCTCCTCTAGGAATTAAATGCACATTTCCTGTGTCTGCTCCAAGTACTTAGTCTTATGGAGCTTTCCTTGTAGGTTACTGGCCCAGACCTTGGCCCTCCCAAATGTAATTGGTTTGATGTATCTCTCCCTGAGCATGTAAAATCTCTCAAATGATCAAGTCAGTCTTAACGTATCATTAAGAATGATACTGTTCGGGTTATCATTGGTGGGTATTCACCAAGATTACCTAACTGTCTTGTTATGAAGATTAATAATTCCTCATCATATGTAACCCATCCATATGTAATCTTTAACTTATTATATGAGATAAAAAAACATGGTCATTACAACTTGCAACAACCACAGTTATGAGTTTGAAAACAACTTTGTTCTTCCTTTCTAACCATTTGCACTCAACAATGAAGGTGCGGCCTGGCCGTCGTGTAAGTGGGAGCTATTGGATGTTGACTGTATATGTGAATTGTTGATAGTATTGAAAACTTATGTGACACTCAGCACTAATGGTGAATTATTATTGTTTTATGGTATATTATTGTTGTAATGTATTTTAATTTAATGTGGTGAATTATAAATTTGTTTGATATATAACTCTAAATTTGTCAAAGCATATTTCAAGTTTTTATAGTTTAAACTTATATTCTATAAGTTATAACTCATTAAAATTTGAATACTATAGAACTAGCAATACACTTAATTTTTAAATTACAAATCCTAATATAACCTATGAGGGGCAACAGTGGCGGACCGAGCTTATAGCCTGTGGGGGCACGTGCCCCCACAGGTTTTTGGAAAAATACAAGTATATATGTGTGTATATATAACAAAAATAAATAATAAATGTTAGATAATTAAGTAGTGTAACTGAAATATGATATTTTGACATTCAAAATAGTGCATGTTTAAATTGTAATATAAATATAAAATATTGTTTTAAAATTAAATTTTTAATATTTTATTTGACATATTATTATTTGATAAAAAGTGCCCTGCCAAAGGCAGATGAGGCTCCAATTCCCCGAAACTTTTGAAAATAAGTTAAATGACCTTATAAATTTTTGAAAAATATAAAATAATATAATATTTTAAAGTGTGATAGTATCAAAAATAATTTTTACCCCATAAACAAAAATTTTGGATCCACCACTGGCCCCCACAGGTTTAAAGGTCTGAGGTCCGCCACTGAGGGGCAATACGTATCAAACATGCAACATATTGTCACACTTCACAAAGTCGCTTGTCTATGTTGACAGTAAGCCACTTAAAATATAAGTAAAATTTAAATTTTAGTATTATTGATTTTTGGGAAAATTAAAAAAAACCACTGTTCACATGTTCATTGGGTTCCATATGTCACATATGAGTTTAAAAAACTTCAAATTTGATATTGGACCAAAATATAACACTTTAACATCATCCATGTAAAGTTTCATCAATTTTGGACAACATTTAAGCATATTTAAAGTTGAATTAGGAAAAAACAGTGATATTTTATTAATTATAAACTCAAACAGTGGTATTTTGTGAATTTTCTCTTGATTTTTTTCAACAATTTGTTATATGTAAATATAAAAATTGACCTCTTATTATAAAAATTATGCTATGCTTTATAACCTTATTACCTACATCCAGTTGGTAGTAAGACATAATATCCAATCCGGCTATCGTATAACCGATTGTATAATAATAAGGAACATCTTTATACAGTCCTCATATTTAATTTGACAACAACCTTTATTTTCTATTTTTTTTTTTGAACTAAAATTTTGAAACAACTTTCATAATCTGAACAATCAATATATTAACTTAAAACTTTTAACGTCAAACAATAGGTTGTACAATGCTGTTATATATTTGCCCACACTATTAACATATTACTAAGAGTAAATTATTCAAAACCCCCTTGAGGATTTAGGATATTACAGTTAACCCCCTTGTGTTTATCATAACTACTCTTAACCACCTCGAGTTTAAGGTATTTTTGACTACGAGCCACCGAACTATAACTTTGTTATCAAAAAGTTAACGATGTGTTGACCTATCAGCTTAATCACATTAATAATGTCAGGCTGCACAAAAAATACTACTTAATCAGCATTGTTATTTTCTTAAAAATGTCCACACTGCCTTGAAAATGCATCTAAAGTGGGATGAGAGAGATTTAAGACGATGTTGATTGAGCAGTTTTGTTGTCCAGCCTTGGATTATTAATGTGATTAAGTTGATAGATCATACGTAGTTAACTTCCTAATAACAGAGTTATAATCAGGGGCTCATAGTCAAAGATACCTTAACTTTGAGATGGTTACCAATAATTATGATAAACACAAGAGGGTTAACTGTAATATCCCAAATCTTAAGGGGGTTCTGAGTAATTTACTCTATTACTTAAATGGAAATCCTCATGTGAAAATGTTTTTACTTCAAACAAAAAGGTATGTCAAATGTGAATATTATTATTAGATACTACTATAAAAAGAAGTAAACCCGTTCCCCGATAGTCTCCCTTCTTGATTTGACAATTAGATCGAGCACGTTCTATAGGCTCTGTTCGGCATGGCTGTTTTGGCAGCATAAATGCAGCATATTTGACAGAAGGAATGCGTTGGCATAAATGCAGCATATTTGCTGGCAGGAATGTGCTGGCATAAATGCGGCTGTTTTGAAAACTGCTGTTTGGCAGTGCGGCATAAATGCAGCATGTTTGGTTAAGTTAGTTATATGTAGTGCGTTTACCGTTTTCGTATTACAATTATAATTTATTATATTACACTACGTAACTTTATTTGTTAGTAAAAATAAATAAAAAAAATCACAAACAATAAAATTTTTATTTCTATTATTTAAGCAAAACTTGTAACTCCTAAACAATATATTTTTATCTAAATTTTATAATTCTTACAAATATAAAAGCGTAAAAAAAGAGAAAAAGCATTTCAAATTTTCTGATAATGTTATGTGAATTTATTTAGTAAAATTATAACTTTTAATAATATATAATATTTTTATAACTTTGTATGTTAATAAATTTATATGCATTCATATTTCTATATACTATTTTAATATTTTAATTTATATATCAACAAATGTGTATATTTATTCATTTTTTTAATTTTATTAATCTATGTGGTATTACAAATAATATATTATAGATTTGTATTATAAATGTGATTTTTTGTAAATTTGGCTAAAGGTGTAGTACTATTTTTTATAAACTATTTAAAGCATTATGTAATTTGTAATAAATAAAGTAACTTGTAAAAAATTTCTTTTCCTTTTAAATCAATAATCACAGTAATTGCATTATGAAGTGAGTAAAGAAACGGAAGTGAAAGCACGAAAACGAAAAAGTATCATTTGCTGTGGACATTTATGCTGACATTTATGCTGTCATTTATGCTGACATTTATGCTGTCATTTATACTGACATTTATGCTGTTTTAGGCGAACAACAAAAACAAATAAAGGAGTCCAAAACAGCATATGCTGTATATTTATGCTGTCAAAAAATGCACAAAAAGTGTGCAACCCGAACGCATCCATAATGGCTCTCTTTGAAAAAGAGCACATATAATTAATCTTAGCTTTAGTATTTACTGGCTTCAAAATTTGAAATACGTAAAACCCAATATGCGTGTATTTGACCGGTTATTACTTATTACGTACATAAATACGTTCTTATTTAAAGATTATGCTTTGCTTCCCCGGATTACCCATTGCCGCCATTAATGCAGAAGCTCAGCCGTTGAATTGAAGGAACTAAACTAAACAATCTCAACAGCTGTGAATGTCCATTCAGTCCCTCCCGTCTCTCTCTTCTCCCCACCAGTCTCGAAAGCAACCCCCTAGCAATCTGTCTCTCTCCCACTCTTCACTGCTACTTCCCCCATATCTGAGCTTTCGAGAACCCACAAGCACATGCACAGTCGATAAAAAAGGAGAGAAAGTAAGGCATCAACCGTAAAAAAGCTGTTTTGATTGTCTGTCCTTGCTTCTTTCTGGGTTTTCTCATCACCCTGACTTTCATTTCACACTTTCCCTCTTCCCTTCCCCACTTTTCCTTTTCTGTTTTTTCACTCGATCTCTCTTCAGCTGTCTCTTGTCGTCAAATGGGCTGTTCAGCTTCTCGGCCCGACATCCTCATCGGCAAAGCAGTCGAAGGCAGCGCTTCATCCTTCTTCTCTACCTCCCATTCTCCCGGCGGAGCAGTCGATTTCAGGTCCACGCCTTCAACGCCGTCGGGACCCAAGTCACGGTTCATCCCGGCGCCGCTAGTCCATCACCCAGCAATGCGGAAGGGTGACAGCCACCATCTCGTTTCTCTCACATCCACCACTTATGGCTCTCTGATCATCGTGGACCACCCACCCTCATCATCCTCGGCCGGAGCTACCGGGGAGGAGCTCAACGTCAGAGATTCCACTGACCAGTCTCCGTCACCTGATTCGGTTATCAATACATGGGAGCTTATGGAAGGCCTCGAGGATGAGGATGAGGATTTCCGTAGCATATCTTCTGGTAACCCTAATTCGCTTAATTCGTTTAGTTCGGGTTGTTCTATTGATGCTCGGAGAAACCCTAATCTAAAAGACGATTTAGGTTCCATATCAGCTGGGGATTCAATCAATCAATTGTCTGATACGTATGTTTTTGTGGAAAAGCCCCATGAGATTTTATCGGATAAAATGGGATTGAAAGTGTCGAATGGCAGCTCGAAACCCTTGTGGAAGCATTTGTCGGAGGAGTCATTGCTTTCGAAATTGGATCCAAGTGTGGCATCTAGCTACGAACGAGCATTATGTTCTAAACAGCCAGGGTTTGTTCGGCCGATAACGTACACTAGATCAGTTGGTTCCAGCCCACTTTGCTTAAAACCCAACAGTGTAGGATCAGCTCCTCTGCTCCCAACACTATGTGATGATAATATTTGCAAACCCCGGATCTCAGAGGATGATAACCAGTGCAAACCCAAGGCCTTGGAACAAAATAACAAGTGTAATATCCCAATTGCAGATGAGGTTAATCAGTGCAAAATTTCGGCCTTGGAACAAAATAACAATTGCAAAATCCCAGGCGCAGAGAACAAGATCCTGTTATACTTGACAAGTCTGAGGGGAATTCGAAGAACCTATGAGGATTGCTGTGAAGTTCGAATGATCTTTAGAGCTTTCAAGGTATTGATAGACGAGAGGGACGTCTCAATGGATTCAAGGTACAAGGAGGAGTTACGAGAAGCCCTTGGTGGGAAACTGATGAGTTTGCCTCGTGTGTTCATAAGGGGGAAGTACATTGGAGGGGTTGAAGAGATCAAGCAGTTGAATGAGGATGGAGAACTGGCGAAGATGCTGGCAGGTTTTCCTGTCATAAAGGATCATTCTGGGTTTGTATGTGAGAGCTGTGGGGATGCAAGGTTTGTTCCTTGTGGTAATTGCAATGGTAGTAGAAAGGTGTTTGATGAGGTAGAAGACAGGATGAGAAGATGCCTGGATTGCAATGAGAATGGGCTGATCAGGTGCCCTGTTTGCTGCTTGTAAGGGAAGTTACAGGTTAGGTTACATTGGAACGATATTTGAGATTGTTGATTGATTGGTTCCCCCGTGTCCTATTTTGGTTGATCTGGGTAATTGGATTGCATTAGTGGGTTGATTTTCTTCTTGTTGATTTCTGTAATCTGTCTGTATATTAACATGTATGATTTGTCCATCTATAATGGTTTGGGTATATGTTCAGAACTGATGTTGTTGAAAGTTGAAACAAACCCACTGTGAAAATGGTGAAGTCGCAGGCAGGGGGTTCCTGCTGATTTGTGTATGATACGTCATTTGTTTTTAGTAAATTGGCTGTATAACAGCAAGAATGTTGTGCTTGATACACAACTAGCAGCAGTGTGGACATGCCGAAACAACTCATTTCAACAGCTACTTGATCATTAGGGCATCCACAATAACATGACTGGATTTCACTCTCAAAATAATAATATTTTATTCTTCCCCTCACAATCTCTCTCTTCTTTTGCTAAGACACCCACTTTTTGGGTTTTTTAGTTAAGAAACTCTCACACAACTTCTCTCCTCCATGTCATATTTTATCTGTGGATTCCACACCATTGTGGATGCCCTTACTGACTAGCAAAATAATTATAATTTCCAAGTTGGAATCTATAAACCTTCTTGAAGATGGGGATGGATAATGTACGATTTCTTCTACCTAATGTACATACAATTTATTTCAACTATAACATTATTAATCTTTCCTTCCAGTCCCTTTAATCATGAAGGCCGGTACTTTATGGTGTTTCAGGGATAATTATTGTATGAGAAATTGGTTGATGTTAGGAGCCGTGGTTTCTGCTGTAGTGTAGATAGGATTAATCGCTCCATTCAGGAAGTTTAAAAAGAACCGTCGGTGCAGCTGCAATGTTTTTATCACTGAAATCATTGTAGTTGAAAGAGACAAAACAAATAATCATGTGATTAGGTAAGCTCTTAAAGTTGAAAGCAAAATCATAATCTGGTTTGTGCGAACCACTTTTTTGTTTTATTATGGTGATTTAGTAGGCTAGGATGCAACCGATCTAATAATGAAACCATTAATCATAATCATATCTTATGCTTAGAAGTTCAGCAAAGCTGTAATTAGTCAACATATATAGAGAGGGGTCGCTCTCATTGTCGTGGGAAGGGCGGTGAATTCATTAGTACTTCGGGTAATGAAATGAAAGAGGGATGGGGGCCCAAATTCTTTGAATGAGCAATGTGTAAAGAAAGGATAATTACTTGCGTGCAACCAAAACAGATTCAATCAGCAGAGTTACAAAGTATTACTATTAGTTTTGCAAAGAGAACACGCACCATCGCTAGGGAGAATGTGTACAAATGTGAAATAATGGTATTCCTTTTTGTTTCTACAGGTTATGGTTGCGTGTCCGAGTCCTGACTGTTTTATTAATTGATATCTGGTTTTCAATTTACGTTGAGTATATTGCTGTGCTGTGGTTGATTCATCGAGTTTGTGAAATTTGGGTGGTTTGATTTGTTCTTACAAAAAAATCATCTACATTAAGGGCGAGGACGACTGCTGGAGTGATACAAGAAATGGAGAACACTCTGTACCAAAAAAGAGACAAAAAGCATGTTACTTGTCTACCCAACCAAACACCTATCCACGCCTAATTACATGTTCCTTACCCCACTCTATACGACAAGAACCTTGCCCTCCTGCGGTGGACGCAGAGGGGTTAGAGTCCCGAAATTTTTGAAAATTTATAAATGTTCTTATGTATTTTTAGAAAAATGTAATATAATATAATATTTTAAAAAATAACAGTATCAAAAATGTTTTTAGTCCCCTAAACAAAATTAGTTCTTCTAAACAAAATTTCTGGATCCGCCACAACTCATATCTGTTGAGAGCAACTCGCATAAGCTACAATGTGATCCAAATCCATAGCCTTTGATCGTAGATGCATCACACTTTACTGAGCTTGACATCGAACATCTAGTTATATGGGAAATACAGTATCGAAACACTTAGGAGCAATAATATAATGTTAGCTTTTAGCATTTAAATACTTGGAGTACATAATGTGCGAACAAAAAAGAAGTATTTGATTGTAAAATATGAATGGTTCATTACAAGGTAAACTACAAATTAACAAACTACTTACAAGTGTAATACCAACCATATGTATGCATTATCAACTTGTTATTTATGTATGCTTTGGGTTGAAACTTCGACCATGTACACATGAGGTGGAAAATACTAAGTTTAGCACATTTGATATGCATAGAATCTGTTCTTAAAATATATGTACCATGTTTCGTTCCTCAAGTATATATATAGATACACGCGAGACCGTCTTGAAGAATTTCAGGACTTTATGCTAAATAAATAATCGATCCTTTATAGAATTAAATTTTATAAATATAAAAAAATTATTAAATTAAATTACTCATTTATTATGATTTTGATATCAATAAATTTGAATCTTATATAATTTTTAAATAATAAAATCTATAGAATAAAATAAAAATTAAACCCCTAATCTTTTTGAAAAATAAAATTTGGGCCAAACTCATGTTGCACTGCAGCTGGCGTTGGATATTCCTTGTCATTGTTTTTTTTTTGAAAACTATTACTTGTCATTGTCGAAAACGCTAGTGTAGAGAATAAAATTTCATTTATTTTTATGTGCAGATTCGGCACATAAAATCCACAAAATCTTGTCAGCGCATCCACAATAGGGATTCTTGACACGGTTACATATATGAAATGTTCTACAATTATGTGGATTCCACTCATTTTCTCTTTCCAAGGTTCTTAAATAAGAACCTCACTTTTTATGACACATTAGACCCACATATGTGTACCTCTCTCTTATATACTATATTTTATCTCACATCTAAATAGTGATAGTTTATTGGTTGTTCATTAAGAGAGAAGATTAAGAAACTTTGTTATTGTAGTGAATAGAGTTTCTTAAGTAATAAAATATAATTTTTAGATGACATGACACCTAGAAATGTGTTAAGAAACTTAAAACCATTGTAGATACCCGAAGTCGGTCACTATATATATATATACTTCACAATTGCCGAAGATACAAGACCCTTAAAGAACAAGTGGCTCCTATTTTCATTCTCATCACAAAACACAGAGGGGCGAACCCATCATCCGAATTATATCGTTTAAGTCTCTATTTTTTTGTTAGATTAGTAGATGAGTTTATTTGATTAGCTAGTTTATTTATATCACATACTACATCCATTATCATATCAATTATTTATTCTTTCTATTTTTTCTAATTTTAAACATCAGCTTAATATTTCAACTAAAAAAATGGGCGTAAGTGATTCCACCACGCGAACAACCATTGAAAAAAACAGTAAAAATATTAGTACTTATTTATCTCCGGCTCTAGTTTATGAGCTCGTTTGGGGAATAGCTTCCAGCAGCAGACAATTTCTCAATTTCTAAAATCAGCAGGGTTCCACTAAACACCCAAAACCAGTAGCTGACAGCTTCTGTAAAATCATCAGCTGACAGCTTCTCAATTTTCAACAGCAGGACCTAACAATTGTCTCTACTTTTTAAAACCATCAGCAGACGTTCCACCAAACACCAAAACTAGCAGCTGACAGCTTCTACAAAACCATCAGCAGACAACTTCTCAATTTCCAACAGCAGGACCCAACAGCAGCCTCCAGCAGCTGTCCCCAAACGAACCCATAAGACTACAAAAACTTGATTTCTATTTATTTTCCATTCATTATGTCATACATCTATCAAATTCCCCACATATATGCTCATCCCTGATCTTCAAAACAAAATTCTTCCCGTGATGATTTTTTTACTTCAATAGTCTAGATACAATTAGTGTGCACTCGGTAGAGTTCGCAACATTTCTCGAGAATGAGATATATTCAAACTGATTTGCTATAGCTATCTGAGCATGAGCACTTTATTCCAAGCTAATACCTTCTAGCAAACGTCACTCCAAACTATAGGAAAGTGTAATTTCGACATATCCCCCACATTCCATAAAAGTTGTCGACATATATAACTCCTCTAATCCCCAGCTCGCTTTCGATAGCAATTTTTATTTTCTAGGAAAACTTTGAGTGTTTGCTAATTAATTATATCTCACTTAAAATAGTATTAAAATCTAATTATAACAATATTACAATGAATTATACTTGCTATCTAATTAAAATGGTAACTATTTTATTAATTAAAATCATAAACTAATATTATAGACAACATATTATGTTACCACAAAAGAACACAACATCTTTATCAAAACTTCTAAGCTTAAAACTGATTACAATGTTATATAATCATACAAGATTCGTTAATCAAATGACTAAGAATAAATTCAAAGGAAGAAATGTTTACGAGCTCCTCCCTATTCGCATGTTACCTGAAACCGAATTTGATAAAGATGAAAGAACGGAGGCAAACAATAAAGGCAGGGAAGAGTTGCAGATTCGGAAGGAAAAAGAACCATGAAAAAAGAAACTAGCTACTGTTAGAGTTTGAGTTATTACAAAGAGTTCTTGTAAAATTGGAGCTTGGTTCCTAGCCTCGTGCCACAACTTGCATATATATATATATATATAGGTTGGGTGAAATTGTAACTTTATGATGTGTTCATTTCGTTTGGGGAAACAAAATAGAATTAGCAAATGGAATGCATGGAAAATTAAAGGATTCCCTGAATCAAAAAAAAAAATTGGTTCTAACTCGGAAACGTAATAGAATCCCCATGATCCTTTTGTTGCGGTTTGATTTTGAACACAAGGAATCATCCTATTTTTTCAATTATACATATTTCATTCTACATCAATATGAAACTCACATATTATAATAATTTTTGTTTCTAAATCTCACAATGTTCACCCCTTCAGAAAAATGTTGTTCTAATTTTTTTGTTTAAAACACATATACCAAAGTTCATAAACAAAAAAAAAACATAGTCCAACAACCAAAGATCAAAAGCAATAGTGTTCTAAAACACACCACATAAGTCCCTAACCATTGTTAGTATTCTACCCACGAAAAAGCCTTTTAACGAAATAGTTTCCTAGCTTGTTTGGTTCTGCAGTCAATATATTAGCTGCATCAATTGCCTCATCTGGAGTAAGACCTTCCAACAGAGTAGCTCTTTCAACACTCTTCTCTTCTTTTTGGCCTCTTGTTTATCACGTTCATTAGCATCAGAGACATAGCACCAACCATGCATTGTTGAAAGATGAGCACTCATATCTTTCATGACAGATTGAAAGTTAATTAACTTTGCAACACCTTTAATATTATCTGCCTTACGCTTGAGAGTCTTTTCTCTTTTCATTTTCTTGTATGATGGGGCAGATTCAACTGTTTGAGTTCCAGTAAAGTTAACACTCTCTTTCTCATCATCGCTTGAATCTAAGTTGACTTGCAGGGGTGTAGTTTTTTGCATATTATCAACTTCATCCACAAAACCCTCTGCAGGCTTCCCAGTGGTATATTTTTGCCATAGATCTCCATCGATGGAAGAAGGTGGGGAAAAGATTGCCCATATAAATTTATGCAATTTGGATGAGCCTACAAGGTTGACAAAATGAGGACAAATAAGTAACTGAATGCTAAAAATAATTGAAGATAATTGGGTGAAAATTATTGTTATAAACTAATCTTATACCTTGCAATATTCATCATATACCGTCTCTCTACATAAATTTGGTGTCTCACATCATCCCACTTGAACCCACTTGTTCCAAGCATTTGAGCAAAAGCTCTAAACTTTGTAACAAGTATCTTGATCCTAGAATCAATATGTGGTATAGCTTTTAAGCCACACCTTGTCCTTGCTAATTAGCTCTCCAGACACACCATGTAACCATTTCTAAAACCATTCCCACACTTCTAGTGTGAATCAGTAGCTAGTTCTAACAACGCTACCATTAGAGCCTTATCCTCTTCAAATGTCCGAAAGCGCTTGTTTTTGCCTCTTCCTTGTGCACTAGTAGCACTTTCATCCATTCTATGTCAAAATCACAAGGTATGCTAGATAAAATGATGTCGCTTTGAGAGAAATCAATGCTATTATATATAAAAAAACCAATGATATAATAAGAGTTGATATAAATAGTACAAATATAAGACTACAAAACACATAAGCAAACAACTGTAATGCAAGAAAGCCAATAATGGTTTTAGTTTTAATGGATAACCTAATCTAATGCAAATCTAGCTTTAGCGGTTTCTAGCCCTTCAACTGTTGAACATGGTCCAAGCTAAAGTATTCCTAAAATCTGTTTGTGGGTCAGAATCATCATCATGTATTTTTACTACTAAGTTATGGAGTAAAGCACATGCAAGGACGACGCGGCCATGCGTTTGTAAATTAAAATAAGATGGAATGCTAAGAATTGCTCACCATTCTTTTAGTAATGCAAAACATCGTTCAATCACATTTCTTGCTTGTGCATGCCTCAAGTTGAAGTATTCCTCGGCTGTATGAGGTTGACAAGGACCATTGTTCCACTCTCTAAGGTGATATAGATGTTCTTTAAAAGGTGCAAGAAATCCCTCTCCATTAGTGTAGTCTCCATCACACAAATAATAACAACCTTACTAATAAAGAAACCTACATTGTTAAAATTTCACTAAGAAAATGAAAGACTAATAAAAGAATCTCACCTAACTTTAATCAAATTATCTTTTTGGAACTTTCAATCCATTTGGTCTAGACATGGCATCCCGGTAACACAACCACCATGTGCTGACCTGAAATACCCTAAACTTATTAAACACGGATTAAATATCAAATCATATTAATTAAGGCCTAAACATGCCTTAAAAGTCAACTGAGAACAACAGTGGTCAACATAAAACAAGATGTTGCACCCTTTAATGTTAAGGGTAAATAAATACCCAAATGGACTATGTAGGACCTAAAAATTTGTCCTAAGTCTTAACATAATATTAAACATATTATAATTGTTGGGCAACACTCCAAACAAAGAAAAAGCACTTTCATGCTTCAAGGTCAAAAAGGGCAAAAATGTGCTCTAAGAAACCTTAAAGGTCTAATGACCTCTAAATGATATAAAATTTAATTACATGATCAAATATCATGTAAGGAACACAACAAAACGTTGTCAAAGAAAACGGAGCTCAGAAACACCAGACAACACAAAATGTGCGCTAAAACTCCTTAAAGCACGTTTTTGTGGAATTGTCTTTTAAATTGGTTTTAATGGGCTAAAAGGTTATAAATACCTTTAAATATAATAAATATCATATTATATGATATTAGGAATTTAATTTCCAAATTTTACAGATTTTTACAAATTTAATATTAAAATATTAATAAAACCCTGAAGTGGGGCCCGCAGGAGTCAAAATGACCAAGTTTGGTCAATGGGCAACTAATGACCCATTTACCCTTGTCAAAATCGGCTGGCATGGAGGTGGGGAGGCAGAATAAGTCATTGATTGACAATAATTCAGCCTAATACAAACAAGAATAGTAAAAGCTTAATTATTCTTACCTTTTTCAATAATTTCAAGCCTTTCCACTCTTTCCTCCTTCCTTGCACGGTTTCCCTTCTGCCCAACTGAGTTCCTCCCTTCCATGGAAGCTCTCAAGGTCTGTTCTTGAGCATGGAAGGCAGATCTAGCTCCTAAGTTCCTAAAGTAAGTGTTTTAATGTCATTTTTAGTCATTTTTAGCTCTTTTTCTTCATCTCTTCACCACCAACACCTAAATTTCGTGGCTCAACAATTCCTATGGCTTATTCTCAGTGTTCTAAGGTTAGAACAAGAGCTAAACTCAGTTGAGACCAGTAGAGGGACCAAGGTTGTTCAAATCTACACTTTAAGGTAAAAATGTGCTTTAAGCTCATAACTTTTGATTCCCTTTGAATTCGGCTGTGAAATTTTGGCCATAGCCTAATCTTCTTCTCCTTTTCATGTGGGATCTGTTGGTTAGCCATTTGGAGCAAGGATGGCCGAGATCCAAGAGAAATACTCTCTTTTTAGGCATTTTTCCAAGGTAAAACTTAATAACAAGGTAGCAATTCGAGATCTAACTATTTCCTATGTCAATATGGTGGATCTAACACCTTGTGGTGTGTTTGGTTCAGGTCGAAACCACTTAGAACTTTCCTTGCATTCTTAAGGTAATTTTTGCCTTAAATCTTACATTAAATTACTCCTTATGGTTAGATCTTGCTTTGAGACTAACTAGGCCTTGGTTTCTGTTTGAAAACATGTTAAACAAGCTGTGGAGAATTCCTACTCAAGGTGGCCGAACCAAACAAGGCTTTACCTAAGCTAAATCAAGGTATAAATCACTTAAAACCTTAACTTGATACATTAACACAAATTTAAGTGTGTATATATCAATTGCCGTGAGTGAAGGAGAAAAACAAGGTCTTATTTGACCTTAAAATGTTTAAGAAATGGTTTAATAAATTTTATAACTAATTAAACAAGCATAATTGTCAAATTTAAGACATTATGTGGAAGTTTGGTAATTAAACAAGGAATCTATGGTGAGGCCGAAAATTTATATGTATTTTGGGACATTTATGTGTAATTTATTTTGCAAGACAATGTTTGTAATAAGGCCATGTATTTTAGGCCATTTATTTATGCATTTACAAGCTTTTATTTAAGTTTAGGTGATATATAATTATTACCGAAATGAAATGGGGTCTTAGGTGTAATTAAATTAAATTTGGGGGCTTTAGAATAATAAGGCCGAAAATTAGAGTTAAAAAGGAGTTAAAATAAAGTTTATAAGATTTTATAAAGTTTTGGGGTTAAATGGTGATTTTTAGAAAGTTTGGGTGTAAAACCGTAATTATAAGGAATTGTTGGTCAAGGAAATATTAAGGTGGTCAACCTTGACCATATGCTAGGTTTTGACCAAAATAAATAAGTTAGATAACTTATTTAAGGTTTTATAATAAGTTATTTATTTTATGGTAATATTTTTATAACATATGTGGTAAATATGTTATTACCGAAAATAAAGGGTGTACAATGGTATTTTAAAACACCCATGGGCTATTAGGAATTTTTAGGAATTTATTGAGTTGTTTTTGGGATTAAAATAAACTATATATGTATAATATATAGTTATTATGTCATTATGACACTTTGGAGAAAAATAGATGGTGAAATGGTAAATGCTAAGAGTATATGGGTTAATAAGGATATTTATAACCCTTTGGTGGAATTTGGAGATTTTTAGAATTATATAAGAGTATTTGTTGAGATATATGTATAATATATAGTTTTAATGATATTATCAAACTATATGTTATAAATTGGGCCTAATGATAATATAAAATGTATATTGAGGTCTATTCGGAATTTATGAAAGATAACCATAGGTTATACTCTTTTATAAGTTAGAAATGTTATATTGAATGGTATATATAACATGGTGAAAAGAAAGGGGTGATTTGGTAAATAAAGGAAAATTATGGTTAAGGAAAAGTATAAGGTTTAATATATGCCTAAGAGGCAATATACAATAGTTTTGTATAAAAACTATAGATTATGAGTTAAAGAAAATAAAAATATCATATCAAATGGTATTAGCATTTTGGTATAACATTACATAATGTTATGTGGTCAAAAAGGGAATTTAAATAAATTCAAGGGCTATACCGAATTAATAAGAGTTGGAAAATGAATTTTAGACTATGGTCTGCAATGTCATAAATGTTATGACAATTATATGGCATTAAGGTGGTTAAAGAGAATTAACATAAGGAGGGGTACTCACATAAAATAATGTGACAAACGATAAATAAATGGGATTTATTAACTAAGGTGTTTATGGAATAAACCTGAGGAGTTGTAATTATACAACATAAAATGTTACATAATATTAGGATAATAATCTTAATATAAGTTGTATAATATAATACAACTAATGGGAACAATCATCTAATAAAAGATGATAAAATGTAACATAAAATATAAGAGTTTATGAAACTCATGAGAATTACCTACGTGGTAAAAATATATATACATACACAAGAATAATGTATATAAGGTGGATATATATAATTTGGTTGAAAACCATATGGTTTAATGGTGGTGGTTATTAAAAAAAAATATATAGTTACAAACTATATGCTATGGATTTTTGGGATGCAAATACTATTTGCTAAAGATAATGAATTATATATTACATGGTATGATAAGGAATGGTGGGAAAATAATACAACATGGAAAAAAATAAAACAATACGGAAAAGAATACAATATGATAAGTGATACAATACAAAAATATATAATATAACATAATCATGCATGCATACATGCAACTATGGGTTACGTACCGAAACTAGATGGTGGATAAGATTTAAAAGGAAATAATGAATTAAACTTAACAGTTGAAATAGTTTTGACGTACGCGTTTTAAGTAACAAAGCCGACTGTTTTAGAGAAACCCGTAACAAAACTGTGGAAAACAGGGGTGAACTGTCGGGGTTACTTATTATTCGGAAATACCGGATGTAGTTAGTCATGGAGACTGACTTATAGTTTGTATTACCGTTTAGAGTATACTTCTGGCAAGGACGCTTGACGAGCTAGCGGACTACACGGAGCGTAGGATCTTGCTGATTCATACTCCACCGTAATATTGTCAGGGTGAACGGTATGTAAAGGGGTTTGCCGAGTTGACCTAAGGTTGCTCCTTGGGCTCGGATTTGGTTGATATAACTTGTATGTTGTTATGTGTCTCTGGTTGTCTTTGAGGACTTCCTCAGTTCAGGCTTCTGTGTGATCTGTGATAAGATTGTTTGCCTGAATGTGTTAATTGATATGCATGAATTGTATATTTATAGCTGCTTATTATTTACTGTTGTTGAGTTAACAGTATTGGTTCGTATATATGAACCTATATATATAAAACGAACTAGCGGCTATGGTGCTATCTTATATGAAATATAAGGAACGTAAGTAAAACGTTGTAGCACTATGATAATAACACATACATATTATCTGAGACTTGTGTACGGAGCATTGGCCTTTTCTATACGCCGCTCTCGTATCTAACACTGGATCCTGAGTTTACAAACTCTGGGTTGGACTAATGACCTTAGTCTGCTGTGTTAGAAAATTTGGTAATGCGATGCGATGCGATGGTATAATAAAAAAAATTTAAAAATTAATGAATGGAAGGAAAGCCAAGAGGATGTGGCTCTTGGTGCGCGCTGTGATCACAAAAACGATACCAGGATGTCCGCGTACGGGTCCGTAAGTATCAAGGAAATTCCCGTGAGCTAGAATGGCTCGTTGGTCGGAGACTCTACCGTTGGAGTGGCTACTGCCGTGGGTGACCCGCCATAATATATGGGTAACTAGAGACGTGTCGTTTTAACGAGACATTGTCACTAGGTATAACTGAACAACTAAAACAATTGAAACTTATACAGTGGCGAACAATACCATGGACGAGACTTAATACCTGTTTATTATTCTCGTTGTTTCGCTTTGTTGTTCATTGGTTATACTTGTGGATATTTTATTGTGTGTTGATGGTTGGATGGAGCCTACAAGGCTAAGGTAAATTAACTATGGAAACTGCACGCTACGGCGAATGTACATTGTACATATGGATGGGGCTTGAAAGCCTAACTAAAATAAATTGATATTGGATGGTGAACGCTACGGCGGTTGTACCTTGTGCAAAATATTGTTGTTATTGCTCGATACGTTCGATATACAAATGTTGTTTGAAATGTTTTATGAATGTTTGGTTTGGATGGATGATTAATGTTTATGAATATTTGGATGGTTGATTATGTATAATATACATTTATGCTACAGTATTGAATATAACTGTAAAATTGTAAAGCATGAAACCGATCTAATAATAAGACGGTTAAAATGACAAGTGACCATTAGGGTCCAGGCCCGGCATACTCAGCGTCTATCGCTGATACTACACCATTTCAGGTTGTTGATCATTGTCGGAGCTGAAGAGCAGGAACAGGGTAATTGATGACGTTGTTTAGAAATGAAGATGGTGTATGGTCTTATGGTAAGGTTATGTATTTTCAGGATTGGGTAGATGCTCACTTGTCGATGTTTATGAGTTACGGATTTAGTGTGATGTATAGGAATTTCTCGTTATCACTGCGGTTAGCAGTTTGTTATTTTGGAAGTTGGTTGTAGTTTGGCTACGTTGCTCGCATGGGCGAGTAATGGCCGGTGACACCCGAGTGAGTTTGTAATAGTTAATTATTTTACCGCTGCGAGACGTCTTTATTTATTGCTACGTGAGAGATTATATCGTGAATATGGAGAGGGGTGTTACATGACCCCTCTCAACCAGGTAGCACATATATAAATTCCATCTCAGGTGAACACACTCCTAATACATTCATTGTAAGGTTGCCTTTTCTCGATCAATATTTAGACCGGTCAGCGGACGGTACATTTACACTAATCATTGTACCATCAAGTGCACCCAAACAATTCTACATTAGACAACAAAGGAACATTATTCACAATTCTTGCAATACAAACAATATGTTCATATTCAAGACTTTTTTCAATATAGCTTAAAATTCTTCCACCTATCATCAACACAATCCTCTGGTATGAGTGTAGGTTTCTTGAGCAATATGACATGAAACTTCAGTATCACCATTAGCCAAGCATGAAACTGCCTACTTATAGTTTGTTCGATTCTATAAAGGTATGCACCTATCATCAAAATCCTTTTATGGTGAGCTACAGTATACAAAAATTCAATAACCTTCTCCTCCAAACTTGCATTGTTTGTACCACTCAACCCACCTACATCTTTGAGCATCTCTAGAAGCACACCAAATGTGCAACGATTCATACGAAGAAAGTTCCTACATAGAGTGAAATACCCCTAACCTATAAATAATTAAATAATGATAAATATATATTATCTAGGGGATTATTAAACCCTGATAAAAGTATATAAACAGTTAGGCGTTAAAAACGCACCTAAACTCCTTAAGGTCATAAACGAGCGTTAAGCCAGACCTTAAGCAAATCAAGTTATATAAGCTATGAACATCATAAGAAGTTAATCAAGGATCATTATATGACCCTTAGAACATAGGACCTCATCTAAAACTGAGTAAAAATACAAAATGTCCGGGAGTTCCCTTAAAGGCCCGAAAGTCCCGGAAATACTTTATAGGATGAAGTAAGGCTTTACACTTCATTCAAAATGCACTGTAACACTTTATTAAATATTTAAAATGAATACCTCATGATAAATTCTCAGTTAAAGACAAAGTGCTTGGAGGTTCCCGTTGAGGGCCCCATAAACCCCCGGGAGTGCCCCGGAGAGGTACCGAAGTGGCACAAACTCCAATACAAATCATTCTAAGAGTTCCTATCATCAATATTCACCATTCTAAAGAGAATGCTCGAGCTAATTTTTCAAAAATACACAAATTGCTCGGGGGAATTTCTTAACGCTCCTTTTTGCCCCGGGAGTGTCCCGGTAGCCCGGAAATTGTGTCTTGAGTTGATATAACCCAATATAACTCAATGTAACACCTTAACATATTATTATTGACTATAAAAAATTTCAATAAACACTTGGAACTCATAGAGACTACTTATTTTCCATAAAATCCTTAAAGCACAAAAACGCACCTTCGGGTGTCACAAAAACGCGTTCTACGCAATTACCTTGAAGTTTTTGAGGAGCCACGAGTTGATAATCTTAAAAGGGGGTAAATTGAACATCTAAATCAATTAATGCCAGTGCTAAACTCACAGCATAAACAGGGCCTATTTTGTCATCAAAAAAGTACCTAAAATCAGCATTTTTACCTTAAAACTTTCATCTTTTACCATCATATAAATGTACCAAATAAATGCTGGAACCTATTACATGTTATAATATGGTCTTAATACAATATAGTGTGACAGGAATCAAAATAAAAATCAGTCCCATATGGCCTTGAGAGTGGGCGCCATTTAGGGTATATATGACTAGGATTTTAGCTTAAATTTTGCCTTATGGAATGGTGACTCATCCCTACATGTGCCATGTGATAATGTCAAATAAAAATCAGTCAAAGAAGACCTCCATTACCGTAAGACCTGCAAGAAATAAGAGGAGATTAGCTTATACAAAAAACAATGAAATTAAAATACACAAAAGGACAACCTAGATCTACTTTATACCATGTGCTAGTATACAAATAAATCAACCCATGTTACTAGCATATATGGCTGCCGATTTTGGGTAGATAAAAGCTAGTTTATTGCTGTCTACTTAGTCAAATAAATCAGCCACCTAACAATGCACATGCCTAAGTCAAATACAAACAAAATCAATTGTCTTATACAACAATTGTGGCCGATTTTATGCAAGGAAATAAGGTCTTGATTGCCTTATAAAAATTAAACTAAGATACCTAGCTACCTAGCCATATTCTAATGTCTTCAATCATCAAGAATCAAATGCCTATATGCAGTCCACATTGCCGAGAATTCCAAGAGAATAAGACATGTTAATTGCCTTAGAAAAATCAAAAGAAGACATGTACCTACCTTGTCTTGTCTTCTTCTTTCAAAATTGTCAAACTAAGCCACCTTATCCCCATGTCTCAGCCGAAGGTCTACAATAATGAGGCCATTTCCTTGAGCCAAACAATCAATTAAAAACAAAAGAAAGACTAAACAATTTGACAATTATTGTCAAAATAATTCTATCCTTGCTTTCCCTTATCTTCCTACGTGAGCAACCCTTCTCATTTGCCTTCATTCCACCGAATTGGTAGGCTCTCTTTCCCTCTCTTTTCTTCTTCATTTTCTAGTTAATTCCTTAGAGCTTCAAAGCTCCATTAATCGTGTTCTAAGTTCTAACACCATTTTATGTAATTTCCTAGTTAAATCTACTAAGTCTTGAAGCAAGAAATCATCCTAACAATCATCCAAGATTTCGCCAAGCATAGATGCTCCAAGGAGGTTCCTAGATTCAACAACAACACAAGGAACAACAAGATCAAGTTAAGGTATATTTTCATGTTGAAAAATCCTAAGTAATTACCTAAATCATTTCCGAAAATTCTAGACTTCTAAACCTATATTCTCTTCATCATTTCATGAAGGAAACTTGGATCTACAATCATCCCAAGGTGTGCCAAAAATACCTTGTTAAATTCCTAAGGTAAACTCTTGTAAAACTACTCCAAATCTTATTTATAAATCCTTGTTAGAAGTCTAACAAATGGATCTCCTAAATATGGAGAGCTTGGAATTCAAGGAGAAATCAAGTACAAGAATTTTCTTGATTTAAGGAGTAAGTTTATATAATTAAGGTTCATTAAGTTTAAGCTTGATTTAAGCTTCAAACTTTGGTATAAAAATTATATATAACCGGTAAATAAATTAAGGCCGAAAACATTGGGTTATATTGTCAAGAAAATAAATTATAACATATAAGGTAAGATTATTACCTTAAGGTATAAATTTGTGTCACAAAAAATTAATTAGGATACATATATATAGGCCGAATTATCTAAGGACTAAATGTTCTATTTTAAGTTTATAATCATTCTAAGTCATTAGCATAATTTTTAGAAGTGTTATATGGCTTATACACATTTATATGTACATATTATAAAGTTTAAATCAAGTTTTAAAACCATATAGTAAATATATAGTAAAGCCGAGAATGATATGAGTATATTGATGATTTTCAAAATATATAAGTGTATTAACTTATATTATAAATTTTGGGAGTATTAAAAATAGCTACAAGTATTTATATGGCTAGTTTAATAAGTTTTGTGGTTAAAATGTAAATTTTGAAAAGTTTAGTGTACAAATTATAATTGCCTAGAATTTAAGGAGTTGTTTGGTATAATTATGATATAATATAAGGTAGGAATTAATATTATGAATTTTGGTGAATTTAAATAAGTGTTTAAGTGTTAAAATAACAATTCATAAAGTTTTGGGACTATTTTGTAATTATTGGAAAGTTTAGAGGTGAAACCGAATTACAATTGATTTTATGGGTACATTAAAGTATTAATTATGAAATTAAGTCTTGGTCAAAGTGTTGACCAAAAAAAACTTTGGGTTAAAATGATTTATGACATAAAATATTAAGTCTATATAAGTTTTGGGATGAATATGTAATTTAAGAAAGTTTAATAACAAAACCTAATTGGTTATGGGACGAATTCATAATTTGCAAAATTATAAGGGCCTTTTCGGTATTTAAGAAAATTAAATATTAAAACTATAGCTTATAAGTTAATAAGTAACTTATATAAAGTTTTGGGGCTAAATTGCGAATAAAGGAACGATATATATTTAAACCGAAAGTATTTGTGGCCGTTTGGTAATTTATAAAAATTAGATTGTAATTACCGAAAGTAATATGGATATTTGGTAAATTATAAAGTTATATGGTCATTTAGTAATTTATAAAAGTTGGAGTATTTGAATTGTAATTACCGAAAAGATATATGTGGTCATTTGGTAAATTACAAAAGTTAATGTGTTCAAAATATAAATACCGAAATTATAAGGTTAGTTTGGTAATTTAATAAAGAAAGGAATTGAAACTAAGTAATATAATGTATTATGGTATATTATGGAGAATAGTATAAGGTTTATGAAATAATTGTGGTTATGATAAAAATAACCAAAAGAATATAATATAAAGTTTATAAAATAATTGTGGTTATATTAAAGATAACCAAATTATATTGGTATATGGAATAAGAGGAAATAATTATGAATATATAATTAAAGAGATGAAGATATATCATAATATGGGAATTCATTATCACATGTGGATATCACAGAAAATAATGAACTAATGAACTACCTAGAACCACTGTTAATTAACAGGGGGGATAAAGAACATACAAAGTTAATATTCTGCGAGTATAAACTCTACAGTGACAGTACTGTAATGCTTAATGAATAGTGGTATTAATATTACCCGGTATTGCATGTAAATATAACAGCGTACAGGGAGAAACTGTTAAGGCGTGAACTGTCAAGCTAGCGAATTATCCCGGTGAACGGTATGTTAATTGTGTGGTCTGAATGTCCTAAGGATTTTCCTAAGGTCCAGACGTTATGTGTTTAATTGTTTAAGAGCGGTATCTATGATTTATGTATATGATATTGTACACTGTATTGCTCAACACTGTTGCGTTTTATTTTTACGCGAACGTCTTATGACTGGAAGTTTATACATCTAAACTGGAACAAGACTAACTGACCTTTAGGTATTATTAAACCTAACTGATGGTCAACTGTTATAGTCTTAACTCAAGGATTGGATATTGTACCATTGACTAAAGGGCTAACTTATAAAGAGAGGAATACAGACTATTTCGACTTTCTGGTTGCGCATCGTGATCACTACGAGAGACTTCAATGGGGAGTCACTCAAGGGAATCCATTGTCCACATTCGACGATGGCGGAGGGCACTGCCGTTGGTGCACAGGTTCGACCGGATCGGTCAAAATATTTATCCAGGGCCATAAGGTCAGCTGGTAACGGTTCCTTTGGAACCCAGGGGACATACTGTCCATAATGTTAAGTTATTAAGGGTTGTCTTAACATGACGCCTGAGGTGGAATTTAATTGGAAAAGGTTAAGTGATTGGTTTAAAGGATAAGGGCCAGGTGACCAACTAACAAGTACAGTTAATTAATACGCGTATCTTGTTTGGTTATTGTTATGGATTATTGGTGATTGATTATCTGGTTGTTGTTACTAGTATGTGATGTGATTTGCAGGTGAACTGTTATGTGTTTGTTTAGCTTTTACAGTTATTACTGTTATTGTGTAAACCGGTATTTCATGTAAAGAATCTAATATCAAGATGGCTAAAATGACTTAAGGAGTCTAGATGACTTAGGACTACATTTAGCATACCAGCATTTCGATTGCTGAATCCTTCAATGGGCAAAACATTTCAGGTTACTGAAGAAGACACATGACGGAGTACGGGGCACAGGGTAGCAGATGGGTTTTAATAAAGAAACTCTTTAAGTTTGTTATGTGTTGTATTAAGGAGATTGTTGTATTCAGTTAGTTGCTCATTTAGCTTGGATTTGGTTTGTAATAATTAGAGTGCTCAGTATCTGTTCATCACAACGTGAGGAGTTGAAGTGTTGGAAGGAGTAAGGATGCCTTGTTACTCACAAGGGTGAGTAACGGCGTGTAACACCAAGGTAGATAGTTTTATTTTCCGCTGCGAATTATTATTTATTATGCTACGACTTGCGACGTTATTACAGGTTTAGGATTAGGGGTGTTACATAGAGTGTCACTCTCACAGTTATTTTATTGGTAAGCCACATCAAATATATCATTAGTACACAAAGTAAGACAGTTGTGAAACGAATAAAGTCCAGATCTCTTCTCCTCCTCAAAGAACGACCAATTGAAGCCATTTTGTAGCAAATAACATGAAAAACACATATAACAATAAAAATTAAAACACATTCTCAATAACTGAAAGAACACTTATTGGAAACCAAATGTATAAATATTAGGAATGAATCATACGGTATAATGTATAAAATAACGTCAAATTGGTTGGAGTTTTACGGATCCCAATGGATAAAAGACAGAGCACAAGCAACTCACCATACTATTTAAAACAAATTAAGAGTACAACAAAGAACTGAAACAAATGTAGACATACAGACAAATGAGGTGCAACACCACAAGGCTAATCTAACTGGATATCTTTCCCATCATACCGGCCAAAGTCTTGAGAAGATTTATCAGGATATTGATTGTTTATGTTTTATTAGCTAAAGGAAACCGCCAAATATGAGTTCCACTATCTGACCAGTCATCTTCTTTCTTTCGACGACATCTTTAGTAATCTTTTTATAAAAAACAAAAACCTAACAACATTTGTACTTATCGACTACTATTAATTAATTAATATAGATAGAAGACAAGAAGAATCGTAGACGTTTGAGGTATATTTTTTGTCTCTCACTACATATCTTATATATGGAATAATTAATAAATAGAGAATCAATAGAAAACCACAAACAACCAAGTCTGATTAGTGCAATACACATATACTGCCACATTCTCCTATGTATAATTCGTAGAGCAATAATCCTATTTTCTCCTTCTGCGTAGACACAAATTTTTTTCTCAGATATTCATAAAGTTGGCTTTTGATGCATGAAGGAATAGTTATGTGCTTAAAGATTAGAAAGAAGTGATCACTGAACAACCACTTTCTTGACGCAAATATTGATTTCAGCATAGTTGTTGTTGTATTTTCTTTAGTGCACTAAGAGGAACTTGGATGTACTTGGCTAATATTAGACTTGGAAATTTGGGTTAATGGGCTAGGTTGATGTCAACCCTAACCCAACCCATTTAATATATCATTAACCCAACCCAACCCAAAAATAGATAGGTCAAAAATTATGACCCTAACCTAACCCGTTTAAAATTCTTAAACCCTAACCCAACCCACCTAACCCATTTTTTAAGCAAACGATAACATATATTACCTAACACAACCATAAATGTCACATTATATGAGATTAAACTGTACTCCCTCCTATTCTCAATAGATGATTTTCTAAGTGTTGCCATTGTTTTTAAAATATAAGATGTTTGGGTTATTTTTACCACTTACTTTCCACATTTAACCCTTACTTTTTTTCTCACACCCACAACTTTTCTATTCCCCATAGAAAAGTAAGGGTAAATAGTCCACAAATTGTCTCCTTAATTTCCATGTGTTGTGCGAGAAAATCGTCTATTAAGAATAAAATTGAGTATACGTTTAGCACAAAAGCTACTTTGATAGACCACTTTTTAAAGTATAAAAGCTACTTTTCACAACCCCTGGATATCATTACATAACATATTTAATTGATATAATCTCATTCGCTGGATAGCATTTGGACAACTTTTCAAAATACAGTAGCTACTTTTTGTTGAATAATAATCAACAAACATAATATATATAATATATATATATATATATATCCTATATTGTCACCCTTCTACACTAGGGTTGTCCAAACGGTTTGGTTATTTCGGTTATAACTTAACCATTTTCATAACTGTTCTTTAAAATTCCGGTTAACCAAATTTTATTTCAGTTTAGTTTTTGGTTATTGAAGAGAATATTTTGGTTAACCTAATAACCGAAATATTATTTTAAATAGAATTTAAATTTTAAAATATTAATGAAAATTGTAATTTTTCTTTTAAAAATTTTGGTAAACCGAATTTATTACGGTTAACCGCAACTAATTCGGTGTTCGGTTCGGTTTTCGGTTATTAAATGGAAAAAATTAGTTTTCGGTTAATTCGGTTAATGGATTAAATTTTGGAAAATTTGATTATAAGTGAAATAACTGATAACCAATTTTTTTTCAAAATTCAGTTTTCAGTTAACCGAATGGACACCTCTATTCTACACCATCTAAACATATCAGTTGTGTGGTATCATTTACAAAAAGCCAAAAACTTATTCATTCATAAAAAACAAATCCAGGAGTAGGTATCTTCACATCAACAATGCAGAGCTGGTGAGTCAAATTAAACAAATAAAATGTGAAAGTCAAAACTCTTAAAATAATTGTTTGTTTTGTAGAGCTAGTCGGACCATTTACTTGATTAACATAGGTTTGGATAGTCCAACTGGACTTGGACTAAGCGAAAAATATTTTCTACTTAAGGCTAACATAAAGTTTGGTCTGGAAGTAATATATATGTACATTAATATTTTATTTTTTATTATTAACAAATATATTTTTGGGTTCGGGTTGGGTCATAGGTTTGGATCTCTACCATAACCTAACCCACAAAATTAGCTTATAACCCTAACCCCACCCAAAAATGAATGAGTCAATAATCAAGACCCTAACCCGCAAAATTCTGGGTTGGGTCAGAATTGACAGGTTTAGCTAATATCCCCTGATATGTGAATAACGTGAATTTCCCTCACCAAAATCTGACCAATTTTTCTCTTTTGGTGTTGAAAGACTATAAGCATAACAATCTCAAGCAAGCGGTATAACTGAATTGACGCAATCAATTATAACAGGGAAGAGGCTAAGTGGTGTTGACTTACAAAACACATAACCTGATCTTGTTGATGTTGTCGCCGAAGATTGTGGTTGTCAGATTGGTGGTCGTTGCCGAATCTCGTCACATTTTGAAAGTAGTCGACAAATTTTTGGTGAAGCAGATGGTTGGTGATAGTCGTCGTCGTTGTTGCGTATATAGGTAGGGGAAGGACACGGAAAAAGAAAGAAAGGAGAATCAGTAAAAAAAAAAGTTTCAGGGTTTTTAAAACTGAAAATAGGAGAAAGAATTATTATAAATTGTAAACAAAGATTCACAAACGGAAACATTTCGCTTCTCCTCTTAAAATAGGCCAAGTGAATACACCTTTAATTTGTGAATGGATAATTTCCTTTTGGCCATCAAAGAAATTATGAGGGGTGAATAATTATAGATCATGAGAACTTTATATTTCACATATAGGCAATAAATCACCGACACCTCGTGCTAGTATGATACAAAGGTATGTTATGATTTTGCTCAAGCCTTGACTTATACAATTGGAAAAGAACAAACTCAAACTACTATCACCAATTTAAACTAGACCAAAATTGTATTAAATGATACATTCATCATAAGAAAGGAGGATTCCACCTGTTAAAAAGTATTCTTTTAATGCATCATCTCATTGTTTCTCTCTTCCTAGGATCTCTCAAAAGAGAATTTCTTTAATTAAGAAACCCTCCCACATCTTAGTCCTTCATCATCT
Source organism: Limonium bicolor (assembly GCA_023374045.1). Lineage (NCBI taxonomy): Eukaryota > Viridiplantae > Streptophyta > Magnoliopsida > Caryophyllales > Plumbaginaceae > Limonium > Limonium bicolor. Next base: position 51,465,086 of record CM041777.1, read on the forward strand.
CATCATTTTTTCTTTAATAACACTATGGACGAATCATACGAATATGAATGCCCTTATTGGAATATAATGGAAAACTTTCGCTCAAGTAACCTCACTCTCACACTCCCCTACAACAGGTCGTCGGTGCGGGGTGCGGCTGAATGAGTTGGCGCACAGTCCCATTGATGTTAGTTGTCAAAACAACTTTTAAAAGCAGCAAATAAATTGACTGTAAAAGCTGGCAAAAGCCACAAACAGACCCAATATTATTTTTATATATATGGCTGTAATTTTTGAAATATAATTTCAAATGAATTTTTTTGCACCACAATTAATCTAAATTCAATCTTTTCAAAACAGGACTAATCATGTTTTTATAAGTTTCAAAATTTATATTAACCACATGTATATCGGTACATATAAAAAAGACTTATGATTCACCATAAAAAGTTTAAAATACACCATACAATAATAATACATCACAATAATGATCCATTATCTGTTCCAAAATTGGTAATAAGAAAATATATTATTCCCTATATACGACTTAAAATACAACATATTAATAATAAGGGAAATTTCATGAAATACCACTATATTTTTGGCTAATTTATGAAATACCACTAAAAAATAAGAAAGTCACAAAATGCCACTATATTTTCTGAAAAGTCTATGAAATGCCGCTATAGATAGAAAAAAGATAAAAATACCCCTACTAGTTACCAAAATACTTTTAAAGTTCACAATATGCCTCTAAGTGTTTAAAATTAACAAAAATATCAAAATATAATAAAAATATAAAAAAATTATAAAAATTTACAAAAATATATAAAAGTATAAAAATTAAAATTTTAAAAAATTAAAAAATTGAAAATTTAAACAAAGTTAAAAAAATTAAAAGAATTAAATGAAATTAAAATACCATTAAATATTAAAAAAAATTCATTTTTTAAAATTTATTCAATATCATAAAAAAATATTGAGTTCTAAGCAAATAATTTATACCAATTTTTCTACCAATTTAGTACCATAATTTAACCAAATAAATACCATAATTTTATCATACATTTTTTCATTATTATTTGCTATCAATTCAGATTATTTATTTGGGAAATTTCATGAAATGCCACTATATTTTTGGCTAATTCATGAAATGCCACTAAAAAAATAAGAAAATCACGAATTGCCACTATATTTTCCGAAAAGTCCATAAAATGCCACTATAGATAGAAAAAAGACAAAAATACCCCAACTAGTTAATAAAGTATTTTGAAAGTTCACAATATGCCCCTAAGTGTTTAAAATTAACAAAAATATCAAAATACAATAAAAATATTAAAAAATTGAAAAAATTCATAAAAAATTATAAAAAGTATAAAAATTAAAAAATTAAAATTAATAAATTAATAAATTAAAAATTATAAGAAATAAACATATCATTAAATATTAAAAAAATAAATATTTCATTTTTTGAAATTTATTCAATACCATAAAAAGAATATTGAGTTCTAAACAAATAATTTATACCAATTTTTCTACCAATTAGTACCATAATTTATACCAAATAAATACCAATAATTTTATCATACATTTTTTCATTATTATTTGCTATCAATTCAGATTATTTATTTCTTAAAGTAAATAATTTTTATATTGCTGATAAAATTTAAAAACTAAAAATCTAAGCATAATAATTTATTCGACATAAAGCGACTGATAATATATATATATATATATATATATATATATATATATATATATATATATATAACATACAATATTAAATAGTAAAACTTGTTTGAAATGTATAATAAAATGTTTTCAGAATAATAATATGCAACTTATTCTTTCTTTGGTTATCATTACTTGCTCCTAATAAGTTGCATATTATTATTCTGAAAATGTTTTATTCTACATTTAAACAAGTTTTACTATTTAATATATATATATATATATATTCTCAATCGCTCTATTTCAAATAAATTATTATATTTAGAAATTTAGTTTTTAAAATTTATTAGCAATATAAAAAAATTATTTACTTTGAAGACATAAAAGATCTAAATCGATAGAAAATAATAATTAAAAAATGTATGATAAAAATTATGGTACTTATTTGGTAAATTATGATATATAATGGTTGAAAAACTTGGTATACATTATTTGTTTAGAAATCAATAGTCATTGAATAAACTTTTAAAAAGGAAATATTTATTTTTAATATTTAATGACCTTTTCATTTTTTTAATGTTATAAATTTTTAAAATTTTAAATTTCAAACTTTTTTAATTTTTTTAATTATTTATAAAAAATTTCATTTTTATAATTTAAATTACTCGGAACCCCCTTGAGTATTGGACATAATATAGTTAACCCCTTGTGTTTATCATAATTATTGATAACCGCCTTGAGGTTATGGTATCTTTGACTATGAACCCCCGAACTATAACTCTGTTATCAAAACGTTAACTATGTGCTGACCCATCAGCTTAATCACATTATTAATGACATGTTAGACAAAAATCACACCTTAGTCAGCATTTTTCTTGTCCGAAAAATGTCAACCCTACCTCAAAAATGCATCTGAATTGGGATGAGAGAGAGTTAGACAATGTTGATTAAGCAGTTTTGTTGCCCAAGCTGGCATTAATAATGTGATTAAGCTGATAGGTCAACATGTAGTTAACGCTTTGATAATAGAGTATAATTCGGGGGCTCATAGTCAGAGATACTGTAACCTCAAGGTGGTTACCAATAATTATGATAAACACAAGGGGGTTAACAGTATTATGCTCACGAAAAAAATTCTGAAATAACACAAGGGGACAAAAAATATACCCATATTAACATCTGTTCCAAACTAATTCCTGAAATAACATTCCCGGGAGAAATCGTCTCTTGAAGAGACGATTTCATTAATTATCAAAGTTGAAATCGTCTCTTCAAGAGACGATTTCAACGTTTTCTCGTGCCACGTTGGCGCTGATTTGGCTAGAATCGGAAGAAGGGGAAATCGTCTTTTAGACAGACGATTTGTTGAAATCGTCTTTTGTAAAGACGATTTCACCCTTGTAATATACGCCGCGGCCTATCACACCTGAAATCGTCTCTTGAAGAGACGATTTCTACTGAAATAAGTATGAAATCGTCTCTTCAAGAGACGATTTCACCTGTTCACAGCACTTAGGCAATTTATTAAGTGTTGGAACACCACAATTCAACAACACATCCACTTGGAACATCTTCCAAGGTCTGTAACACCACAAATTCATAACAAACAACCTGTACATATTAACATCTCTCCCACATTCACTGTGCTCAGAACAAATTCAAATCATTTGTAACGTCACAGAAACATAAGAAATCAAAATGTGAACTAAATGTAATAGTTTATAAGATAGAAAGTAATACAATTTCAAAATCAAGTGTTTACAAAATGTAACAACCTACATCATCTACGTCTACTACGTCGTACATACGTCCTAGTCACTCTAGGTGTAGGATCCTCAACTGCTGGTGCAAGAGTAGGATCAAGGTCACGACCACTTAGATCCCCTATATCATGACAATCTCGGGAATCTCTATCCCTAAGTGGTGCTCCAGGAGTATATGTAGAGGCTAATGCAAGGTCTGCAGCCGGCGTCGTGATGTCCATGCTCGTCCCAGCACCGGAGGATGACGCCCCGGGAAAGCCTGAGCTGCTCCCAAAATATGCAAATCCAGTAGTGTCGACCTGCTGCGTAGGATCAACGATCTGAGATAGGGTCATACTACCAGCGATGTCGAGCGCCTCCTGATGATCTACTGCCTCAGGAGCCTCACCACGTGCACGTCCTCTTCCTCTACCTCGACCACGAGGACGACGACCACGCCCTTGTCTCCTTGTTGGGCAAAACAGTGGTGAAACTATCTTGCTAACTATGGGCAGTGAACCCAATCATTGTAGTACAACAAGGTCGTATCCACAGGGACTTCGTAACTATCTAGCTAATTATAAGCTTAGTAAATGTGCAGGAAGATATATACAAAAGTGCATAAATGTAAATTATTGGTTTTGGGTTTTTGGGTTGTAATTGGAGAAATAAAGAAAAGCAATAAACACTAAACTAACTATCTAGGATAGGTGTAGCCTGGGATGGATATTTGCACCCGTCCTCCCCTTACTACCGATTGTCGAACCTCGAACTCATAGCTAAACCACGGGAACGCTAAATTGACTAATAGCCTAAACAAGGTCTACTAATCCTAACCAACGGAGTTGGAACCTGGCGGTTCTTCCAAGTACCTAGTCAATTGGTAGCATTAAGCAAATTTACCCTAAGTTGCAATGAGAACCTCATCTCAAAATCAGTGAAAATCGGCTAACATTGATTTAGTCCCAACGGTCTAGGTTTCTATCTCAGAATATCATTTTGATAGAATCCCACAATAATGCTAAACTAATCGGTAGGCCAAACCAACCAATTTAACACATAGAAGACAAATTGAGCAAAACCCTTAACAAATCCCCAAATCATGAGCAACAAGTTAGAAGTCATAAACACTCAATAATCATCTTCATTAAGCTCAAAGACTAAAATAAAGCACAAACACAAGTTCAAGATTCAACAATGGAGTTTAGGGATTTTGGGACAAAATCCCCAATCCCTAGCTACAAATGATTCTACACAGCCATAGGAGAGAAAATAAAAGAGCAAGGGATAGAAGTAGCCATTAATGGAGCTTGGAAGGAGGTGAGCTTCTCTTCTCTTCTCCTCCCTTTCTTCTTCTTCTTCTTCTCTTCTCCTCTTCTTTTCTCCCTTGGAATCGCCTCTTTTCTCTGTTTTTGGGGCGGAACCGAGCTGAATGAAGAATGGGGAAGTTTTCCCCAAAATTCCCCGTTTTAAAACGCAGATCTGGGCTAATTTTCGACCCGACCGACCTTGCGACCGGACTTGCAAGGTCGGTCGGAGTCAGTAGCGATTTTCGGGCGCGTTTTTAAGTTCGACCGAACTTGCAAGGTCGGTCCTAAGGTCGGTCGATTCCAGTAGCTTGCAAAAACGCAAATCTGGGCAAAATTTCGACCCGACCGACCTTGCGACCGGACTTGCAAGGTCGGTCGGAGTCAGTATAACTTCAAAACGCTGTATCTTCTTCGTTTTAACTCCGATTTTGGATCCGTTTGCGCCCACGCGTTCCTCTCTTCGTCTACTTTACTCCTAGCTATGTTACTCCTCCTGTTTAAACAATAAATGTGTAAAACACCAATGAAACACAAAACTAGAGGAAAACAAGCTAGAGTGGAGAAATGAGCATGAAAAGTGTTGATTAAACATATGAAATACACCCCTAAAACATGCTCATTTGGACACTCATCACACCCCCACACTTACCTTTTTGCTTGTCCTCAAGCAAAACCAAGCACCCATGCAAGTAAGGAATGCTCAAGACTAACAAACACTAACATGAATTGTAGGATAAAAGAAGAAAAAAAGTGATTAAAACCTTTGAGGAGTGTGAACCATCTCTTAGTGGTGGCATGGTGTGCTTAGGGCAAAACAAAATCTAGAGTTTCGGGGTATGATCCGAAGTGCTTCAAAGTTCTAAAGATTAGGTGACTTGGAGAGCTTTTACCATGTCCAACTTCTCTCAAGAATGGGCATTGAGAAGAAAACAAAAGGAAAAATAGATTTATGCATTTGTTTCACTTTTGCATAAGAGATGAGAAGATAAAATTTTGGCATCATGCCTTTGCATTTAAGAACACTCAACTCTCATTGTTGGTTAACAATGGCGTCTCACAAGTCCCTTGATGGATTTTCACAAAGAAGCACCCCTTAGCAATCCCTAAGAAAGAAGACAGAAGGAACCCCAAAGCAATAAAAATCCAACCATACAAGATCACTTGGCCACACCGCATGTAAAATGCTCCTCAAAAGCAATCAAAATGAAAAATTTAAGCATTTATCCCACAATTCATAACAGTATTTGTTCTTAATGAGAACAACTCACAACACAAGGGTCCAAGTTTTTTATTTTGGACAATCGCAAGATAAGCATGAAGTATTAACCATTTAAGCACACAATTCACCGAAAAGGTCACTCCCCCACACTTAAATTGAACAATGTCCCCATTGTTCACCAATCAAAACGGGGAAGGTTCCAGAAGACCTTTGCGGGAAGCAGACAAAAGGAAAATCACACGGGACACAAACAAACAGTATAGCACAGAAGCGATCCCCAGATTTGCAGATTCAAAATTAGAGAAGAGAGAACGAAAACTAAAAGGAACTAGTACTCCCCTGAGATTGCTATTGCTATCAGTTTGTAGAACTCCCCACACTTGAGCTTCAGCCTCAAGTAGCGTAGCTTAGTTGCGGTGTGGAATTGAAATTGCACCTGCATAAAACACTAGAAGCAACCAAACTACAACTGGAGTTAAGGGTTAGCAAAAACAAAACCAAAGGAGAACGAAAACAAAAACAGGAAATAAAAATAGTGGAGTCGTTGTGGGCAAATATTAAAGGAAGGGTGAAACGAGTACTCCCCGATAAGATGGAAGGAAGATAGGGTGCCCGCACAATTGTAAGTGGGAGGGGTCGTTGAGGTGCTACCTTCAATCGTTGGAGATGAAGGTCCTCTTGGAAAATTTCGCCAGAGGTTCCTTTGTAATTGTTCCTAATTCCATCCCTTTTTCAGAGGGGCTTACCTGTTTCCAAAATATTCACAACACAGACGCCACCAATTGGGCGTAAAAGGGCAAGTCCAAAGAATGCCAAAATAGCCCATTATTGAAAACAATGCAAATTCGAAACTAACAGAATTTAAAAGACAGGACACGAAATGAAATCCGGGTTGCCTCCCGGTAAGCGGCCCTTCTTTAAGGTCTTTGGCTAGACCATACCACCGTGAAGTCATCCGGGATCGAATATGAACGTTGAAGTCGGCTTCAACGGGTGGGTTGGGCGGGCATCATCTAGCAATGAAGAACGACCCGGATCAAAAGGAAATGTGGCCTCAACACTTAGGATGTGAAAGTGTAAACTCCACGATCGTTCATCAGGTGGAAGTGTTGAGGTGGGTGATCCTTGGTACGAGGATCAAACTGTGGTGGAGCCTCCTCTTCAAATTCAAGGATGTAAACATCCTTATCTTCAGTGAGCGGTGCAGGGTGAACTCCGGGGCGGACTTTGTCTTCAATCTTTGGTCCCGGATCAAATGGGAAGGTGGCCTCCACACTTAGCGGGTGTACGTTGAGCTTCCACCCAACTTCATTAGTGCACGGGTGGGGGCCTTGATCCTTCAAGTGAAGATCAAAGTTTGATGGCTCCTCCTCCTCAAATTCGAGGATGTAAATGTCCTCAACTTCTTGGTGAGGCTCATGGGAAGAGCCTTGATGAAAATCAACTTCAGAGGGAGGTGGCTCCTTGAAGTTGATTATAGCACTCTCCTCTGATGGCTCGGAGGGAGGCGGCACTCCTCCTCAAGGTTGAGGATGTGTCCATCCTCATCTTCTGGGTGGAGCACAGAGAAGGAGGGGAAATAACGGTAGTTGACTTCAGAGGGAGGAGACTCCATGAAGTCAAGGTGGAAGCGGTCCTCTAATGGCTTGTCTTCGAACTCAGGCAGATGGTTGAATGACGTTTTCTCAGGTTCGAACGGGGGAGGTGATAGAGAGCAACTCAAGTCCTCAGTAAGGTGATCCACTTTATGAACCATTTCGCTCTCCGGTTGCTGCGATGCAAGGTTTAGTAGACCTTCCATCATCGCGTTCATCTCTAATTTGGAATAGAGCTTCAGTTGGTTCATGTCGAGGTCTTTTTCCTTAGTCTGATGCTCCACTTCATGGACCATTTCACTCTCTGGTTGTTGCTCCCTTCGAGCTAGTGTAATGAGCTGGTTCATGTCGATGGTGTTCATTCTAGCACTAAGATCCTCCAGAGTGGGTGAATCTACCCTTGCGTGATCTCAGAACAATAAGCACTCTTCTGGTCTCCTCCACTCTCTTGGCACCTGATCCATCGACTGATGTCTTGTTCAGTGGGGTTTGGATTGACAGATAAGAACCGGTTCTCCATGAGAGTCTCCGATCTTGAGATTAGATCCTCACAAGGAGGGCACATATGAAAGGATCCACACCCTTGACAATCAATGTATTGGTCGTAGGTTGCTCCAGAGGTGTAGCCGTAACAATCATCTGCTTGATCATCAAGACCATCCATCAGAGATAGGTTCCTAAAAAAAATAACACAAATTTATACACAAAAGGGGGAAATAAAGGAAATGAAAAATATGCACAGAAACTAAACAGATAATAAACAGATAGTTGGACCGAAGTCCCCGGCAACGGCGCCAAAAACTTGTTGGGCAAAACAATGGTGAAACTATCTTGCTAACTATGGGCAGTGAACCCAATCATTGTAGTACAACAAGGTCGTATCCACAGGGACTTTGTAACTATCTAGCTAATTATAAGCTTAGTAAATGTGCAGAGATATATACAAAAGTGCATAAATGTAAATTATGGTTTTGGGTTTTTGGGTTGTAATTGGAGAAATAAAGAAAAGCAATAAACACTAAACTAACTATCTAGGATAGGTGTAGCTGGGATGGATATTTGCACCCGTCCTCCCCTTACTACCGATTGTCGAACCTCGAACTCATAGCTAAACCACGGGAACGCTAAATTGACTAATAGCCTAAACAAGGTCTACTAATCCTAACCAACGGAGTTGGAACCTGGCGGTTCTTCAAGTACCTAGTCAATTGGTAGCAGCAAATTTACCCTAAGTTGCAATGAGAACCTCATCTCAAAATCAGTGAAAATCGGCTAACATTGATTTAGTCCCAACGGTTAGGTTTCTATCTCAGAATATCATTTTGATAGAATCCCACAATAATGCTAAACTAATCGGTAGGCCAAACCAACCAATTTAACACATAGAAGACAAATTGAGCAAAACCCTTAACAAATCCCCAAATCATGAGCAACAAGTTAGAAGTCATAAACACTCAATAATCATCTTCATTAAGCTCAAAGACTAAAATAAAGCACAAACACAAGTTCAAGATTCAACAATGGAGTTTAGGGATTTTGGGACAAAATCCCCAATCCCTAGCTACAAATGATTCTACACAGCCATAGGAGAGAAAATAAAAGAGCAAGGGATAGAAGTAGCCATTAATGGAGCTTGGAAGGAGGTGAGCTTCTCTTCTCTTCTCCTCCCTTCTCTTCTCTTCTTCTTCTTCTCTTCTCCTCTTCTTTTCTCCCTTGGAATCGCCTCTTTTCTCTGTTTTTGGGGCGGAACCGAGCTGAATGAAGAATGGGGAAGTTTTCCCCAAAATTCCCCGTTTTAAAACGCAGATCTGGGCTAATTTTCGACCCGACCGACCTTGCGACCGGACTTGCAAGGTCGGTCGGAGTCAGTAGCGATTTTCGGGCGCGTTTTTAAGTTCGACCGAACTTGCAAGGTCGGTCCTAAGGTCGGTCGATTCCAGTAGCTTGCAAAAACGCAAATCTGGGCAAAATTTCGACCCGACCGACCTTGCGACCGGACTTGCAAGGTCGGTCGGAGTCAGTATAACTTCAAAACGCTGTATCTTCTTCGTTTTAACTCCGATTTTGGATCCGTTTGCGCCCACGCGTTCCTCTCTTCGTCTACTTTACTCCTAGCTATGTTACTCCTCCTGTTTAAACAATAAATGTGTAAAACACCAATGAAACACAAAACTAGAGGAAAACAAGCTAGAGTGGAGAAATGAGCATGAAAAGTGTTGATTAAACATATGAAATACACCCCTAAAACATGCTCATTTGGACACTCATCATTCCTACCCTGATCCGCAGCGGCATCAGCATCTTCCTCGTCTGGGGCAGCTACTGGGACATGTTGTGGCCGTGGAATGACGTAGTACGTGTTGTTGTACTCGTCTCTCATCACCTGTAGATTAGTGAGAGCATCATCGACACGCATTGCCTCTAGCATGCCGATGACCTCATTTGTGGTCTCCCCCTACACCACAATTCAAAATATGAATATAACAAAATGATATGTCATAATACTAAAATAAAACAAGTAAAGTTGGATTTACTCACCATGTATCCCAATAGAGCTCCCGTACGGCCAATGTATCTCCTCGTGTTGCGACCGTACCACTCTTCGTACGCAGGACCAAGATCATCCAACTGTAGATCGACCACTCTCTCAGCACGCAGGTTCCACAGGGCAATGTACTCTGAATGGTGAGTTACCCAGTTCCATTCGGTGCGGCCTCTCAAGTCGATGCTGTGCAGATCAACCCGTGCATCATCCCCGTCTGTCCTAGTTACATCCGGTGGAAACTGCCTCCCGCCAAACTGTCGCATCACACGATCCGGGAGATGCAACTCCACTATATGAAAGCATATAAGTGGCACCCGAGCTCGTGCAATGTGGAGACCAACCAAGCAATACGGAGGAAGAGACTGTAACACCTCATCCGTGTAGGGCTCCCAGACAATCTGAAATAATAGACATTAAAAGTTAAAGACATAATGTTCGTGTAAAGAAAACCAATGCAACATACAAAAAACAATACTCACCTGATGCGGTGTCTGCCTGTCAAATGCCTCTCTGTAGTGAGTGAGCACATGTGTGGAGTGTCCGGTCACATCGAAGTCGACATGCCAACGATGTGCAAGCGGAAGTAAAGGAAGTGGGCCAGCATGATGGGCATGTCGACGAATGGGAGCTATATAAGGAAATCTCTCCCACGCCCAAATCTGTAGGACGACCAGCGCCCCAGCGATACCACTGTCCCCAGCATCACACGCTAGACACAGCTGTCGGTACAACCATGCCAGACATGCAGAACCCCAGCTGTACTGTTCGGCCTGGACGAAATCCTCCAAAAGTGGCAAGAACATCAGATGGACCTGGTTCCCTGACCTATCAACAAAAACGGTCCCACCTAGTAGCATCAGTATGTAAGCACGGGTGTGCCTCATGACCGTCACCTCATCTGCATGCTCAGGTAACTGTCCAAAAGTAGAACCCAGCCAACTGAGCTTGATCCTACTATGACGTCCTAGATCGGCCGGCCTAGCGCCTAGGAGGTCGTCGCACAACGCTCCCCAATCTCTGAGTGTGGTACCCGTGACTGGTAGTCCATCTATAGTAGGCCGGTAAGCAGAGCAACATCCTCCAATGTGACAGTGGTCTCTCCTGTCGGCATGTGAAAAGTATGGGTCTCTCGACGCCATCTCTCTACAAGTGCAGTGATCAGATGCCAGTCCAAGGAGATGAACTCTAGACTAGCCATCCCAATGAATCCAGAAGCCTCCAAATACGGGCGCATCCTCTCATCGTAACGTACATGCCCGCCACATCGTACACTAGCCTCGAAGCGGCGACAGTGTAGCACCTGATACTCGTTCCCATCCCACACAGATCTAGACCTATGATGACGCTGATGTCGAAGTATGGAACCACGGGGTGGACCGGGATCCATGTGTAACTGAATATTAAATAACAGAGATTCAACCATATCAAAAGCTTGTATCTTAGAAAAGAATATGCAATTTTTTAAAACATAAGAAACATTGCATTAATATTCTACGAATAACACAAATTCAAGTACAAACGTAATCGAATAGTACAACACAACAAACACTAAGTAGAACTACTACTAGGACATCTCCTCTTGTTATGACCCTCTTGCGCACACCTAGTGCATCTAGTCTTTTTCTTGGGCTCCTTCAAATCCATCTCATTACGAATACGGGTTGATCTTGGTCTTCCCTTTCCTCGCACACGAGATGGGTCAGGAAGAATGATGGGAAAGTCTGATGGAGGCCACGAGTGCTGATCCCCGAATGGGACAAAGAGTCGACCGTACACATCGAGCTGCTTCTGCCAACTGTACCACGACCCCATAAGAGATGTACTGTCCATGTGTATGAAAGCAGCTGCTGCGCAAGCGTGTGAGCATGGAATCCTGTAAGTCTGCCATTTCTAGTAAGTACAATGCCCCTCTCTTAGCTTAACAGTGTGGTGATTGCCACCCTTGAACCCATAAGGTGTGGATCTGGTGGCAGTGGTGATTTCGAATAACTTTCTAGGCCCGTCAAATCTGGTAATATGGTGAGCGTTGGCCGACTGACTCCTCATCAACAAGCGCAAATGCAAGTGGCACTATGTGTTTGTCCGCGTCACTTGCACATGCAATCAGGAGTTTATGCTTGTACTTTCCGTACAAGAAAGTACCGTCAATACATATCACGGGTCTGCAATGTCTGAATGCATCAATGCATGGCCCGAACTCTGATGTAAGGATTCTCTTTGACATACTTGGTGAATATGCATGCCATGAATCTCAGGTCAAGATGTGGATGCTCTTGACTCAAGATCGAGTTCAGACAGGTGTGCGGGCCTTTAGCAATGGTGATCATAAAGAAACTAGGGTGCTTCTTCGTTACCGCACCACGCAATCTCCATCCACACTCGTTTTCGGATGAGCAGTAGATGTCCCACAACTTTGTGGTTGACCGGTTCACCACAAACGATCGATGATGAATAATGTGGTGCCTCTTCACAGCATGTATCAGCGCCTTTTTGCTCCGGAACAGCATACCCTTCTTGAACTCATCGCTGTAGCTCCAATCTCCCAGTTCTTGTTCCTCCTCCCACCTCATAATACCACTACCACCACAGGCGTTGTTGAATGGGTATGGATGGACAAGAGAAGCACCGCCCACCCCGGTGGTGGTAGTGACCACAACAGTAGCCACATCAGTCGGTGTGGCATCATCGGCACCATCATTGTCATCACCATCATCATCGTCATTGGATGAGCCACCTCCAAACCCTTCCATCTCATCCTCCTCGAAGTCTTCCCGTAAGTCGCCATCATCATCAAAGTGTCCAAGTTCATCACCACCATCATGTTCGAGAGGATCTGCAACGGGTGTTGGGTATGATGAATGTTCTTGTGTATGCAAGTAGGTTTCATCTTGAGGAGGAGCATTAAGTATAAGAGAAGTGTTGGTGATGTTTTGTGTTTGATGTATGGGATATGAAGAAGGCAAAGGGGTTAGGTTTTCAGGTGGTGTGAAGCTTGGAGGGGCTTGGTGTTGATAAGATGAGGAAATGAGAAGTGTTTGTGGTTGTCGGTTTCCATGTACTTCAGCGTACAATTCATAGAATATATCTCGTGGCCCATCACACCGACAGTAGACCATGGCATTTTTAAGATCCCCATCATCATCGATGGGTATCACTGTCCACTTTGTGGTTCCGTCATTCTTTGTGTGACCCATCCTTGTGACACCGTCACTTCATGGGTGCACAAGTCGATACCGAAACGACTACCAATCTCAGCAATAAGCTGCTCATAATTGGTGTCACCACTAACCATGAGGAGCTTCTTCTTACCACCCTCGTAATCAGCTCCGTTTGCCCCATAACAATTTTGCCACTAATACGACATAAGAACTGGATAACGGCGGACATATCCACCTATTTGCAAACACCATTCTAATTCACAAATTTAATCACCGTTCCACATTTGGCTGATTGGAAACAAACAAAACCGAAAATAATAAACAAACACTATAATGTTGTAAAACACTACCATTCAACAACTAATTCTACAATTCAACCTTATCAATTGCATATAATTATTTAAAGACTTCGAACAATTAATTGTGTTTTCAATTTCACATATATCCAAAATTTCACAAATTTTACTACATCCCAATATTACCAAATTACACAAACAATTCATTTTCACTATAATTTCACAAACCAACAACAAATTATCACTTCAATTAAGCAAATAATCAGTTACCACTGCAATTTAACACACAAACACACATAATCAGCTCCCACTCTCACAATCCCTAATTTTCTAACAACCCCTAATTTTCTAACAGTTTCTAACTAATTTAGGGTTTGAAAATTACCTAAACAACTAGTATTTGTTGCAGGTGGTCGGAGGTGGAGCTCGTGGTCGGTGACGGTGGCCGGTGACGGTGGCCGGTGACGGTTTGACGGCGGCGGCGACCTGGAGGCGATTCCGGGATGCGTCTGTTCGTTTCTGTCGTTCGCAGGAAGAAGAAGGAAGTGAGTAGAGTGGGGAGGGAGAAATTGCGATTGGTAATTTACAACCCGTGAAATCGTCTGTTCAACAGACGATTTCTTGATTTCTTTAATGAAATCGTTTCTTCAAACGACGGTTTCAGGTGTGATAGGCCGCGGCGTATTATACAAGGGCGAAATCGTCTTTTGTAAAAACGATTTCGATAAATCGTCTGTTTAAAAGACGATTTCACCCGTCTTCCGATTCCAGCCAAGTCAGCGCCAACGTGGCGCGGGAAAACATTGAAATCGTCTCTTGAAGAGACGATTTCTCCCGGGAATGTTATTTCAGGAATTAGTTTGGAACAAATGTTAATATGGGTATATTTTTTGTCCCCTTGTGTTATTTCAGAATTTTTTTCCAATCCTCAAGGGGGTTTTGAGTAATTTACTCTAATTTTTATTATATTTTGATATTTTTGTTAATTTTTAACACTTAGGGGCATATTGTGAACTTTAAAAGTACTTTGTTAACTACTAGGGGTATTTTTGTCTTTTTTTCGTCTATAGTGGCATTTCATGGACTTTTCGAAAAATATAGTAACATTTTGTGACTTTCTTTTTTTTAGTGGCATTTCATGAATTAGCCAAAAAGTATAGTGACATTTCATGAAATTTCCCTAATAATAATACACCACAAATCAATTTGATTTATTATGAGATTCGAAGATTGTAAAGTAAACCCTACAAATACTATTTGATTTAACACTTATTAGTTAAAGAATTATAATACTAATTTTAATAAATCATCAATATAATGTATCATCATAAATATATAAAAATTAAAGTTGTGAACTTTTTTTTAAAAAAAACTATTTTTGAAGAACTTGAATTTAAATAAATAAAATATAACTTTTTTTTAAAAAATTATAAGCCTATATTTTAAAAATTCAAACCATTCCAAACTTAGCAACATACCCTATCGATAACATGGTTCAAACTTCCCGAGGAAGAAAGATCGGTTGAAAATGAAGACGAAAGAAAAAGAAAAAGATGGTGTGAAATAAAATGACCAGAGAAAATGCACAGACTGGCATCGGAATTGACCAAAGTTAACGGATGATGGATGGGAAGGGACGCAAAGAAAAGACCCATCCCCTTCCCACCACATCAACAAAACCACTATAGCAACTTCAGCTTCTCGATTTTGTATATTCAACCCTCGCGGGATGTCGTTTTCGTCTTTCAGTGATGATGGCGCCGGCAGCAGCGGCGGCGGCGGCAGTCAGCATCCGATTAAGATCAAGGTTTGCTATGGCTCTTCGCTTGATGAAGTAACTATTCCCTCTGAATCTACATTTGGTAAATTCTTCTTCTCCTTCATCCTCTATCCGTTTTTTTCGATGAATTTATAATTTACTTTTTGGCCTCAATTGATAATTCGGTAGCGCTAATTGACTTGTGCGGAAAAATTTGAACCTTATTAGTACGTTTTCCATTATCGGATATAATTTATTGTTTAGTGGGGGGAAAATTTAGCTTGCATGCTATTCGTGTCGCAATAGTAGTTGTTAAAAATGCCCGATAAGTATACGACGTTTCCGTCGCTTGAGAATTTTCTATTCCTAGTGCTTGTCTTTCGGTTCCTCTTTAGTTATCTTGCTATTTTATTGTGGTGGTATCTTGAGATAACTGATGCAGTGATGCTGCCTTGGGGTGTTCATTGTTTTGGCAGAATTAGGGCATAGACTCCCGTCTAACCGTTGGAAAAGCATAAAGTTTATCTTACTTATATTTATATGTGCTTGTATCTTCATTATTTGAGGACTGATTGATGGTGCATTCCTTGTTATGAGGTTAACAGAAAGATTATAGAGTTGAGGGTTAGCATTGACGGCAAAACTTAATACAGTATATTTTGGCAGGAAATATACTATTTTTAGTGCTGAATCTCTTGTGACCTAATAATTGGATTATAGTAAACTTGGAAACGGTAATTTTTGTGATTAGGGAGTTGTCAACTACGGACAACTAATTGACTTGACAATGAAATGTTTAACCCCAAAAGATGTAAGTATTAGTTGAATCCTGACTAGTAATATGGTGAATCTGAGAAAGTGTGGAGCAGCATTTTTGTTAAGCTGGAATCTGGGATGGCATGTATCTATCATGTATTTTTTCTGGGTCATACATCTGCAATGAGACGCAAAAAACCAGTGAGAATACCAGGATTGCGGTAATACTAGAAGAAAAGAAACATATAGCTTAAAGAGTTTTGAAGTGAGTAGAAAAATAAAAACGCCAGTTCGGGTTCATATCATCAGCTATGTTGCAAGGGTGGGCTAACTTTGGTGTCCATGTATCTTTTCTTCGAGCCTTGACTTTCAAAATTCTTGGGAAATATGTCCTTATCTTGTTGTGAATGTTACTGGAGCGTATATTCATTTGTTCATTTTTTTAAGAAGGAATAAATTGATGCCACACATTGCTGAATCTTTGGTTACGTTCTCAATAACCTTCCTTTTTTGTCAAGAAACAGTGCAAAATATAAAGATATGGCAAGTAGGTGGTGATAAATATGGAACTCTTGAAGACAAGGAATTTTAGGAGATTTCTAACTTCTGCTTGATGAGCTATTACTAGAAATGTGTATTTTTTTAGAATGAGATCACTCACTTAAATTGATATTAAGATTTTAGTTTTGTATATTAACCCTTTCCTTTGTCTCTCTCTCTCTCTCTCTATATATCTATATATATATATATATATATTATTTTTGGTTCAACGTCTGCATTTAATTGTTAACTTATGGCTAGTTTTATCAATATACTGCCCCCATGTTAACCTCGCTTTTTGATAAACGTTGTTCCACATGCACTGTAGTGTGAAGTATAACTGCAGCTTTTCTTTGGTGCTGCTTTGCCTGTCTTCCTCTTCCTGCACTGTTATCCTTCTGTATGGAACTTAGCATAGACTGGATTTTGGGAGTTCTCAGTACGTGTTGAAGATCTTAAATTAGACAACTCAATACCAAGACCTCCATGTTATATGGCCCTGGAATATCTCCACACTAGTAGAAGGTTTCTGTAACTAGTTTAATTCTCTCCTTTTTGAATGTTGTTATAAGCTTCTCCCGTGTTGGTTTGCAAGCTGAGGGGTCTACTTTTCAACCATCATAAAAGACTGGTCTAATTATCAACAATCACGAAACACAAAGAGTTATAAACATCAATTCTTTCTTCATTACTCAAATCGTGAGTAAGATGGAGAACTTAAAATTGAGATGCTCACATTATCTGAATTCGGTATGTGGGACATTGAAGGCTATCTAACTTTAGATGCAGAATCTTGGTTGTCTAAGAAGAGATCTTTCTTCCTGGAAATCAAGCTAATACATGTTATTATTTAGGTGAAAGCCATGTACCTTGTTGGTTAGTTACATACTGAACTTGGTCATGTGCTTCTCAATTCTAGCTGTATTTGCACACTGCTGATAAATATGGAATTTCGACAAATATTTGCAACACTGGACATAAATTTGGTGTAATGTTGTCTTGGCGTTTTTGTCCCTTTCTAAAATAAAGGTGACCTGAAGGAAGTTCTAGCCAACCAGACAGGGATAGATCCTGCACACCAGAGGCTTTTATTCCGAGGAAGGGAGAAAGATGATTCAGAGACTCTGCATATGGCAGGTGTGGAAGACCTGTCCAAGGTGCTACTTGTGGAGCATCCAGCAAGCAGAGAGCAAAAGGAGGAAATCTTCAAGGCCTGTCGAGCTATAGCTGAAGTTCGAACAGAAGTTGACAAGCTCTCTGAAAAGGTGGTTGCTCTCGCTTTTTCATGCTCGTTTGTTTGGTATAACATTGATAAACTAATGGGGTTTATATGTGTTGGCTTTTGATTGCTCTCAGGTTGCTGATGTGGAGACATTGGTCAGTAATGGTGTAAAGTTAGATCAGAAGGAGTTTGCAGTCTTAACTGAGTTGCTGATGAGGCAGTTGCTGAAGTTAGATGGTATAGTGGCCGAAGGAGAGGCAAAAGCTCAGAGGAAAAATGAGGTATTGGCTTAATGGATTCTTTCATTTGTCTGGATTTTTTGTTGTTCTTATGTGGTCGTTATGATGGGAGTCGTTAAGGATTTATGACAAGAGATTCTGAGCGAGGAAAATGGGTTTACAAGAAGATGGTACTTTATGACGTGTCTTGAAATTTTATGAAACAGTATCTAAAGAGGATCAATGAGAATCATAAAGCATGTAGATCTGTTTTGCTGACAGATGGTATGAGCAAGGCTCATTGTAGGTGCGTAGGTAATACAAGTTTGTCTAGATGATCAATTGGTACGGTCAGATGCGTTTGACAATGGTCGAACTTACCTTTTCTTTCACGTTAACCACTTTAATAATTAACATATACTAGTATAATTTAATTTTAACAATATTAAATTCGTAATGGATTCTAAAATAAAAATTTAAGACAATGGAATTGGGATGGAGGTTGTATATATGAGAGTAGACTACAAACAGTAACTACTTGGGTACACCCTTTACTGAGTCATGTGTGTGATTTTACCTTTGCTCTGCTGCTTAGGTGAAGCGTATACAGGTGTACGTGGACAAACTAGATGACCTCAAGTCTACAAATGCTCACAGCTCTCATGCTGGCGGTCTATAGTAAGTGAGGTGAGCCGAGTGGCTTTTTGTCCATTCGGATGTCAGATTGTCAAATGTCAATTGTGTGTTTATCCCCTGCTAATGGTATAGTAATCTCCTTGCTTGTGAAGAACACAGAGCGATATGGTTCGGGGTTAGTGTTCATGGTAGTATTTCAACTTGAGATAACTGGTCTGTACATTTTGGTAATGTTTCTGGCTCACTGGCGAAACTGATAACAAAATTACCAACTCATTGTTTGAGCAATTAGATTTTGTCTAATCAATTCCTTTTGGACAATTATAAAAGCGCCAGTGAGAACTTTATCCTCGATGGAATCGCTTGTTAATAGGCTTAATTGTCAGATGACGGATGAGCGAATTAAGAATTGGAATATCATGGTTTAAGTATTAGTAGTGTATTTCAAAATTTGACTTTTTTAGAAGTGGTTTTAGTCAAAAGATAAAGAAATGTTAATGGTGTTACTAGTCGAGGAAAATTTTGTACAGTCCATTTCTTGGGTCAAGGGTGTCGCGGCTGTGTCAGACGTCAACTTATGTGGTTATAGAAATGACATGTTAAGTTGGTATTTGTTAATCATTGTCAATTTTATCTTAAAGATGCTCTTAGTAGCTTTTGTGCTAGGTGGCGAACGAAATATACCAGGATGCCCGTGGTTGGTTGGAACCGGATTTGCTTACCAATTTAAAAAAAATTCACCAAATATGTATATTTTTTTATTTGTTTACCAATTTATAATATAATTTTTCAAAGTAGATTCCTTATGTGTTTTTACATTATCTTACTCTGTATAATAAATATTGGAAAAGAATTATTTAATATCAGAACTTCATTCTTTGCTTATCAAAGAACAAAAATCTTGAATTGTGTCGCAACAAAAAGATCAATGTTCAGTACTACTGACATATATTACTTAAATTGTCGTGTAATTATAAATGATGCTAAATTATTTTAATATTTAAAATACATGTCTTTGGAGATTTTCCAGTAAAGATAATGTCAAAGTTACCATAATAGTTTCTAAATTTACAATATATTTTTGAAAATTTAAAATTTTTAAATAATGAAAAAATAATTGATAATTGTAATAATTCATGAAATATGATATAAATTATGAAATTGTAAATAAAAAAATCATTACATATCATAAAACAAGATTAAAAAGTTTCAAGTTTGAAATATTTATACAAAAAATAATGATAAAAATGAGAAAAAATAATACAGAATTCACCGGTAAAATATTTCTATTCATTTGATTTGGGTTCGTTTGGGGGCTGCTGCTGGGTCCTGCTGCTGGAAATTGAGAAGCTGTCTGCTGATGGTTTTACAGAAGCTGACAGCTGCTGGTTTAGTGTTTGGTGGATTGTGTTTTAAAAAGTAGAGGGGAAATTGAGAAGCTGTCAGCTGATGATTTTGTAAAAGCTGTCAGCTGCTGGTTTTGGGTGTTTGGTGGAAACCTGCTGATTTTAAAAATTGAGAAGTTGTCAGCTACTGGAAGCTTGAGAAGCTGTGTCCCCAAACGACACCAAAGAAATTATTAGTTGCGGATTTCACATCTTTGGCTAGTACAAATTCGTTACTTTTAAGCATAATGAATAAATATAAATAAGTAAAAGGGTAGTTTATTTGTTGAAAATGGGAAACCAAACTTTTAATTAAAGATTACATCTTATATTTGATTATTTTAATATTAAGAAATGCTTTTATTTTTAATATTTAATAATTATCTATAATTTATGTACTAAACAAATGAATGCGAATTGGTTAATTTTTGCCAAATGATTATATTTGTAGAGAGCTATGTCATCTGGTTTGAGAGAATATACGTATGATAACCCCATTCTTTTGCATGACTCATAATCGAGTTGATCTCAGATGTCAGCTGAAAGTTAGAAAAAATAGAAGAGAAAAATAGTTGATATGACAATCGATGTATGTGACATATGGAGACAATAAACAAACTGATCAAATAAACCCGGTGCAAAATAATAGAAGGTCAAATAATCTAGTTTATCGATAAATTATTCAAAATCAAAATGGAAGGTCAGGAATTTTTGTTTCAGATCATTTCAGAAAAGAAAAAGTGAATTACAAAAGTACAGGGTCAAATTTGTAATTACGTTTACCGTGTCGAGCTATGAAATGAATCAGACAAAAGAATGAAAACGTAAGCAAAGAAATGACCTCTCCCCTGCATCAACATACGCACACCAACAACCGCGAGCAGCTTTTATACATCACAGAGTAGTTTTTAGCAGAGAGAGAGGAGAATGAATCCACCTGAGGTTTCAAATAGAGAGACGAACAGCGAGATGAAACCTGTTGGGACGCCTTCCACAGCTGGCAGTGACGATGGTGGCGGCGGAGGTCCGCGTCCGATTAAGATCAAGGTCTCCTATGGCCCTTCTCTTCATGAACTGTCTATCGTTCCTGAATCTACTTTTGGTAAATGTTACTATCTGCGTCCTACTCTAGCCGATTTGTTTTCTTTCATATAAATAAATCTAGAATTTCTAATTTCTTTGTTAGTTTATTTGTTCACCATTCTATTTATTATTTGGGATGTGGTTTGACTTCAATTTTTAACCTATAATAAATTAATTTTGTAAATTTAAGTTTTGTATAGATAAACTATATAATACAAAATTTAGTTTTATAAAATTATTTTACCTTATATGTTTAATATTGAGGTGGAAACTTATAACTGGCCGGAGGTAGTAACTTGTAATTTCTAAATTTGTCGCTAATTGGAAATTCGTGAGCGGCTAGTCCCTCTGTATTTATGCATCTGGGAAAAATTGAACCTTATTCCTACCTTCTGGTATTTTCTCTATTTTTTTTTTTGGTAATTTACCGCAGGAGCAGTTTTTGGCATAGTACGCATCAACAAGATGCACTTGCCACAAGTATCGTATGTCTGCAGGAGCAGTTTCTGGTATCTTCCCTATAGGTTTTGCTGTATTGTATGTTTTATTTGGGTAAATATTGAGGATTCTTGGTGGACGATAACTCTACAGTTCCTCAGCTTGCACGCTTGTCATGCTGGCCTTAGGTACTATTAAAACTGGTCTGGAACATTTCCGTTCTGACTGCTTCTGTTTCTGTTCCTTCTTGGCTCCATGAGATAACTGATGCTGGCGTGTTCATTATCTGGCTGAATAAGTGTCTGTTGGTGTCTTTCATTGATGGAGGATTTCATTTTTGGTGCCAAGTTAATAGAAGTACAGAAGAATTGGAGGTTAGCATGATTGGTGAAATCAACTTATAAGTTGATAATGAAGTTGATATATATACTAGGTAACTATGGGCTAGTAATTGGCATGACAGTTAACTTGGTAACTCCTTACATTAAATTTTGTTAACCCAACAGTTTAGGACTCTCTAAGCTGACTACTGCACACAAAATTTCCTTCCTGCTAAATATGGCCTACACACTCGCTTTGCTCAGCGGCAGGCTTAGGCCAAAAGGTCCACCGTAAATTTGGACAATTCTATCCATTCTACAAGTTTGCTATCATGAAATACTATGAGCTATGATGTCTAGCAGGAAGCGTCCAGAGGGCCTTTCTACCGTATTCTAGAAGCTAGTATGTAACCCCCAACATGTCTTCACTTCAGATTCTAGATTGTTGTCCCTCTGGCCTATTCTTCTGGTATAGTGTAAGTTTAGCTTCTCTTTGAATCTATGCGCCTTTTTGTTTAGCTTGTGGCTACATGGTAGATAAGATATGGTCACATCCTTTCTCAAATTGAATTGCATATGCATTATGGTAAGCAAGTGTGACTAGAATAATTGTTTCTGAACCGGGCATGACTTTTGGTTCACCATCGTATGCTCTCATCAAAGGTGACCTGAAGAAAGTTTTATCCAATAAAATCGGGTTAGATCCCGTGGACCAGAGGCTTTTCTTCCGAGAGGAGAGGGAGAAAGATGATTCAGAGACCCTGCATAAGGCAGGCATAAAAGACCTATCAAAGTTGCTGCTTATGGAGCGTCCAGAAAGCAAAGAGCGAAAGATTGAAGAGGCAAAGCAAAAGGAGGAGATTTCTAAGGCCTGCCTAGCAATAGCTGAAGTTCGAGCTGAAGTTGACAAGCTTTCTGAAAAGGTAGTTGTTTTTTCTGTTCTCATGCTTGTTTTTCCTTGCAATGCTAAACCTAATTGGTTTATGTTGGATACGTCCTTCTTAGGTTGCTAAAGTGGACACATCAGTAAGTAATGGTGTAAAGCTGGATGAAAAGGAATTTATTGTCTTGACAGAGCTGCTGATGAGGCAGCTGCTAAAGTTGGATGGAATAGTGGCTGGTGGAGAAGCGAAGGCTCAGAGAAAAAATGAGGTATGGAGTCTGTTTCGTTTTTTATTTTTCACTTGTTGGAGTTTTCTTTGCTCTCGTGGAACTCTCCATTCATATGCATGATCTGTACTACAACGAATGGTCTGTTTTTTACTGAGGCATGCGATGATATAGGAAATTAATGTCGGTTGTATTGGTAATAATGCTTTGTGAAGATGATTAATAGGTAAAGTTGATGGATTTGGACAGTGATCATCATTAAGTTGCAGGTTGGCATTTTTTGCGTCTAAAAAGTATGTCTGATTCTGTTTTGCGTTACTCGCCTAGTTGATATTCTATGGACATGAGTACTAATGCGGGGAGGGGGGAGTTCTTACCGTTTTTGAGATTCTGTATCCAGATAATACTACTAAACCTTTGGATAGTTTTGTGAGGCCATACGCCTGATTTTTCTTTTGTTCGCCTACTAATATAGGTGAAGCGCATCCAGAGTTTTGTAGACAAACTAGATGCGCTAAAGGCAACAAACGCCAACCCTTTTGTGGATGGCTCCAATGCTGTCACAGTTTATAAGTCTGATTCTGGCGCGGGAAGTTTGAGTCCCTCTTCAGTGACTTCAACTAGAATAACTCAAGAATGGGAGCGGTTTGACTAGCTTTTGTGGTGTTAGATTTCACTTAACCATTGTCTATACATTTTCCCCCTGATTATAGAGTCAAAAGGTCATGTTTATTACAAATATTCTTCAATATATTAAAAGCTCAGTTCATTGCTGATATTTGTCAGTGGCTGCAAGATCCCAATTTGTGTGATAGTGTAAAGGTTAGTTCTTTGAAGCATGTATGGTTTGGTTTGGTATCACCATCACCAATACCCATATTGACTTGATATGGGGCCGAGATTGTGTTCTGTTCTAAGTTGCCAGATCCTTGGGCAGATTATAATGGGAAGGGAAGGGGAAGCATCTTCTTTACTCAGTTAAGGTATTGTAGTTTAATTTGGTTTGGGTTTTATTCGGTCGAAATGAGGCGGGATTGTTTTTGCATGTTGAAGGAACCTTGATTGTGGAGCAGTGTTTTCGTAATTCACTATTTCTTTATGTCGCTCAGTTAGTTGACCTTCTTCTACGCTCAAGAAAGTTCGGTGATGTGAAAATTTTGTGTGAAGAAGATGTAATTCACTTCAATATCTCAAAGTCGCCGCCAAATAATCATCAACCGACATGGTTGTTCCATATTGTCGGTGCTGGGTGGGCACAGGGAGGAGAAGTTAGATGCTTTGGTTTGTTTCCCGGAAAAGATGAAGGACAACCTTTCTTCAGAGCATGTTATAATAGAAATGACTCAGATTTGTGCGGAGAAGAAAGCGCGGAACCAGAAGTGTTTGGATTTGATAAACGGTTCTTGAAGATGAAGATCATCGCCTGGTTCATCAAATGCAACGACACAACACCACGGTAGTCCTTGAGGTACCCGGGGACTACCCAGAAAAATTATGTATTTTGTTAATGGTCGCCGAGAGATGAAATTGACGTGCAACACCAAATCCTTCATTAAAACGACAACACGATTTGTAAGACTAGTGAATGTCTACCTTGATAGCACATCCTTGAGAAATTCTTTTGTGCTGGTAAAATTATACACAAGCTCATGACACATAAGCAAGTTGTGAACCAAACATCACTTAAGAACGACACCCTAATTGTCTAGTAATGGCATCACTACTCTTACTCAGTTGACAAGTATCTTAGGATTACATTTGTAAACAATATTACAACAAGCAATAGGTCTTAAAGCTTTCACCTTAGAAGGGTGAACCTTATAGATTAGTGTGATAGTACTAGTGGCATTCACGCCTCTTTGATAAATTTTTTATTGTTTAAAAAATCCTACAAGTAAACTATCCAGGAGCGTTGATGAGCTAGTTCTCATGCACCACTTCAGGTACCTCAACGTTAGAAGAAACTTAATTGGAGGTGAAACAGGGATTAGAAGAATCAGGTATCACCTTGGGACGTCAAAGATTAACAAAGTACAAATTGACAAAAAGGTTCTGATTAAATAATATATGATAAGAAGCTTTTTTTTTTTTCGAAACAATCTTTAGTTCATTTAGAAGATGAGTACATGTTGAGGTTATGGCAAACCTCAAAGATGGCAAGTTGGTACATGCCGGAGAATAACCTCTACTCGTATACACCAGAACGATACCTACAGACTGTGGTACAATTCTCCCTTACCATAAATGTACTGAGCTCTGACCAGCTCTTTGACGACACCCAACATCTAGGACTTAAATAAACTAGGGACAAGGAAGAAAAAAGAAGCTTAGACCAGGAGAACCACGACAAGTCCAAACCTACATGGACCTTATTCGAAGCAAACATGCAACAAAGGGAGACACCAATCCTTAACCAGGGGAGCATATTTTTGACAGAGCAACGAAAGAAGATAGCTACCCAGAAACTATGCTGAATCTGGTGACTATCTTTCAAGAGGATCATTTTTCTTGCCAGTCCCTAGGGCTGCCACCACATCACAGAATTATCAATCGGATGGGAAAGATCAACCACCATACAGATTTTATTCTTTGAATGACAACGCTTACCTTTCTTCATATTTGGTTCCGACCGCGAAGGACAAATCACTTCATCTGACCAACCCTTTCTAACTGTTATATTGTAGTTTCGTTTCTTCCCCCTTGCGCCACCAGACCTGACATCAACTCTCTTCGACGAAAGGGAGATTTTCACTTCAACACCTTCATTTGTTTTGCATATATCCTTATGCTGGTCTTGGCCAGGAGGTGGGTGAGCAGAGGCATTAGAGCTAGCATCCCCTTTTTCGCAATCAGCTAGCTCACTTCAAAAAGAGCTGGTGGGCGGTCACCTTCATAAATAATCTTCTAGGTTTCGGTGCAGTCTTCTAAAGTGGTCTTCTTTCCAAACCGAAGTTCTGAAGCTCTGATCCGTGGTCCATAAGGGAAATTCGGCAGGAGGGTCCGACTGGTCGAGGCATTCCTTTGTAGCATGTAGAAACAAGTCACATTTAAAGCAAATAGCTGGCATCCTTTTGTAGGTCACCCACATAAACAATTCTCATCCCTCAATAGAGACTTTGACACATGGAGAAAACTTGTAGCAGGACCTTAAAGCAAATAGCTAGCGAGAAGACTTGTTAGCAGGACCTTAAAGCACAAGAAGTCACCCCCAGCTTGCCCATCATCCTCGCTATATTCCAGGAAGCTACCCAAGTGATTGGCAGTGCGCCTGGAAAAGCTTAAGTTATGGAAAAGGAAAGAGACGTCGTAGATCATAACCCACATGGAGATCCAACGAAACTCATGATCCGCTGGGCCCATGAATCTGTCGATGTGATAAAAGATGAGAAGAGAGTCGATGAAAGACTAGGGCCTCGGTTGAGTACCACATGCGCCAAATATGGGTGTTCGAACTCGAAGAGGAAGAGGATCTTTCCTGCACTGCGGACCTTGAGCTTACCCTCCATTAGCCAAACTCTATAGAGAGTGTTTTCCATAGCTCGAACATCAACTCCCTTCAAGGAGAATATTTGGCACAACAGACAATGGTCGAACGGGAGTGCAAAGTCGCCATCAACAAGGTCATCGAGTGTAGTTGTTTCGCCCTCGGTCGTGAAGGAAGGCTCTTTGCACTTTGCAACAATTTCATCAATAGGGCCTTGCATGTGAGAGTCGGTTATATTGTGAGAAGATTTGGAGACGAGGAGAGCAGAGGAAGTAGCTAGAGATATTCGATGGTGTGGAGCAAACTAAAAGCGAGGAGGAAATTGCATGAACGGTGGACGAGGCTAACCCCATTCTCACATGCAAAAAGCAATCATTGGAAGCTCCGTTTCCAAGGCATACTAGTAAGTCGGGGCATTAGGATGTGAGCAAACTGTCGCTGCCACTGCACCACCAATGATAGACGGGGGATGGAAAACTGGGTGGGTAGAGGTCGAGATCCTTGGGAGTGGAGTTTGTCGATGAATATTGGGGGGGGGGGG
Organism: Limonium bicolor; assembly: GCA_023374045.1. Taxonomy (NCBI): domain Eukaryota; kingdom Viridiplantae; phylum Streptophyta; class Magnoliopsida; order Caryophyllales; family Plumbaginaceae; genus Limonium; species Limonium bicolor. The sequence goes on from CM041777.1 coordinate 51,492,093, forward strand.
AGTTGTAAGGTCAAAAGCAAAAATAACACATACACATGCTAGTCAAATCAAAACATGAGCAATACGGATTGGGAGGAGAAAACAATGAGATGAAACACGAGAAAGAGGAGGAAGTAAGACAGAACTCGCTAAAGGGAAAGCAAGGGAGAAACACTCTTGTCGGGAGGAAAAAAAAATACTCTCGTAAAGGAGAAATACTCTCGATGGGGGATCGAAAGTTAGTGTCTTCGATGAAACGAGTTAGGGTAGCAGATAGTTATTGTCTTCATTTGATAGCGTTGATATGTAAATCTGATGTTGTTCTTTTTCTCTTCGTTGATAAGTAAGCATATCCTTGCAACTAGTATGGATTCGAAGAGGGGATGCCCCTCAGGCGTCTTACATTATTTTAATAATATTCTACGTATTTTAGAGGCTTTACAGCTTCGCGAATTAGAAGCTGGTGAAGGTGTCACCTTCCTTGGTGGCACCATTTTTCTGTTTTTCTATCTTTGTTATTTATGAAATTTTAAAGTGTTTAGTATAAGTTCAAATAACATAAATTTTACACCACACCGTTGTTCATCATAATTCGAGCTCTTCAAAATAAGATTCAACATGAATAAGTTTTGATAAACTTAAAATTTATAATTTTTTTATGTGCATACTACCCCCGTCCTACTAGAATTGTCTTGTTTGCTTTTTGGCACGTTTTTCCACATTAATATTTAACATATAAGATAAACTAATTTTATAAAAATAAAATCATCAAGATATAGTTTATTATGTAAGGAATCAATTGCATAACTTAGATTTATAAAATTACTTTATCTTATATGTTAAATAGTGAAGTCAAACAAAACACTCAAATAGTAAACAGGACAATGCGGGTGGGACGGAGGTAGTATGTTTTAAGATTGACTGTGAAATATATAAAGTAAATAATTTTTAGGAGTATATGTTTCTACAATGCTAGATTTTTCCATGGTGTTAGTCATCAAAGAGTTGAATGAGGGTATGGTCATCTTTTTTATTGTGTGGTGGTTAATAGTCGAACCACATTAGCCTTCATTGACGGTGTTAGCTTCTTTGACAGTGTTAGCCATCCTAGGATTATATGTGGCGGTAGGGTTATATTTTTCTTGAGTGGTTGTTAATAACCGAACCACCTTAGCATTCTTTAACTGTTCGGTGAACCTGGACGTTGACCTGTGGGACCCAATGAAAACACATTTGATGTAACACCCTTACTTAATTGTCGTCTGATCGCCGTGCTCAATTAATAAATCGTAGTGGTAAATAAATATTATCGAACTAATGGTGTTACCGTTCTCACTCGCCCATACGAGTGATAACACATTCACTTAACCAATCATAATACGAAACAATTTCCTGCAGTGACTACAAGAGATAGATAGCAGTTTATAAATCCATAATAATACAACCGTAAGTAAATTCCGTACACGTGAGCGTCTACAAATATACATCTCAGTTCACAAAACCTGAGTCCATAATAAAGTACATGATAATCCCAAAAGTATACCACTAATGAAAAAGTTGCGCCTCCGCGTCGGCAGTCAGCTACTCTCCTGAAAAATATTGTTTGTATGTATGGAATCAGCCCCTGCTGAGTATGTTACTATATGACTATCATGCCCCCTCGGACTCCCAGTTAATTGGTCGAGAGCATGCATTTCAGTTACATGCCACCATTTTAATATTAAATCTGTAAAGTTTACACACAGAATAACATCCATACAATAAACATATATAAATCATGCTATTCACATAGCATACAACAGTATAATATAAGCATAATAAACAACGAAGCGAGATAATACGAGAGTTATAAATTTTTGATTTATTCTCGTTCTTGGCCTTAAGGCCCTAAACAGTTTTCGCCAATTATACGAGCTATCTAGCTGTTCGTATATTGTTTGGTTAAGAAGTATCTCATGCCTATGACAACGTGTTGTTAAACCGTCGTGTCCCTACTCCATACCCCTATCTAAGGTGGGTCACCCACGAAAATAGCCACTCAAACAGTAGAGTCTCTGACCGACGAACCATCTTAGTTCGTTGGAATTTTGTTGAGGGTAAGGACCCGTACGTGGACATCCTCGCATCGTGTTTGTGATCATAGCACACACCTAGGGCCCCACCCTTAAATAGCCATTTTGCATGGCCTCAGCCACAATCAGTGCGCCAATTGCATGGATTCCTCGGTCTTGATGGATATTATCGTAGATTTATCACCGATTATGCTAAGATCGTCGCCCCTCTTACTGCTTTGTTACGCAAGGACGCCTTCCAGTGGTCTTTTGAGGTGTCTACGACCTTCACTAATCTCAAGGCCGCCCTATCGTCCGCCCCATTTTTACACCTCCCTGACTTCAGTATGGAGTTTGTGATCCAAACTAATGCCTCGGGCACAAGGGTGGGGCGCGGTCTTGTCTCAAGATGAGCATCATATTGCCTATTTCAGTAAGTAGTTGTCCCCTTGTTTGCAGTCCGCTTCTGCGTACGCCAGCGAGATGTTGCGATTACTGAGGCCGTTAAGAAGTGATGTCCTTATTTGTTTGGTTCCCACTTTACTATTATCACCGATCACCAGAGCCTACGTTCTATGGTTTCTCAGACAATACAAACACATTAAAAACAGCGGTGGTTAGCCAAATTGTTGGGATTCTACTTTACTATCGTATACCGTCCTGGGAAGGAAATTGCTCTAGCTAACAAACTCTCTAGAATCTCTGATGGGCAGCTCCTTAGCCTTCAAGCAACCTCCCGGCCGGTGGTAGCTCTTTTGTCTACGCTACGTTCCTATATTTCTCAGTATTGTCATGAATTGCTCCAGAGTATTCGGGACCAGCCTTACAATCACCGTGAGTATTTAGCTCATAATGGACTGGTCTATTACAAGGCTCGTTTATATGTGCCCGAAGTTGCCGCCTTTCATTCTCTTATGGTTCAGAAGTTCCACTCTTCACCCTCGGGTGGGCACACAGGTGTTGCTCGCACTCTGGCAAATCTAACAGCAATTTTTTATTGGTCGGGAATCAGAGATGATGTCAATAGTATGGTGTGTTCTTGCCCTACTTGCCAGGAAGTCAAGGCTGAAAATCGTGCTTCCAAGGGGTTCTTACAACCGCTACCGATCCCCGAACAGATTTGGGACGAGATATCCATGGATTTTATCACCCATCTCCCTTTATCTTGCGGTTAAACAGCTGTGTTGAAGGTGATGGATCGTTTATCTAAGTATGCTCATTTTTGCGCCCTTAGTTCACATTTTTCAGCAGTGGATGTCGCAGATGTCTTTGCTCGGGAAATTTGCCGTTCTTCATGGGGTGCCCTCTAACATTGTTTCAGATCGTGACCCAATATTTATGAGTGCATTTAGGAAGGATTTGATTTGTTTCGTCTACAAGGAACAACTTTATCTATATCTAGCTCCTATCATCCTTAATCAGACAGTCAGACTGAGATCGTTAATCGTCTGTTGGAGGATTACCTTCGTTGTTTTGCATCTCATAAGCCATCGACCTGAGTGAAATATTTACATTGGGCCGAATGGTGTTACAATACCAGTTTTTATTCCTTTATTGGTACCACTTCGTTTGAGGCCGTCTATGGACGACCCCTACCTTCCTTGCTGGATTTTGAGTCAGGCGCTTCATTTATCGCTGCAGTTGAATCTACCCTCTTTGATCGTACCAAGATCTTGCAATCTTTGAAAGATAACATTGATCGTGCTCGGCACCGTATGCAGCTGAAGGCGAACAAGCGTCATACATATGCAGAATTTACCATAGGTGATTTGGTGTACGTCAAGCTCCAGCCTTATCGGTAGTCTTTCGTAGCGCACCGTTCTTCCTTTGAGCTAGCAAAGCGGTTATACATACCATTCCCTATCACTGCATGTGTGGTATGGTGGCCTACCGTCTGCAGTTACCTCCTGATGCGTGCATTCATAATGTCTTTCACATATCTCTATTGAAGAAAGCCACGGGCTCCCTCCTACTTTTTCGGTCACTTATCATCAGAATTCATCGACGGTCACCCTTAGATTACCCCAGGATGTATATTGGATCGCTGTGATCAGTTGCACGCGGGACATTTGTTCATCTTGTTCTCGTAGAGTGGCCAGGTCTTCCGGCTGCCGATTCTTCTTGGGAACCTATTGAAGTTATGCAGCATGATTTCCATGACTTTGACCTTGAGGACAAGGTCACTTTCGAAGACGGGAGGAATGTGACCAACTCTCGAGGGCCATTAGATAGGCTAGCCCGTATCAAGAGATCTCAGGTCCACTTACAAGATTATGTTTAGTTTAATTTCCTTATTTGAATATTTTATCTCAAGTATTTTGAGTTATTAATAAAGACATAGTTTAGATATTATGTATATATTGTTTAGATATTTACTAGATAGACTTGTTATTAGAATTGATAGATTATTACTATTATATAAGGGAGGGATTGTATTCAGAGGAGATATCAATATACAAGTCATATTCCATATTCTCTCTCACTTATTCCACGTCTGAATTTTCTGCTCCCTTCCCTCTGCCGGGTCTCTTCTGTCCGGCCTTCCCATCCGGCACAATCAACCCCCGACACAATTATCTCTAAAATCTTAGTGAATAGAGTGAAAGGTTATATGAACTCAATTATATCAGAGGAACAAGCAGCTTTTGTTCCAAGTTGGCTTATTAGTTATAACATAATTCTGCCCCATGAACTCCTGCACTATATGAGGCTGTCTAAAGCTAGAAGGAATGGTTCTTTTGCTTTAAAACTAGATATGTCAAAGGCTTTTGACATGGTAGAGTGAGATTTCATTTTAAATGTTTTGGAAAGTACGAGTTTTCATCAAAATTGGATTAAAGTTGTAAAAAAGTGCATAACTGTAACAATGGTTATCTTAGTGATTGGTTATCCGGGGAGAGTTTTTGTTCCGTAGAGAGGTATAAGACAAGGGGATCCCCTGTGCCACCCTTTTTTCCTTTGCTGTATGGAGGTGTGTCTCATCACTAAAAATGGTTGAGGGATGTGGGCTTACATAAGGCTTTCAATGAAAGGCATGACTTTTAGTGTCTATGGGCTTTTCTTTCCAGATGATTGTGTGGTTTTTGGAAAGGCAACTAGGGATAATGCTAGAAAGATCAAAGATGTAATTTATGACTTTTGTGAGGCCTCGGGGCAATGTGTGAACATAGTGAAGTCAGGAATGATGTTCTCAAGAGGAGTAGGAGCAAGGGAATGAGTAGATATTAGAGAGTGTTTTGGAATTAAAGAGGTGGGTGATTTAGGAATATATTAGGGTTTTCCAAGTAAAATTGGGAGAAACAAAAGGGATGTTTGTAAATATGTAAGGAAGAGGTGTTAAAAAGGTTCAAAGATGGTCAAAGACAATGTCTCATGTAGCTAGAACAATTTTAGTCAAGAGCATACTCCAGGCCATCCCACTTTTGTCATGAGTGTTGTTAAGCTCCAAAAGGTCTGCTTATTGGGATCAAGCAGATTATAGTGAGATTTTGGTGGAATGGTATGCTAGGCAAGAGGGTTTGGTATGGAAGAATTGGGCGCATATGTGTCTGCCTGAGAAATTTGGTGGATTAGGATTTAGAGATTTAGAAGCTTTTAATGAGGCCCTCCTTATGAAGCAAGTGGGGAGAGTGCTTTAGAACCCCTTTTTCTTTAGTGTCTAAGGTTCTGCAAATGCACTATTTCCCTTCGGTTTTTATTCTTGAGGCAGAGCAGGGCTCACGCCTGAGTCCAATTTGGTGAGCTTTACAAGGGGTTGTGCATCTGGTGAAGCAAGGAGCTTGGAGAATCATTAGAGATGGTGAATGAACAAGACTAAATGATAGATGGCTAGTAAGTAAGCTTGGGGGAATTTCCAATGGTGCATCCTCGCAGAAGTGAGAAATGGTGGTAAGGCATCTAACTTGATTGATACTTCATTGAGGAGATGGAGGGAAGATGTGGTGAGAACATGGTTCGACCCAAACGATGCTTCACATATCCTAGCTATTCCTCTATCTGAGAATGGCAGCAGGGATAGTTGGGGATAGGGTTGTACTAAAAGCTTTTCTTTCAATGTAAAATCTGCATACCATATGGTTATGCAACTGAGGTTGTTTGAGAAGGGGGCATGTCTACGAGTGATAATTTTATGGGGAGAGCCATGGACAGAGTTAAGAAGTGTCTTCTTCCCCCTGGGGTTTCTCTCTTTGTTTGGAAGCTGATCCAAGGGTTCTTGCCATGTAAAACGATTCTGGCACGTAGGCTCTAGTTTGATATTGATTTACGGTGTAAAGTGTGTCAAGGGCTAGATAGTCTGGTGCATATGTTTTGCCATTGTTGTGCAATTTCGGCTGAATGGGAAGCAAGTGGTATTAAACCTCTTGAGTATTTACTATCGGATGAGAGCTTCCTTGGATGGTTTTTGAATATGTGCTTGCATGATAACTGTTGGGAAAATTACTAACATAAGTAATTAAACCTAGCTAAACAGGCAAGTGCACCCAATTCGTTGCAATATAACAAGTGTCATATCCACAAGAAAATTGGTTTCTAAATCCTAAGCTTCGGTACTTTAGTAAAATGTAAATAAAAACAGTAAACGGGGGTTTAACCGGAGGCAAGCTTAGTTGTTTGTAAATGGAAAAGCAATAAAATAGTAAATTGTTTGTTTGATGGAATGGGAGGAAAAGTTCCCTAGGATAATGGGGAATCACCTAAATCACACAAAGAATCTCATAACCATAACTCATTATCTCATTGTCTATTAGAGTTCAATTCATGAATCCCCAAATCATGGGAAACACAATTCTTACCTAATTAGTCAAACCCCTTAATTAAAGAAAGTTTAAGTCACTAAGTAGCATTAAGCAAGAACTCTTAAATAATAGCCCTAAGATTTCACCCCCAAAATCAAGAGAGCAAAAGTTAGGGTTTATCCCCCTTTTAGTCAAATTCCAAACTCAAACTCAAACTCAAATGTTGGATGGAACCACCATAAATGCAATAAGAGATCAATTTAAAACATTAATTGATATTGAAGGGAATAAAACAAGAGCATTCAATGAGTTAGGTCATAAGCATTCAAGGTGCAATATTAGGGTCAAACCCCATCCCATGATACAAAATGGGACTACTCAACCATTGAAAGGAAAAGAGAAGGGAAAGGAGGGATTTAGCCATTAGAGGAGTTCTAGAGCTTCAATGGAGGTAGAATCTTTACTTTCTTCCTCCTCCTCTTCTTCTCTTCTTTTCTCCTCTTCTTTTTTCCTTCTTGGTCGCCTCTCTCTCTCTCCTCTCTTTCAGGTTGGAGTCGTGGGTCTTGAATGCATGAGAGAGTGTGTCTTTTTTCCCGTTTTTAAAACAAGTTTCTGGGCAAAATCCCGTTCTGACGGCCCCACAGGGGCGGTCGGCCTGGGGCGGTCCAGACTAGAGAAGGATGTCAACTTTCGTCCGTCCCTCCAGGGCGATCCTCAGGGTAGGTCTTCACCATAAACGTTTTTTCTGCACTGAAATCATTCCATTTGACCCATTATCTTTAACACACTCCTCATGGCAATAAAGCTTGGCCATAAAGTCTTGAGAATCTCCCAAAAATCATTGCTCAAGTGAGCTTTTACCAATATTTTAACTAAAATTGTATAAGTTCACCTATATTAACGAAATGCTCTATAAAGTGGTGAAATAGGTCAATGGTTGCATGAAATAAAGGTAAACAAAGACCTTATAATTACATTATTTCACCACTTATCAATAACCTTCTTGACATGACTAAATTATGCATCTTGGTTTGGAAGATATGGTATGCCAGGTGCCTTTTGCTTTGAGGATGTGTGGTCAATCTACGCTAGGTTGGCTCAGTCCTTCCTTGACACTACTTTGCCTGATCGGAAGAGGGGTGTTGCAGTCATTGGAGCAAAAGCAGAGCATGATGGTGCTCCAGCTAATGCTGTCTTGGTCTGGGTGGATGCAAGCGTTGGAAATGAGGGACGATATGGGTTGGCAGCGGTGGTGAAGAACACGACTGGAGGGTAGTGTGTTGGTGTAATGAAACTTGCTCTCCAATTGTGACGGAAGCATATGCTATTGTTTTGGTCTTAAGCTTGTAGTTAAAATGGGGATACAAGATGCTTTATTTAATAGTGATTGTCTATTAGTTGTAAAGTTTTTATCTGGTTGTAAGGGGGAGGGGAAGTTGATTACTATGCACAGTGCTTAATGAGACATTAGAAATTGTGAGTCTTTTCAGTTTTTTGAAGTATAAGCACATGTCAAGGTGGGAATGGTAGCGCTCATATTTTGGCTAATTTTAGTAGGTGTGGTCAATGGGTAGAAAATGATCCAAGCTGTATTGCAAACGTATGTTGTTAATGGAGTCAAGTTGGTGTTTTGTGTAAAAAAAAGTCTTATATAGTCAGAAAGGTAGGTTTAAAAAATAAAAATTAAGCAGAAAATTTACAATAGCGTGCATAGCCATAGTCAATATATAAATGTTTTTATTATCGCAACTTTCTATAACTTGATATTGGTGACGGTGTTACGATATTTGAACAAAATAATGAATGAAACTACTGATTGACCAAAGGGAAAGTAGGCGGCGACGAATGAGCGAAGACAAATATACCGAGCTTGCGTACAAAAAGATACGACATCGATCTATATATGCTTCCGAATTCCGATTGCTCCAATCTCCTGGAATTTCACCGGTCAAACTTTCCGGACATATCTGTACGTACGTGGGGCTCAAATAGGCCTTTCTCCTCTGGAAGGACTTCATTTGGCTTCTTCCCTGTGTTTTAGACACCGCCCCGTTGAAATTGCCAAAGAAAGCGGTGAGTGAGGCCGTAGAATATACAGTATCACGGATTATAGTTGAAGTTTTTGCTCTTTTTTTTTTTTTTGAAATCAAGGATTGTAGTTATGTGAACAATAACCCTTTACCATCTCGTATTCCCTTTATTTTGAAATCATATCTTAACGACACGATCTAAATAATTACTAGGATATGAAATCTGCATGGCATTTATAATCTCTCTCTTTTATCTTTCACTGTTACCATTATGATAGTTCGGAGTTTCAAATCCAAAACTTTGGTCATACACAATTTCTTTCATCATACTACTACCAAGCAAGTTACCGGGAATCATAGATGAGAGTCGAGTGGCGAGAAAAGAGGAAGCGGCGGGGCCGCGTGAGAGAGAAACGAAGAGAAGATAGGGAGGTGGAGCGGCGAGGACAGGACCGCCTGCGCAGCCAAGAGAGATGGAGCGGTCGAAGGTATCGAGGAAGCCAGGAAGGTAGGTCTTCTCTTGAGTCACGGAGTGGAAGTGAACAAATTCGACGGAGGAGAAGGAGGTGCGCTTGCCAGTATTGGTGGTGGTCAGCAAACTGACTTCTCCGGCGGAGCCTACCAGCGAAGGTTAGATCGGAACGATGTGCGGTGGCCAGCGAGGCGTCGGGATTGTTCTCGCCAGTCAGAAATGGATGGCTCTCGAGCGCTGGCGAATCAGATGCGGAAAAGGGGCGGTGTAGGCGTTGAAAACATTGGACAGGGCCTGTCTATGTTTATTGACAACCTCCACAGAGAGGCTGATATTAAAGCAATACGGTGGCTTCTGCGTGGGGTAGGCAAAATCGGTGGTATTCACATCTCGCAGAAGCGACGTCCCAACAATGGATTGGCTTTTGCTATTGTCAAGCTGTTTTCGATTCCACAAATCAAGAAGGCGGTGGGAAGACTTCACGGGAGGACCTTCATGGGAAACAAAATCTTTGCACGCCAGGCCAAGTACGAGGCGCTAAGCTCCAATGAAAGTCGAGAGCAGGTATCGGCAAAGACGGATGGTAAGAGTGAGCATATTGTTACCGGCAATGGTAACGTGCATCTGTCCCAGGTTCCAGCTACTGGCAAGGTTGGAGGTGGTCCTAGAGACGGCGACAATCTCTGCGTCGATTCTTTGGAGGACGCTGTGATAGTGACACAAACTCCTAACGGTGGCAATGATAGGGTCGCTCCTGGTTGTGACGCCGGGGTGCTGTCTCCCGATTGTGGTGGTGTGCCAGTTGGTGGCGCGTGCATGGAGGGGGATGGTGAGCAAGTGCCTGGCTCGGGGAGTCGTGACAGCCAACATAAAATTCTAATTAATGTAAGATGTTGCTGCTCCTTGCCCGAGGAATCTTCGCCATGTTCCAAGGAGGATAAAGCAAAAGTAAAGGAAAGAGTTAATTATGTCGGTGATTTTAATGGAGGATATTCGGTGGGTGGTTTGTCTAATGGTTTGTGGAGTGGTGGGCCATTTCATTCCTCAAGTTGGTGGTACCCAGTTGCTGGTTATTGGGTAGGTCACCCGACGCATGGTTTTGACCAGCCCGGATGGTGGGGCCAACCACAGGGATGGGGTCTATGGCCATTTTATTCTAGTACGGGTTACTACCAAGCTGCATGTGTGCAACAGCCACCTCCTCCCACGCCTCCCAATGTCCAGCACTCGAATGATGGTGTCAATAGGAACCCGTGTCAGGGGACAACGGAGACTGGTGATCGGGTGCCAGTTTCAATTCGCCAGCCAGTTAGTGTTAAGATTTCGGGCCCCGATCCAGTTATGGAGGATATTGTTAATAAATCGAAGGGAGGGATGGAGGAGGATGCCCAATGTTTCGATAAGCTTAGCAATGATGTGGACGTGGGGATCAGTCTTGGACATAATGGTAACGGGTCTGGTGACCTTGGGCTTTGGCCCGGGTCAGAGACTGGTGGTCCCCAGGCACAAGTGTTGGAGGAAGACCTGGAGGATGTTGGTCTTAGGAGCCTCTTTGAGGAGCCGGAGTTTCCCCCTGGGTTCGAGCCTGCCGGACCCTCTAAGCAAGAAGACGACCCCGAAGATGATCCTGAGGAGGCAGTTGTTAAAGAGGAAGCAAGACAAACGCTCCTCTTTGCCAAGCAGCTCGGATGTACTGTCCCAAATGAGAAGCTTGTCCTATCCAATTATGAAGAGATCATTCGAGAACAGAGAACGAGCTATCGCCGGAGAGGTCACGTCGAGAGTGAAGAGTCAAAAGAAGAGTCTGACAGATGCTCTAGGAGTACAGCTAACGATAAGGGGAAGAGAGTTAGTGGGACTAGACCCCTAGGTTTTAGTAAGTTTTCACGAGTTAGTAAGGTGGCCATGCGGGGCAAGAGGAAAGCTAAATAGTTTTAAGGGTCCCTCTTAGCTAGTAAGATTAGTAGGGCTAAAAAGGTATGGTAGACTTATGTTGGTTTCTCCTTTCATTTTGTTTTGCCCTAAATGTCAAAATAGGCGAGAAAGGCACTATGCCATAGTATTGCCATTGTAACTGGATTTTTCCAGCAATTATCAAAAAACCAAGCAAGTTACCGGGTAATCCACCAGCTGCGATTCAAGCTCGAGGCTATCATTTGCCTGCTTGGAGGATAGTGAGGTAGATGAAGATGGTTTAGAGTGAGGTCCCCCCTCCTCTTTCCGTTATTTCTCCTAGGGATTAGTGACCCTTTGAGTTCTCAAGATCCTGTGAATCTTTAGGTTCATCTTTATTCGGCACATACAGATTCAGTTCCTCACCACCCGCATCCAGTGTAGCCTCATCTTTACCTGCATTCCTGGCAACCTCCTCAAGGATCCTCCAAAAGCCACGGTCATCTTCTTCAACAACCCGTCGCTCAATTCGTAACCCGGAAGCTCTAAGCCAAAGCCCGTAAGCCAGGGTGCCTTCCTTAGAATCCTTGAAACTCGGGCACTCCTTGGTAGGATGGAAGAGTCATCCACACTGGAAGCAGATATGAAGCATTTTCTTGTAGGATAATCTAAGAACTGAAAGTAAGCCTTCAGTATTGATTGAGAAACAATGCAAACCGGCTTGTGAATATCACACCTGGTTTTTATCCACACAAACTCACTACTAAAATGACCATCATCCTCACATCATAGTACATGTAGTCTCCAAGTTTAAAGCCAAGCCTTTGAGGGAAGGTCTTATGACAAAAGATGAGGGGGCCGGACATCATGAATACAAACCCAGATCGGAATGAAACTGAATTTATTATCCTAAGGTGGTTTTCGTGCCTCCACTAATTGGATAACTAGTAGAGAACCATCAAATCTCTAGGGACCCTGATTGCATGAGAAGCTCGCCAGCATCCGCATGCTTTCCTAACTCAAACATGAAAAGATTCATACCGACACTCTTGACCTTGCATTGTCCACGTAGCTGCCAAACCTTATCAGTTGTTCCTTCTAGAGTGCGGACATCAATAATACGAGAGGAGAGCAATTTTCCAAGGATGCATCAATCATACCATTGCCTATCCGGATGCACCAGAAGATCATCTAGGTTCATTGAGAGGCCTTCATCCTCCGTGAGGTTGAGGTTAGCACATCGAGAAGCAATCTCTTCAACCTGGTCTTCTTTTTTTTTTTTTTTGATAAGTAGCTGGGAAACCAGCAATAAGGCAATACTGTGACTCAAAGAGAGTCTTTCTCGCCGGTACAAAAAGAAAACTGAAATAATAATAAAAAAAAGACAGAAATAGAAAGAACATGGTACAAAGCGGGTTCATGAAGAGGGCCACAACTGAAGAGAGTGGGAAGTCTTGAAAGGATGCAGAAACATAGGATCTTTGCATCGAGGAGCATTTGGAACTGTTCTAGCAACGTGGAGCAACCTTTGGTTTAGGATATCACTCATTTAACGAAAATCAAGAAACTGGGTGTAGAAAAGTGTCTCAAAACCCTCTCGCCACAAAGAGAAATTGTAATGGACAACTTTGATTCTTTTGAATAGCCCTTCTTTTATAAGATTTGAATAAACAAACTAGATATATATGTTAAGCCCTTGTGGTTTGGTCGGCAGAGGAGTGATATCCTCAAATCAAAGGTTCTGGGTTCAAAACCTACCCCACTTATAAAAAAAAAATAGATAACATTATTATTTTTTTTCCCGCCTTTGTTTTGTACATTTCTAGTTTCTTGATCTATTCAAGTTGTTGTCTGTCTTGTCCACATATGAACAAAACGCAGCACTCACATGCTTGCTAATTAATTGCTATGCTTGCTAGCTCTCCTAAATTGGAACGATAACATTAATAATAGTATTAGTTGAATATTGACGACCCATGTAGCTAAGTCGGCCGGCCATGTGAAAAGAAGATTCTTTTAATTCAAAGTTGGAATAATTAAGGGAACAATACTAACTAATATGGAAAGGCTTGTGAAGATAATATTTTTCTCAAGAGAACAATACACAAAGCGATCGAAAATGCATAGAACATCTAATTTTATTCAGACGGTGATATATATATATATAGAGAGAGAGAGAAAGAAATTTATATAAACGCTAGCTTATCCATCACTAATTAAAAATGAGAACTTGTTACGAAAATTCACATAATTAATTAGTTGTGGATAAACCCTAGCTAGCAATAGCATGCTCTCTTAGTCTCAAGTAACACACACAAATTAACTGTATGTAATTAACATCCATTTAAACTAGAAATTACATGCACTTAGAAAATGTCATGAACATCGATAATGTACTTGCTCTTATTCAATCTTCAACCTGATAATCATTATTATTAGTAGTAGTAGTAGCAGTACTCCTCCAGCTGCTGCCGCCGCCGCCATCATCACCTCCTTGTTTCTTAACGATCTTTGATGATGAGAACAATGACAGTGACAAAAAATCAGTACTATCATGAACAACGACAGGAGCTAAATATTCTCTTGTTTGGATCTTGTCATGACTCCCATCACTTGTGTTGTCAAATGAAGGTGGATTGAGTGAAAGAGTCAAATCAAGATCACGGGTATAATTATAATTAGCCATGTGATGGTGATCTGACATCTTCCTCTTTCTTGCTGACAATGACACTATCTGCTGGTTGGTGGGAAGATTCATCATCTCTTGTTTTTGGGTTTTCAGTTGTTCTTGGTTGGAGTTGATCATCTTATTCCAATCATTGATGATTAGGGTTTGATTATTAGGTGATGATGAGGAGGCTGTGGTACTGATAAATAGGTTTGGTGGAGGGAGAAAATTGTGGATGATAGCAGTAGTACTGTTGTCCCACTGGGAGCTCCATGAAGGGTATTTAGCAGGTTCTTCTTCTCGGTTGTACCTATTAATTAAATAAGATAGATTTGATTTTGACAAACTTATAAGAGCTAGTTATACCTTATCGATCATTAATTCAAGAGATGATGCATGATAAAATAAGTACCTGAAAGTAGAACTGGGAATCTGATACTTCTGTTTGACCATCGATAATTGTTTGAGATTGTAGATTTCTTCTCCACTATGTAGTAGTAAGTTTCGATCTCCATACATGACTTTCATATATATCATGAAAACGAAAAAGCTAGATTAGGAAAAGGGATGAATAATTAAGACTAGTGTTTTACTATGTGATCACTTCATGATGAAAAGAAACAATTTAGCTAGCTCGATTTGATCCATGGAGTTGTGAATTTCAAAGACCAGACATTTAAATAAATTTTACATGAAAATTATAGCATGCGTACATTGCTGTCCTGGTTCAACATCGATCTTCTTGCTTCTGTACATCTGCAGTTTTTTTTTTTTTTTTAGATAATCAAATACCAAATAAATAAATAAAAATACTCTACTGCAAATTGATTGATCACTGATTTTACCTGTAGATGGCTCTTAACATGAGCTATGCTCAAACCTTTTACATTCATAAACTGAAGAACTAGTTTAGGTGTCGCTCCTGTAATTAAATAGATCAAAATTCATCAACATCATTAAAATTGAAACATCCCACCAAGTCTTTCAATAGCATATAATCAACATAAAGAATTTTAAGAAATTAAACTCACTATCTTGACCACCAAGTCTTTCAATAGCATGGATAAACCGTCTATGGAGATCCGGAGTCCATCTAAGCCGAGGAGTTTTCGATCTGATATACGGTCTCACTGAAGGAATGGTCGTCGTCGTTGATATCTCCTTTTTCTTCTGTAGTTGCTGATGATGATCAGAAGTAGAAGAACTGATGATCTCTTCAACTGTACTGTTATTAGCACTCATATTGGAAGATGAACTAACCATAGTCGTTGTTTCTTCAACTCCACCAGTAGTACTACAACTCTCCATAGATCCATTATTAGTACTTTCTCCACCGGTGATGATGGTGATTCCCCTTCTCCTTTTCCTATACTCTTGATGAGTAGTAGTACCATCTACTCCTCCTCCTCCTAATTCTTCTTCTTCTTCTTCTTCTTCTTCTTCCTCTTGTGTACTGCATGTTTCATCTTCCAATTCCTCTTCTTCTAGTGGGTTTCTATTCTCGGAGCAGTACTGGTGTCTGCTTCCCTCCATTCAGAGAAAAGATATACAGAGAGAAATTAACTAATTAAGCTAGCTAGCTAGCTGGCTAAACTGATTGATGCTTAATTTTGAAGTTTTTCTTTCTAGACTACTGAGTACGTACTATCTTGCTGGAAAGAAATATACTGAATCAAGACCTAGCCTTCAAAATTCACTCGCAGAGAAAGAGGATAGAAGAAGAAGAAGAAGAAAGGAGGAAGAAGGTTAGCTATCTTCTCTTCTTGCCTTAGCTAGCATAATACGATTCCTCTTGATTTAGTCATCGATCATTCTCTAGTTTATTAGTAAAAGGTTTTAATTAATGTTCAACACGACAAAATAGAAATATGACCCCCATCATTTATTTTCAAAGACCGTTCAAATTGATCTGCCCTTTTGTTTTCTTTTCCTTGAAAATTAATTTCATTAATAACTTGGGCCAACATCCCAATGACTAGCTGGAAATTAACAACACATTAACTTACACAAACATATACTTTCTCCTCTTAATTTTTTTTTGTTTTCACATTATTTTCAATGTATAAGAGTAGTATTTTGTTTCTTTTTTGTCTTTTATTTACCAACTTTATTCATCATTTTTTTCATTGGCAACCCTACTTTTCAACCTAACTAAATTTATACTACCTCCGACCCACTTTGACCTTCTTGTTTGCTTTTTGACACGTTTTTCCACTTCAATATTAAACATGTAAGATAAAATAATTTTATAAAATAAATTTCTACAACTTATAGTTTTTTACATAAGGATTCCATTGCAAAACTTAGATTTGTAAAATTATGTTATCTTATATGTTAAATATTGAATTCAAACGACATGTTCAAATAGTAAAGAAGAAGGTCAACAAGGGACGGAGGGAGAGTATACAAAAAGTTAATATAACATAGTAAAAAATCAACTATTTAGAAGGGAAGGAGTAATAACTACTTTCCAAAATATATTAACTAATAAAAACTCCACTCTACTAATAATTTCCAACTTGAAACGTTGAAACAAACCTTGACCTGAAACTATGCATATCCCGGTGAAATTAAGGCTTTATCATACAGTGTAACTAGCAACAAATTAAACCGGACCAATTTATTTAACAAACCATCGCATGAAATGTGTAGATTACAACATTAAACATGAGATCAATGACAAAAAAAAAATGAATATAATTGTCCTGGATCTGGATCGATGTGATTCAACCAGATTTTATTTGCAATCTCAATAAGATGCATGCTAGATCAAAGGGTCATATGAATTCTCTAATGGATACATGTAATCCAACTCCAACTCATCTGTTTGTGTTTGTGTGTGTGAAGTATATATCAAAGTCAACCTTCACAGGAGACCCCTGTCTTTGTCTCTTATTTCCTCGAATAATCATATACTCAATAATTCATACTGTATTATAAAAATCTGCAACGTACGATATATGCGTAGACAGACACAGTGTGATTATATAAAATAGGATTTGTCCAATTCAAGAAAACAACATAGCTAGGGTTTGTCGTTATTAATTGGAATGTGTGTTTCCCTATAAACGCGGATCTCAATAAATTCCAACTTCAATTCAAGTTTTATATTTTCGGATGAGCGAGCATATATGTATGTTTGTCCTCCCCCCCTCCCTCGAATAAAAAAATATCGAGTTCTATTTAACGGGCTGCTGGACTACCTTACCTAGCCTTTGAATTTTCCTTAAAGGAAACATGCATGGCCATTAAATTAGATAGTTTCTCACGTATCTATATCTGTGTTTTTATTAAATAATTTCATGAATCAATATTATTAAACAACTTCTCAATTTTCAAGTGAGAATTCATTCTAGTTTGAAAACGAATTTATTACAATATACTATAATTAATCTAAGAAATCAGAGATGCGTTGTTTAGAATGGAATTCATTCTGGGGTGAAATCTACCTTAATGGGAGGTTAAAATCTGGAAGGAGTAACTCGGACCCATACTACCCCCAATGACCATTGGTTTTGTGACTGAATCCTTTTTCTATATATGTCCATGGTAACCTCAATCTACCTTTGAAGACCACATTATGTTGGAAACTGTGATATGCCCGATGCCAACTTAATCATGGCATGTCTCCCTCCTTTTCATATGGTATGAACCAAACAACCTCGTTTCTCTAAACTTCCATCTCTACCTCCATCCTCCATATTTGCGGCTCGAGTGAGGTCGTATCTTCCCAGGGCTACATCAACGTGCATGTCGATGGCAGCACATCCCAGGAAGGGTCGCAACTTGGAATCATCTGCAAGGATTCCTCAGGTAAAGATCTTGCAATTGCAGTCTCAAGCGACTCTATCCCTTGGACTTCTCAAGTTACCGAGACTAAGGCCCTCCTACTGCGCACGCAGCTCGCGGTCTGATTCCACGTACACTCGGGGTATTTTCAGCTTCTCAGGCTGTCTTGAGTGCCTTAACGGAAGAGGAAAAGTTTGTCGAGATGTAGAGATCATTCTAATGGAGCCCCTTAGATTATCAAGGGGAATCCGAAATGTTAGATGGAACTTCAAACCTAAAACCGATAATATTGTTGCACATCTACTAGCTAATCTAGGAAGAACGAAGAACCTCAATGTTGTTTAATTCGATAACTTTTCCCCGTGTATCATGGATTTTGTTGTCTAATATAAGCTCCTATTTTTGAAAAAAAAATAAAAGAACCTCAAGTTAAGTAATTGTGTTGACTTATATTTTGTTTGATCTCTTCCTATTGTTATAATATGGATACTATATATAGCACGTATGCCATACAAACCAGGGGTGGATGGAGGGGTACACGTGAGTCACGTGTTCCCACTTTTTTTGGAAAATTCAGAGATTCTTATTTGTACGCTTTACATATATAATATACGTGACCCCATATATTATAAGTTTTGTAATAGTCTAGTGGCAGAGAAAGAAACAGTAAGTGAGACTGTCTGGGTCCAAATCTCAATCTTGCTTTTTTTCCCTGACCAACCATTTCCTAGTAGATTCAGTTTCTGGAGTGAATTACAACAAATCGTTTTGATTTTGTAACCGTTTTCTTTTTCATTTTCCATCCCAATTAATAGCTTAAAGTAACAGGTTTTTTCATTTTCCATTCCGAGTTAAAGCAACTTTTTTTTATTTTTTATCTTTTCCCTTCCCTTCCCACCAAAATCAACCATTTTAAATATTTTGAGGCAATTGTAACACCCCCATATGGGTAACTGTCCAACAACCTAGCTCTCAAACCATTTAGGCTTGAAAACTAACCACTTTGGACCCTCGATCCTCACTTGGGCTTAAAAGTGGAAGGCCTTGTTGTTGTAGTCAACCCATATGTATCCTTATAAACCATTCATATTACTACTCATATCCCGATGTGGGATGGGGGTATTACATACTCCCCCACTCAAAGAACGCAACGTCCTCGTCACAAGCCTAACAATCCAAGTCCCATGGACCTCCTCGGTAGGTGCGGGTAGATCATCCCAACACGGTCCCGAGTCAGTTTGATACCTTTGTAACACCCATATGAGTAATCACTTGTTAAAAATCATTATTTTTTGTTACGAAGCTTCCGGCAACGACTTAATATCGTTATTATACTTGTTATTAGTAACAATAATTTCGTTACCAATATAGTACTAAAAAATTTTAAAAATTAAGACTACAGTAACGATATAATTGTTACAAAATCATATTTTAGTAACGATATAACTTTTAATAACGAATAAAAGTCGTTACGATAAACAAATTGATCTTTAGTTACGCCATCTCGTGTAACGACATGTAACGACTTTTATCATTACAATATATTAGATTAGTAACGATTTGTTGCCGTTACCAAAGATCTATGTTCTAGTAGTGGTAACTGTCCAACAACCTAGCTCTCAAACCATTCAGGTTTGAAAACTAACCACTTTGGGCCCTCAATCCTCACTTGGGCTTAAAAGTGGAAGGTCTTGTTGTTGTAGTTAACCATATGTATCCTTATAAACCATTCACATTACTACTCATATCCCGATGTGGGATGGAGGTATTACAGCAATGAAGCCCGATAGAATATAATTGTACTAGATGATAATATTATCTTAAATATGAATTATATTTATAAATACAATATTTTTTTTAATAATAGTGACCCCATATAGTTCAAATCCTGGCTCCGCCACTGATACAAACGTCACTACAACATATATGATTTAATAGGGCATTATGTAAACTATATAGAGGGCAAATAGAAAATGTTGTAGACATTGATATGAAATAGGACATAATACTTGTGTCGTGTATGAACCTATCAAAAATGACATTTTAAAAATTGTTGTATTAGTTCAGATCAAAGACAACAATAAGTTATTTTGTTCTTTTTAAATATAGCCAATTACGTCAAAACTAAATAATGTCCTCCTTTATTTACTCAAATACAACATAGAAATTAATTTGTTTTATCTTCCATTTTTCTCCTATCTCCCGTTGCTGCCTGCCTAAATTAATTTGTTTTCTCTTCTTACTCCCTTACTCTCCTCTCCCGCATCGCCTTCATACTTCACTTCAATATTTCAAAACCGACAACTGCGTATAGCGTCACTCTATCCCGTTCTTCGGTCGATCTGGAACTTGCGAAGAAGAGGCGGCAAAACTGTAAGTTTCCTCCATCCATCTTCCTTGATTATGTTCCTCCCTCCATCTTCCATGGCCAGGGTTCTTCAAAATTGGGAAACAGAAACAAATAGGTAGCTTCTCCTTTCATCCTCTATGGCTAGGGTTGTTTGAACTTGCAAAACATAGACAAATCTGAAAGTATTTTTCCTTCCATTTTCCATGTTTGTGTTCCTCCTTCCATCTTTGCTAGGGTTTCACAAACTTGCAAACCAGAGACAAATCGGTAGGGTATTTCAACTTCAGTTCAATTCGCATTGGTCCCTGAGTTGTCAATGACTACATATCTATATATGATTAATTAATTTAAAACTAGAGAGATAAGCTAGCGTGCTAATTAATTCATTATTAACTTACGTAGAATGTTGTGACTGAGCCGGCAGAGTTACCAGGCACGAGCTTGAGCTGAATTACTTCCTTATTCTATTTCGAATGAATTAATGCTAGAGATTTAAACATATAAACAAACCTTTGTATGGATCAGAAGAAGGTTTGTTGATGGCAGTATGTTAGCATATGAAAATTTTCACGTTTCTATACTACTGTCATCACTACCAAAAAGTCATTAGATATTTACCATTTTTAATGTGCTAATTTAGTGATATGTGTTAAACTTTTTTTTTTGTTAATATTGCAGCTACAGAAATCAACACGATTGTGTTGATTAAACTATGTCCATAGTTTGGCTATATCTAATTAGTCTATTGTCTCATTAATGATATTTAAAGCTATCTTGATGAAATTTAATTTATTGATGAAAACTACTGATCCTTGTCATATTATAGACTACACAATGGTAATCTGATTGCTTCCATCTTTTGTTACTCCTAATATGAAGCAAGGTTGTTGATGTTCCCAATGCAAGATTGATCAGTTTTCTCCCACCGTTCAAGCTAACATGGTCAGTGCTACCTCCTTGATCATTTTTTATGTTTTCCTTTGTTACTGTCAAAAGATAAAGTAGTAGATTATTATTTACAGCCGAGCATAGCAGAGTCTCTTGTAATTAAATGGGACAAAGGTTTTCTTCAATGGGGCCGACTTGTTATACGTTTGGTCTCCTACTCCCCACCCTTCACCAACTTGGCTGCTCCAGTAGTAGTAGTAGGGCTAACATATGCGCAATTAATAATCACATGCAGTTGCATGAAGTTTCAGAAACTGGCAGGAAACAAAACCGTCTTATGTAGTAAATTCAGCCTATAACTCAGCATCAGTATAGGATATTGATACAAGATAACTTAGGAATTATAAGCTATAGCTAAGGCATGGAAATAGAGAAGAATATATGTTTTCTGAATAGCTAACCTGAAAAATTTCATATCTTAGTGTATTGAAGCATGAGCTCAGAAACACATCATATACGTGAACCATTAGAGAATTCCGTTGACTCTTCTCAACCGTCCAATGGCCGAAAGAAAAAAAGAGAAGGTAAGTAGTTTAAGGTTCTAGTTGATGGTTTGTTTCATCTTTTAATTAGTAAAAAATGGTGTCTTATCTTGTCTTCGGGAAGTGAACGTAACAAACAGAGCACTGCAATTAGGAATGAAAAGAGAGGAAACTTAATTTAGCTTCTTTTTTTCTTGTTTGATATTCTGATCATGTTTTTGTCTTTCTTTTGAAGGTCCTTATCGGGGTCCAAGTAGAGCATTGAAGTATAGAAAGCTACGACGGTCACAAGCTGCTAGGATCCCGGTTGATATTCCAAAAGAATTGGGAGCAGCTGTTGGTGAAAGAGCACTGCAATTTATTGCTGAATGTTCGAATTGGGTCAAAGAAATATGCCCACTCAATGTCAAGAAATGGAAAGATATGCCAGCTGATGTAGTTGACAGATTATACGGAAAGATCAAGGTAAAATTTTCTTCTTGCGTAAGAAGTCTTATTATTATCTATATTGAACAAATGATTGTAAAGTAAGCTAATCTCTTCCATATGATTTTAGGGGAAATATGTATTACCCGACGAAGAGCATGTGATGAGAGCCTTGAAGATCCAGTGCTCCAATCTATATAGGCATTGGAGGGAAAGACTTAAGAAGAAATATTTTACGAACAACACCTGTTTGAGAGATGTGGAACACAACTGTCCTACTGGGATTGATGTAGAGCAGTGGAAATGGTTGGTTTACAACTACTGGAGTTCTCCCGCGCAAAGAGTAAACATCTTTTTTCATATTTTATACATTGTGTAAAATAAATTACCTTAATAAATTAGTACAAATATAATATGTTGTTTCTTCGAGTATAGGAAAGAAGTGAAAAGAATCGGGCTGCTGCTCTCTCAAAAGTGATTTGCTCTCGCAGTGGCGCAAAATCCATTGCACGATTCATACATGAGCTGGTAGGATTCCAAAACTAGAAGTCCTATATTTTCCTATTGAATCAATTAATTGAATCGTTAGTTTTATATTTTCATTGCAGGATGGAGAGAATGAAAGGTCTGAGACTACCGATGCAAGCTCGTTGAAGTCTGATGTACAAACAGAAATGGAGTTTAGTGAGCCCAAGTACATTGAGTTGTGGAAGAAGACAAAGAGGTAACTATCCCTCTCTTGGATTCTTGTTCTGCACGTTCACTTTGTTTTCTTACTCATCGTCAAACCTTTCAAAATTGTGATATACTGAGAAGGTTAAAATAGTTTCACAGTAGTATCTTTCATTCTTGTCTCATAACTAAAACAACAATGTCTATATTACCTGAGAGATAGTATAGCTAAACTTTTCAGAGGAGGAATTAACAATTTAAAGAAGATTTAATGAACCTAGTACCATTCAAAATTGAAATTCTACCTCAAGTAACTCAGGTTCAGACAACTAATGAAGTATAGGTTCTTCTAAGGTTTACTTTTCCATTTTCATACTGGGACAGTTCAAAATTGAAATTCTAACTCAAGTAACTCAGGTTCAGACAACTAATTGACAGTTTGTGAAGAGTTGTTTCCCTAAGACTAGGCTACAAAACATGTTTCAGTCAAACCAAGAGTACTTTTGCACTCATACATGCTTGGTGTTGAAAATCTTACAATCATGCCTTGTTATCAGTTTACTTAGTGCGACTAGCCATAAACCTGTTATGGATTTGTTTAGCTCTCCATTTCGTATGTATCGTAGATAACCTTTTTGCGCTTCTTCTTAGGAATGCTAATGGCATAATGGATGAAGAGGCAGTACACATTTTGCGAAAATTCAGGGAACTACATTTGAAAGAGATCGAGGAGAAAGGGTCTGATAATCTAACAATTGAGGAAGCTTATCAGAATGTTTTAGGTCATGCTTCAGGCTACGCTCGTGGATTAGGAAGAGCTCACCCAATGCCATCCAAGAAAGTTTCCATGTGGAGGTCTGAGCTACAAATTGAACTTGAGCAGCTCAGAGAGCGAGAGAAGGAATTGCGAGCTGAACTCGTGAGGAAAGAACAAGAAGCGTTGGAGAGGGAAGCGAAAAGAGAGGAGGCTGCAAGAGAAAGGGAAGCTAGACTTCGGAATGAATTCATGGCTGAATTAGCCAAATTCAGTGGCATGGTCACCAAGCTTACAGGTTGGTAAATGTTGAATTAAGCTAATATATACTTTTCTTTCTTTGGTAATCCAATATAAAATGTTAAGAGTTTGTAATTTACTTGCATGTTTACTTGGATTGCTTGTTGATCTCTCACCATAATGTTGATTGGAAACTAATCAGCCTTGAACTTTCATGATCTTTTTACCCCCCCCCCCCTGTACAATATACTGACTTAGCTTGATACTTGACTGAAGTGTAGTGGACTAGAGAGTTGGGTTTGAGATGGATGAGGAAGTGGAGAGTTTGGTTTTAGTCCGTGAGATATTTTTTTTCTGTAAGTATTAGATGGGTTATTGGGAAGGAAGTGGGTTCTCTTGTTGATAATAAGTTTTGATATTGTTAGTGTTATTGTTGAGGGGGAATGGAGATGAAGTAGGATCTTCTACTTGTAGAATTAATTCTTTCTGGCAAGTGAGTTGTGAGGAAGAGAAATGGTGTGGCCCAGTGTGAAGTGACATAGCTTCTTTTTTCTTTGTTTCTCACTTTGATGCTACTTCAATTGTTACTTCCGTTGGCAGATTCCTGATTTTGTCCATCACAACTCCCTTTAATTCTTTTTCTGATGAATTCTGATTTCTTACCCTCTGATTTTGCTTATATTTTTTTGTAACAGGTGTTGGAGCTGGGTAAAAGAAGAATTTACTGGTTACTAATGAAGGATTTGAGTGTCTTTGGACATAGATGTTAGATATAAATGATTTTAGGGATATTAGAACAATATGTTTATATTTTCTGATGTGAACAAAAATGGATACCGTTGAATCTTTGATGTATCAACCTGTCAAACAGGGGTTTTGAAGAAACTTGATACATCAAGTTTTGAAGAAATTTGATGTAGGAACCTGTCGAACAGGGGTTTTGTCTCAACAAAGTTGACTGGGTTTTATACAGCAGCCGTTTGAAGAAATTTGATGTAGAATTGCGATGACTAACGTATTTGATTTGCAACTTTTTTTTTTGTTTTTTTATAAGTCAAAGAGGGCATTTTGGTGAATTTGACCTTCTTAAATGACATCAAATGAGGACAATTACAAAGTATTGCCACATTTGACTAGTGCTAAATAAGGCAATGTAAATGATATGCCCTTATTGAGTCCTATAAAGAATGACAATATTATTTTGTCTTGTTTGACAACAACCAAATACATCATAATTTTTTTTGTCTTATTTGATGCTGAGTAATGACTGCATCACGTATTGTGCCCTATTTCATACTTATAAAAACAACAAACCTGAGTGCCCTTTTTGATTTGACCAAACAACAATGAAAAAAATGCCGCATAAGTCTACCACTACATGGATACCAGGGCAATCTAAAGGCAAGTTTTTTCTTGTCACTTTATGCAACTAGGGCAAAATATTGATTAAAGAGGGCAACGATAAATGCCCTTTTTAAACTAATATGTTGTAGTGCGTACACACTTTCTAATTCAAAAGTTAAAAAGAAAAACAAACTAAAGTAGGTTCGCCTTAATTCCATGACCGTATTCCGTAGTGCTGTTTACCTAACTATTATACAGATTTATACATACAATACAACTCAAGAAACCAAACAAATAAGTCATTTAAGTAGCGGAGAGGAATGTAGAATGACATTATACGTAAGTTACGTAAGACGCTCATCTCCAGTCAAATCAGACAAATAATATATTCCAACCAACCCTAATAAGTAATAATTTATCATCTCTTCAATGATAGAAGAACAAGGTATACATAACTAGCAAATTTTGACCCAAACTCAAAATTTGTTTGTTAGAAGTTAATTGAATATCGAAAAATATGTTTAGAAATGTTAAATCTGAATTCAGAACTCTGTTTGTTGAAAGTTAACTGAAACTCAAAAAGGTTTTAAAATATTAAACTTAAAACCTGATTGACTTGCAACTAAAAACTGACCGAACCAAATTGAACTAAACTTTAATGACTCGAAATGATAGTGAATTGAAATTGCCCGAACTCAAGTAATAGTGACATACAATTGTCTCAAGCCCGATCGAGTATCTGAAATAAATAATGACTAATAACTTGATTAATCATGGTTATATATTGATCGTTGATATATACATACTATATGACCGACATCACACCTAATATTATTCATCTTCTTTCCTTTTTTATAACTAACAAAAATAGAATTATCAAATAATCGAATTAAAAACAGTAAAAAACCTAAAATGCAGTTTCGGACTTTAACCATATAGATAACTCTAGTTTAAGGTGAATCAGTAATAAACATAGTAACTCAATATTATAAATTGATCTCAAACACGATACAATGCGGTGTTCTTTCAGACAGACTGTGTTTCGGGGTTTCGTCTTTGAGCCTTGAGGAGGTTCGTCTATAGGTGACCCCACCTACATCCCCCGGCCCAGAGTTGCGGGGGCTTGGATTTCATCCAAACTACTTGGATCCACAGACCCAAACGGTCCAAAACGAACTAGACTTTGAATCCTTAACATTGCTATTATTCTCATATATGGTTCGACCACATTAATCCACAACCGATGATGAATGAAAATTGCTCTTTTGTTTGTCCAAATTTGTTAATCATGGCCTCATTACCTTACCAAATCATTTTTTATAACGCGTTTGAATTGAGATTAAACTATTGACATTAAACTAGCTCAACGAGGGTGAGTGTTTTAATTAATTATTTCAGAAATAAAGGATATCAAAGAGAAAAATTAACATTTCATTTAACGTATAAAAATGTACCTATTTATATCATATAATTTGTTATTTAGTGATAAACAAGGTTAACAAAAATTTGAAGTAATTTTTGAAAATTCATCCCGACCCCAACTTTTTTGTTTAACCTCTTAAAGTAATGGAATATGATTTTAGTCTTAATTTATGTTATTCAACCTTATCTAAAATAATATATTCTTCCCTCTCATTAAACCACATAACATGCTTTGATTTAAAAGATTCGTGTTTGGGAACAAAAATAAATAAGTTCAAATGAGGTTAACGTCTCATCCTGATTCACCCCTAACTTACTCTATTTTTATCAACCCACGAATCAAGGTAAATAAGTTAAAACAAATTTTAAATAGTAGTACATTCTACTTAACCTAAATTAACTAAACATAATTTTAAATTATAACACCAAATCAACCTCATTTAATCCCACCGAATTAATCTCATCCTAATCAAACCCTATCACGTAGTCTAACTTTAATCCAAACACAACGTTAACATCTCATCAAATCCGGTAATTTTCAACAATAAACTCCGGACAGCTCTAAACTCTTGACCATACCATACGTGCTTACATATAAGAAGGGTTTTGGATGTGAACATTCACATGAACTATATCAGGGTGTTCCAAGGTTGACTTATGAAGCTGAGTGGAGACTTCCTGCCTCTTTTATTCATTTCGCAGCTGTACTTTTATACAGCAGCCAGCATTAGTAGTTCACCGAGAATTGGAAAAACCCCACAGATGAGATGATTCGTAAACAAAGGAAGAAAATTCAAAAGGGGGACAGATAAGACGGAGCGGAAGTAAGGCTGGCAAACCAAACTAACTAGTAAAGAAAAAAGCCAAAAAAGAAAAGTTTCAATTAGTAGGCGATGCCGACGATACTATGGGATTGGGTGCGTGTAAAAACAAATTTAATCTCCATTTTGTTAATGGTGGTGTGGGGTTTATGTCGGTGGAAATTTTGTTTGGAAGAAAATTGGGCGACCAGGCCACACACAAAAAAAGGAGAAAAATAAAAAATATATACACCTCAAACAATGTTTTTTTCTTTTCCTTTTGATACTCACGAATCGAGAGAGCTAGCAATAGCATGAATGATAGAGAGACGGAGATGAAGGGGACAGAGATCTCCACTCCCATGTCTGTTTGAATCTCAAGACTGATTATGTGTCTCTCTGTCTGTCTCTATTTCTTCCCACCCACCCACATCATATTACTTCTCCCCCTTTTTGTTTTTCTGGTTCTTTCTCGATCGATGATTGAGTAAAAAGTTGGGACTTTTTTGTTCTTGGCAAATAAAGCATAATCAGGTACAACTTCGACACTTCTTTTTCGTGACTTCTCATCTCTATTTATGGGATAGTTAGTTACTTTGGAATTGTGACCCAATTCGTTCTTTTTCCTCCAGTTATTCCTACCTTAATTATCCCGTGGCCGTGGATATCTTTTTTCCTTCTCATCCGAAGTGATCGAAGTGAGTTGCTTGCTGACTGGTTTGAAGTTGAGGATTTCAAGCTCAATTTTACTTGAAGTTGAATCAGTTTGAATAGGTAGCAAGTGATTCCCTGATAAATGGAGTTTTCATTATTTGATTCATAAGTCGCGCTTTCTTCGTGAATTGTTGCGTCTCCTAGTAGAAATTGTTTTGACTCATAATTATTCACGTGATGGTTTCTCCCTCCCTGCCTTTCTCTGTCTTTTTTTCTGGGTATATATGAACGTGTGTGTGTGTGAACTCAGTCAGTCTTTCATTTGTTCCCGTAGGATACCATAAATGAGCATTTATTGACTCCTTTGGTATGGTATTACTTGCACCTTGTGGTAGTATGTGAAAATTTGTGCAGGCAGCAGCATTTAGTTTTTGTGGGTTCCGATACGCAGTCTATGTATGAACTGTAAAAGATTGGTTTCACGTTTCAGTTTGACAATTCCGTTTTCATCGAAATTGCGCAAGTCTCAATAAGGTTTTTTTATGCCGTATCGTATATAGATACTGACTCGCGTATGAATCCTTTGACTAAGCCAGCCGCTCTTATTTTTGTAAGGGCAGTTTGTGTCGGATCTTTCATTGGTATGTGAAATTATTTGCTTGGTTGCTTTGGGGGTATCTGTTCTTGCTCGCTGCTTTCCATTGGATAAGACTCATTAATTTAATTCTTATCGACAGTTTGCCTTTCTGGGGAATAAGGACCTGATGCAAGGTTGTGTAGTTTTGTCGGGCACACAAGGTGGGATTTTTCTGGAATAAAGCATCGTAGCCCTCTGCATTTGAAGTCAATATTTGGTAGGATGGGTTGTCATTGCTCAAGGTATGCAATATGCTGTGGTGATTTAGAGCGCAGTGGACCCATTGGGGAGCCTGATAAAGCTGGTAAGTTAGTTAAGTATGAAATTTTAAGTTATAGCTACCTACTCTATCATTACTTACTTTTGTAAATTTTCATTTTGCAGGGAGTGATGAAAAGGGAGAGGTGTCTGGTCTGCTTGTGTTTCGTGAGTTTCCCATGGAACAGCTTAAGATGGCTACATCTGGGTTCGCTTTTGAAAATATAGTTTCTGAACACGGAGAAAAGGCTCCCAATATTGTTTACAAAGGGAAGTTGGATAACCAACACGAATTGCTGTCAAAAGATTCAATAGGTCTGCTTGGCCTGATGCTAGACAGTTCTTGGTACGCACCTTTGTTGTTGTTGTTTTTCTGTCCTTTTCTTCTACTGCTGTCACTGTAAACAGTTATATCATTTTATCAATTTAATATCCTGCCATGTTTGTGCAAGTACCGATTGAAAGAAATAGAAAGTACTAGGATGTCAGAGAAAAAGTAATAAGCGAGTTACTACCGGTAATATGTAGGAGATAGAGTAGTAGGCTGCTTTGACTAGTAGCATATTGCAAATTTCGCCAAACAGGGGCTTTTGGATGTCTATCATTGCTGTTAATACGGTAGGGAAACTATGCTCTCTTCTCTGTGCCTGCAACTTTGCACTCTATATGACATATTTTGTCCTTCATGTCTAAAATTTGCCATTTGAACACTTGTTTCCTCATTTATAACTTGAAAGAGTAGAATGCTATATTTGCAACCTCAACGTTAAAGAGTAATACTTGGTGATGCGCTATTTGTTTTCCAGATGATCAGTTTTCGCATTTACTGGAGCCTTTGATACAAGTAAACTGTTATAAAGTAGACAAAAGAACAAAGATACCCATAAAGGAAATACTAAGTTATTTGGTTGAATTTATCTTGCGAGAAGATACTTCATTTTTTGGAAACATGGTTATGTTCTGAAGCTCCTTCAAAAAAAATTTGGTTGCATCACGTTAATGCTTGAAGAGATGAATTTTTTTTTTCTTTTTTTACCAGAAGATATTGTTATAAAAGTGATCCAATATCCTTAAGGATGGTAAATTTCATTAATGAAATGAGTTATTGCTTGACGTTTTTTGTTCTTACTACTTTATAATATCCTTGCATATGGTATTTTTTTTACATTTACTTTCTGTTGGGATGTGTTTTGATGACTTCAGGAAGAAGCCAAGTCTGTTGGACAGCTCCGAAACCTCGGCTAGCAAATTTACTCGGTGTTGCTGTGAAGGTGATGAGCGACTTCTTGTGGCAGAATTCATGCCTAATGAAACGCTTGCAAAGCATCTATTTCATTGTAAGTTTGTTATCATTATTCTCTTGATGCCTTTAGTATTTGTCTCTATCAGAACTTTGTTAGAAGGTGTTCCTATTTCGTCTGGAGTTGGCTTTTTGTCCCACATCAAGATAGTGATGTATCACCACAATCTACTCTTCCTGAAAGTGAAGATTTTTTCTGGTTGAGGAACCTCCAAAATGTTATCCTTATGGGACATAAGGGATCCACGATGGCATGCAAAAAGCTGAGTTGCACGAGTGGTACCAACAAATTGTAGAGTACTATATTTCATTTGGATTTGGTCCCCACTCCTCTTTCCCATGAATGAGCAAAAGAGGGCCACTAGTAATGAGTGATTGAGATATAAAGAATTGGGAAGAAAATTCCTATAGAATTAAGGATCCATCTGATGCTTTTATTGTCTATGTATTGCTGCTTCTCTGGCTGTTTTTGTCCTCTCTATTTGTCTTTTATATCAAATTGCTCATCTACTTGTTTTCTTCTTTCACTTTTGCATGCTAGTGATTTTTCAAGAAATATCATATTTCTTGATATGAGCCTCACAGACTAGCTGGTTTATTTCCATAATTATGCAGGGAAACAAACCCAATGAAGTGGGCTATGCGATTACGGGTGGCATTGTATCTTGCAGAAGCGTTAGAGTATTGTACTAGCAAACGACGAGCCCTTTACCATGATTTGAACGCATACAGAACTTTTTGATGATGTAAGTCTTCAACCAGTCTCCATCCAAAGTGGTATCTCTATACAACTACTAGTCTCACTGCTTCAGCAGTAGCCCTTCTGATTCTACTAGCTATTTTCTTTCTGTGACCGCGGAGTTAAGGACTAATAAAGAAATTGATTACTCTTTCCACCTCTTCTTTTTCATTGAAGTAGTTCATGCAAGTTCTCCCCGAGGGCATGAGTTGATGCTTATATAGTTTGAACTCTAAATGGTTGTGAGAGGCTTGACGATAGAAACCCAATCCTTCTTTTGTTTCGTTGATACTTGAATATGAGCTATGTCAGTCAAATGAGGGTGCATGTTAAAGGATCCTGGAGTCTCAGACTAGTTTTTATTCTTCCATAGTCCAAACTGTTACCGATAGTATTATTGCCTCTCTTTTACTACTTTTTCCTTCAGCATACAGGTCTAATATTTTGATTCTCTAATTTAATTATGGTTTTTCTTTGCTGTAGGAGGGCAACCCTAGGCTTTCATGCTTTGGGTTGATGAAGAATAGTAGAGATGGAAGAAGCTACAGTACAAATCTGGCTTTTACTCTCCTGAGTACTTGAGGACCGGAATAAGCTCTTCTGCAGAATGAATAGCTACGTGGTAACTTAATATGGAACATGATGTTAAGCTAGAGAACTTTGTTGATGTAGAGTTTAGTGAGCAAGTCTATTCGTTGACCAAATTAATTGCTCACAGTGTGATAACCCTGCCAAACAGTCAGTCAAACTTTTTAGCTCTATTCTTTACCTCGGGAATTGTTTATTAGTAATCAGTGATGTTTTTGTAACTTACTAAACCACAATGCACTTGTATTCTGATGGAAGGAAGTACTCTTGTGTGTTTAGATAGTTCTATTTGCTTATGTAGGAAGAGTAACACCAGAGAGTGTGATATACAGCGTTGGCACCTTTTGCTTGACCTTCTTAGTGGAAAGAATATTCCTCCAAGCCATTGTAGCTTCTCTTGATTTCAATAGTTTTTAGTTAGCATTCTGATTCCATCACTATGGTATTGTATGCAATTTGATGCAAAAGGATATAATGCAAAAATAAATAAAAAAATAATAACTAGTGCATCATTTGGAGTTCACTTATGAAATTTAATTGCATATTATACAGGAAATTTATTGTAGACGGTTTTTCTCTAGCTCATAAGAGTTTAAGCCAATTTGCTAGCTTGGTTACTATCATTAGTTATCTTTGTGAAAAGAGAAGCTGTTGGTTGCCTCCTATATTTCTGGATGATTATATTTGTCAGGATCGAGATCTCACTCTAGGGATACCAGTAGGATGGGAATTGCAGCAAACTTATTTGGGATTGCATCGAGTCACTAGGATTGGCAATGTATATTGGATGATTGCATGACTAGCATCAAGTTTCTAACAATCCTTTAGTTCTGCGTATGTTTGCATGATAATTCTGAGAAATAAAATATTCATTTTCAGCACATGCCCGTCTGGAATCATATTTGTCATTCTGATGAAGCTTTATTTTGTAAAGTACCTGGTGGACTGAAGAAGTCCTTTGAATTTTAAAGGATATAGAAGACGACCTGATTGTAAAGGAGTGATTTTAGTCCTACGGCCTTTATTAATTTATTTATTTTAGGCTGACTTATATGTTCTCCTCAGGCTGACTTATATGTTCTCCTCTTTGTTTCACCATTTCTTGTAGTCACTGCTAAAACATATAAAAATGTATAAAGCAGTGGTGGATCAGTCTTTTTGCTTTGCTAGTGGACTTGCAAGAAGAGAATAGAAAGATGATTTTGATGACACTCAAATTTGTTCAGGCCCTTGATCTCATACGGGACAGGAATATTCAGACATTGATGGATTCTTGTTTGGAAGGACAACTTCTAAATGATGATGGGACCGAATTAGTACGGTTAGCCTCATGGTGCTTGCAATATGAGCCCCGAGAGAGACCAAATCCTAAGTCATTGGTCTCTGCACTAATTCCCATTCAGAAGGAAACAGAGGTTGGTTTTCTTCTTCTTCTTTTCTTGTGAAACCAGTGAAGTCTCTGGTCATCACTCCCTTAGTTCAGAGGTTAAAAAGGACATACCACCATGAAGTTTGAAGAAGCAAAAAATGATAGAGAACTAGTTCTTTATTTTGGCGATTTTAAGGATATTCATTGTTTTCTGTTGGAGTAACTGTGTTGTGCATTGACTACAGGTTCCTTCCCATGAACTGATGGGAATCCCTCATAGTGGTGCAACTCCCCCTCTCTCAGCTTTTGGGGAAGCTTGTGTAAGAAAGGATATGACTGCCATCCATGAGATCTTGGAAAAGATTGGATACAAGTATGATGAGGGTGCGACTACTGAGGTCGGTGCTTGTTTTACCTTTGTTCTTCTTTTTGGGCTACAAGATTAACTTCCCTTCTCCCTTCAAAATTCGCATTCTTGTGAAAACATGACTACTCTTCTTTTGTCATGGCTAAGCTCTGTATCTGTTTCGTGTTTTCTTGGTTGAAGCAGCTTTCATTCCAGATGTGGACAAATCAGATGCAGGAAACACTGAACTCAAAGAAAAAGGGAGATGCTGCTTTCAGGCAAAAGGAGTTCAAAAGTGCCATAGAATGTTACACTCTGGTAAATGACCACATCTCTCTCTCTTCGACTCTTCAAGTTCTAGTCCTTGGTCTGTATGAAAACAAAAATATCTATAATGACTTGTCAAAACGCAACCAGGTTTCAGTGTTGCTGCAATGTGCATAACTCAATTCTTGTTGGTTCAGTTGCCTGAGTGAAAGATATATTTGCTATTGTTGGTAATAATCGGGCAGGATCAGCTGATTGTGAATTCTTCTGGCTTTTTCTTTTTGTGGTTTTTTTGTTACTTAAAAAGTTCATTGAGGTTGGAACTATGGTGTCTCCAACGGTGTATGCACGCCGAAGCCTATGCTACCTGATGGATGATAAACCAGAAGAATCCCTGGGAGATGCACAGCAAGCACAAGCTGTTTCTCCTGTGCTGCACACTGCCATCTACTTACAAGCTGTTGCTCTATTTGTGATGGGGAGAGAGAATGAAGCAAAGCTGGCATTGCAGGAGGCGACAGTACTTGAAACCAAGAACACTGGAGGAGGAGGAACTGCATAGGAAGGAATTATATATGGGACGCGATGCAACAACTACAGCTATGTTTTGGGTTTGAGTCCGTTTTCAGAACCGAATCTTGATTTATCAGCAAGACCTCTACAAAAAGTTGTGGGATGCATTCCGTTTGTGGTTTGGGTTTGTTCAATTGGGTGGATAGGATATATCTTGTGGCTTGCTGGCTGAATGTGGTAGATCATCAACGGAGCTTTGATTGACTGAGGTTGGTAAATAAAATATAACTGTAATCATCTAAAGGTCAAAAAGTGCCAGGTCGAGTGGGAAAAGCGCGAATGTTGAGTATTATATACATTGTTACAGGACTGGAGGTTGTAAATTCTGTGTACAGTTTAGTGTAGTACTGTGACTGCGACAGGGTTACGTGCTCTTCTTTCTTTTAAAATTTTGTTTTGTTTTGTTTTCCAGACAGTTTGGGGAAAGGGATAGGACAAAAAACAAGTTAGTCTACTCTATGGAGATTAGAAATTGCTACTATATTTCATATCAGAAGTTGCCCGTGAATTGGATTGTTATACTCATTTTGTTGGTTTCATCTCTGTGTACATGGTGATTTTGCAATATTCTGATTGATTAGTCACTTGTACAATTGGTATGGTTAGTCATGTGAGTTTTACTGCTTAATAAGCAGTTAAGTGCAACCACAGCAGATGGAATCTACCCATTCTGTCAGCAAGGAAAAAAGTATGCAAAAAATCTCGATTCCAGAAAAAATGATAAATCGTACTGGAAATTTGGTTTATTGTATGGTTTACTATGCTGATTTTTTTAGTTTCGGTAGCGGATTGAACTTGTTAAAAACTGGTTTACCCGAAAACTTTACAGAATTTTTTTAAACCTTACCATTCTTCCAATATTCAAACTACAATAGTTGTGTTTACTCTGCCGAGGCTTCTGCAGTGTTGTAAGTTTAGATTGTGCCTATATATCATACAGAGTAATGTTGTACATAACAAAAGCCATTTTTTTGAATTAGAAACTTTGAAGAATGTAAGATCTTTGTGTTGTAATTCATGTTTGGTGTTGTATGACAAGCGTTTCCAACTTGAATTAAAAAATTGCTGTCTTGTGTGCATTGACTTGTAGGGCTGAAAGTCACCTTATAACCACCATTGATGATTGCAATTGTTTAGGATATTAAGACAATGATGTGTCATAAGATTTAAGTTTGAAGATAGATAGAGTGGTATACAACCATTTACTAGCGATGGTGCGGGTGGCCACTCCTTTTAAGGTGCAGCTACATGTCATGTTGGAAAAAAATAGACACATCAGCATTTTCAATCTTAGCAATCTATCAAAGGAGGAAGTGAGAACAAATGCAGAATAAAAAGCCACCACCTTAGAATTGCGGACGATTATCATTGGATGATTATACTTTTGATTTCTGATGTGAAACCACCTCATAATCGTTTTCCCCGAATTGAAAGAACAAAGAGTGCATTTCGTTGCCCCTAAACAGATGAGCATCGATTGATTTGGTTTAATAAAAAGCCTTATAGTTGAAATTCAATCGAAAATCAGTTTTTCTGGGCTGTAGTTCATTCTTGAATTAAAATGGAAGTTCAAATCTACATGATGCAAGAAGCTGTGGAAGAAAGGCGTACAAAGATCGTTATGGATGATGCAGTTATCGTCAATCTTCCACCACCTTAAAAAATAATGATAATCGATATGCATATCTTCGTCGATCTTCATTGATCTTTGCGGTTTTTGCTTGAATCCTATGATGATCGGTCTGCAGATCTTCGTCAATCCTCATCAATTTTACATCTTTTCTACAAATCCTAAAAATGTCTTCGGCGTTCTTTAGATTTCCCAGGGTGGTTTTTAAGGTATGTGGTGTAGGGTAATTTGTGTTTTGGTTTCATATACTTGTGTATGACCTTATGTATATTGAATATTTCTTGTATCATAGTTTAAAACTTTATGAATCATTTATATATAATGAATCAATAATATATCATAATGAATCATTTGATATAGCAGAGACAACTATATCAGATCATAGTGAACTGGCCATTGTGGATGAGCATATAACAGTTGTTTTCACTGAAGTTGCATCATCATAATTGATTGACAAGATTGTTAGTTATAATAATAATAAGAAAAAGAAGAAGAAGCTTATCATTCAGTTGCTAGTCTATTGTTGATAGTATTAATCCATGGTGAAGATGTTGCTTTAGCTTTGTGATTATACTATGTACCAATGAATCATTAGACACAACTGGTGAATCATATAGTAACAGATTTGTGTTGGCATAGATAATGAATCATTTAGTTAATAGAATTAATGGTTTTTCTAACTAATGAATCATTCAATAATGTTTAAAGGCGCTAGCAAACTTTGTAGTATACATCATTCAGTTGCTAGTCTGTTGTTGGCAGTTTTAATCCACCGTGTAGATATTGCTTTAGTTTTGTGATGTATCATATACTATGTTACAAAGAATCATTGGACACAATTGGTGAATCATATAGTTACAAATTAGTGCCGGCATAAATAATTGACCATTTAGCTAATATGATGAATCATTTTACTGACTAAATGAATCATTTAGTAGCATTTAAAGATAGGAATCAACATATAAGTTTGCGCTAGAAAATTATGTAATACTCATCATTAAATTGCTAGTTTTTTGCTTTCTAGCTTGTAGTAAAAGCTATAATGTTCTACAATACATGACCACCACAAAGTTAATACCCCCACAAAGGCATACTTGGTTAGTAGCAAAAACACAACAAGAACAAACATAATCTGATCAATAGGAATAGCTTCAAATCTTCTTTCCCTTCAAGTTAAGCATAAGAGGATGGACAAGTTCTTCAGCTAAACCTGGTGGCTTTTGGGGCCTCTTTTTCTAACTTGGATGCCTCCTAACTTCACCTTCTATCTTATTAGCCAATACTTTCACTCTTCTTTTACTAGCTTTTTGTTTAATAGTTTGCACAACGGTAGTGTCATCATTAGAATCAACCTTATCAGTAGCCTCATTCACAACGTATGTGGCAATATTCTAGTCCTCAGCAACATCACTACTATGAGGCGTATCATTTGTATCACTGCCTCCATTTCCATATTACTATTATCTGCAATACAACCCTGTACTTTTCCTTGGCCAATCAGATGATTGTTGTGTTGGAGAACAACCGTGTACTTTTCCTTGGCCAATCAGATGATTGTTGGTTTTAGGATGGAACCTCATGGGTTATTGGGTCTTACTAGTTTACCTTAGAATTGGACTGTGTCATGGAACATGGACCGGACCAGTACCAAGTGGGGTCCAAGCAGGGTGCGTTGTGGGAGACAACGGAGGTGAAGACTCACACTTAAGGGGGGGGGGGGGGATGTTGAAGAACAAGTATGAATCCCACATTGAAAAATTATATAGCTAGTAAGTAGTTCATATAGCTTATGGGGTACTTCACCTAATGTCAATTGGTTTTAGGATGGAACCTTATAGGCTATTGGGCTTTACTAGTTTATATGTGTATTTTTTTATAATTCCCTCCGCTGGGTCTATTTCTCCCCCCCCCCCCCCCCACACACACAATATTTCTAACATGTTGCCACATTCATCTTCTGCTTGTTTAGTTTCTTAGGGGGTGGGAGGATCAGACACACAATTGATTGGTTGATTGCCCTTGGATCTTGGATCCAAATTCACCAATGATTGAATAACTTCATCCATAACAGGTTGATTAAAGAACGAATCCCGTTCATGCAACATATGGGAATTAGCCGATTCACTAAATTTTCAAACAGCTTTGAACTAGCTCTAGCTATCTTATCAACCACATCCACATCTTCAAACTAAATCTTAAATTTCTTCATAGAAGTGTAAGCAAGTTTTAGAGTATCACACACAGATTGAATCATTATATGGTGAACAACATCCTAAACCCAAAAAAACAAACAGAAAAATCATATAATAATTAATGAATCATTATATGATAAGTGGTGAACTATTTAATAACAGCGGCAGCACAATACGGGACAGTAACTGATGAGTGTCCAAATGAACATGTTTTAGGGGTGTATTTAGTATGTTTTATCAACACTTTTCATGCTCGTTTCTCCACTCTAGTTAGTTTTCCTCTAGTTTTGTGTTTTGTTGGTTATCTTATATATTTATTACTCAAACATGAGAAAAACCTAGCTAAGAGCAAGTAGAGGAAAATAGCAATGTGTGGGTGCTAACAGAAATTTTAGTAGGGGAAATTATATACAAAATAAACAAAAGAATCCTACTAACTTTAATACGAGTAGCAAAAATCCCGGTCGGAATAAAGTGCAAGTAAATTACGACCAAGAGTATCGAACCCAAAGGACTTAATAGAAAATTAGTCCTAATCCTTAGTAATTGCTAATTCTAACAGGGGGGGGGGATGAACATTAATTTCAATTTAGCAAACTATCTAATAATCTAACTAAATGGGTTATTTACAATGAATTATCCTAAGTTCGGGACTACAATCAACCTAATTAAGAATATGATCACAAAATTTAATTACAAGACTTGAATTAACCAAACATATGAACGTGTTGGATGTCATGCCGGATACAAACACACGGCACATTCAAGGACGTTGAATGCGCCGGACGCAAGACACCCGGCAGTACACCCGGCACAACCATAATGTTAATACTTTTTCCAGTTCCGGATTCGAAACAGGAGACTCACCATCCATTATCGAATCCAGCAAATTTTATGCCAATAAACAAACAAGATAGTGGAGAATAAATAGATTAATTCCTAATCTTAAGTGTTGTCTCCTAATGTATAGAAAAACAACGGTAAAGACCATCAAGATTTCTACAACCTATTCTACTCTCGTTTGATCAACTAAAGTAGAATTTTGAATGAAGAGAATAAGTAGCTAACATTATTCAACTTGCATATAAACCGAAATCTCAATTAATGCTTGTAATTATATTGAATGATCATATTTGTTTACAAGAAAGATTCATCCCTAACCCAGGACAACAAGATATCCTACTCAACCATCCATACAGATAAGAAGAATACAAAAGAGGAAAAGGAAATCAACATAGTAAGAATTCCCTCAAACCCGATAGAAATCTCCTTCTTGTGGATGGGACGGATGCGCAGAATTCCTTGGTAGAAGTGACACCAACACTTGGGATGGATGCGGATGAATGTGGAGTGTTGAAGTGTAGTGTTGGAGAATGATCACATGGGTATTTATAGGTGTTGGAAGTGATTCTATGGAAAGATATATCTTAAATGATGTTTTTCCATAAAGACATGTCCAAGACATGTCTTTACCAAAAGGATACCTTTTACCCTAATTGTATTGGTATGGAAAGACACATCACCTAATGATGTCTTTCCATAGTGTCTTCCTATCCAAAAGACATCTTTCCAACTAAAAGACACCTCTTCACCATGAGGCACCTTTTCACCACAAGACACCTTTTCACCATGAGACACCTTTTCACCAAAAGACACCTTTTCACCAAAAGACACCTTTTCACCAAAAGACACCTCTTCATCAAAAAACACCTCTTCATCAAAAGACACCTCTTCCTTAAAAGACACCTCTTCATTAAAAGACACCTCCTCATCAAAAGACACCTCTTCATCAAAAGACACCTCTTCGTCAAAAGACACCTTTGCACCAAAAGACACCTCTTCATCAAAAAAACATCTCTTCATCAAAAGACACCTTTTCACCAAAAGACACCTCTTCACCAAAAGACACCTTTTCACCAAAAGACACCTCTTTACCAAAAGACACCTTTTCACCAAAAGGCACCTCTTCACCAAAAGACATCTTTTCACCAAAAGGCACCTCTTCACCAAAAGACATCTTTTCACCAAAAGGCACCTCTTATGCATTGCTCCATAGTGATGCCATGAATTGGACATCCGTAATCGGGCAAAACTTCATCTTATGATTACAGATTTATTCCTAACACGAAAACATAGCAACATAAGTCTGACTTATATAATAGACTTTATATGTAGTATAATATAAATACTAGCTATTTTATCCTTATCTTAACTAATATTCTTACAATTCTAGCTTCTAAAATATGATAAGTCTGAGGCTTATCAGTGGGCGCAAACGGATCTCAAAACGACCTATAACGAAGAATGGGTATGTACAAGTTGGGTTCGGGCATACGTCCGGCCTTGCATGTTCGGACGCAAGCCGAGAGCAGCGATGAAAACATTCGACTTACGTCCGGACATACAAGTCCAGAAAAAGAGGGGAGAAGAAGCTTCTCCAACCTCCCCCATGGCTAATTCTTCTCCTTTCTATCTTAGTTGTGCTCTAATGGAGGCTTAACCTCCTTGTAGCCTAAAATTCCTAAAACTCCATTGTTGAACCTTGAACTTATGTTTATGCTTTATTGTAGTTCTTTCTCTTTATTGAAGATGATTATTGAGTGATTATGGCCTTTAAGCTTGTCTTTGTTAATTTAGGGATTTGCTTAGGGTTTTGCTCTAATTCATTGTCATTTTGTTAAATTGATTGGTTTGATATTGTTGATTATTTTAGCATGAGTGTGGATTTATATGGACGGGTTTCCGGAAGTAGAAATCTATACCGTTGGGGACTAAATCAATGTTAGCCGATTTTCAAAGGTTTTTGAGATGACGTTTGCATTGCAACTTAGGGTAGATTTAAGCTTAATGCTTCTAATTAAATTGGATATTCGGACTAGCATTTGGGTTCCAACTAAATTGGTTAGGATTAATAAATCAAGATCTGGCTATTAGTTAAATTCTCATTGTTTAGCAGTAAGTTCAAGAATCGACAATTGGTAGTGAGGGGGTTACGGGTACAAAAATCCATCGCGGGCTACATCTATCCTAGTTTAGTCAGTTTAGTTTTATTATTTTTCGTTATTTCTCCATTATCAAACCAAAGAACTCAAAAACCCCCCAAGTTTACGCATTTTGTATATATTCTTGCACAAACACTAAACTTATAATTGATTAGATAATTACGAAGTCCCTAAGGATACGACCTTGTTGGACTACAGTGATTGGGTTCACTACCCATTAGTTAGCAAGATAGTTTTATTTTGTCCAACAGTAACATCAAGAGGAGAGTTAATGAGCCCTGTCCCAAACCCAACTACCTTTTCCTGAACCCTCTCTCAAACCCAACATCAAGAGGACGGCGCAAATTTGCTGGTAAGTGTGGGTTTCCGAGATAGTGACGACTAGAGAAGGGAACAAAGTTTCACAAGTCTGAGATAACATATGTCTTCAAGTTCCCTCCGCCTTCACGATTTGTGATCGTTTGGATAATCAGTTAGAAAGAAATGATGAGCAACTCTAGTCCCCTCCACCGATCTTCGTGTGATTAGAGAAAGAGAGTTTATGCGATTAGTGAGAATTAGGGAAGCAAATAGGTTATGTTTGGAAGATTCAAAATAGAATACTAAAGATACTGCCAAGTAGGAAGATGAGGTGTAAAAAATGCTAATGTGTTATTGTCTTTATTGTTCTTACTAAAATTATATAATTAAGCTCATGTTATTTGTTAGAAGTGTACATTTATGTTTTGAAAATCATCTATATGATGGTTTTTGTATGGTTAGTTACTTTTAACAAATAGATATTTCTTTTATAATTATTTGCATTTTAATTTCCTTTCTATGATATAAGAAAGATTCAATATTCTTAAATATTGGTTAACTGGTTATATTATAGCGATTTTTTGGGTAAACTGACTTAGGTATACCAATTTAAATGGAATGATAATGGATTTTAATTTTATGAAACTGAATATTCGGTTAATTCACACCCCTACCCACAATATAGTATAGTGGATTCCACGTATATTTTATGCTTCATCAGTTCTAATATTAGATATATATCGGCTCTATATTTAAAAGTTTGCTAATTCTTGAATTATTATAGTGTTTTAAAAAAATTTGGGAAAATTTATAATATATCAAAAGTTTCATAATTCGCTATTTACCAGGATTTCAAATTCGTACTTCATATGTCCTAAAAAGTTTCAAAATTTACAATGTACCCATACTCCATGAAATGACCTAGAATAATGAAGTCCCTTTTTTTGGGGGGTGTTTTATAAAAAAATTCAAAATAAAATTCAAAATACTACAACAATAAAAATTATTACGCAAAATATTTAAAAATTAATAAATTTATAAAAAAACTAAAAAGAAATGTACTGATATTGAAATAAAATTAATAATTCTTAAATATTAATCATACACAAACTTCAAGCCAAAATTTTCTCATTGTTTTTGCCTTCCTTCACTTCTTCTTCATTGAAATATTTACAGTTATGGTTAGATAATGATTAAATATTAAGTAATAAGCATATATATGTCATTTTATAAACAAAACTAATCCAATATAAAATGAAGTAGTTGTATATAATTTTAGTTACCTCCTTTTTTATTGGATTATTTTTGTTTATAAATTGATATATATATGGTTATTATTTAATATTTAAAGGAGACCAAACAGGGCAATAAATCAACTCGTACCTTGTGCTAGTATTCAAACGATGTGACTGACCAAATGTGCACTAATTAATCAGTACTCCATCCTATTCAAAATATCAGTCGTTTTTGGGATGAATTTGGACAAATTTAAGTTCAGATTCATCTAAAATGACGTATATTTGAATAGGAAGGAGTATCATTTAGTGCGACATTCAAAAGTGTTGTTAGTATTTGGTCATGCAACACCCGATTTAACTTAGGTATTTTTTTTATACATACAAATATAGCTATAGATGGCTATATACATGTACATTGGTTCTACAAAATCTGTACAGTTAGTAAATAAGAACTGTACTGATGTATATATAAAGTTATACGTTGAATTATGATATTACTGAAATTCTATTAGATGTATGTACTAACTTTTTAACATATACAATAAGCATACAAAACATGTACTTTTACAATATATAAATTGTACAATTAACTACATATACTTGTAGCCAAGAATGATTGTTGAACATATATGTTGTAGTTATCAACTTGTGCAATTGATGAATTAATTATTTTTATTTTATTTTTTGTGGCGTGGGAATTACAAAAAACTTGAGTAAATCGTGAATTAACAAAATGTAAATGATATCTGGGAATTTTTGCATTATTAATAGACTTGGCAATTCAGGTAACTCGGTTCGGGTTCAGTTCGAGTCCGGTTCGGTTTGGGTCAATTTGTAGATATTTAATATTCAGTTTGGTTCGGATCGGGTCGGGTTATCTGGTTAAAATTAGATTCGAGTGACTTCGGTTTGGTTGATTTCGGGTTCGGGTTAGCCTCTACCATTTTCAGTTGTTTCGGGTTATGGGTCAAATTCGGGTGACTTATCCGTGTTATGCTTAATTGACAAAAAATTTAAATTACGAATTTAAGCAACTTTTGTAACTTGTATTGATTTTCATATTTGGATCCAAATT
This sequence comes from Limonium bicolor, assembly GCA_023374045.1. Taxonomy (NCBI): domain Eukaryota; kingdom Viridiplantae; phylum Streptophyta; class Magnoliopsida; order Caryophyllales; family Plumbaginaceae; genus Limonium; species Limonium bicolor. Next base: position 51,535,317 of record CM041777.1, read on the forward strand.
CTCTTAATATAGTGTTACTCTTGATGAAGATTGCTATTGTGTATTGGTTAGTTATACATAATCAAATTGGATGACAATATTTTTAATATTAATTTTTAACTATAGATTTATTAATTGTATTGACCAAGTAAAAATTTAAAATTTGGTGAATCAGTGATCAATATTCGGCACTCAACGCCCAGTCTATCCCCCCCCCCCCCCCCACGCCCGACGCTCTATGCCTCCCTTCATCCCTTGCCCGACACACCCCGCGCATGTCTTGCGTCAGCGCCCGCCACCCTAAGAGGTGGAACCAATTTCCTTGGACACGTCAAAAGATGGCAAGAATTATAAAAATGGAATGAAAACATTCCTTATTTTAGTCCCGGCTCATGGAATTTATGCGTTCGTACATGTCAATAATAAATATAAGGATAATGGAAGTTTGTCTAGTTTCATATGTGTAGTTCGGGTGAATTCGGTTCGGGTGGATTCAGGTCATACCAAATTTCGGTTTGATTTGGTTTTGGTTTGGTTCGGTTCAGATTATCGGGTCACATTTCAAATCACATCATTCAGTTGAAATCCAGGTTCAGATCGGGTTGAATCGGGTCAATTTTTCTAGTTCGAGTCATCGTTGCCAGGTCTAATTATTAATGCTGATACCCACTCATTCTATATATCTCGCATTGGCTGTAAGACTGCACCACAACTATTTGCTATCAGCCGAGTGAGGTATGACGATGATGAGAGGTATAATCTAAGAAATCTTGTTATCACCAAGTTTTGTTAGTTTTTTTTTTATATAATTGGAGGCACACGGCCTAATGAACCGCATAAGTGGGGAACACAGAAACAACATCCAAAAATAGAAAGAATCCATACCTCACTATTTCTACCCTTCCCTTCTAAAGGGATAAACCTGGACCTTTAACTTTTCACTCTTACTTTACTCTTTGCCCCTACTTGCAACCTTACAAACACGAGAAAATTTGCTAAGGCCCACTAAGCCCTTCTTTGGCCCGAGACCTTTTATGGAGCTAACTCTAGAGTTGATTTCCGAGCAGTTATCGGAATCAACCCCTGCACCAGTCCTGGACTCCTGACATCTCTTACGGAAGCTATCTCTGTGCTCACGGATGATGTCTTTGAAATTACTCAGAGCACGCCCTTCATCTTGAACATGGCAACTAAGGTTTTTAGCTAGCAATAGAGTCTGTCTCGCTTCCTCCTTGACATAATCATCATCATGCTGAACCGTCGGCCTGAAAGGTCCTCCTCCAGGCTCGAAGCCAAGAGGAAACTCAGGGTCCTCAAACAGGTTTCTAAGAGGTCGTGGACTACCTCGGTTTTCGGGACCGTGAATTAAATTAATTTAAGATAAAAAACATTTCTAAATTAAAATATGGAAATGAGACCCCTTATAACATTTCATATAAAATAAATTTGGACATTTTATAATTTTCTCATGACAAACGCTAAAGAGGGTAAATAAAATTGGGCCCCAAATATAGGGGCCTTTTCCATAAGTCTGTTTGCTCAGCCGAGGAGCCGGGCCTGAGTAAGAAGAAAAAGCTTGATCGTGAAGGGTAAATATACTTTTGACATATATGAAAAGAATTGAAATACATCTAGCAAACATTGAGGCCACCACAAAAAAGAAAACACAACCCATTTTCACTTTGATCATCATACATATTTGAACAAAATCAATCAATGAATCGACAAACGCATTAGTGAGCAGCTACACGGCTTCCTCATCATCATAATCCTCCTCATACTCCCCACCCTCATCAGCAACAGCATCCTGATACTGCTGATACTCAGAAACCAAATCATTCATATTACTCTCAGCTTCAGTAAACTCCATCTCATCCATACCTTCACCAGTATACCAATGCAAGAAAGCCTTCCTTCTAAACATAACCGTGAACTGTTCACTAACACGTCTAAACATTTCCTGAATTGAAGTCGAATTCCCAACAAAGGTGGATGACATTGCCAAACCCATTGGAGGCACATCACACACACTGGATTTGACATTGTTAGGTATCCATTCCACGAAATATGATGAGTTCTTGTTCTGCACATTGGTTATCTGTTCATCCACTTCTTTGGTGCTCATCTTACCACGGAACATCGCTGATGCGGTTAAGTAACGCCCGTGACGTGGGTCTGCTGCGCACATCATGTTACGTGAATCCCACATCTGTTGGGTTAGTTCTGGGACGGAGAGTGTGGCGTAGTTGTGGGCATTACGAGATGTTAAAGGGGAGAATCCGACCATGAAGAAATGGAGACGTGGGAATGGGATTAGGTTTACGGCTAGTTTTCGTAAGTCGGAGTTTAATTGACCGGGGAATCGGAGACAGCAAGTGATTCCCGACATTGTTGATGAGATCAAGTGGTTCAAGTCACCGACTGTAGAACAAGAAGTACTAGAATTATCATTGATCAGATCAGTAAAGAGTTAATACTAGTTGAATTATGAATTGATTTGATTCAGAGGAATGTGATTGATTGATTGATTTTACGTACAGCTTGGGTTGGTGAGTTTCAGGGTGCGGAAGCAGATGTCGAACAGAGCTTCGTTATCGAGAACCATGCACTCGTCGGCATTCTCCACCAGCTGGTGTACGGACAGCGTTGCATTGTACGGCTCCACCACTGTGTCGGACACTTTTGGTGATGGGAAGACGGAGAATGTCATCATCATTCGATCTGGGTATTCTTCTCTAATCTTTGATATCAGTAGGGTTCCCATTCCAGATCCTGTCCCACCTCCCAGCGAATGACACACCTGAAAACCTGCAATTAACAACCGAGTCCAACAGCAAATAAACAGATTGAAATGATGACGTTGACTTTTTAAAAAAATTCTGGGTTAATAATCATTAGAGGAACAAAACAAGCGTAATAACAGATGACAAATAGATGATTATTAAGACCTTGCAGGCAATCACAATTTTCAGCGTCTTTGCGGACGACATCAAGAACAGAGTCGATCAATTCCGCTCCCTCGGTGTAATGACCTTTCGCCCAATTATTTCCGGCCCCGTTCTGGCCATGGACGAAGTTATCCGGTCGGTAGATCTGGCCGTACGGGCTGGATTTAATTGCTTCCATGGTTCCCGGTTCGAGATCAATGAGAACCGCCCTGGGGACGTACCGACCGCTTCTTGCCTCGTTGTAGTAGACATTGATCCTCTCTAGCTGTTGATCGCTGTTCCCTGTGTAGTTTCCGCTTGGATCGATTCCGTGCTCGTTGCATATACCTTCCCAGAATTTGGCTCCGATCTGGTTCCCGCATTGACCCGCTTGGATGTGGAGGATTTCTCTCATTTTTTTTTTATTGTTGGTTTTTCTTTGTGATCGATCGGCGGGGAAGGTTGTTAATTTTTTTGGTTAAATGGAAGGAATAATAATGAAGGTGGAAATGGGAAGAAAAATAGGCCTTTTATTCAAGGAATTTGAAGATGGGCGAAATGATTTGTTATTATCATTTTGTAGAGACGTTCAGGGAGGCATGTAAAGAGGTGGCAGGCATGATCAAAGAAGAAACAGCTCAAAGTAGTTGTGTGAGAGCTGTATGAATTGCAATCACATGAGCTCACAAACGACTGGGTATATTATGTGCAAATACAATTATTCCTAACCAACCAAAGTTGGACTTTCTTTCTTGTTACCTATCATCTCTGTCTCCCATCAAGCTTTCTTTTGTTTTCTCACTTGTTTTTTTTTTTACTTTTGTTGTATTTTACCTACCGTTCTAAATTTATCTATGAGGGTGAGTGAGGGAGTTTTTATTTTCTTTTTGAAATAAATTGATTGTGTAAGTGTTGGTCAATTGAGAATAGAACATCACATTTCTACTGCATTATAATTTGTCTCTCACATTTTTTTCCCTGTCATAATTTCTTTTTTTCACATATTTTTATTCTTTCTAATTAAAGCGGTTGATTTAACTCTAAGATCTTGAGTGTCCAAACAGAGTTCAAATTTTCATCGTTACCAAAAAGCCAGGTAAAACACATTACATCTTTCCGTAGTTTTGAAGTTTGGATCTACATAAAAGTTAGACTCTTCATCCTCACCGAAAACCAGTAAAAAGAAGTAAGGTAGAACTTGAGTTAAATCTCATGCTTACGCAATATCTACGTTAATTGAACCAGTCGTTTGATTACCCCAATGTTAATTTCTATAATAACATTATTGGAATGAAGTTATATGAATTGAATAAAACCTTATTTGGTTGTTATGATGTGAATACTTGGAATTTTATGTTCTTTTGTTTGGTTGATAGTAATAGACTTGGAATAAAGTATACAATAACTAATCTATCATTAATAAGTAACACATTATTATTATTATTATTATTATTGGTTGTATGATAAACTATAAATTATAATTATATATATTCACTTGAAAATATGTAAAAATATACATTTATCATAATAATTAATAAAGTTTACTTTTCATAATTATAATTATATGAACCCAAAAAAGTCAATAAATTATTTTTAAAAAAATTACTATTTAAATTTTCTGGATAATATATTAAATTGATAATGTGAATATAAATTTGTAAATATTGAGTATATATAGCATAAAGAAACATTATACTAGCATGTAATATGGATGTGATTATAATTTGAATATCATACTATTTATTCAGATGCGGATAAATAGTCTTTTAAAATTACTGCTAATTATTCAAATTTAATAAAGCATTCTATAAGGAAAAGAACAAACTAATAAAATTACAATGAAACTTTCAATTATATTAAAATTATTATAGTACAAAATACTTGTAGTATATTTCAGAATGAATAACTATAAGTATTGCACTAGTTAAGTAATGATTAATTATAAAATTATTTCTACAAACTATTAGGTTTTAACTATATATCAAAGTTATTATAGATTTTATAACGTTAAAGATAATATACTTTATTTTTTATTTCTTGGCATATCTGTATTAAATTTCATTAAGTAATTTTAATTTAATAGAATATATTGCTTTAACTACAAATGTATGTTTAAAATAAAATAAAAAGAGTTATTTTATCAACAATTTTTATGGTATAGTTTGATTGTTTTATGTTATAGATCAAACAGAACTAAACTTGGGCTAAAAAACTGGAAAAAAGAATTGGTTGTTGGTGACCCTCTATCCGTCACGCTTTAGCTTTACATTAGTTTTAGACCCGTCCGGAACGAACGAAAAACAAAGGGATGACTCTGAAGTCGTGTCTAGGAGTGACAATTTCAACACGAACCCGACATGAAGTTTACGGGTTTGGGTTTTAAAATTTGACATGATTAAATAAACGGGTCAACCCGGACATGACCCGTTTAGTAACCGTGCGGGTTTGGGTTTGTATATCCTATTTGTAGAAATAATTAACTATTAACATCATTTTATTTATCATAGAATTACAAAAAGTGATGTTAAATAGTAATGATTAATTATAAATTATAGGTTGAACTATTTTTATGAACTTTTAATATTAATAGGATATACAAATATAAAAATCAAAATTTTTATTAAAGTAAAGTTCATAATATCATAGAATTACAAAAAGTGATGTTAAATAGTTAAATTATTTTCATATATATAATTAAACGGGTTACGCTGGATAGGTTTAAGTTTAATATATGCGGGTTTGAGTTTCACATTTAGACACGATTAATTATTGGGTTGGGTTAGGTCAACCTGTTTAATAAACGTGTTGGGTTTTGGTTTAATCAGGCCCGGCTCGGGGGCGTGCAAACTGGCCTACGGAACAGGTCCCCCAATTATTGGGAGCCCAATTTTATTTATTTCTTTTAGATTTTTCTATGAGAAAATATAAATTGTCCAAATGATTTTAAATAAAATGTTTTAAAGGGTCTCATTTTACATATTTTAATTTAATAATTTTTTATCTTTAGATAATTTAATTCTATAAGATACCTCATTTTAGATTTTAGCACAGGGCCCCGAAATCCAAAAAGAAACCAACCAGGACCAAACCAAACCGTATTATTGTATAACCGAAAATAAACCACAATCCACTACCATCCGAACCAAAGTCATCCAAACCAAAATCAACCGAACCGAAGTCATCCACAACCCGATGATGACCTGAAATCCGAAGTGACTCGAACCAAATCATCTAAAAAATCAACCGAACCGAACCCGAACCAAATCTAATGTGACCCGCATGAATATCTCCAGTGTGACACGAATGAATATATTACATTTATGAATATATCTTAAGTGACTCAAATGAATATATTACATTTAATTATAGCAAATGAGAAGGATGAAACATAACACACCTAATAATAATTAATTATTATAGGATTGATATGTCTTTTATTTTTATTGATTAGTATCATCAAGGCTAAACATTACAAACATAATCTACTTACAATTAAAGTTACCTAAGTAAAAAAAGAGATGAAGATATTACTCAAACCTAATGTCTATACGAGTATAGTAGATACAAATCATTTTCCAAGGCCTAGATAAGTAAAAAGGAAAATAAGAAGACAAAATAGAAAAGTAACCAGGCCTAAACAAAATGACTAAAGACCAAACACAAGTCACATTCATGACTTCAACCCATGTTGTTGAGTTTCTTCATTCATGAAATTGCAAGATAAACTAAAATTAGGATGGGTGAATGAGTCGTGTGAAGGTATGGGCGTGGGGCACGTGGCGATGAAGCAAAGGCGAGGCACGCGACATAAACCCAAGCACGGGGGCACGGTGCGCAACATCAACTGGTCGTGGGCGCGTGGTGTCGACCTTGGCGTAGGGCGCCCGACTTCGACCACGACGACCAGGGCATACGACGCGCTGGACAACACCAATAGAGGTGGTGAATGAGTAGATCATGACTAAGATTGGGGTGAGGGTATGAGGTATGATGGTAAGTGAATAAGGAATAGGGAATAGTGACGTTAGTGAAAAGAATAAACCTATTTGACTAAGATAAAGACTCAAATTATGTTAAGTTTGGTTTATTGGATCAAATATGTTAAGATAATTGATATTTTGTAAATTACTATGTCAAGAGTGTCATCATATACATCTCTTAGCTTTTTTTTCCTTCACAACTCACCTCTTTATTTTTTTTTAAAGCTTACAAGTTGGTTACTAATGTATAACATGATGCCGACTATACTTATTTATTTATATTAATATTTTTATTCATTCATGCTTGTATAATAGTGAAATTCTCATGCACTATTTTTAATCTTATCCAATAAAAACTGGTTGTTAGCATTACATGAGGGTTACAGTAAACCCTAAGTCACTGCTGGAAAAAAAGGAATAAACAACGCCCCTTTAAAAACGGTTATATTGTAAATCGTTTTTTTATAATAGGCGTGACATCTTAATAAACGCTTTGCTTAGAAAGCGTTGTTTATGTTATGGCGCCCAAAGACAAAAACAACGCTTGCTTACAAAGCGTTCTATAAGAGATACGTATAAAAAACGCTTCTCAAAAGAAGCGTTTTTTATGTCTTTGGGCGCGATAACATAAAGAACGCTTCACTTAAGAAGCGTTCTTTATGCTGATCATAAGTAGCATAAAAAACGCTTCTTAAGTGAAGCGTTCTTTATGTTACCTAAATTATAAACAGTTTTCGCCCTCCCGCCCAGTCTAATCGTGACTGTTCCCCTACCCACCCACTCTCTGTAAACCTCGCTCTCACTCCATGTAAACGTTGCTCTCCCTCTGTAAAAAACCTCGCTCTTTCCGCTTTATCTCCTCTCAATCGAAACCCAGAAACATCACAATATTTGCCGTCGCGGCGCCTCTTTCTCTTCCCTCCCGATAATCGATCTTCTATCTTCCGGCATTGGGGCGATGAAGGTAGGCCAGACGCATGCGTAGATCGATATCGGCGCCTCTCGCTATCGGTAATTTTGCCCTCAATCTGTGAACAGATATATACACATATATATATATATGCCTATCCTTTTTTGTCATAGATATAATCTTTCGATTAGTAATTAATGTTTGCAAAATCGCATGAACAGGACATACATGCCCTGTCGCACGCACGGCGCCTCTGGATTACAACCCCAACTAGCGAAAGGAACAACATACATGCGCGGTAGATCTTTCGGCTCTATTCTTGGGCTGATGAGGTATTTTTGCAAACCAAACTTCTTAATCAGGAAAATACATGCTCTGTTTGTTTGGGGTTAAGGCGTCTGTTTGTTTGGGATTAAGGCGTGAAATATATTGTGTGTGTATTGTTTGGGAATAATTTTGCATGCAAACCATACTGCGGCGCGCATTTGTTGTTAACCTATGTGTGCTTGCAAACAAAACTAGCTTGTTAATTAATCAGGAACATATATACTCTTTTTTTTTGGATTAAAGGCGTGAAATAAAGTGTACGCGCGTGTTTTGGGAATAATAATTTTGCATGCAGACCAATGGACTTGCTGATTTTTACTATGTGTTGATTGTTGTTAATCAAGGGCGCATATTGTTGTACTATGTGCTGATTTTTACTTGCTGGTTGTACAATTAATGGACTTGGGAATTAATGTGTAATATAATGTGTTTCGGCATGCATACAAATATAGTATATATGGCGAAATTAATTTGGTTAGATGATTATAGGGTGTATTAATTAATGTTATATATTATATTATAGTATAACCTAGGGTGCAAATATTAGATGACTATAGGATGTATTAATTAGTTACAAAGACATAGCATTACGGCAGCTTGCCTGACGTATTCCCCTTCCCCATATTGCTTTTACCTTAACATCCACCCAGAAGTTTATCTACGTTTCTACTAATACCAACATCAAAAACTTATAAGTTCCTTCACATTCTTCTCAGATTTGTTATCCGGTCAAGCTAGGCATTCTAATTAACCCTCTAATGTTTTGGAAATCTATATGACCACCATTGGCCATATTAGAGACCTTTAGCGCTACTTACAGCTTCTTAATTTCTTGTAGTTATTATTTTAGTATCCCTTTACATTTTTTGGCTAGCGCCTATGACCTTCGATCGGCATCAACCTAATAAAAAAAATTGAACTCGGACGGGCCCACCAACTTTATTTTCCTTCACGACCTTTCTTCTCTCCTTTTCGATTCCTTTAGTCACCTCTGACTAGTATGTATGCTGTAGAAGCTTCAGTAGACCGAGCAATCAGAACTGGACAACACTGAAACATCACAGAGAAAATCGGATAAAAAGTCAGACGAATTTGGCCGATGTAGACGGTTGCTGCCTCTGTTGAAGATGAAAGTACCGACGATCATGATGATTCTTCTACTGATACAAAAGAGACAGAAGAAGAAAAACATGGTACAAAAGAGACAGAGGCATATATAGATGAAAGGATGAATGAGAACTCAGAAACAGAGAGGTTGAAGAAATTGGCTAAATAGTTAAGTGAGGCTGCCACGAAGTAGAGTCCGGTGGCGATTAACGGATTACCGGCATACTTCATAACCTTGAATGAAGAAAACGGTTTTCTAGAATAGTGGTATCAGGAGGATAAGAGGAAACTTAGTCAATTATATGGTGGCATGGGGGACTATATGAAGATAAAGTGGTACCACATCTCCCGGTTGATGAGTTTCATGTGTTATGGATGGAGATGGAGATGGAGAAGGTAGACACTTCTCCATCTCCAGTTTCGATTGGATCTTCTTTCAGTTTTGAACATCGACAGGTCTGAGAAATCTTTAAACGCTAGGACATGACTGTCTGTAGATTGCATGTAGTCATTTGGAATACTAGTCACAATGTTGATGTGGGGTGCATCGTATCTTTTAAAAAAAACCAGATGAAGGTCCCTTGGCAATTAAAAAGATTGAGAGATTCCCCTTAAGTATGATTCCCCTGAGTTTGCATGTTAAGCGACTTTAACAAATGATAGCAATAAGTGACAGTTTTTATGCACAATAAGTGACAGCTTTTATGTTATACTGTAACCTTAGTAGATAACTTTCTACTGAAATACCCATGAAATTCCATGCTAGGAATAGTATAATATATAGTAAGAAGTATAAGTCCGTAGTAATAATATTAAGGTGGTCCAGGATTAAACGACATCTTTTTCTGAATTAATCATTCTCCTTAAAATGTTTATAATTACTTGTAACGTTTGCCTTTATTGACCTTAGCTTATATTTCGGATATTATACTGTTTAAACGTTACTTCATCTTTCCAACTTCATTACCTTATTTAAATTTCGGAATACAATTCTAGAATTTTCCTTCCAAACTTATTAATTCTAAATATATATATAGAGAGTTAAGATTCAATTTGATTTTCTCTTTGTAATTACTTTGATTTCAAGAGTTCAAATCCTATTTGACTACTCTAGTTTATTACTTACTAACTCTCCTTATTCTTCTCTCAGTAATTCCATTATTAGTATTTTGGACTTATCCCTCTAACGTAATTGTTTTCCTTGCTGTTAAACTCTTTGGCTTATTTACAACATCTTTAATTATTACCTGAACATTTTATTCTTCATTCCTATTTGTTACAACGACTGACCGCGTTCTTCTTCTATTATTTTTTTTTTTCTAAATTACATCACTATCTTTCCTTTACCGATCTTCCTAACTTAACAATATCTATCTTTTACAAATATTTTAAATACCAATAGTTAGAACTCTTTCCAAGTTATTTAATTATTTTTCTCTTTAATATAAATCTTTAATTAGTATATTCCTTTTATTATACAAATAATTCTATTTAAAGGACTGATTTCTTCACTATTCTTCATCCTCTTCACACCGCCGCTACGCTCTTCTTCTTCTAACTTCTCCAAATTCACGCCATTACTCTACGCTAAATATTCGTACTCTTCCTTCTTCAAGCTCTTGACGATTTCACGCTAGTTCCGACGAGGTATAATCAATTCACTGGTGCCAGTTAGCGAATCGTTGGGTAATGTGTTCTACATAGATGGGTATAATTATTTTATTCATTGTTTCGGTGGATTCTGATTTTCGATTTTAATTATCTAGACGCCGATTACGTCGACAGGCGCTACCAATAGTTCTATGGACTGAGGTCTTAAAGTGAATTGATTATCCAGGTAAATTCTATGCTCAATGTTGTTGACTGATGTTTTGCAAAACATTGAAAAAGGTTTCGTTGAGTTTTAAAGATTCTCAGTTGTGGCTTGGAAGTTGGGATTGTTCCCACGTTTTGGAATTGGAAGAATTGGATTGTGCTGTGGTATTTTGGTTTTGGATTTTGAGAGTCTTTCGCAGGATGTGTTCTTTTGTTTGGGAGCCCACAGGTGTTCCCCATTGCTATTATTTGCGTTGCACACATTGTTGCAGTTAAGCCCGCTGATCTACTCTATGTTACTGCTGTTTCATAGGAGGTGTGCACACTTAAGGTCTTAGGGTGAGGTGGTTGTTTGACGGTCCCATAGGTGACTATCCTGGAATTATTGTTTGGGGTCCCATAGGTGACCCCGTATTTGGAATTGTGGTTATCTCCTGTTGAAAGCTCCCTACTGCGGTTTCGTTGTTAATTATGATTTCTGGGAAATTTCTCTAATGTTCAATAAATCATCCTCATCTTATTGATAAATGGCAAATGAACTTTAAAACGTATTTTACAGATTGTGGTAGAGTTTACTCAATTTTTTCTGATTTGTGCGATCCTTTCTGTGTTTTATCTATGGTTTTATGATCGCAGGTATGGATGACTAAGTTTGGGGATCGGGATTGCGCACTCACCTAGCTTAGGAGATTAAGAGATATTGAGACAAAGTTTGAATTACAATGTTTAAGAGTTGTTATGTTGCTCTCCAAGATTTTACACTTTGGATATTTATTTTTTTTGCTTTGCTTTGCATGAGTTGAATTCGAGTTAACATTTATCTTGTTGTTTAATTAGTCCATTTGCCTGAGCACCCAGGGAGTTGGGTGTGGCGGTAATACCCTGGACTTTTTGATTTCACTGATGTTTTGAGGTTACACCTATGAAGGTTTATACTCTTGGCATTTCTTAACATTTTATAAATTACTTGGAAATGTTTTTATAAGAGTTGAGCATTATTTTGAGGTACTCATTGTTGACTTTACTGGTTCAATTGTTGTTCTTTTGGTTACTACTGATTATCTATGTATATTGATGATTTTTGGTCCCTGATTTTGTACTTAGATTCGCATCCAGGGACCTGTCCGAACGTCTATCCAGACATCAATGTTCGGACAGACAGGCCTCGAGAGTTGCTATTGATTTTGCAGTTTTAGTCGTGTTCGAACATCTGTCCGGACATCAATGTTTGGACAGCAAGCGAGGACGAGTTCGACTTGTAAGTCTTGACTTACGTCCGAACTTGCAAGATCGGACCAACGTTGGACACGCGCATAAGAATTTTCGGGGTTTTGAAACTCGACTTGTGTCCGAACTTCAAAGTGCGGACACAAGTTCGGACATCTTCTTTCAGAATTTTCAACTCTCCACTTGTGTCCAAACATCGATGTCCGGACACAAGTTCGGACAAGAGGCTTTCGCAGTTTAATTTTCTTCGGCTTGTGTCCGAACTTTCAATGTCCGGACACAAGTTCGGACCAATGCCATTTTACACTTTTAAGGCTCGTTTGAAGTCCGTTTTTAATTCCGTTTGCGCCGTTAGATTTGTAATTTCATAAGCTATTATTTGAGGTAAAATCTAGGGTGTTACAAGATGGTATCAGAGCAGTGTTTTTGAAATAAGATAAGATTTGAATAAACCGGATTAAAAATATGGGGATAATCCGATTGGGGAATCTGTGTTATGTTAAGTGCGTGTGTTAAATTGTGGAGCTACCGTGGATAATCTGTTTGATGCTTGGAAGGTTATGCTAAGAGTAACAGATGAGAATTTATTTATGAGTTATATTTATTTGTGCATATACATATATTATATATATATATATATTATATTGCCGAACTGTTTACCATGGATTTTGGGTAGTAGTATGTAGTATGAACATAGAACTTAAGGGGGGTAATTGTGGGAATTTAAATTCCTTTGAATTCATGACTCATAATCAGGAGTCCACCTTGAGTAGGGTAGACTGGCAGACCGACTGAACTTCTCCTACAACACCAGAAGTCAAAGCAGAATGACTATTATGGCAGTCAACGACCCAATGAGACAACTCTAGGAGCTTGCTTTGAACCTGGGCCATATTGTGCAACGCCAGGCTCAGCGGGACGACATGCCCGAAGACTACACCAAAAGGATCGCCCACTTGAAGCCTACTGCATTCAAGGGGGAGGAGGACCCAGTACTACTTGAAGATTGGCATGGTTGCGCGAGTTCGACAAGATATTCGAGGCGGTCAACTGCCCTACTGACCGGCGAGTGAATGATGCAGCTTACTACTTAAGAGCGAGGCTGACATCTGGTGGTTTGCCAACAAGGACGCTCTTCTGATGGGTCCTGATTTCAGATGGGAAGCATTGAAGGAGGCCATGCGAAGGAGGTTCTACCCCAAGCATGTCCGAATGTAGAAATACCTGGAGTTCTCTGTCAAACATGAGGGATAGAAGAAATTGAAAAATAGTCTAGAGATGAATCGAAGGGAAAAGGGGCTTCAGGAATCGATTCGACAACAATCGACCAACGTGACCCGCTCTATGTTCACGCAACTGAACAACCAGGCCAAGCACTGACCACAAAGTTAGACAATGAAGGTTTTCTCAGGTGGAAATGGAGCACCCTACGGGCACTCAAAACCAAGAACAAGCTTGGTTTTATCGATGGGACAATAGAATGTCCAAGCACCCAATGTCTGACGTGAATGGCAGCCTATGAGCGGGTAAACTTCTTAGTTTTTTCCTAGATAATTTCCTCTCTTGCACCAAACATTGGAAGGAGTATGATGTACTGCAACGACCCTAAAGAAATATGGAAGTGGTTGTGTTGGAGATTCAAGAAGAAGAACCTCACCGCCCTCCATAGTATCAAGAGTTAGATCGCAAACTTAAGACAAAGGGAAGAATGCGTGCGGATTACTTCATGAGGCGAGAGAGATTTGGGCGGAGTACGAGCTCGCTCTCCCCGTTGAGCTTTGTACTTGTTGTTCTACTTGCAAAGACAAGGAGATTCAGAGAAAGATAAAGGAAGGGAAGGAGTTAATCCATTTTCTAATGGGGCCAGATAAGTCATACGTCCACATCCGAGGCCAAATCCTCACCATAAAAGAAACACCAACACTTGAAGAGGCGTTCTCCCTGGTGACTTAAGAGGAACAACAACTAATCACCCCAGGTGGAAAGGAGAAAGAGTATCAATCAGTTGCCTTAATTCTAGAGATATGAGTCAGAACTTTCTTGCGAACAAGAAAGATCGAATTTCGCCTCGGGTAACCCTAAAAATGGAGCGAAGAGAAATTTGAATAAGTTTGTGAATTCTGGAAAAAGCGATTCACCAAAGAGCACCAATTATGGAAAACTTAGGCACATTAGAAGCTATTGCTGGTTCTTAGCTGGATTTCCTGGGGACGAAAGCAGAAATACCAGAGAATCAAGAGTTAGCTCTGTCATAGAAGAAGAGAGGAGAGGATCCAACACAAAGAATGAAGGTTTTCAGAGTCACCAGTCCAAGGCTTCAGTGCAAATAAACTGGGACAATTGGTGAGCTATCTGCAACAACACAAACCTTCAACCAGTCGATTCAACTTTGGCGAGTTCTCCAGTATTTCTCAACCTTGAATAAATTTCTTACCATGCTTGATTTCTTATTGTGATTCTATATTAGAAAAATTGAAATATTTATGAATTCTGGACTTGGGTGCGACTGAGCACATAAGTGGAAACATGAACCTCCTATCTGATCATGAAGTTTTGAAAGTCAAGAGGGAAATAACCCTTCTTGATGGCCACAAGAAAATTGTTAATTTGATTGCAAGCATGTCTGTTAATAATGTTAAGTTCTGAGAAACATTATGTATGTTCCATCCTTCAAGTTTAATTTAGTCTCTATGCCAAGATTGATAGAAACCCCGGACATACCCATTATTTTCCATGCTAACTTTGTGCTTTGCGGTATTCTGAGCGAAATGTTTTCTAGAATATTGGAAGACAAGTGTCTTGATTGTACTTTCTTGATATGAATGTTTGAGTGATTTCATTACCGGAAAGTCGAACCCTTTTGTTGTGTGCATAAATACATGTGATGATGCCACCAGTGATTTGTCCCTATGGCATTGTATATTACAACATATTCTTTGAAAAAGATGTACAAATCCCAGAATTGAAAGCTCAAAACTCTTCTAGTTCTAAATCTAATGTCTGTGTGTTTTACTGTGTGTTTTAAGGCTCACAGTAAAAGGCTAAAATTATGTTCATTAACTATCAAAACTTCTGAACCTTTCCAAATGACCCACTTGGACATCTGTGGACCTACGAGAAACCAAACAAGAGAAGGGTATAAGTACTTCCTTACCATAGTAGATGACCATACTACGGGGACTTGGGTTAGATTGCTTAAACTGTAATCAGAAGGTTTTGAACACATAAAGAACTTCATTATTTTGATTGAAAAACAAATGAACAAACATGTAAGAATAGTTAGATATGATAACGCAAAGGAACTAGGAAAATCTCTAGAAGGGATTGATTTTTTTCACAAGCTGAGGGATAATTCACCAAACTAGCTGCCCTCACACTCCTATCATCAGAATGGGGTAGTTGAGAGGAAGTAGGGACACATCATGGAAGTGGCAAGGGCTCTCCTTTTCCAATCAAGCCTCGATATAAGCTTTTGGGTTTTTTGTGTTGAGCAGACCGCCTACATAATAAACAGAATCCCAAGTAAGGCCATAAAGGACGCAACCTCTTTTGAAAAACTCTATGGAAGCAAACCTAACTATATGGATCTAAAGAGTTTTGGATGCCTTGACTACATCACAAATATAAATCCAAACATAAAGTTAGATTCAAGGTCTTTTCCTTGTGTTTATCTTGGAAATTGCAAACACACAAAGGGAGCTAGGGTTTTGTCCTTGGAAGAAAACACCATTAGAATTAGTTGAGACCTAACCTTGTTTGAACATATCTATACTTTAAAGGAAGATCAATGGAAAGAAATCCTCAATGGCAATCAAAATGAAACTGATGACCTCTTTCTCCTTCCCAGTCAAAATTTCTGTGCTAAGGATGATCCTCAACCGTTAGGTAACATACACTTCAGAGAAGAAACATGTGAAAATGAGACCTTAACTAATGATCAACTCCTAAACAACAAGAACGACCAAGAGAAGCTACAAATGTGAGAAGGTCAACTCGGGTCCACAAACCACCCTCTAAATATGATGACTACATCTGCTCTTCAACTCTCAGTAGCAAAGACACTTTCTCAACTATTCTAGCTGAAAGATTAGATCAAGGAAATCCAAACAATTACTAACAATCTTCTTTACAAAGTCTGACAGATCACATACCAATATCAAACCATCCTCTAATGTTCTCTACTTCAACAATCCAACATTTTCCTTGATCAAATACATAGCCTAGAAGAACCTTCTAATTATAAACATGCTAGTAAAGATCCTAGATGGGTCAAAGCCATGGATGATGAGTTTGAAGCCCTTAAATTAAACAACACATGGTCCATAGTTGACTAACCCAATCGAAAATGACCTATAAGTTGTAAATGGGCATACAAGACAAAACATTGAGCAGATGGCAGCCTTGAAGATTCAAAGCAAGGTTAGTGGTAAGAGGATTTACACCGAAACACAGTCTAAATTATGAAGAGACCTTCTCCCCTGTAATTAAACACTACAATTAGAGCTCTAATCATAATTGCAATTAGGATTATTGACCAACTAGACGTGAACAATGCTTTCCTCCATGAAGACCTTCATGAGGAAGTGTACCTGATCATACCCGATGGTCTTAAAGTTTATCACTAGTGGAAAAAATGTTTTAATGACGGTTATTTTGCCTATATACCACGGTTAGAAACCATGGTTTATACTGGCGTCGCATATAGCTAAAACCTATATACCACGGTTCAAAAACCGCCGTTTAAAAGGGAGCTTATACCACGGTTCCTTTGAACCGTCGTTTAAGACCCCTTTTCTCCCGTGAGATCATTGACTTTATACCACGGTTAAAAGCCCGAACCGTGGTATAAAGTGAGTATTAATGACGGTTATTGTGTAGAACCGTGGTATTTACTTTATAAAATCAACAAATAACCCACGGTTATTCATAAACCGTGGTTTTAGTGTTTTTTTTTTTAAAATCACCGACGACGATTTAGCGCCGCCTTCAACTAATCTCAACAGCTCAAACACTACAGAATGCAGAACATGTATGTTCCTTGTATGCGAATTAGGGTTGCAAAATAAATGAGTGAATGTTGTATTCCTTGTTCGTCGGTCGGTTACAAAATTACCGTGTTCGTCGGTGGGCTACAAAATTACCGTGTGTTCTCCGGTTAGGGTTGCAAAATTACAATGAAGATGAAGAAGAGCATGTGTTCCTTGTTCGCAAATATTACCGTGAAGAAGAGGCGCAAAGCATTTGTTACTTGTTCGCAAAAATTACCGTCAAGAAGAGGCGCAGAGCATGAAGAAGAGGCGCATGTGTTCCTTGTTTTCCAGTTCGCCGGTGGGTTGCGAAGTTGAAGAAGAAGAGGCGCAGAGCATGAAGAAGAGGAGCATTTACTCCATGTTCTCCGGTGGGTTGCAAAAAAAATACGAAGTTGAAGAGAAGAAGAGTTGAGAGCATGTTCGATTTGTTCGACAGTGTTGGTTGTAAAACAGTGAGAGCAATATATCTAATAGGAGAAGGAGAAAGAGCCGCGTTAATTTTCGTGGAAAATTTGAATTCCCGCTTAGACTATATACCACGGTTCTACCAAGAAACCGTCATTTAAAGTTTTTTCACCATGACTAAAAATGACAGTTGTCACAAAACCGTGGTATATAATGCAAAGGGTCAAAGTATATATGATGGTTCAACCTATAACCGTGGTATATAATAAAACACGTCAAACTATATATGACAGTTTCATCAGAACTGTGTATATAATAAAACACGTAAAGCTATATACGACGGTTCTGCGTGAACCGTGGTATAAAATCTCCCGCCGACACTTTTTGTGACGATTATGATAATAACCGTGGTATAAAGTTTTTAAATGACGGTTACGAGTATAACCGTGGTTTAAAGTGCGTCATTTAAAATCTTTTTTCTACTAGTGTATGGAGAAAACAAAATGTGTAAATTACACAAATCTATTTATGGACTCAAACAAGCCTCTCGCCAATGATATGAGAGGCTTGCTAAATTCTTGAGAAACCTAAGTTTTCACCATTCACAAAATGATTATTCACTCTTCATCAAAACAAATGAAAATAGTACCATTTTCCAAGGAATCTATGTCGATGATATCCTTGTGGTTGGAAAAGACACAAAAGAAATCAAATTTTTGAAAAAAACAGCTCCACAAGGAATTCAGAATCAAAGACTTAGGCAGACTTCACTATTTTTTGGAATGGAATTCCTTGACTGATGGAGGAATGATCATGTCCCAACAAAAATACACAAAACAGATAATTAAGGATTTTGAAATGGAACAATCCAAAACTAGTTTCTCCTCTCCCATGAACCTGAAGCTACTTAAGGATTCGGGTTCTAAACTTGAAAATCCCACACAGTATAGGTGTCTAGTAGGCAAACTCAATTTTCTTACAAATACAAGACCTGACATTGCATATGTCATCCAGTACCTTAGTCAATTTCTCTAATCCCCAACTATAGAACATCTTAAGGCAACAGATCATACGTAAAAGGCACTTCAGGTTTTGGTTTATTTTTCAATGGTAAGGACAGTTTTGATCTTGTGGCTTACTGTGACTCAAATTGGGTTTCAAGCCCAATCACCAGGAAATCCATTTCTGGTTACTACTATTTTCTCGATGAGTTCCCTTTGAGTTGGAAGTCAAGAAACAAGTGTCTGGCTCCCTATCGTCTGTTGTGAAGCAGAATATAGGGCAATGAGACAAGTCACTAGTGAACTAAGCTGGTTGAGTAGATTACTTCATGAGGTAGGCCTTACAAACATCACTTCTATACCCTTAAATTGTGATAACCTTGCTGTGATTCATACAGCGAAAAACCCAATCTCCCATGAGCGCATAAAACACATCAAATTAGATTGTCATTTTGTGCGCTAGAAGATACAAGAAGGGAAGATACACATACAGTACGTCACTAAGAAATATGATTTAGCACTCTATTTTGTTAATACCACCCAACCGAATCAAATTCAATTGTTTACTTATTCGTTCCATTTTCTATTTAATCTTGTCGAGTCAATTTCAAGGAGTAAGTTCAAACCATTTTTTTTTTCAAAATTCAAAAAAATTGATGAACAAAATTTTGGAAATTCTTTTATTTCTCTATTTTTTTTTTGTTTTGTCTAGAATGATAGCCAATTCCATCGATAATATAGGTGGGACTCGAACCTCAACTCAAAACAAAACTCGATTTCATTTATGCTTCATTATCTGTATCCCATTAACTATCGCACCGCTCCTTATTTCTTAATTTAGCATATTGATTTACGTTTAGCCTTTTTTCTTATATACCTTTTCATGTATGAATTCCGCATATTTTCACATCTAGGATTTACATATAAAACATATATTGTATCTTGCTGTGAACGGGGAATTTTTTTGATTATTTAGTCAATTCAAAAAACAGGTAAGAACTTGAAAAAGAATGGTTGGGTTGCGCCACATATAGGAAAGAGTGTACAATAATTATGTATTTGGCGAATCAAATACTCTAGTCTAATCTAATAAGGAACCTTTTTAACGAGTTGATAATTTTATGAATGATTCCTGTAAATCTAAAAGGGTTTCAGTAACGCCTAATTCATGTCGAGTAGACCTTGCTGTTGTGAGAATTTTTAATTGATGAGTTGTAGGGAGGGACTTATGTCACCACAAACAGAGACTAAATCTTATGTTGGATTCAAAGCTGGTGTTAAAGATTACAAATTGACTTATTATACTCCTGAATATGAAACCCTAGATACTGATATCTTGGCAGCATTTCACGTAACTCCTCAACCTGGAGTTCCACCAGAGGAAGCAGGGGCTGCAGTAGCTGCCGAATCTTCTACTGGTACATGGACAACTGTGTGGACTGATGGACTTACCAACCTTGATCGTTACAAAGGAAGATGCTACCACATCGAGCCTGTTGCTGGAGAAGAAAATCAATTTATTGCTTATGTAGCTTACCCATTAGACCTTTTTGAAGAAGGTTCTGTGACTAATATGTTTACTTCCATTGTGGGTAATGTATTTGGGTTCAAAGCTCTGCGTGCTCTACGTTTGGAAGATTTGAGAATCCCTCCTGCTTATTCAAAAACTTTCCAAGGACCGCCTCACGGTATCCAAGTTGAAAGAGATAAATTGAACAAATATGGTCGTCCCCTGTTGGGATGTACTATAAACCTAAATTGGGGTGTCTGCTAAGAATTACGGCCGAGCATGTTATGAATGTCTTCGTGGTGGACTTGATTTTACCAAAGATGATGAAAACGTGAACTCCCAACCATTTATGCGTTGGAGAGACCGTTTCTTATTTTGTACCGAAGCTATTATAAAGCACAGGCTGAAACAGGTGAAGTCAAAGGACATTACTTGAATGCTACTGCAGCTACATCCGAAGAAAGAATGATAAAAAGAGCTGCGTGTGCTAGAGAATTGGGAGTTCCTATCGTAATGCATGACTACTTAACAGGGGGATTCACTTCAAATACTAGTTTAGCTCATTATTGCCGCGATAATGGCCTACTTCTTCACATCCACCGTGCAATGCACGCAGTTATTGATAGACAGAAAAATCACGGTATGCACTTCCGTGTACTAGCTAAAGCCCTACGTATGTCTGGTGGAGATCATATTCATGCTGGTACTGTAGTAGGTAAACTTGAAGGAGAAAGAGATATCACTTTAGGGTTTGTTGATTTACTACGTGATGATTATATTGAAAAAGACCGATCTCGCGGTATTTATTTCACTCAAGATTGGGTTTCCATGCCGGGTGTTATACCTGTTGCTTCGGGCGGTATTCACGTTTGGCATATGCCCTCTCTAACCGAGATCTTTGGAGATGATTCCGTACTGCAATTCGGTGGTGGAATTTTAGGCCACCCTTGGGAAATGCACCAGGTGCTGTAGCGAATCGAGTAGCTCTAGAAGCCTGTGTACAAGCTCGTAATGAGGGACGTGATCTTGCTCGTGAGGGTAACGAAATTATCCGTCAAGCTGCTACATGGAGTCCTGAACTAGCTGCCGCTTGTGAAGTATGGAAGGAAATCAAATTTGAATTCGCCGCAATGGATACTTTGTAATTCAGTAATTACTGTTCAGTCCCGTAATTGAATTTCAATTATATTCGGCCCAATCTTTTTTTACTATATATAAAGGATTGAGCCGAATATAATTCTTTTTTGCCTAGATCTTAGATATACAATAAAAATATTATAAATTAAATAACAAATCTAAGATTTAAAACACAAAAGTTTCTTTCTATTATTTATTATTGTGTTGGATCCACAATGAATCCTATGGATCTCTAGGATTGGTGTATTCTTATATCTATAGATTATTCCATCCCGTAGGTTAGGGCCATCGATATCGAGTCAAGTATATGAATCTTTTCTACCCATCCTGTATATTGTCCCCTTCGTCCGTATGTATGTATTTGGACTATAAACTTTTTGTTAGACGAAAATAAAAATGTACGAAAAAAAAAGAAGAGAAGAAAATTTCCTCTTCTTTTGCTTTGTGAATTTCACACGACATGAAACCCCCTACTTCATTCAAATTAAAAAAAGGTTCTATCATTTAGAATAAAGTGATACACCGAATTATTCCAATTATTTCAAAGGAGAATCATAATCAATATCTACCCCTTTTTCATTAA